>OW387149.1:29666965-30866965 GCA_936440205.1 Lepidonotus clava | reverse complement strand
GAGTGACGCCACTTTAACGACCTCTGGTAGATCGATATTTTATCATATGGTCCAAGTGTGTGTGTGTGTGTGTGTGTGTGTGTGTGTGTCTGTCTATGTGTGTGAGTGCGTGTGTGCGTGCGCGCATCTGATCGGCATGCGCATGGTCCTGATTGGCATGTGTGTGTGTGTGTGTGTGTGTGTGTGTGTGTGTGTGTGTGTGTGTGTGTGTGTGCATGCGTGTGTGTGTATTATAATAAACTTGCTCAGCACCAAAGAGTTGTGGAAATTTCGGGATGACAATTTGAAAATCAAGTGAAGATACGCCAGTGAAATTTATGATTATCTCATCCTGGGGAATTGATATCAAACATAGACCATGCTTCAATAAATTGTCCTCCTCTGCCCTAGTGATATATTATCTTTATACGTCTCTATGACCGGTAGGTAACACATGTCCACGCCCAGTATATACCTTTATCGCCCGCACGGCATGGCGATCGGTGCGTATCAGGGGAGGTGCATATTGACAAGCCTTATTTACTGCTCTTTATATTCTAAATATTTTTAATATTGTTCGGGTGATAAGAACCTTGTCGTCCTCTGGTCGCTCTATGACCCATGGGGATGGTATAGACCTCAGGCTTTACCATCCATCCATGACGATCCCTTCTGGGTCGTCCAGTCAACCTCTGCAATCCCACCCATCCACCCTTGAATGTTTTTATGTTAGTGTGTCCCTTCTCTACCACTGTGTCCTATTTGACAGCCTCAAGGGCCATACCCACTAAGCGATTTTTGGTCGGCCGACGGCAATCAGCGTCGGCCTACTCGTCGGCCTACTTGTCGGCCTACTCGTCGGTGTAAAATTATCAAACATGCTTAATAAGGATCGGCGTACGCGTCGGCGTACTCGTCGGCGCCGACCGCCGACGAGTACGCCGATGTGTACGCCGATTCTGTGTGGGTATGGGTTGTATATCAGAGTCGGCCGACGGGTAGGCTGACAAGTAGGCCGACGAGTAGGCCGACGCCGACGCCGATTCAGCAAAAATGTCCTAGTGGGTATGGGGCTTCAGGGTTTTTTCCCTGCTCAACAATTGTTCCTACCACAGGTGGCTGATTTCAAGTATTTTAAGCACCTGCAGGTTCATTTGGACTATTTTGTCCAGAAAAGACAGGGTAAACTATATACAAAATATATGAATATTCTCTATAAATGCACCTGTTATGAATACATTTTAAAACCAAATTGAATGATTACAGACTATCTGAATAATATGTTATGCTGGTTTCCCACCATGGTTAATCACAAATAATGCACGGATAAATGAAAATGTTAAAGCCCTGTCAGTTGTCTACACATTTTCCAGCATGTATCATGGTTTAGGCTAGTCTGCAGGTAAAATATAGGAAAATCAACTATCCGTGGTAAGTTGAATTGAAAAAAAGAACTACAAGAGAAAGTTTGACTTACGATAAGTTGTTCTCCTACGGTGGGTGTGATGGTACTGCCTTCTGGTTTGGGTGCGTTAGGATCAGGAGGAGGCACTGAAAAGGTGAGGAAATGCGTTAATATGTCGTCTCCTTTTGTAGTGAAAAATGTCTGCTTTTAGGGCTAAAATGTCACGATAATATAGGACTGGAGCTGTGTATTATACCATAGAGATGTTTGATATGATACAAAACGTTGCCCCCCCCCCCCCCATTCCTCATTTCACAATTAAGCTGGCGTTTTATGTTATCTTAACCTCTAGAGTTTACAAATAGTACTGTATAGTTCCCGGTTGCTCATGGCATCTGGGGTCTTTATATATGTTGTTTCTCTCTCCAAATTTCATATAAATCTAAATTGAAAAAAACAACAACACAACAACAGATGGTGTCGATAAAACGTAAGTATTGAATTCAAATTGACACTTAAATAAGATTTTATTGGCGATAAACGTCTCCTAAAGGCATGGGAATAAATATTAGTGTGACCTTCCTATTCAATCGTTTCTATCATCTTCAGTATTTGATAGTATTAGTAGTTTTTGTGGTTTAAATACAGGGCTCAGTGAAGCGAAATTGTTTGGGGGAAAAAAACGGCTGATTTTCCCACCCTCACTTTCTAAGTAGAGCAGATACGGTCTGGTTATGCTTCACTGACCACGAAAAGGTGGGGAAATGAAGAAGTTTATAAATCTTTAAAATCTCGTGGGAAATGACAGGTGTGGGGTGAAATAGTATGACACACAGTTTTTCTGATCACCAAATGCTGTATATTACAAGAGAACCGCTACGATATCTTTTTTATATACCACATAGAGTGCTTAATGTTATTGCATACAGCAAGTAGTGCTGATACGATAGGTGGTCATGATGATAATGATGATGATTGTTGGAGTTTAAGGTCCACTCAGCAATTGTTCAGCCATATTGAGACACTTGATTTTTTTGACTATAAGGTTGTCATGACCAAATCTATGGGGGGAGAAAACAACGGCAAGGTGAGATGGTTTAGCAGTCAGCTACAAATATCGAACCTTGGCCGGCTGCGTGCAATGCCAGCACGCTAACCACGATAACCACCCCACTCGATAGGTGGTTATGTGTAGGATTTTAAGGTCCATTCAGCAATTTGTCCTCTATATCCAAACCAACGCACGTTTTTGTTTTGTACAAAGTGCTGATGACTGAACATATTAGGGTGAGAGCAAAGGCAGGGAGCACTCGTCCAACAGACACCTCAAGGAATCGAACCCCTGACCTACCGCACAGAGGTCCCACATGCTACCCACTGCACCACCCTCCCCCTGGTCATCACTAATATTATTCTAGGAATGTGTGGTAGTGCCATTTATACACAAAGTGGTCTGGGTCAGCCCTGGTTACGTACACCCAACGGTCAGTTTGCCCAAAAGTAGTACTGCATACAACGTTTGCCTAGGGCTTTAGTCTTAGACGTCCAGATTATTTGACCTTACATTAAAACAGGGGTCCAGGGTCACTTTGTGAATATAGGGTCTGTATTAGACTAGCAATTCTAACTACTGATTTTCTAATTTTCAAGTTTGTATGTGAAATATTACAGGTACCGAAGCATGCCACATATAATTTGAAAGCGTATTCAAAATCCGTTCTAATGATGAATTACATGTCTATTACAATTGAACGTTATTCCCACCGACAATATCCGAAATCCCGAGTAAAATCAGCTAACGTAATACATGTACAACCATAATAGAGAGGCGCCTGTACGTCAGCCATAAGGCCTCAAAGCCCACAAGGTAAGGGAGGGGCTGGATTGGCGGGTTGGGTTGAGAAAACAGCAAAGAAAATATTGGGGACAAGAGAAGGGTATACACGTATTTGGTGAACGACGAGAGGAGGTATGTATGTGTAGGATTATACGGAAAGGGAGAGCGGCCGTACGGATATGTCCTTTTTATATGCATCCGCCCTTTGAATTCCAATAAAAGGTGACAGTTCTTTTTGGTTTTCCCAATTGAAAATCCTCCCACCTACCACAAGTGGAGTGTGTTCGTAAAACCATTTTCAGGTCACTGGGGCAAAAGCACTTCTTCCACCCTACTTATGTAGACATTAAATGTAGGTTATTTAGAAATGCTATTTCAAGGCTAGAGTCGTGCTGATACTTTGCACTATTTTAGCGTCACTCCAATCATAGGAGTTTAAAAGACTTAAACATCTGTGATAAAATCCAGAGACATAGTCACCTAGACAGCTAAAGGGCTACCACTAATTGGTGTAGATTCAAAGAACCCCTGGAAAATTGTAAATCCTAAATCTTCAGGCGTTTCTTTTTCCTATTTGGATTTTCATAATTCCTGTTTAAAACTCTTGGGAGATGTGAGGGTGAGGTGGGACACTGGGGAACCTATGGGGCTACCAGAATCAGTAAGCACAAAGTGTGGCAAATGTTCTACACGAACACCCCCATTTCAGTGATATACTGGGCCAAATATGGGACTGACAGTAAGTGACCATAGTGTGTGAAGGATGTTATTAGACGAATACCCCCATGTCTGTGAGATACTGGGTCACCTATGATGTTGTTATACGAACACCCCCGTGTCTTTGAGATACTGGGCCACCAATGATGTTGTTATACGAACACCCCCGTGTCTTTGAGATACTGAGTGACCTATAATGTTGTTAAACAAACACCCCCATGTTGATGAGATACTGGGCCACCTATAATGTTATTAAACGAACACCCCCATGTCGGTGAGATACTGGGCCATCTATGATGTTGTTACACGAACACCCCCGTGTTAGTGAGATACATAGCCAACTATGGGGCTGACAGAGTCAGTGAACACGAAGTGTAGAGGACGTTATTACACACACAGCCTTTTAACAATACCTCCCAAACCAATTTGCAACCTGTTTTTATCCATACTTTCCCCTTGAAGTACGTTTAAATCACTTTAAACTTCCCTTAACCTGCACAATCACATAAGACTGAGGAACTTTTTTTGTGTGTGGCAGTAATTTAGGGATACTATCGTCAACAGGAAAGATGGGGGTATGTGATTGCCCTAATTATCTCATGTATAGGGTGTGACCAAGTACTGGGGTCAGGGTGGGTAAATGGTGCATCATTAAAGATGTCTAAGAAGTTTCAGCTGGCCATTAAGCCTGTAAAGATCGCCAGATGGTAAACAGGGGGTCTGGAATGAGGGGTTGGGGTTGGTTGTGTGTCAAATCTTAAATTCATAGTTGTGTCATAGTTGCTTAATCATCCCAAGAAATATCTCTGCCACCTGTTCCTATTTTGTTTGGCCTGCTGTCACAGATAAGAACCCCTCTGTTACGCCATCATATTTAAGAAATGCATGTTTCGTTGTCGAGTTTAAGCGTCTACCCCCGCTATATACACTGGCCTTTGATGACTCTACCTACATTTATATCGGCCTATACATGCCGGGACGACATGACCTTATGCGGTGTATGGGTCTAAACCCCTAAATAGACAGCGCAACATCACTATTTTCCATAAATTGAACAAGTGACATGGAGCCTTTATGACATGACAAGGAGCGTTAAAAAATAGTGACATACGACATGGATATTTCTTAAATTCTACAGGAGACATTATGGGGAATAAGTGACTAAAACAGGTGACAGCCATTTTTAGAATTTGACACGCGACATCGGAATCCCCCTATCCCGGGCCCCTGGTGTCATGATTCACTCGGTATAAATGAGGATTCTCCGACCAGGGCCCTGACCGATATCCTATACCTCCTCAAGGATCTGGTCACAATAATACACTGCTAACACTCCCCCCTGATCATGTCATACTCCTGACGTACTCATAGGGACACGGCCCTTCTCAGATAACGTACACACCCTGATAAATGTTAAGTCACCAGCGTATAATTACTGGCAATAATGGGGCAAAGGAAATGCGACTTGGTTTTGGTGCGTTTTTCATAACATGTGAAAGAAAATGTGCGCATTAGGCTGATCCAACCATTAGTAGGCCTATATGAGAGAGGTGAGAAGCAGGGGTCTAATATGGGAATTTCTGACTCTTGTTTTTAATATTATGGATAAATGATATTTCGCCGTTTTTATGATTTTAAGAAATAGTGGAGTTAAGGAACTGAGACTAAGGTATTTTGGTTGTGTTTACAAACAGAACAGGGGTAAAGATTTAACACGTGCGCAAGTCAGCAGGGGCTGACCTAACCTTTTTTCAGCAGAGGTGAGGGGCGGGGCTTTATACTGAGAAAAGATTCCACATAGGACAAAATTAATTATTTTACCCCCAAACCTCGTCCAGTCTTTATCTTTTTCTTTAGCCCGATTAATCTGCCAAAACAACTCAATGTTCATGGAATTGTCGAATATGTTGACAAAAGGTTTCTGAGTTGACCTCCTTGTCCCCACTGATTTATTTTCATGATTATTCTTGCAGATGGACGAGGCTTTTGAAAAATAATTTTGTGCCAGGGAATTTCACCAAGAATCATAAATCAATTATTTTTTTCCCATTAATCCACCTACAATATAGAGACTTCTCCTGGGCCTGTCGGGTTTTCTCCAGTTTATCCCCGATGTTCTTTTCCAGCCTCTCCTGGATCAAGCTCATCACGTGACCGTACTGGTTGCTAAGGATGACGTCATTGACACGTCGTGGACGTTCCATGACGTCACCAGGGACGCGCGTAATCGACGCATTATCGCTCTCCGCGTCCGATTCGCTGGTTCCTACGTCCCGGTGGTCAACGTAGCCGGACAACAGGTGTTGCCGGCTACCAGCGGAGATATCCGAACGGAAGGACATCCAAAGGACGTCCTGGGCCAAGACCCCACACACTCTATTAGAGATAATCCACTGAGTATTCCACAAAAGTAATCGACAAGGTAATCTACGTAATCCCCAACGGTACTCCCAACACGTCTGTAACGACGTACGGTTCCTTGTCAACTGGTCCACTCTCCCAGCGCCCACCTACTTACATACAGATGACACACGCTGGGTGCACTCACTCTCCAAGCATGGGACCTTCCCTTCTTTTTTGGAAGGTCGCCAGAGCATGATAACATATACATATATGTACACTATACACTGACTATCAATTTACTTCTTTCTTTACCTTGTTCCCCAATAAAGCCAAACTTCCGTTAACCACCAACAAATGACTCAGGAAAGTGTCACAGCAAATAACCATTTTCTGTTTATTTTTCTTAATCTATTTGATATTTTACGCAATGTATGTCTCCATAAGTTAGTCCAGGAAACGTATTGTCGTCTGTTTTGCGGTTGTTTTTTTTGTTGGCGCCAACCGAGCCTGCGGGAACCAGCAAAACCGAGACATGATAATGTCAGAAAGATGACGTCATGAATGACGTCATGAATGACGTCACTGTGACGGATCAGCGTCTCTCATATAACACTCATGGGTTGTACATATGAGTGATATTCTTCTCATCATTGTGACCCCCCTTGTTCTTGTAGTACGAAAGGGTGGCTCTTGTTTGGTGAGTAGGTACCACTCATGTCCCATAAACGTATTGTATTCTATGTCGGCCCAATCGGGGCCAAATTCCTGCCGTGGCCTTCATTCCCCATTGTGGGAGAAGTGGGACGGGTGGCAGCTACGAAACAAGGCGGATTCCGCACAATATTCAATAAATAATTGTGTAAATAATACTTCTCCCACTCACATGACATACTGGAACTCCGAAATATAAATGCTGGTGGAGGTAATGTGATACCTTGTACTATATCGAACATGTATACATGTATAGAGATTTATTATACCTTAGTGTGATACAAGGTTAGTAGTTAAGAGTTTAACTCAGGGCGATACAAACCTGGGTGATAACCAGCCTTGTATCACACTGCAGTGTGATACAGAAACTTTTTATTTTTCTAAAATTCATGAAAAAATGAAATCATTTAGAATTAAACAAGAAACCCACGAAGGTAGATCGTAAACGATCTAGAGTGAAAAAAATGCAAGAACAAGAATTCTGAAATGTAGATCCTAAAGGATGAATAGTAAAGAAATGCACTTATCTTCCGTATTTTTCATCAAATTGGGGACATTTTTGGCATTAGATGGGCCTAATTATCATTTAGCAAATTTTTGGCAAAATCTTTTGGTGGAATTTTTCAGTATAAAAAAAAGGTAAATTTCTAGAATATGTTGTAATCTGTACACAATTTCCTGAAATAAAAATAATGGTCATTCTTACTCAGGACTCAAAGTCAGTTTTGACCCATAGTTGACCCATTATAGGAGCTCTTTGCAACCTGAGAATATCAAGGGGCTAGAGGCGGCTATTTATAGAGGAGAGGCCGCGAGCGGTGAAGGCTGCCCGACCCTCCCTATACCTCCCTCACACCACTCATCGCACGTGATAAACGCACAGCCACTCCAAAACCCCAACCTGTCAATCACTATATCGCATTCGGGAGTCCGAGGCTTATAGAGGTGCGACACAGGGGCAGGGACCAGCCTTCCTACATCTCCCTCACACCTAGACAAAGTATTCGTCCGTGGATATTGTTATTCCAGGGACGAACAGAACCCCCACAAAAAAAAAGTACTACGGTTTGAGTCAAGGGAGCATTCATGAGCATGAGACAAGGGGGCATTCATGACAATTGTCATCGTCATTATTTGAAACTGTGGAGAAATCTTCTGTCGAGGAGTTATTATGATAAATATGTGGTATTTAATATAAAAACTAATTGCTCCTTTCATAATGGCAGAAGACAGGTGCCATGTTTGAATGAAGATCGATTCAAACGTTTAACATGCTGGGGCTTCTTTAATGTTTGCATACATCCCTCAAAAGCCAGTGCCCCGCGCATCATTTTTCATAACTTGAAGGTGGGTTGTTGCATTTACTATCATCCTGTCTGCCCCTCTGTGACTACACTATCGACTCAGGGCCCCAGGCAAGCCACGTGCAGGGGAGGGGCTTGCAGCGCAAGCTACCTCACACCACTTGTTGCATGTGATTAGCCCATACAGTGGACGCCGCGTAGTGCGCTACAGTACCTTCCACAGAAACATAGGTAGCCAGCAGGGTAGGAGGGACCAGACTAGACTGACGCACGGCCACAGAACGCCGCTCAGCCAATGAAAATCCCCCACACCACTCATTCCATGTGATGGACGTGCAGCCACGGAACGCCGCTCAGCCAATAGTTCACTCCATGATTGACTAAAATAGAATCAGCTGGCCGCCCAACACAATAGACAGGTTAACTACTACACAACTTTCCGTTATGCAGTCAAGGGAACACAAAGGATCGACGTTCGACGCTTATAAGTGAAAAAAATGTTAACCATTTACGTAAATACATCAATACAAATCCATTTTTTTCACTAAAAATCTAACATTTGCATTATCTGCACAACGTTCCTAGCTACATTTTACTGCTTACTGTTTGTCGATTTGATGGATATCAAAAGAGTTATATGAAAAAACATTAAAAAAATGTGCAGCATCACAGTCACACCATCACTGATTGCTGTGCATCCTTTCTTGGGAGCTCAGATCTAACAGAAAAGGTATAATAAATCCATAACCAACCTCAAAGGGAGTACTCGGGCGGTTATCACCCCTCGGCCGGCCCTTCGGGCCCTGGCCTCGGGCTGATATCGGGGTCCCGGCTCGGGGTGATAACCACCCTTGTACTCCCTTCTTGGTTGGTTATATGTATTTACCTCATGAGGACAAGCCAACTTATAACATACACTCACACCGATAATTATACATGTATGTACACATATATGTACGTACGTACGCAAATACATGCATATATATATATATATATATATATATATATATATATATATATACGTACATCACATATATGTATGCTGTGAACTGTTTTGTACCTATGGGTTAAATAGTTCACTATATAGCACGTATGTCTTTTATCAGTTTTCTTGTGGGAAAAGTATACAAATGGTATGACCAAAAAACGTCTCCAATATAGGGGTGTACTGTGTTTACCTTGTACAGAGACCTGGGGACTCCATTATAGGTATGGGACACGCAGGGTCATCAAACTAATCTAGGGGCCTAAACACACCATAATGTATTTGCATAGTAAGCAGTGTATAATGTTCCTACTCGGGACTGCTTAAAAACTCTTTAAAAAAGAGAGAAGGAAATAGCCTTGCTTCTAAAATCGTATGCTTTCAACCTATGTTGATGTAATGCATTGGTGAAATTTAAATGAATTCTCCCTGCCAATGTCGAGAGATAGCTAATACAATCTGCGGTTGCTGTTTTGTAACTCTTGGTTCCGCTAAATTACGAGATAGACGATAAAAGGTTTCCCATCGTCCTCACAGTGCCAAGCCTAAGTAACGGAAACTACCGGTTATCAAAAACGTTGCTTTAAATCTGGTGGTGAAGTATATGTTCACAAAAGGAAACGGTGTCTCCTTTGGCGCGATTCATATAGTATACAGAATAACTTTCATGCACATTTGCTTCCTTTTTGTTCAATGTTCATGGTTGGTGACACTCCCACGTTAATAGAACGAATGTTGTGAGTAAGTTAATGATGGATGTTTTATGCCATTCCGACAGCCAGGGAAATTTTTCACAGTGAAAATAAGTTAGGGCGTATTCTGACTTTTCAGCCATGTGTTTTGACTTGGTCAGTCTCATGTGATTGTATCTTATGAGATGAGGGTGACAGGGCGGGCAAACAGAAGGTGATCAAAACCTAAAAATAATTTATGCTGAACCTCTTCCCTTAGTGAACCCAGACACCAACCGGGAATTGAACCAAATGAACCACTTGGTCAGTGCTGGGTCCCCCCTATCATAACCTTTTACACTCAGCAGGGGCTACTTGGGGCCTATATTCTTCCCAGGCGCAGAAGCCCCAACCCAGTATCCCCACAGGGGGAAATTGTTGTTGATAATGTGTTTCATAGAGAAACATAATATATATGTCCATGGTTGTTTGAGCTCATTCATGTTCCCTTCCCATAATGGTAAAATTGAGTCATTCCGGTCGTTTTTTTTTTAATTTACCCTTTTTACTGCCCAGTCTCGCCTGCGTCTTGTTTTAGTACCGTAAAACCCATACTTTAAGCCCCACGCTAGTTTAAGCTGCACCCTAGCTGTTGACTTTAGATTTGGCTATTTTTTTTTCTCAGATTCTGCATATTTTGTCAGAAGTACATAGTGTCAGAGGGTGTGGAAACCCCTAATTTAAGCCACACCCTCAAATTGAGGTCTGATAAGCTCTCCTTTCTGAGATTAACCTTAATTTAATCCCCGGCTTATAATGGGGGTTTTACGGTAACGTACTGGTCCACAGTCCCAGACAATGAAGTAGCCGCCTGTCATGTCGGTATGGGGGTAGCTTCATACGAGGACACTCGTTGTTCATGTTGTGAGGGGAAAAAAATCACAGACTCATAAACAATCGGTCTTTTAATGTTCACTATACTAACAGAGCATTCATAGCTCAAACGAGAGTATCTGCACCTTTCTAACTAACTTGTCTTACTTACAGACCTCACCGGGGGTGTTCACACACAGTGGCGCGTCGCATAACCAAACCGTCGCAACAAGGACGTCCTTAAACAAGGACGTCCCTGTAGCGATGGGTCCCGCTGTTGAATTGTGGCTGTTCTACTGGGCTGATTTTGATTCTGTAAAGGGTTATGGAAAAAAGACATTTAGATCTTAAATTCCTGAAATTTTCAGCCCAGAAAAATGATTAGAAATGGGTGAAAATCGATGCTGAATTTTGGCACAACAGGGAGAGTTTGACCATGTGCCAAAAATTGTTCCTTATTTTTGTTATGCGACGGGGCACAGGGGTTTTGCTTGACAATCTTTCCCACGAGTCTACCCTGCTTGTGGTCCTGTTTTTGCACTTGTCTGGATCAAAGTTCCGCTGTTCCTCATCAAGGCAATATTAGCAATTTCAAAGATTTTCACTGGAGTCTGGTGCAGCAGGCTAGTTGCTAATAAATCGCACTCGCTTGACGTCATTTTTATTAGTAGAGTATTTGTAACTCTACATCAAGGGAAATCCCTGTGAATAGCTGATATCGGATAGTATACTATGAATTATCCTGACTAATTATGACATCATAATATTTTCATCTAATGAGATGGTTTTGGTACTTATAAACCTCACTTCCCCTTGCCTGTGTAGGCCTGTTTTTCTTATATCACGTCCCCACTCCGACCACAGTATGTGCTCATAAGCTGATCTCACTTGCGGTGGTATTTTCGGTTTGATATATGACCAGGAACTGCCCACAGATCCTGGGCAGCTGGCCTCGTCAGCCGTGTTTTTGTAACGGGTCTCCTGTCACAGGGTGGAAGTTCCGACAGTGTCAAAGTTCCGAGGGCATGCGTACTACTACCAAGAGGGTAGATTCTAGTCCCAAAGCACTTGCTGATCTCGACCTGAGAAGCATCTGAAGCTAGCTCTCGGCATGGGCGGATCCAGAGTGGGGGGCGGAGGCACGCGCCCCTCCTTTTTTGGGGGAAATTTTTTTAATTTTTTTTTTTTAAATGTAAAATTCAGCCAAAAGTAATTAAGAGAGAATTTTTCAAATAGCCCCCCCCCCCCTTTTCAAAAGCCTGGATCCGCCAGTGCTTGGTCCAGTCCCGACAGCCTGGACTGCATCAGCAAGATTTAAAATCTGCAGGACTACTTTTGAGATGCAGAGCCTATTAATCTTATAATGTCGGTGTATAGTTAGTGCCCTATATAGTAGAGTCAGTTCTCATATCATTTCTGGTGCAAAGGGTGAACTTGTTGCAGAGTGCTCTCAAAGTATGTTTTGTAAAGAATGCCAGTAACAGTTGAGATGGAAGTAAACTAAAGATCTATCCCCCAATCAAATCTCTAGAATTCAGCCCTTACACCCTAACTCGTCCTTAATCCAGTTTTTGAACTAGATACTCTTATAATAGGTTTCCCTGGCCTTTCCAATAGTACATTCCACAGCAACAGGGTGATCAAGTTGGCAATGGCAAATATATAGTTTGTTAAGGGCGAGGGTTCATGGGTCTTCTGTATGGTCTATTGTAATGCAAAAGGGGGAATAAATTTGTGCAATTTTGGTGGAGAAATACTAACAATTTGTGCACCCATTTCAGAGAGTTAATTGTCTAAAATTTAATGACAGCTTCATGACATTAATGTGTTCATATTCTCGGAACATACTCAAACCCTGGATGACCTCATAGTTAAGGACACTAATCACTCGACTGTAATTCACATCGGGCACATCAACCGACAACATCCATTGGCAAACAGACCAGCTATAAAAAGTTATACGCAAACAAAGGTATGCGAGACAAAACCCCCCGAGGCCATGACACATCTCTACTGAGGTGGTAATATAGGTGTCATGCGCGCTTAGATATAGGGCTTTACTGGATGGTGAAGCGTGTGATGTCGGAGGCGATCGCCTCGGGGTACGCGATACCGACTGTTTGATACTGACTGTAATGGGGATGATGCGAATAGAAGTAATATTTGCACACACTTGTGCAGTGTAATCACCCTTCAAGGTGGCATTGTTAGGTGGCTTTATGGAAAGGATTTTGCTAAGTGTCTGAAGGACTTACTTTTGTTTTACTGGTTGGTGTTGGAAGCTATGCACGTGTACACAAACCTTGTCTATTCGTATACAAGCAAGGCTGTGTTCAATATAAACTCTACTGCTTCTGAACCGCATCTGGTCTCTTTAACTACCTATATTGACTCATGGATCTAGCTGATGCTTTGCCATTTTTGCAATTGAAAAGATAATACTAAACTCCTAACGAAGGAGCACAACTGTCAGTTTAATTCTTAAGATTTAGAACGCTGCAGTATCAGACTGAATAACACTTTTAATCAGTTTTCTAAGAACCAGCTTAGACCTGTGGGTATTTGCATAAAAGGTATACTTTGCTAAATGATTAACGTATTCAGAATTCTTTTACCCTTGACATCAATATTTCCATCTCTTTCTCCAAGTATACTTTTCATATGCATACACGCTGCAATAAAGTATCACAAGATATTGCTGGATTCTGAAAAGGAAAACATATCATGTTCAACAGAAAAGTATGTTAAAATAAATTTATTGAAGTTTTACTTACTTTCCAATTCCTCCTCCTCGTCAACGAAGTATTCTCGGAGTGGCTTTCTTTTGGGTTTCTGGAAACACATAAAGGAAGATATTTAAAGGATAATACTATGTCATGATGCACGGAAGTTTTAATTTGAAGCAATAAGCTAGCTTTTGAAAACAAAACTTTCCAAGTCCATCGCCCCCGAGAAGTTAAAGTTAAAAATTTAAAAGCTAAAATCGTTTAGTCATAAAAAGGAAAAACGAATGCAATTTCCTTCACAGCGTATGACTATTACCGTAGGGCCCTTTTATTTTCTCCGGCCTTTGTCATGTTATTTTCCGTTTTTAACGGCCTTAGTCAGAACTATAGAAAGACAATTATTTTTGTTCAAAGAAGGAAATTGCATATATTGCTATGGATTGGAATCTCTTGAACGCTCGTCTACAAATTTTTAATTGCCTTATTCAGTGGAAACATAGTAAGGAACTTTGTGCATTGCAGTTTTCATATGATTGTTATCTATTTTATTTATCTATTTATTAATTTTGCCTTTCTTTTTAAGATTTTTTTTTTTTTTTTTTTTTTTTTTTACACAATTTGAACGTTTACTGCCCTTTTGTGTATATATGCCCTCAAAAGCAATAAAATACCGTTCACCTGCCCCAACTGGGAACAGTACTGGTACATAAAAGACTACTGTTTGCGTCTGAACTCCTCCAAGGCATGGTCCCCACCCGACTCGCCTGGATAGTCCTGCCCCAGTTTGTTTCGGTTTATCGCCTTGCTCTGATACTTTGCAGGGTTTGTGAGTGCTAAAAATGTACGGGACCGACCTCGTACGTTAAAATCTCCATCTATATCTGTCAACTACTTACTACTAGATTCTTGGGCTTATTACAGTTTTAATCATTTCTATTCTTAGGTCTCAATTAATTGGTTGGTTGGATATTGGGGTTTAACGCCATAGCAACATCTAAGGTCATATCATGACAGGAACAAGGTATGAGAATTCTGTCTTTGAAGATTGAATATATGAAATGATTGACTCTGAGAATATAAAGACTATACCCCTACACATTTACTGAGGCAGGTGTTCTTAAATGTGAAGATTTCAAACAGTTTCTACAGTGGACCTGAGGAATAGCAATGAAGAAGGAAACATTTTCTGAAAACTTATCACTTTGGTTACATCTTATCTGCACATAACCGGATAAATAATGTAATTATTTTTAATAATCATAACGTTTCTCAACATATTTTGATTGAATAGAAACCAAAAGAGGCTTATTCATTGCCAATGAAACTTAGATCTAAGGTAAATATTGTGGAAATATTGCCAGTAAAAGGAGAAAAATAAGCAACCTCAACGTCTATTCCAGTACAGTAGTGGTTACAACCTCTGATAACTTGAACCAAGCATATTTACACCTCCCGACCCTAAAACCTACATCATAAGTCAGTAGGTTAAGGGTGAAATTCACAGGTACATGAACCCACACAGTTTAGCCAAACTTTATAAACATCTCACTTCAGCAGCTTTGGTGACCTCGTCACTGATCGTGACTACCAGGAATTTCTATAGGTTGCAAGCGGATTATGATAATTGTATAAATTTCTGATTTACCAAACACAAATAAATTGTTATTATTGATGCATACAACCCAGCTACGACAGTCTGCCTGTTCTGTAGAATGTTTATCTATAAAAAAAAAAACTACCAGGCAAGAAACAGCTGTTTTTGTATTTTCATAATACAGGATGACAATTTACTAGCTGAGGACGTCTGAAAACCCCCCTTAGTTTATCAGCATATTTTATATTTTCTGTAAAATAAAAATTGTTCCTGTGAGATCTAGTCTTGATCTGTTTATATTTCAAAAATCAGTCTAAAATTCGATTTAGCTACAAAGATCTGTTGAAAAGTGCCTCCATAAACTTAAAACTGGCACAAAATATCAATGTCTCCAGCATCTTGGGAATTCTATTCTGTAGTAATCTTGTGTGAGTTACTTCGATTCCCTCAATATATCCATCTTCAAACAGGCTATACCTGAGTTTACTTAGTTAGAGAGTGGAGTACAATGGCAGGATTTTAACAGTTGATTAAGAAAAATGGGATTGTCTAGCAGTCACCTTTAGTAAAGAGTGACATAGTGTGCAGACAGAATTTCTCTACTATAATTTCTTATCAAATGTACATTCACTTTATAAAAACTTATGTCACTTTATCATACTTTACATCATAAAGTTCCTGAAATCAATATAACATATGGCCATGATTTTTATACCAGTAGAGAGGAAAAAATGTGTAGTATCTAGAGATATAAAATTCAGTGACATAGGATGAAAAGTAATAATTTAGCATACAAAAAACATGCAGAGGGCCTGATTTTTTTTTAGTTTTTGGGCTGTTTCTTGCCTGGTAGATCTATAGAGGCAATTTCTTACATAGGTTTGTTATGCCTGACCCGTGTGGTACATTTTCCACATTTTCAAATATTATATTTGGCTTGAATGGCAATTTGTCTAAGATATAAATGCATCTCTGTTTAATTGCATGAACGTTTTGCCTCATTATTGTGCGCTTGCATTAAACCAATCAATCCACAATAATATTCCAAAGAGAAAAGAATAACCTATATCGTATCGTTGAACATGTTTGTTAATTATATCCATATTACATAATATTATTGTAAACCTCACCACTCCAACATCGAGGACTTCGCCTTTCGGCCTCCATCGGGACCGAAGGGTCTCGGCGTTAGCGTACATGGCCATGGTGGGACTAGAGAGAGTCCAGTCAAACTACCGTAATCTGGCGATTCTGCATTATTTAATGTGAGCTGGACCTTGTGTCATTTATTGCAGGTTTCTTTTGGTATCCACTGATCGGTAAGTAAGAGCTAAGACTTGGACGACAAGGTTGAAACACTTAGGTCGAGTGATTAGGTTGTTGATCACTCTTTGGGTATATATTGTGCGGTCATTCCTGAACGATTTATGGGCATATAATAGGATCAGCGCCAGTATGCCAAACAGAAATCCATCCAAGTAGCGATCATAGTACTCAAGGCATTCCGATCTTGGTTCTCAAAGCAGTTTGTTACATGTATCCCTGTACAAAATTAATTATATAATTTATTATACAAAATAGATTTTCTTGATATTTTCACTGCAATATAGCTGCCATATTTCCAAATCAACTTGTAAACATCTCTCATTATCATCACCAGAGGGAGCTGTGAATCATTATGGTATAAAACCTTGACGGTAGGTGGAGCTCAGTTATGACTGGTTATAGTCACTACCAGCATATCATGACTTCAGCATTACCTGATCACTGGAAAACTGCCATGTTTTCCCAGGGGGCCTTAAGTCAATAGCCCCTTTTCAGTGGTGGCGACCCCTGTGGTGAACTCCGACACTACACCCTGAAACGCCCTTATTATTTTCTAATATATCGGTCTGTTTTGGTCCGATGCTTTCGGCGTGGTGTTATATACACTCTGGTTAGTACAAGTCACTTTTTTTTTCCTATGGAAAGAGTCGGAACCATTTAGGTTTTCCCAAGACAACTAGCATGTGTCACTGCATATGGTTACGGTGATTAACTATTCATTAGTTGTTGGCATAAAAGGAACACTTGTTGTTATTCCGTTGCTTTATTTCAAAACACCACGGACCAGTATACCTGGGTTGGCCCTCATTCAGGTAATTTGTACATGTATATGGGATTGGTCCAACATATTTTGGTGTGATTCTTTATCTATACACTGCAATATGGTTGACGTAAGTCTTCTGATTTATCTCTACAGAGGGTGTAGGAACCATTTAGATTTTCCTAAGAAGACAACAGCATGTCCAGAACATATTATATGATGGTCCCTTCTTCGTCAATGTTATGTCAAAATGGTATATTTGTAACCAATTGTTGTTTTTGCTTGTTGTCTTCTGTCTTTAAAGAAGGTACAAGGGACCAGTATTCCTAGGTCGGCCTTCTTTCGGATTGTGTATGGGGGATAGTATCCTTCGTGTCATGTCTTCGTTTTGGAGTACTCTATAGAAATAAGATGTATATACGATGATTCGTCAAATTTCATGGGCCGAGCGTGAGCCTGGGCCTGTAATCGAAATGAGGTCGTTTAGATATTAGCCAGTCATTGTCTACTGAATCTCATTTCAGTGGTGTTGTGATACACACAAAATTATTTTGAATCGTTTCCTCTATCCCCGACAACAACCAAACCACGTTTGGTTGACTCTATTGTGTCCGAGGGCCCAAAGCATACCCTTATGCTGGCAAAAAGAGCAGGGAATTGAGGCCACTGCTTTTCTCCCATTGCAGTCCCGCCGTTATGGCCAAATAAGGGAATGAAAAAAAAATGAAAATAAAAACAATTAAATATTCCAATCAGAAAAAGTATCAGTGTCCATGAGGGTTAGGATTGTGATAAATAGCCTGTCACAATTCTTGTGAAGTGGTTCAAACTGATGCAGTTTCCCATGGGTATTCTTGGAGGTAGTCTCCTGGATTCTACTTCTAATATTTTTTTCCTTATGAATGGCATAAAAGGTGTCTCTCCTCTTTGTATGGAGTCTTATACACTTTAACTTAAAATTCTTCCTTTTATGGTAGCTGTATATTACATTCCTTAAGTATTCCTCCTACACGTATCTTTCCTTTATAGTCTTTGTATATTACATCTCCTATTTATTCCTTCTATATGAATGAAATATGTCTAATCCTTTCCTTGCGTGGACGTCCACGCTTGTGACGTAGCAGTGGGTAATAGTTCACAAATTACTTGAGATCGTCCTTGACATTTCTTCATTATTTCTTGAAAAATGATTTTGATGTATTGAACGATTTTCCCTTGCTTAAAACCAGTGATGTAAACATGTTTTGCATGTTCATTGGACCGTAAAGAAACGCCTTATCCTCTGTTTTGAAGGATACATCCGAACATAAAGGGCCGAGTCCTCCCAATACGGCCTATGAGGGTCTTGATTCAGCTAATCAGAGGAACCGGAACTTCATTGTTTGTAACCGGAACTAGTTTGTGAAACCACTTAAAAATCTTATGAATTCCAATAGTATTTATATGATACTTAAGTTAGAGTTTTCTTGTGGACATCTTAAGGCATAAGTTGCAGGAAAATCGTGAGAATAACCTCTCTCCAAATCCATGAAGTTAGTTTGAAGACTATGACTATGGAAATGGTGGAACCCGCAGGTTTGATATATGCACTACCTGCGTGCTACTAGGTATCCTGTGAATCACATACCGTAGAGTTGAGTTGGCATATTAAACTCCAATTGTATGTCCTATTGTATTTAGCTCCTTCCAAAACACTGGCATTATGATACATGCCAGTCAGTTGTCAGGGTACCACAACTGAGTCCAAAACTTATTGCTCTTTTGGCAAACGTTCCTCATCTGCGAACTACGTAGTCGTCCTCTCATTACATCCAAAAACTAGTGTCATGATTCTTTCTCCTCTTGCATTTAGATCTTCTCATAAAGTTATGGTATAAGGCCGTACTTGTCACAGCGTAAGTAATGGTCATTCCTCTTTGATGCTTTTTCTTGTTGTTATTTCTCGTTGTTTTCAAGAGAAGTATCCTATGTGTAATGACTGCCCTAGATCAGTGAGTTTGTGTCATGAAGTCTCCACTCAAACCTTTCATAACATTGTCAGGGGTTATTATCACTGGAACCCTCAGGGCATGACGTTGCATGCAGGACAATTATCTCTGAATAACACGTCTATGAGTAGAAGTCTTGTTTCTTTGATCATCAGAAGTCGTCCAGTCTCGTGATAGGAGCATGTAGTGAACACTGAACAAATGAGTGCTTTCAGACTCAAGGAAGCGAATCCTGGGCCAATGTTTACAAATTGCATGTAGAAAATACAAGGTCTAACTATAGCTGTTACACCTTAAGACTTAGGTTGATAGCTGTATCTGCTTAGAAAATACTGGTGGTATATTAAAGTAATTCATTATTCCTTTGTGGCGTCATCCAACATATTTATATCCACCGGACAACCATATTTTATCTGTCAGAAAAACTTAGGACGGTTAAATGATTCGTCTTTTTGTCCAAAAAGGTGTAGATCCATCCAGCAAAGGCAATTCAGAGCGTCCAATTATCTCACATATGTTGCTTAATTTATAGTTACTTAAGGCCATGGGTGCCACCATATTTCTCCGAGAACCATACAAATCCAATGTGCATACAAAACTACTCCTCCGATATAATTAATTGGTCTTATTCTCACAATAAGATTTATATCACAACAGCTGGTTCCCAGCAAGCCTGTAAGTTAGAGCATTACTCCGGCCGCAAACTAGCAAATCAAATTGCTGTTTACGAGCGCTCGTGAATCCACCCGGTCTCCGGCCGGTCTCCGGGGGTCGTGGTCGGGCCAGGAGATCATCCCTGGAGTCCTTCTGATCCTATTAGTGGCCGTTTTGTAGTGGGAGAGATCCCCCGTAGAGTGTTGTAGCAGCAGAGGTCATCCCCTGCCTACTGTGTGTCATTCTGCACCGAGCACACTCTCCACGCCAGAAAATGAGAGTTCATAAGAATCGTCTCTGCTATGCAGGCAGAAGTCTCTGCTATCTAGGTAGAACACTTGTCACCAGCGGGATAAGATTACTACACCCATCAGCTCAAAAGTAGTCCGGCGGTTTTTGCTAGCGCAGCCCGGGCTGCTGAGGCTGACCAAGTGGCAGCTACAATGCAGAGATGCTTCTCGCAGGGTAGAGAGGCGAAGCGACAGAGTGTTGTGTGTACAATCCATGCAGTGTCCCCCTACTGCGGAGTGGCCGAGCCGACAGCCCGACTCCCCGTCACCTCTTGGCCGAGTATCAGATTGTAATAAACCAGACAAGGCGTTATGAGGCCGAGGGGAGTCAGTGTTATGGTTCCTGTCCCCTCCCTCACACACTACCCGCCAGTCAATAAATCTATGTGCACTCTCACACTCAGGGATGTAAGTCAGGTTGATGAAAACAATTGGAAATAGCCAATCAGCTGTCACCATTTATTCACCAATTCAGATTTTTTGGGGGTGAAAATCTAAACTTTGTCTCAAAAATCGGTGGCCAGTAACTAAAGGGTGATTGTCGTTTTGCACTGTTCAGCTTTCGTTTGCTGATAATCAATCACATTTAAAACTCGTGATTCCCTTTAGTGCATTTCGTATTTCGATGAATTTAGTACAAGTTGTCAATTAGCTAATTCTCGTTTTCTCCAACTCGAATTTAAGTTCACTAACCCCTACTCACCCTCACAAATAGAGCCATCTGATTTGATTTCACAGAAAAGATATCATGTTGAAATGTGACAAGAAACTATCTTATAGTCCTTGGCCTAGCGCACACAATGCAAGTGGGGTCACATTAAATTATCATTGCGTCTATTATTCGCGGCCTACCACCGCCATTTAAAACTTAGTGACCAGTAAACCATGAAAACACTGCGATCTTTTTTTCTCCTTTCTTAACATTTATTTACTGAAAAACTCATAAAAAAAACTACACCGTGTTTTGGAATTTCTTCACTGTTCTTCACAAGTTCTTGAGTATAGATAGTTTCGGCTGGATCTCAATCATAAATCGAAAACTTAGCCGGGTACTGCTATACATATTTAATCGGCTCTATATTCCTATATATCCCCTAGAGTTCTACTATTCTGGTGATATTTTTCAAGCTAAAATTATTTCTGCGGGCACCCACTTTGACCACAGAACGACTGCCCTTACTAGAAATAATGTCCACTCGAAACTTGATTTTTTGTAATACTTGAAATGTAGCTTTGTTGCAAAGGCAATTAACTTTGTTATGCTCTCCGTGAAACACTTGGACATAAATTTAGATTCCCATTTATGTCGTGCCTACTCTGGCATATGGAATGCATAAGGCGTTACCGTAATTCCTCCTACATTTTAACGGTTGTTTATCAACAATTTTACGCTAATGGTTGAATGTTGTCCACACACATGTTTATCATAATTAAATCAATATTCAACTACTCAGTTTAACATAGAAATGGCATGACCTCAGTCATTTTTGTCAGACCAAGTCAGTACTTTAAATATGTATAAACAACACCTTAATTATGTAAAGCAACATCTGCCTATTGTTGTTCAAGAAGTAAGCTTCCCACTTGTGAATATATCAATACCTTTGAAACTTATGCTAATGTAACCCTTAAAAACAAAGCCCTGTCAAGATTATAACTCGAAAAAACATACATCTCACGTTTTTAATATCGATAATTTAGATTCATCAGACCTATTGAAAGATATATCTAAAGTGTCTTTATGTTATGAATATACGAGGGTTTACATAATGCATGCAGTGCTTGTGTAGTATCAAACGTATTGATTGATTTGCACGTGTTGTATTGATTCCATGTACACAAAGGGTTAACCTCCCGTCGATTACGTCTGCATAATTAACCCTTTAATGACGGGGTTAGGCCACACACTTGATGAGTCTCAAAAATACTGATTCTACACCTGGCTAAATACTAGCGACCTTAAAATCAATTAAATTGATTGACGGTTAAATGCCTAATAATCTATGCTAATTAGATTAATTTTGGTTCAACGTAATAAACACTTGCATTGATTATGCTGGCGCTATTTTATATACACTTGACCCAGATGAGGTATAATTAGCGTAATTGTATGTAAAAGAACAATGCGATAACATAGCAGCACACGGTTTGCTCTGCATCCAACTCGATGAATACTCTAATCATTAATAGATACGAATTTTGTGCAATTTCTTGTGAATAAGTGAGAGTCACCGAGAAATAGAAACCTGATATTCCTAAATGTAATTGAGACAATAATTATATTTGGTTTTCCAGCACCATGTAAAAAAAGTCAACTCACCTTTAAAGTATTTAGAAGCTGTTGTATCTTGGCGGAAACCTTCCCTTGTCTTTGACCTGCAGAAGGAGGTGCGAGATTAAATAAGAACTTTTTCATTCATTGTCAATTACTGGGAAAATGTTGGCTTAAAGAAAATTTGTTATCACCAAGTCAATTCTTTGTTCAAAACACGTTAATGTTTTGCTGATAGCATTATGAAAGCAACAATCTCAATATCTTGTTTCACCTTAAATACAAAACTTTCGACCTTCCTTGATTACCCAATAACCATAATACGAATCTTGTAAATTCAGTAACAATTTACTAAAATGTGTGCACGGAACAATCTAAAATCTACATAGGATTTGCATTTAAGCAACAGAGTGGTGCTAGATCTTATCTACTAGTCAGATATATGCACTTCTGCCTATGTTTGAGTGCAAGCATAACTACCAACTGTTGGTATGTAACTATCGAAGTGATATCAATAAACTAAGGAATCAAGAAAAGATTCTACGAATTGGCTATCGATGTAAAAGAGTAAACAGACCTAGAATCCAAAGGTCTTCAAAAGTTTAATCAGAGCAAAGAAATCATACCAGTTAGACCAAAAGAAATTTAATTTTAAAATTCATTCTTAATTTCATACAATTGATTTCATTATAAATAACCAAAGACACAAAGTTTGGTAGAACACAGAATAATTGGGACACCACAACGGTGGTGGGTCATTCAGAACATTGACTTTTCACATTGAGATGGGTAAAGCCCCACATCCACTCAGCGCACAAATCAGCCGATTATAACCAGAAGAATCAGCGAATTTTTGCACCAATTCTGATAAACAATCAGTGTGCAATAGTGAAGTGTAAACATTTGATCTGAATCAGTGCTAAAAGTGGACTATTATTCTGGTAAAATCAGCCAATTTTAGCACCGATCAGTTGGCAGACTTTGTCAAAATCACCTAGTGGGTATGGGGCTTGACACTTATCACATACAAAGTTAATTCTTACGTAGATACTTTAATCTTTGCAAACGTTGATGCAAAATACTTGACGAATGTCCATAACATTAAATGAAAGACAAATGCCATAACAAACCTATTTGATTTGATTTGATTTACAAACATTTTGTGGGTTAAAATCCAAAGTGGCACATGACAAGTGTAAAGCTTGTATTCTATGTCAGATTGCTGAATTTGCTCAAATTGAAGTGTTTTTTTCTTTCTAGAATTTCACCACAACTAACTCCACGCTTCAACCTACCAGGCATAGAATACAGCCTTTACAATAATAGACAGACCACAAACTCTTAACCTGGCCAAGTCAACCACCATCAACCAAACACACCTCATTAACTAGTAAAGGGAACCAAAAGCTACATCACACTCAAAATTTTGCAATCTCAAATTGACCGTAGAAACACATTTCCATGAGACTTACTTTTGGCCTATGGTCGAGTAGATACTATCAAAACTTTCTTTATCATCAATAAAAAGGCCTTATGGTTCAGTTAGACTAAAGCGAACCCACACAAATTATATTTGTTTACAAATAAAGGGTCTTATATCACTTATCAGGATTTTTTTTGTTTACTTCTCATGGCAAATACTTCATCACTGGCTAAATTCAGACTCTGACTATATCTGTTTATTTACTTCAGTTTGCAAAATTTTGTCACAATTTGTCAGTACATTGCTTTTGGTTCCCTTCAAACTTGAGCCACCCTCCGACTTAACGCCCAGGCACACACACACCACAGGTTGGTGTAAACGTGAATAGCCCACCTTCAACTATCTCTATATTGGTGACTGCACAAAGAAGGAAGAACAAGAGAACACTTGTCAAAACTTCATCTTAGTGACACTGTTATACAATGACAGATTATTCTCTTATCTTTATCAATAGTGGCTACAGTATTTATTTTGATTGAAAATAAATTTGGTTACAATTTCATATTTACTCTCTTATATTTAACCTCGATTATTTTTCTTTTCCTTACATTTCTGCATTTTCATGTAAGAGACCTGTATCTATTCACTCAAGTTGTAAACATCAGGAATAGTTTTTTCTTATGATTAAAATATCCTGATTTCAGATTACTCTTTTCTACTAAATCAGCAAAACGTATACAGTATAACCTTGATAATCAAGATCCTAGTGATCATGATAAGTCATATCTTTGTAGCATGTTAAATCAAACACATATAAATGTATTTTGCTTACCTTCTTGTACGTCAAGGCCCGTGACGGCACCTGGTGCCACGCGCACGCTCTGTGCGTGCGCGTGTTGTGCGTTGAGTCGGTTGACTCGGTCGGCATGGCGTAGGGTGTTTGTGTTACTGGTTAGGTCTGGTGGCTGTGTGTGTTGTGCTGAAAGGGGGAAGACAGAAACACATTAATTTCATCATTTTTTTTCTCTCTTTTATTTAATTTTTTAAAAAAAAGGTCTTCCGTCATTTCATCTTTTATTCAAGATTTTGAAAAATATACTCAGTTTTGTTCATATTGCGTTTATGATCTGGGAGGGGAAAATACATATTATTTACTGAATTTAAGGTAATTAGAATTCAATCTGAAGATAGTTATGATGAATTGATGAACTATCTCTATGACTCTCATTTGAAATTAAAAACTAAATATTAAAATTCAGTTTGTTAGGAATTCATCATCCTGTCTTACCACAATAACTCAGATTAAAAATATGTTTGTTTTCTAGAAGCCTTGAAAAGTGAACTAGGTATCTTGTTTTATTTTATACTTAAACGGCTTAGATCGTCATAAAGTAAGCGTATTTACACCCTTGTCTATTGTTTATTATCAATAAGGGCTGTGGGGTGGGTTCCCAGCAAGAACCAACCTTGAAAATATTCACTTCGTGGCTACACAATTTTCAAAGATTATGACTCGTTTAATTATTTCTAGAGTCTACATAAATCAGTTTATCATTTATAGTTAGATTATATTTTTATTCATCGTTAACACCCATCTCTCGGTTGTATTTTAAGATGTGTCTAGGCACCTACAACTCAACATAAGACAGCTGTGCCGAACGTTTACAAAGCCTTGCCAATGGACATGACAATCATAAGGTACATCGGTACATAGCCAACTGTGGCCAACTTATGTTAATCCAACCAAGGTTGGGCAGAGTACAATGCCCAAACAACCAACGGGTACAGAACAAATGGAGCAATGACCTGAAACCACAATGTGAAGCCTGTATTCCACTTGGCGGCAATCGCTGGTTATTTGATCATTCATAACTTGTTACCAGTAATATTGCAAAAGACCACACATCCTACATGTTATTTGAAAGAGAATTTGAAGACCTTTCCAATGGTAGGTAACATGTCTATGATTTTTTTTTCTATTGATTCTGTTTCTTGTATACAACAAGATCTTCCAACAGATTTGTATTAACCAATATTCCCACCGCCGATGTTTGATATAGGGAGTAAAATCGGGCAGTGGAATACAGCCTTAACTGTAACAAAGGGTTGAACATGAAGGTAGGTTAGTTCATGCACTGTAAGGCAGGGTTACTGGTTCCTAATCGTACCACTAGGGGGGAGGGTGGCATGGGATGCTGGATCAGTGGCGCCCCCTGGATTCCCTGCCGTGAACTAGACTCCATAGTTCCGGCGACCTGCAGCAATAGCATTGGAGTCTGAGAAGTGGTATTGGTGTTCTCATTTAGGTGAGCCATTAGATACAATCAAAAGTTTCAAATTCAGAACAATAGAAAATGATTTCATAGAGCAGAACTCATTTTTTCGAATTTCAAAATATTGAGCTCACTTTCTCAATATTTAGAATCATGTTACTTTTCCATTTCAGACAAAAAATTACAAACACCAAATGCATATTTCATTCTAGCAGACGGGCAGAAGTTTTAGGCTGTGCCAGCGACTTACACTGAGCACAGCGCTTGCAGGCACTGACAGAGGGGAAACGTGTCTCCTTTCCCTCTTATCAGTTCTTGCGAGCTCGTGCGTATGCTCTATCGCTGGTTTTCACTGTAACATCAGCCAACATTGCGAGAATGAAATTGATACTTGTTCCATAACCAGATTCTCAGACCCCTTCCTCGGATCGCACTAACCACTCATCAAATCACCAATCATGAATCATGCAGAATCAATCAGCCAAACTGATTTCAGAATATATATGAAAGACTATGTTTTCGGCAAATTATTCTGGCCAAAATGTGCATAGAAACCAGCAAAATTATACTCTTGTATTTAAATTATATTTCTTATAGAAAACTAGGAAAGTAACATTTGGCGACCGATATTGTGATAAATTCACCCATTTGGTGACTTGGGGTTAGCGCAACCCTTCCTTAAGTAAACCGGCACATGACAAGGCGCAGACACCACAAGACTCCTCATGCAGTGTAAACCGCCCTTAAAGACAGACAAGGAGTGTTTACCGCCTTAAGTCTAGTACAATCACATTGGTGGAACTCTTTGTAACCAATTCTTAACCAGCTTTGATTGCTCTACCTCCTTATAATGTTCTCTGCACTACAACTTAAGAATATCGGTGATACATATATGTGCTTTGAAAAGCTCAAATCTGGTTGTTTGAAGACATTGAGTGAGTACATGGTGAAAAGCAATACAATTTTAGACACCAAAATCATTTTGATAATCTTTTTTTCGTCCCCTCTCATTTCTCTTTCATTTTTGCTCTGATATAGGTGACAAGAAAAACAAAGTGACTTCAAGAATATAAAAGAATTCGGAAAGGTGTGTGCTACTAAAATTGAGTAACACATCCGGAGGATAAGAATGGCAACCAGATTCTATTTTCCTTTTTTCAAAAGGTATGCAATTGTAAAAAGCACTATTTCATTAGCAAATGGCATGGTCTTAAAGGAAAACCACTGCTAACTTCCAAGGTAGCCCTGCAGTCTAAAAAATATGAATATCATAAAAATTGGGACATGCCTAAAACTAGCCTTTACTGGTTTCTTTCAATGCCATTAACACTCTTTTATCAAACAAAGTTGAAAAGGTTTGATGATGCATTTTGAAATTCAAAATAGTCCAATTGAACTTAGTTTTAAAATCTTAGTACAAATAAAACTTCAATATAAATGAATTCAAAAACACAAACAATCAATTTAGTTAATAACATTGAAAGGAAAATGGGTCAATAGTAGTAAAACAACATCTTTTGCAAACATGTGATCTTGAACTCTCAAGGACTAGTCTAGCAATAACAACATTAAAGTTGCAAAGCTAATGCTGCATAAATCTGTTGTTTTACCAAACTACACAAGACAGGTAATAAGGGTTAATTAAGAGTAATATAAATGCACTCTTAACCAAGACGAGTGCGAAACTTTGATAAAAGGGAAATCCTGATTGGTCAGTCTCCGTTTTGAGCAAAGTACCTTGTACAGGTGGGGTATCCATTGAATCCTGGTCAATGCTGGAGTTTGAGCCTATAAAAAACATGGAATTATCAGTGCCCCAGCACCCACACCACACACAGCGGGAGTTTTTGGGCCTATAAAAAGTATGATTATCAGTTTCCCCTCACTCACACCACACACAAAGGAGTTTCAACGTACAAGAATCACAGGAACATCAGTGCCACAGCGCTAGCACTCAAACCATTCACAGGGTACCAACCCAAATTCCATTTTCAAATTCTCTGTGTTTCCCCTGAGATTTCCCTGTCCCGCGACAATTTTTCCCTGTGTCATATCCAGCAAGTTGTTCAAATTTAAAAGCCTCTGCATGCAGAAAGAATTTGGACAACCCAACAACAAAAAGTCGAATCCCTAATATCTTTAGAATCAGGAATTTCAGAACCTCTCCAAATGAAATTCCCTGTGTTTTGGCAAAATTTGCAAATTCCCTGTGTTTTCCCTGTCAGGAATGTGTTGTTGTTGCCATTTTCCCTGTTTTCCCTGTGTGGTTGGTACCCTGCATTCATAATGGGAGTTTGAACCTATAAAAAACACGGAATTATCAGTGCCCCCACACTCAAACCACAAACAACGGGAGTTTGGGCCTATAAAAAATGGAACTATCAGTGTCTCGATGCTCACATCACATATAAAGGGAGTTTGAGCCTATAAGATACAAATGGAATATTTTCCTTACAAGGAATTGTCTTTTCAATTCCACCAGTTCCCCTGCGTTCTGGTGACCCCAATAGGGAGATATTTTCATGTTTCATCCCTTTATGTCACTCTACATACATTCACTCATAATCAACATGCTACACTGAATTTGGTCTACAATCACCAGCATTATAAATCAGGGTTCCCACAGACCAATAATAATTTTCTAAGTACATTTCTTAGGTTTCTCAATAGCTAGTTCAATGAAAACATTGAGCACATGGTATTTTGCAAGGTTTTGTCATGAAATTCTGTGTTTCTACAGATACCTGGTTTATCAACATTATAGGAAAACTGCAACAAAAAAAAGATGGATTTCAAGAGGAAGATTACAAAATTCCTTGACATTTATAACTTTCTCAAATTACATTCCATGGATTTTCCATGACCATTCATTTTAATTTTTACAGGTTTTTTTTTATGGTTTCGAGGCCTTGTAAGTGTATGGGCCAACACAGCATCCAAACCACACAATAAACCTAACATTCATTCACTTATACCTCATCGTACTTTGGAACGGCTCTCATTTAAGATGGTTTTGTATGAAAAAAGGGGCATTTATGCCAAAGTTTGCCCATTGACTTTGAAATACGTGACATCGAAATCTAAAATAATGTTCATATGTGGATCCTCTTTCTTCTCACATAAAGCCCAACTCTCATTTTAGGATGCTTTTGAACAATCATTCCCATTGTGCACTTGCATTTAGAACCCCATACTTGTTTTTTAGAGAAGATTGATATATGACAACGAAAAGCATAGAGTTTATATACCAAAATTATTCCAACATATTAAGAAAGCGCAAAGCATTCATTAATATGCCCGACTGCCATCAAAACAGGCGTCGGTTTACACAAAGGACACAGTAATTAAACTTTTAACAACTTAAAAGTAACATTTAAACAGATTTTTCCATGCTATGTTCACAAGTTCACTTAATTCTACATCAATCAGAAACTTACTGTATGGGAAATTATTTCCTACAGGACATTTTGGTTTTGGAAGTGAAGGACATTTAGGGGTGAACCTAGTATTAGGGTCAAACTAAGGTCAAGGTAGGATCTACCAAGGTTACTTAAGGGTCATTAATGGTTCATCAAGTACAAACCTACTTCAGTTACCTGTACATATCACATACTGACAGTTTTCCTTACCTTCTTTTTCTTAGATATGTATTATTTACATTGGGACATTCAATTCATCCATTTTTCAAAAACATTTTCCACTTGATGAATGTGCAAGCAGCAACAACTGGGTATGTTAAAGTTAGAGCTTCTTATAACGAAGGTAAGTGGTCTTGGATTAACCTATTAACTCCCTTTTCTCAGGGAAAATAGTATCTTAAGGATTTCATGGGGGGACTGAGGGCGGGTGGAAGGGGAAGAAAACTTACTTTTAGGGGTGGATTTTTTCAGGACATCGGCAAGAGCGCGTCCCGAGGGCGATGGTATATTGATATTGGCATAGATGGCGGACGACCGGCCGACCTCCTGAGCAGAGCCGCGACTCCCCGGGCTGGAGTCGGACCCGCGGTGTGACGTGGGTCGGTGATGTCGCTGGTGCCGCAGCGAATCCTCACCAAAGACGCTGTCATCGTCCGAGGAGGAGTCTTTGGGGAAGGTCAAGAGGTCAAGGTCTTAATTCAAGGGTCAAGGTCAAGCGGGAGGCAGGCGAGGTTAGCTATGAACTTAGCAGCTGTCGTTTTGAGATACTATTTCTTTTTTAAACCGTAAAACCTTTTCTTATGGTGGGTGTTTGTATGTGGAATTCCTCTTCATATTTTTAAGCCCCCTTATTTTAATTTTCTACACTTACAATTCCAGGGAGGATGGTCCGGTGTAGAAACTACAAATATATGGAAAGTCAAGAAATAGGAAAATTCTTGCATGAATCATAATTGCCTCTTTTAGATATAGATGATATATCGATGATATGCCAACGTCCTCTGTAATAATTAGCTTAACGACATAGAAGTGTGGTAATCTAAAACTTGAATATTATTGATGATGAAAAATTGTTTTTTGCTCTCACCAACCATTTTAAAAGGATAGTCGTACAATAAGGGTCCTCACTCACATTTCATAATAAAATTCCCTGCGTTTTCCTTGTCCCACGGTAAATTTACCCTGGCATGGTTTTGATGATTTGTTCTGATCTCAAAGTGTTCAAGTTTAAAATTTCATCAAAAATATGTCGTTTCTGAAAATATATGGCTAAGTGCAATCTCCTTATTCGTAAGAATAAGAAAGTCCAGAAATTGGGTAAACATAATTCCCTTTGTTATTCCTAACAGTAAATTAATTTTGTCATTTTCGAGGGATGTAAGTCGGGGTTGACGAAAAAATTGGAAATAGCCAATCAGCTAACACCATTTATTTACTTCCCTGAACCCTTTCAGAATTTCGTGAAAATCTTTACCTAATCTGAAAAATATCTGAACAGATTTCCACGCTTGAAAGTTGAGTGTCAGATAACTATAATTTAGCTTCCATTTGGTGAACATTCATCATAATTATTACGTAGATCCTTAATAGCTAATGGCTGTGGGCTATCACCCGGGGGCCTTCCATTAAGTATATATGTACGCATCAAGGGGAGAGGGGGGTCTGGAATTTTTGAAAATTTGGGTATTTTCTTGTACAAATCCAATGCGTTTTTTTTGCCCAGGGGGGGTAGGGGGGTCTGAAATTTTTGAATATGTGCGTACGTATTAAATGGAAGGCCCCTTGGCCAAGTTGGACCCTGCTGTGTACTGTGTGACGGTGGCGCGCCCTACCTGTGGTGGTCTCGCGGCGGTTGTGTTGACCGTACACGGCCGACGTCCGCTTTGAAGGCATGGGCAGCATGGAGTTCTTCTTGGAGTGGTTGGCTAAGGCCTGCATCACCGCCTCCGTGCGGATCTCTGGGGTAGGGTATGGTATAAGGTTATTACATGGTTAGTGCAGGTGGAAATTATACTGCAGGGATGCCAGTGAGATTTGAGGAAAAAAACTTACCTATTCTTGAAGATCAGTCATTATGCAATACTTAGTTTAATATTAGAGAGCGACCTTTTTGGAACACTGGCAACCCTGATAGTGATACTCGATAACTGATGATGTACTGTCTTTCAGTTCTTGCCAAAAATTTAAAACTTCATGTATTTTGTTTTAGATAGGGTGCTCTTGCCTTAGAAAAATAATGCTCATATTCATTAAGTCTGAATTAAAATAATGGTATATAGAATTTGGTCTATGACTTTTTGAATGAGAAAAATAAGTAATTCAATGTTTCAATGCCATAATGTAATGCAGATGTAATATTAAGGAAATATCTGCAATACTTTTCCATAACCTTTCCCGTCTGCTTAATGTAGAAGGACTGACTGTTCAGTAATAAGGTATTTGGAATTGCATTAAACCTAAACTAACGGAATCATGTCTGAACTGGTATTGAACGTCAACACGAGTAACCTTTAGTTGTGTAAATTTGGAAATGTTTTCACCTGGTGTTTACCTAGTTCTGAATCTGTAAATGTAAACATGACGGAACACTGTGCTGTTATTTCTTACCTCTATAATAAATCTAACGAAGTGCGAGCTGAAAAGAGCTCTACCAATGCTTTCAGAATCATTTTTCAGTAAAAAAAGAATTATTAGACATGCATATATGAAACATCAATAACCTTTATGTAGTGGTAAATAATCTTCTCTATGTGACTATCAAGACAAGTTTTCATTTATCACATTTTTCATAATTTGATATATTTCCAAAAAATGTCAGTCATATTTCACATGGTAAGATGTGGTTATGCAGCACGAGCCGTAGCCAGGTGGATGCTGGGTTAGTCGGGCACAGAATCCAACCACCGCCGGGGATAAGTTAGTACAGTCAGAAAGTGGGGAGTTTCAGAAACCACAACGCAGCGGAATACGTCAACGTATCTCCACTCTACCGAGGCTTAGGCTTTAAATGCAAAATTTGGTAATAGCAATTAAATGGTAATGCGCAATAGAGGCACAATTGTATCCTCATAATGAAATGTTTGTTTAAATACATTAAAATTTGTGTGATAATAGATACGTTACGTTTACGTTATGTCACGAGGTATTTAAAACTCCCTGGTCTCTACTCACCTGATGTTATAGCCTGGATCCCACTACTCCGCTAGGGGGTTCTGGTAGTAACTACTATTCACCAAACCTAGGTCTACTTATTAACTACTTATTTTTAACTACTATTATTGACTACTTATTTTTAATTGTTAATTACGTTAAGCAGTGTATATACGACAAACTGGTGTCAGTGTTACAGAGATTTTCTTGGGGTTTAAAATGGACTTTACTTTATTTTATGGCGTTTCATGCAGGGACAAATGAGGTGAACAGGACTTTTATGGGTAGCCATTACAAGTATAACTCTTAATAGAATACACGCCGGGACCTTGGCCTACACCTGTACCTGACAGGTAGGCTGATAATAGTCATACTGTGGTAGGCAACCCACAAAAGCCCTGTCAGCTCATGGGTTGGGGATGGGGTTTGAATGGTTGCCAACGGCGTTGCCATAGACACGGTTGCCATGGATACGGTTGCCAGGGACGCTGGTGAAGCAGGGAGGTGTCCTCACCTGAGTGGTAGCGGTTGTCCTCTCGCGTGAGGCGTCGGTGCGCGCGCCGTTGGGCGGCGGTGGAAGGGCTGGGGGCGGCGGGAACAGGAGCTGTAACAGCAGACAAACATGGCGGCCACCACTGTACAAGGTCAGCTCTCCACACTCTTAACGTACTCCACCCAAGGTCATTAGTCTAAAGGTCATCCCAGCCAAGGTCTTTACTCTCAAGGTCACCCATCCCATTGTCATTACTCTCAAGGTCATCCCAACCAAGGTCATTATTCTTAAGGTCATCCACAGCCAAGGTCATTACTCTCTAGGTCACCCATCCTACTGTCATTACTCTCAAGGTCATCCCACCCTAGGTCATCTATCTTATTCTTAAGGTTATCCCATTCCAATGTCATTCATCAAGGTCATCCCATCGGTCATCGAAGATAAGCTCATCCAATCCAAGGTCATTCCTCTCAATGTGAACCCTTCAAATGTCATCTATCTAAAGATCTTTCCACCCAAGGTGATTATTCTCAGGGTCATCCACCCAATGTCAAATCAAAAGTATTTTTCCCTAAAGGTCAAGGCTTCTATCTAAAGGTTGTCTCCATGGTCAAAATTTGTGGTTGTTCCAAGGTAATTTAAAAGTTCATAATTTAAAGGGGTGGGATATCCCGTTTCCTCTTTGGTGTAAGCTATCTTATTTTGGGGAAGTCTAATTCACTTTGCCAAAATACTTATACTACCTTTTTAGACATAATACTTCACTTTTGAAATATCTCCGCTGTTTTTTTTTGGCATATCTCTTAGTTTATCATTTCTCCATAAATTATTTAAATAAAAAAAAAAACAACTATTTAAAGTTAGTTTTCGTTTTATATTTAGGTTTACCTAATTAAAGAGCTATAATTTCTATGTTTCAGGAGGGCCTTATCCAAACCCCAGTGGTAGCCACAACTGCTTGACAGAACTTAGGGCCTAAAGCTGGAAGAAAGCTGGAGTACAGGGTCACACAGTGCTTAGTTTCCATTCGCCTTTGCATTTTCATCTCAGCCCATCGAAAGACAGTATTCTCACAAGCCGTTCCGGTGGCCCAATGGCAGGTCATGAAATTCTGTGAGCTACATTTAAACAGATGTCAAAAAGCATTTTTGGTACACATAGAAGTGGAAATGGTTGCAAGCCAGCCAGGAAAACTGCTGCACAAAAACAACTACCATGGCGATCATTCCAAAAAGTGGTAATTTTGGGTTAATCGGGCTTTTGGGGGATCTCTTTCGGCAAATAGCGGATGTTCTGTAAGTGTCCGTGGCTCTGTCTAACCGACTCTTTTCGCTAGAAAGCCGGGTTACTTTGAGGCATTCCTGAATGGAAATAAACAAGTCTTAAGGGAATAACTTCTTAAAGTTAGTTGCATCTTGACGGAAGCATTGTGCAGTGCCACTATTTCTTACGCTTCTAACACTATCTTATAGTGAATGTTATCTGCTCTCAAAAAGAATCTCAAGCTAGAATGTATTTCTTGCAAGAACCAAAATTAAAGGCAACTTCCAGGAATTACATTTATTTTTCCTTTTTGTAAAGGGTTTTGTTACAGCTTGTGTTTTCTACTCTAGGCTAAATTGTGTACAAACTAGCAAATTATCCCTAGGTATGAGATGATGGGTGTTTATGGATCAGGATATTGTTACAAGTGGTCTTGACCTAAATTCCAATCCTAAAGGATATAGAAAAGAAAAACCTCGTTTTCTTAAAATATAACCAGATAGTTTATTATTCCACACACCCAAATGAGCCAAACCTGAAAGTTTGAAAAGAAGTAAAGAAATGAAACAATTTCTATGGGTTACTCCAGAAAGATTAATTCCATAAAAAGCCAGAGATTTGTAAGAAATTGGTCAGTAAAATGTAAGACTAGTCCAAGACTGATGGCATCACACAAATCACTTGGTAACCTAGTATCTCACCATGGTTTACATAGTTGTCATGGTAACTCCGACTTTCTCTTTGTGATCTTTGGGACTGGCCTGAAACATGCAAATCAAAGTCAGAAAATGGACTAATAGAAAAAAGATCTTTTAAAGTTTTTGGTCAATACTCATACTTTATAGCAAAGTTAAAACTGCTTCTTTTGAATGGTTCAAAAGTATACATTTCAGAGGTTTTATAAACACACATGGAAATGTCTCTGCATAAAAAGAAAAAAAAGTGGGGGAGGGGGTATTTGCTTTTCTTCTCGTAAAACCGGCCAATTATAGCATTTATGGGTCAGCCGACTAGGTCAGAATTGCCTAGTGGGTACGGGGCTTTAGGCTAATCCAGACGTCTGGGATCCCCATTCCCTCAAGGTAAAAATATACTCAACCCTGCCAAAAACTCGATGCTCTATATGCTCACAAGAAAAAAAAAAGCCTGATATTGATTTTTTGTTCTGTAAGAATGTATCTGAACTTTTTGTTTCAATAGGTCCCAGTGCTACTGAAATATCAACTACAGGGAAGCTCTAAGGTTTTAGGGTTGACAGGCCAAAGGATTGAAGTTTGTTTTTATGTGAAGCTCCTGTTGTTTTAGTTAGGGCAGTGTAGAGTGGTTTTACCCATGGAGACCTTCTGTTTCCATGGTAACGGGTAAACATTCCCAAACAGACACAGGTGTGCCTTTCACTGAGGGTGCCGGGAAATTCGTTACATAGGGTTGCTATGGGTAACCCAGATCTTCCCCCTAGAGGCTAAAGAATTCCGGAATTCTATCTCCAGGGCTCGACAAATCGTTAGAAAATGTGGATCTCTGCGGGGCAACTAACTTTTATTGGTTGCCTGGCCATACAATATGGTTGCCTGAAATTACTCTCATCATTAAATGTATACCTTTAAATCAGTAAGTAAAAAGTATTTACATAGAAAATATTTTTGAAATGTAAGCAAAAAACGTGGTTTTCCTCACTAATTTAGGGATGCCTAGACCGGTAATCCAGGATTTCTTGTATTATCAAGTGTATGAATTTCAATTATCAGATAGAAAGATAGACATTGAAATGAGTGGTCAGAATATTTTTGAAATATAAGCAAAATACATGGTTGTCCTCATCACTTTGTGTGGCTGTAAGGCACCCGGACACCTGATTTGTCAAGCCCTCAAGTCTCGTAGAATAAAATTATTATTTTTTGTATAAAAATTACGTTCCCGTCTGTCATGATAAGTCCAAAAATATGATTTTATATTGAAACAAAAACCCAAAAGTTATGTGAATCACAGTTGAAAGTCACAAGTAAAAGGACAAGCAAAGTCATAATTAACAGTCATAAAAGTGAAAGGTTAACATTTAAAAAGTAGACTTGGACAAATAAAATATTGATAGACAAATATTCAATAAGCTATATTGCTATAGAAAAATAGATATAATGAAGATACAAGGTGATTCTTATTAACAAAAATTTCATAATTGTTCATTGGGAGTCATATGATAAAACTATATTGAACTGTAAAAATCTCTAGGTATGTAAAAGTGATGAGTACAACTGGACAATAGAGTGAAGGAATGGTAGAAAATCAGGTAGACATTGAAGCAAAAACTTTCACTCTCACAAGTCAGTAACCTTGAAGATAGCTTCGGAAACAACCAAGCAACAAGCATGCTCTGCTAGAAACATAAGGAATCTTCAGATTCTACTCATAGAGAAAGAGAAAGAGAAAATGTTCTGTTATAGAGAGTTGTAAGAATTTTCAGGTCTGTAAATGATAGTTTTGAAGTGTGAGGAATCTGGGTTTCCGTTTTGGTAAGCGCTATAAGATTGGTAAAAGCTTAAAATATATAATTATGTGGTGTGCAATTCACATGTTAGACTTTCTTTGAGAATGGTACAGCTAGATATATAAATTTGCTTGAGCTAATTAGATATTGACTTTTTTCCCAAACTTGGATTTGTTATTCTGGATGTGCTATGTGCTTGCTATGGGGTTGGTTGTCTTAGTGATAAAGTTTTTATATGATGCTAAAGAGAGCCACCTAACCACGTGAAGAACTGCTGAAGTTATCAATTCACAAGTTCTTTCTGTCTTTTATCTTTTAAGTGTAAAACAAAATTATAGTCCAAATGAAAGTTTTCAGAAAACTATTCAATACTTGAACAATACTCATGACGCTGGGTGCTAGCTCAAAAATGTAGTTATGTTTTCTATGTGACAATTTTTGGAAGTGTTAGTTTCTACTTCTTTTGAAACTTGTATTTTTGGGTTGCAATTTTCTTTTAAAGCTTTGGTTTCTAGTTGGTTTCTGGAACTTTTCGTTTCTAGGTTACCATTTTCTTTTGAAACTTTATTTCAGAGTGGCTGTCTTTTTTTCAAGTTTTGCCTACTAAATGGCCTTTCTTTTTTAAACTTTTGTTTCTAGGTGGTGGCAATTTTTCCAAATATTGTTTCTAGCTGACCATTTTCTTTAAACACTTTATTTCTAGGTGGCTATTATGTTTTTAGCTTTGGTTTCTAGTTGGTGGTTATCTTTTTTTTTTGAGTTATTGATTCTAGGTAGCAATTTAAGCTTTAAGTTCTAGGTGGTGGCCTATATTTTGAAACTTGTTTCTAGGTGGCTATTTTTGAAGCTTTTGTTTCTAGGTGGCCATTATGTATGAGTGTGAAAGTGGTGCCGGTGGTGCCCCCTGGTGGTGTGTGCGCTAACCTCGCCTACCTGGCGCGGCCTCCTTCGGGGTGTAGGGCGCCAAGAGCCGGCTGCGTTTCTTCTCATAGCCTTTCTGGGTGATGTCACCTGGAAGATACAGAGAAAAGGGTCTGTTAGGACTTTTTCAAGCATATGACATAGGCTTAAAGATTTGATATTATTATTCCTTGACAAGTGATAGCCCCCCTGAAAAGCCAAGGGTTTCATGGGCTAAATTTGTCAATTTACTCAAAATGGGTGCTTTACATGTGGAAGAATTCCTCCTTGTAGTTGTAGATAAAGTAATATAGTTTAATCCTACTATATTAGGACGCTACTTAAAAACGCTACTTAAAAAACAAAATAAGTGAATAACGAGTAACGAATAACAAAATATGGATATTATCTAAATGATAAATAAATTATTGGTCAATAATTTAAACAAATCTGTACATGAAATCAGTTCGAGGTCCCATCATTGTAGATCGTTTTTCTAACAATCAAAGTCCCTCAAATAGGTCCGTTTTCTAATCCTCAACTCCCACCATCAACGCAAGGAAAATCCATAATTGTGAGATTTGCATGCATATCTCTTTTACGATGTACATATAGGATACTCCAACACACTTCAACGAAAGAACACTTCAAATCTGGACCTCTTTATTGTATGTCGTGCTGACATAATACCCTCTATGAGTGACCCATAAGAAAATACATTTCTATGTCCTTTCCCATGAAAATACTGTTCATTATTATCAATATGATAAAGCAATTCATTTGTTAACTCCACACTTTATCCTGGTATCTAATGTCATTGTCATTTCACTACAGCTTGACAACCACAGTACGATATACAATCGACGTTGGGGTTACGTATTCTTCTGTTATGCCAACAAATTAAGTGATTTTTTTCTTCTCAAAATTCTTTCAAAATAATTTCCTAAAAAAACATTTCTTGAGGGGAAAAAATGTAGGATGTGGAAACACTGTATTACAGAGATACCACTGAGTCCCAGACCCGCTATTAACGACCCTACTATCAGGAATTAGGATGGGGTTGTTTAGTTGTAACCCGTTTCCATGGTGATAACTTACAATCAGACGGTGGTGGTGGTGGTTGGTGTAGATTGATGAAAGGCCTGATGGGCTCAAGTTGTACCGAACTATACTGGTCCATGGCAGACTCGGAACATACAGCTTTTACTACCCGGGGATTAAGGCGGTATTACACTTCAAGACTTGAGCTGCGATATGATTATGTCGCAGAGAAGTTACACATATTAGAGATAAAGTCCGTTTTTAAACATATGAGATACTCCAAATTGCCAATTTCTGACAATTATATCACTCCTGTATGTGAATTGTCTGTAATATTATCTTGTTATGCTGATATTGGCACCCAAGTCGTGTAGTGTAATTCCAGCTTTCGGGGCAGACTGACTCTGTCTGGTGGGCCCGGTGTAAAACGCCACCCCTCTAACTGGCAGCAGACCCGCCGTTTTAGTGGCTGTAGTATGTATCCCAGGTAAAATAGTCTGTACACCCCGTTTTTACAGACAGCTGGCGATTTACAGGGGCTCGTAAGTCATACTTCAGCAGCCGTATTGCTTATACACATACAAATCCTTGGGGGAATGTCTGAGATGCACCGTTTTCTGAATCCGTACTTTCACTCCCGTGTTATCCTTGAACTGAAAGTTTGTTTTCAGAAAACAATTGTTTCAGATAAAGCAGTATTTAACTTCCGAGTTTTGATAGGTCCAACTTTACTATCAAAACACTTATGACATTATAGATATAGATGTAGCTATCAGTGATTTGACCAAGAGTTCCGTGTTACCCAAGATATTTAATTGTATGTTGATGCTTTCACTCTGTCTAGCACTATCACGTTTCTGTGGTTATTATCTCAAAGGTCAACGAGTGCAGATGCTGGTGTAATACATTTACATCATTCAGAAACTAAAATTCATATCCATGTGATAGCTGACGTACTTCCTATTTTGAAATCCAACATTAGTTAACTTATTTGATGACAAAAGTTTTCACGTAATTATGAAGGAATATAATTCATTTAGATCATGTAATATCCTTAGGTATGGATGTATTGTAGTCATTCATATAGTTACTTTTCTATGTTTAACCACTTTTTCTGTAAGAAAACTCCACACTCTGCAAGGGTAACAATAAGAAGAGTGTTTCTAATGAAACAATATACATGTGGATGATTGTAAGATCTAAATCCTTTTCAGTCACTTATTCAGTCTTTTTGTATATCAAAGGAACATCTCTGAGTAGGGTTCTGAAGCTGCCGCCAAATTAGTTCCTTGTTCTGTGTGTGTTGTCGTTTAGAAAAGTGAGATCCCCTCAGGAGACACGGACGAACATTACACAAGTATCCACAAAGAGCCTAGTCATTCCCTAGAACTCCCATGTGGATCTCCAACCTGGGATAATCCCAAAGCTCCTAGATCTACCCATGAGGATCTTTCACATGTGTAATCCACAAACGCAGGAATCTGACGTATCATGAAAATCCCATGTAGAATCTCAGATCTCAGTTTATCCACGTGGGACTGTGCTAACCTCCTGAGTGTACAGACTCTGAGGTATGCTGTGTTGTCCACCCTGTCTGTAAGGTTGAAGTACAAGCTCTCACTTCCTACCCTACCCACCTTTGTCCCTCTCTCTGAACCAGGGTGCACTACACTCTCCAAGCATATAGCCCCTATTCCAAGCACACCTGCCCCAAGCAGCATTGAAAAAATCCCCCTCCTCCAACTCTTCAGACTCTGAAATAGTTTCACCGCCAGGTGTCCAGATAACCCCTGAGGTCATCCAACCGTGACCTTGGGATCAAGTGTGTCTATTATCGCTCACTTTACAATTCCTTCTAATTCCTCCACGTGCTGCTGTGATCGTCTCCTCCAGTAGGTGGGATGTCTAACCCAGCGTCTACCCAGCGTCTACACAGCGTCTGCTCCCACTTGGCAAGGGGCCAACATTCACATAGAGAGCAATGACTTTTGGGACAATAAGCGACTTTCCCCAAAAACCCCATCTGCCGGCATGTAAACAAAGGATCGAATATGAACTTCTAGGACAATTTATGCTGACAGGTGATTTTTATATTCATCTCGGAAACGCGTGGAAAATTATGTCAGAAATGTCGAAAATTTCCTTCAGCAATAGTAGATGGGTGGTTGAACTTGGAAACAGACCTATTCAATACAAATCTATGCTTTTAGCAGCACCAATACTTTTGTAGCGGATAGGTCCTGCTTACAGTCTAGGAGATGCTTCAATCGCAACTTTCAAATACTAGTGTCAATGTGGATACAGAAATAGTAAATGTTTTATATCTTTCTAGTATAGATCTACAGTTCCATGATTTTTGTGGGTATTGAGCACGCTTCCTGTTCAAACATAGTGATATATGTGTTTTGAATTGTGTTATACATGCTAACCGTTTCATATGGTTCTAATATATGGATACAGTGCCATGACTTTCACCATTCCCTTTGTGCGCATTGGGCATGCTTTACTCATCGCTTCCTGTTCAAACATTGTGATATCTGATCTCCTGCACAGAGCAGGATCCGCCAACAGACCACAGGGGTGTTACATAATAAATACTTTAGGGGAGAGTCACTGTCACTGATGTTGACCTTATAAATCAGAATCAGAAAGGTATGTAAAACAGGATTCATGTTTGGGAGGATGTTAGGGGTCTTCCATTTATTACATACGCACATTTTGTACCCCAACCCCTTAGGTTGAAGTAATAATTGGATTTGTACAGGAATGTACAGAGATTTTCAAACGTTGCAGACCCCCCACTCCTTGAAGCGTAGGTATATCATGGAAGGCCCCTTAGCAGAATATCCAAGTTTGTGTGTTTTGGGGTCAATTAAAACTTTTTAAAGACGTAACTAAGACCATTATTAGAAACACTAACCGAGCTCTGAGTGAACATGGTACAGTCAGTATATGTTCTGACTCTGGGAGAGGCAACCTTTGGCATATCAAAATATTTTCACCAATTTGTTTCAGATTATTTGAAGACCCTTTTAATACATCTAACTAAAACTAATACACTCCCAATTTTAAGACATTTTTAATGCTTTAATTGGGAAATCAATCTTAGATCTTTTGAGACTCGGGTGAGGACGACCACGATGGTAGACATAACTAACTACTTGTAGTCAGTCAACAATGAGAAGAACAGGGTGAAAATAACAATGTATACAAATGTTTACTCTCTAGGTAGTTTCGTTACGTTACAGGCACATGCTGTATAGGATTATACAAGATTCATTAGAAAAAATGAAAATTTGAATGACCATAGTTAAGTGAGAAAGAGTATTAAATGGTATTACAGGGGATGGTATTGTTTGTACTGGAGATCCAACTTCCAGTGAGAGCGGGGTGTTGAGGTGGGGTAAAGAATGGGGTTTGAGCAAAGACTGCGGTTAGGGGTGCAGAGGGGAGACGCCGGGGGAACGCTCACCAGGATTTCCTGCGTCTCGTGAGACAACATTGATACAGAGCCACCACTCGGGGGAAAAAGGAACTACAGCAGCGGGGTTTGGAGTAGGGTGGATCATAAGAAATATGGCCGGATATATTTACTTCTGGATTTGTTATGTCTGGCTCTGTATTTATGTATGCATATATATAGACATTCCCAGGGGCTTATATATGTTCAGAGTATATATCTTAATCATGTAGTCGCAAGTACTTGGGTGCATATATATTGCCACAAAGAATACATAGAAGATTATGACTGATATCGACGTAATTTCATTTAATATTTTTACGAAATTTTTGTGTGGTCCTTATTCTATTTCCAATAAACCAATATGTGAATTGATTTGTAATGATTGCTTTAATGTTAGTCTGTTTTGTACCAGAGTTAAGCATGAACTCTGAATCACACCGGCATGTTACATGCATCTTACTCCTGGAGTGGTCCACAACTTACAAGGCCAGGGGCATGTAGGATTCTGTTCTCTATACACAAAGGGACCTCAAGATCCCTATGCGGATAAATGAGAGCCGGGGGGAACCTTGGGAATTCAGTCCCCACCAATAGATGGTAGTATACTACCTCAGGATAATGTGGAAGAGCAGCTGATAAGCTGAATTCTAAGTGCCTGGTAAAATACCCCAATACAAAAAAAGGGGGAAGAAAACCCTATGTGCCTTTTGTTTCCCTTCATGTGATTCCTTTTTGTATAATCTCCCGTCTCGGCTATTCTCAGAAATACATGTATACATACACTGTATAATTTTGGGCAAAACCCTTTCTCAACATTTCTATATTATATACCCTTCACCTGTCCCTCGCCCACCTCGCCTTTTGTCAATAACATCCCAGACCGGGTCCAAAAGGATCAGCAGTGGAGGTTGGCGGTGTTTTGGGGGAGAAAAAAAAAAAGCAAAAAAAATCTCTAGCAGACGACTTTGGTGGTAAAAGATCCGGAGGTTGTTTGTTTCCGCTGTGCGCCACCAGGGGGAGGGGCAAACATCAGATGAGGTACCCGTATGTAGGACCATATGGATACTCAAACACATGACGTACAACCAATGATATGTGTTGAAAATATTTATACGTTTCACCTTGATATTCTCTATGCATGTTTTAATAGGTCTGTGGGATAATTACGACATCTTGGCAGACTGCCAGCGATTACTTCCTTTACCAGAGTATACTGAGATGCAAATAATCCTACTGCTTAAAATCATTTAAATTTTTCATGGTTCAAATAATCCTATAGTACGAAAACAAACTAATTTTGTGCTCATTACACACTGTATTCCTACTGTAATTTGTTACGGGTAGTCATGGTACGCCTACATTCCATTAGTCATTAGTCAGCTAAGTATGTCAGACCATGTGTCAACGAATATCGATGGAAATCTGGACATATTTCCATGGTTAACACTTGGTGTCTCATACTCAGAGTGCGGATCAGCTGATGCTGGTTCAGTGTGAGGTGGGTAGGACTACAGAGGTGGCCTTGTCTCAGCCCCTCTCTGTATGCGGAGTCTGTCCGCCCTGTCTCCTGTGTGTATCAACTTGTTACTCTTCTATTCTACATGCAATGGGTGCTCTTCTTTTTTTATATTTAAAATAAACTAAAAAGAAAAAAACTGGCTGTCCTCTGTCACCGTGTGTTGCTGAACTTTGACACCATGCCTTTTATTTGTTATGATGTTTCAGTTGACTTTTTGTGCTGACTTTGAACTTGTAATTATTTCTCTCTCCATGGCAACCTGCTGTTATACAATCATATACCGAGCTAACGTGTGATATTTCGACATTGGAAAAGTTTTTAGGTCAGACTCGCATCTGGTATCATTGGTGAGTCTCTGCATTTCAAATTAAGAAATATCTCCTTTCCCAACCCAACCCTTTCAGTCTATTACTGCATCACGTTTAAAAAGTTGTTTTTTTCCACATTTGCTTCTTTACCACAACACAGCTTTTCTGTATAAATACAAAAGTGATGTTCCCCTCTTCCTTAAATAATACCATTGCCAATAAGCTAAGGGCTATCAATTTTCTGGATTACCAACAAACCCTCAATTTTCAAAACAACTCATAACTTATGCCTTGCCACTAAAGGCCACTGGCCTGTGTATAACCCTCCAACCCGAGGCCAGAACATGCCATGTTTCAGTAAAACAATGTGAATCCCCTCACTACACGCTAACTAACATTCTCTCATGTCCCACGGTGGAGAGCTTCCAACTTCACTCACTAGGGGGCCTCCCAGTTGGCTCCTGAGCTGCCAAGGCCCCAAGGGTCAACGAAAATTAGCCCAGTCCGGCCTGGGGCCGCTTGTGTCCCCCCAAAACCGGGGTTGCCATTCACTCTGGGGGACCGACAGGGTTATTATTCTATATCAGGATTCCAACCCCTATATCTTCAGATTTGTCCTGCCAAAAAGAGGCTGAATATAAGATCTGTTATTGCACCAGAGGGGAAAAAATGCCTGCCTGTGAATCTTACCAAAATACCAATTTTTGTGTTGTCGGTAAATAGTCCCAAGGGGCCTTCCATTTAGTATGTACGCACATTTTCCAAGATTTTAGACCCCCCCCCCTTGGGCTAAAGTACGCATTGAAATTGTACAGGAACATACGCAAATTTTCAAAAATCTCATACCCCCATCCCCCCTGGCTGTGTACGAACTTAATGGAAGACCCCTAACTGATGTAGAATAAATCAAGTACAGACCAGAGGCACGCTCATGATCAGCAATTGTTATCGCCTCAGTTTGTCTCTGGCTGAAGCCCTTGTCAGACGGTGTATACGAACCAGGGAAATAACAATAGCTTTGTTCCCCCTTGGTCTTTACTTCTATGTATAGAACTGACCCAATGGCTAAACCCTAGGCTATGGAGCAGGGAACTCGGTTTTTGGCCTAGCTAAGAATCCCAGGCTAATGATCCAGCAATCAATTGAACCATTGTCAATGTCATCTGATTTCTCTTCAGGGTCCTAGATTTCGTGGTAGTTGTAATGAAGTTGTAATATCACAAGCAAGAAACTAGTAAATCCGTGATGCTTTCACTTGGAAATTAAATTCCTACTAGGTCACTGTTGGAGCAACTAAGACGAAAACATTCTGTTTTTGTTTAACATTGGCTACCTTTGTGAGTGCGGGCCTCCCTTCACTCCTGCCCTAACATCGTCCATGCTTGAAGCCACCAGGGCCACTACCCAGCGGGGGCTTCCCTAGCAACACATGTCACCCTGGAGACAACATGTCACCATGGAAACCCGGAAGTGGGTTACAGAGCGCCCCCTAGAAGCGGAGAGGCAAACTCTACTCGCCAAGGTCACTCAAGAAAAACTAAAAAAAAATGAAAATTGATTAAGAGAAAATTCTAAATATCATCCTGACAGTCATCGTTATAGATTTGTTGACTCGATTGGCGTTTCTTATTTCTCTTCATGGAGTTGCTTTAATTGAAATGGGATTTCCTCAGTCATATTCTCATATAGTTTCTTTGTCATTAAGACTTGAGCAAATCTACTGATAATCCCTGGTTCCACTGATGGATCCAGGCTGTGAAGAGGAGACATGAAGTTTCTGATCACAAAGCATCGTCTCAGCAATAACTGTAAGAGCACATTGCTGCTATTAACAGTGCTATGTAGAGGGAAATTTAATCATAGTCTTCTTACTATTCGATCCATACATGATCTCAAATATCATGTTTTGCTTTGTAAAAATATGAAGTTTTTTTTCTTCTCAAAGCCAAACCCCTTTTTTGAGACTCAATACATTTTTGACCAACAGCTGTGTGCCAATATTCGTGCCTAAGCTGGTAATGACCCAAACTATCACGGCGTTTGCTCTCTTTTTGCCCCAAACAGTGACCTGTGTAGATCTCTTACGCCCCCGACAACATTCCAGCATCCAACCTATTGACCCCCTCCCCCAACTACCGTAAAACCTCTAAGCCGCACCCTTACTTCTGAGTTCCATTTGGGAAATATTTTCCTGAAATATGTAGTGTAAATGGGTATGGAAAACAGTAATTCAGTGTGCGTTCGGAACTCCGAATTTAGTCGATTCTGCTTATTATGTGAAATTCACGTTTGCAAAATGATAAACTTAAAGTGTAAGATAAGGTGTGAAATGGTCAAGAGGTTGCTGTCACTGAGCTGAAATATAAAATCCACTATTTTCCTTCGCATTTCAGACACGCTTAAAGGTTTAATACTGCATCTGAATATTATATCATTAGCGTATTGGAAACCACTAAATTCAGAGTCAAGAGTGCGCCCCTGGGCCGTACCCCCCAAACTTGAAGCCTGATATAAGCTCAAATTTCGGAGTTATTCAAGCCGCATCTTATACTAAGGGATTTACGGTATCCCTCCACGTTCCCATAACCAACCGCGCGGTGACAGAGCGCCCTCTGTGGCGGGGATCAGAACGAGGCCTGCACCCAGTGACCTGCGCACTGGGGCGGCGTCCGTGGGCCGCTTCCTGTCTCCACACCAGGAGAGTTCCACGTCCTTTGTCCCTGGTAGAGGGCACCAGAATGTAGTGAGTCTGAACTTGTTAAATGCTGTTAGTTGCTGAAGTCATAATGGCAGCATATAGGTGAGGGGTAGAGTTGGAAAGATCTGTGAAACTCTGGCCCAAAGATTCAACCTGCAGATGCTCTATAGGTTGTGTGAAAATGATCAGTCATTTTAGATTTTTTTGCTTTGCCAATACAATTTCATTGCATTCGCTTGTCAGATTTTGCAGCATGTATAGACAAATAATCCTTAATTCTAGTTGAATCCTTAAACCTGGTTTTCCTGGTGATTAGAATGCTTGTTACCATAGTCAGGTGTTACACTGAGGGAGTATAAAGGGCAGGTGAGACAGCTGAAAACCCACCTGTCTGACCTGATAACACCATTATCATCCTACAGCAGTTTCATAGATTCTGCATCTAAAAACATCTGTAATTGCTGGCCTGCCAGGTGCCCTGTTTCTCCATTTCTCCATTTTCCCCCTTTCGACACTAACCCCTTTACCCGGGAAGTGCCGGGAATTTGGCAACAAACCAGGTCTGGTCGCGATAAGCATTATCCGAGTGGAGCATGTGACCGCGCCCTAACGCTGGGTGATAAACTGTCTGTGTGTGTTTTGTGTGTTTGTTTTGTGTTTGTGTGTGTGTGTGTTTGTGTTTGTGTGTGGGTGTGTGTGGACACGGTAAGCCAAATGCGAAAATATTACACGTATTTGTATTTAATAGAAAATTAGGAAAATTTTAGTATAATCTGAGTTTTATTTTTTTCAAGGTAACCCAGGTATAACTTTTTTTGGTAGTCACGACAATAATAACTACATATAGTTCCACTTATTATACCTCTACTATCATTATAAATACCCCTTATTTTCTCCTTTACATAATTGTCTAAGAACAGCTATGTAGTCCAGCGACAACCAGGTTAAAATTCCTCTGACATTACGAATCAAGGTCACCCAGGTCAAAGACAACCACAAACTTCAAGGTCAAAGAGGGGTCAAAGAGGGGGGTAACAAAAACTACCTGAGACAGAAGAAAACCAATTTGGTTCTGTCAAGTTTGAAGTTGGAGCAATTAAACCGTGGAAGTGCAGCCTATATACCTGGTTCCTTTTTAGTATAAGGTTGGATGAAATAGATTTTCAAAAAGGTAAAATATACAAAGACACAAGTCCGTAAATGGAATCAAGGAGAGTTAAGTACTTGATGGGACTAACTACATCCTGTATTATCTCCCTTATTAGATACGTTGATTTAGAGTTCACGTCAATGTGAGATATGGATCTTTGAATCTAATGTTTCCGCTATTTAAACAAATCGTTCTCATATTCCTGGAAGTGCAGATTTTATATAAGTCTTCTCCCATTGATGTCGGACATAGATTAAGCTTTTACACAGATAATTGACTGATAACGGCTAAAACACTGCAAGACAGCTCCTTCTTATAACTGTATGGCAATGGCAGATAATAAACTATTACCGGGTACTTTAATTTTCAGAAGAAAACATTCTTGTGGATCTCACTCCATTGAAGGAGGGGATGGGGTAGTCTAGTTGATAGTATGTGGGACTTCTCTGTGGCGGGTGCGGGTTGGATTCCATGAGGTCTCTGTTGGACATCTTTCCTTGCAATCATTCTCACCAAAATAAATTTGATCATCAGTCATTGGTACAAAGCAAAAACATTAGTATAGGTGAAAAATTGCTGAGCGGACCTTAAACTCCCAATACATCCTCACCATCCATTTCATCTCACCCCCGTCAGAACGACTGGAATCCGTCCCTCTGGACGCACTCACAGTTTCCCCTGTCGTGGTAGCAGGCCCCACCTCTTCTGGCCCGGACCCTAAATAGTGCGGGTACCAATGCTAACATCGGCCAGAGTGAGATAGAAACATTGGCCTACACTGAATCAGAGCCCTGTTACACTACACAACTTTGAACTGTGCTAACAGCTGATATGGTGATATTACAGAAAAATCACACGCAGGAGTGATATAATTGTTTTAAATTGGTAATTCTGAGTATCTTATCAATGCTTAACAAAGAATATTGTCTCTAGTATGTGCGATTTGTCTGCGACATCGTCAAATCACAGTTCATATCGTGTAGTGCAAAACCACTGATGGTAACATCGGCCCACACCAAGTCACACTATGCAGTTCACGGGGTAAGGCGATACCACTGCCAAACCACAACAGTTTTTTTCTCTTTTTATTTACACTGTGTGTCCATCTTTTTATGCGACTTCTTATAGTGAGTGCTATCTTTGTACGGACGTTTCCGTTCCAGGAATATATTTATATCTAATCGTGATTTTACCGGGCAGCTGCTATAGATTTAAGATATTTCTTTATTCAAAGACACTTAATTCAAGGTCAAATAAATGGTAAACGACCCAACAATAAAAAATATTGCTTGAACTAACTGTAATGAATGTAAATTGGCACTCCAACAGTCCTTACGGCCGAGATTAAGTACGAAATTACCGATAACAAAACCCTTGTAGGGTTGATCGAGACTTGTTTGTCAAAATCCAGTAATATCTTCTGTAAGGCAAAACTATACATCGCCTGTCTATGCGAATTATATACCCAATTAATTGTCTGAAATTAAGGTAGGGGTGCAACCTGAACTCTAGGTGCACAGTTTTATTTTGGTTGCTTGGATGCAAAACGTTTCTTTGACTATGTATCCGAAAACCCGGGGCCAAAATACTTCGCTCTGTCTCAGAACACAAGATTTTTGGCTGTCGCATTTTTTTGAGATCCTCGTTGTTGAGCATCAATTTAATTCATATCTTTGAATACTAGCTCTATTCCCGATACGAGTGGCCGAGTGCTAGTTTAGGTCCAATGCTGACCTAATCGTCCATATGTAATTCTCCCATCTCTACCAGCTGTTGACACGATGAAGGCGTTGTGTGACACCTTGGTTAGGCACCAGTCCAGAATCAGTCAATTTATTGTGTTTTTCTTTTCTGGTGGTGATAGAGGTGGGGGTGGGGTGCACTCTGATATATTTCGGGTATTGACTTTAGGTGCAGGAGAGTGACCAGGGGCGGATCCTGGCGGGGGGCGGGGGGGGGGGGGTGTCCAGGGGGTCCTGATTACCCTTAATGCTGACCCTCCTACCCCCCTCTCCTTTCGAAAATCCTGTATCTGCCCCTGGTGACCTAGTAGGAGTGGGACGGAGCCAGGCTGTCGCTGGGTATAATCATCTGAGCATTTATGGAAGGATAAACTATTAAAAAGGGTGTTTATTTAATTGGTCCCAGATTGCATTGTCATAGCTAAGAAATGGTCCACTTCACAACACCACAATATGGCGCCAGTGTCCACAGCAATGATCTCGTCATTTGTCACATTTATATCATTCAAATGTGTAAAAACATCTTCCAGACTCTAGAGCGATATAAAAACAATACACACAGATTTGTTTTTTAGTAAAAAATTCCATTTGCATGAAATCAATGAATTTGAGAATATGGTATCCCTAAAAAAAGTCCACTTAATTTTGTTTGGAATTCAAGTTGTTTATATTTTCACATTACGATTTTTAATGAACATCAAAGTCTTTGAAAAGAATAGCAAAAGTCAACCATGTGCATGTATGTTTCTCAATTCTCTCCCATCCAGGTCAAACCCTAAACCCCCTGTGTCCACCATCCAATATCCTGTTGTCTATATTGGTACCCCAGAGGTAAACACCCTAACGTAAACAGACCCTGCTACCTGACCTGGTTATCTGACCCCTCTAATCAGGTCAGTCCTGACCTGGTTATCTGACCCCTCTAATCAGGTCAGTCCTGACCTGGTTATCTGACCCCTCTAATCAGGTCAGTCCTGACCTGGTAATCCGACCCCTCTAATCAGGACAGTCCTGACCTGGTTATCCGACCCCTCTAACTAGGTCAGTCCTGACCTGGTTATCTGACCCCTCTTATCAGGTCAGTCCTGACCTGGTTATCTGACCCCTCTAATCAGGTCAGTCCTGACCTGGTTATCTGACCCCTCTAACTAGGTCAGTCCTGACCTGGTTATCTGACCCCTCTAATCAGGACAGTCCTGACCTGGTTATCCGACCCCTCTAACTAGGTCAGTCCTGACCTGGTTATCTGACCCCTCTTATCAGGTCAGTCCTGACCTGGTTATCTGACCCCTCTAATCAGGTCAGTCCTGACCTGGTTATCTGACCCCTCTAACTAGGTCAGTCCTGACCTGGTTATCTGACCCCTCTAATCAGGTCAGTCCTGACCTGGTTATCTGACCCCTCTAATCAGGTCAGTCCTGACCTGGTTATCTGACCCCTCTAATCAGGTCAGTCCAGACCTAGTCATCTGACCACTCTAATCAGGTCAGTCCAGACCTAGTCATCTGACCACTCTAATCAGGTCAGTCCTGACCTGGTTATCTGACCCCTCTAATCAGGTCAGTCATGACCTGGTCATCTGACCCCTCTAATCAGGTCAGTCCTGACCTGGTTATAAGACCCCTCTAATTAACTTACTAAGTCAGTCCTGACCTGGTCATCTGACCCCTCTGATCAGGTCAGTCCTGACCTGAGTATCCAACCCCTTTAATCAGGTCAGTCCTGACCTGGTTATCTGACCCCTCTAATCAGGTCAGTCCTGACCTGGTTATCTGACCCCTCTAATCAGGTCAGTCCTGACCTGGTTATCTGACCCCTTTAATCAGGTAAATCCTGACCTGGTTATCTGACCCCTCTAATCAGGTCAGTCCTGACCTTGTTATCTGACCCCTCTAATCAGGTCAGTCCTGATCTGGTTATTAGGTCAGTCCTGACCTGGTTATCCAATCCCTCTAATCAGGTCAGTCACGACCTTATTATCTGACCCCTCTAATTAAGTTACTCATAACACCCCCCCCCCACACACACACACACCAACCCACCCACACCCACCCCCACACACCCACACAGACACAGACACAGACACAGACACAGACACAGACACAGACACACACACACACGATAAAAGGACTTTACTGGTAGTTGTTGTAAATCATCTCATTCTTTAAATCACAGCCTGAGGACAGGGGAAATAATTATACTCAAACCATAAACCATAGCGATATGCCGAGAACTCAGGGACAAACGGCCTATAAACAATTAACATATAAGTGGTTGACAGGCCCTGCCCTCCCTGGCACCTGGTCCACATCAGTATACCTTATTGTACAAGACTCGTTTTACATGGTCGAGACTTATAACAACGCTATCTACGACCACTGCTGGGCCTGTTTCTAGACTATCTCGACCAGTGGATCATGGTACAAAACATATTCACGTGCACCCTTTAAATGTTGATAGAGATGTTACTGTTGTTGATAGAACCGGCTGTCAGTCAAGTGATCTCCTAAATTACTTTTTACCTTAATTATTAGCTTGCCTATGCTAATCATTTTCATGTAATTTTATTTGGCAGTTTGTAATCATGACCAATAAAATATGTCATATAATTACAAGTTTCATATGATCCTATGAACTATGAAATATAATCATCATTGAAATGCTACATCCTGCATGGTTCATAAAATACAGGAGACCTTCTATCGGTGGCGGTGAGAATTAAAACTGTGTTAGAGCCTCACACCTCTCTCAGTACCTACCTCACATCACTCCCTCCCCACCCCACCCCACCCCACCCCACCCCCACATATTACCAGGTGTTGGCTGCTCCTAGGCCGAGCAGTGGGTCAGACAGTCAACACTCCCTTTAGCTCTGCCAAACGACCTCAGTCAGGGTCAGCATAATTCTCTAGCGCATCTAAACTCATTGTAATGTTTTTTTTTAGAGCCTGCCACAACATAGAATGGAATCAGGTAGATTGAAACTGTTATTCTGCAACTAAATACACATAAAATGTATTCATCTACAGTGAATTACTATACAAGATGTGTGATAAATCTGAATATTCTAAGTTGAGAGTTAGTGATGGATGCTTTACACTGTTTCAACAACTAAGGTCATATTCACAGTGAAAACAGATTGGGATGAATTCTGTCTTTGGTGATAGTATCTATGAGATGAAGGTGACAGGGTGGGCAAACAGCAGGGGATCAAAACCTTGAAATCAGTTTTGCTGTACCTCATCCCTTAGTGAACCACAGCACCAACCAGAAATTGAACCCAAAGAACCACTTGGTCAGTGCAGGGTCCCCCCTATCGTCTTCTTATACCATCAGCAGGGGCTACTGAGGGCCTTTATTCTTCCCCAGAACCCCCATGGGGTTATACTAAGTTGCTATACATGAAAAATGCAATGGCCATTGCTGGGCATCTATTTCAACTGCATGCCTATAGTAGTTCCCAAGTGCCTGAACTAACTTGTACAATATTTCATTCATGTTTCAAACATATTCTTTTATCATTTACATGCCTATATTCTAAGGAAACTATTACTTCAATTTCCAAGACAGTTTCTATTTCTAATGATGTTTAATCGTGAAACCATTAGCCCAACTGATCTCAATCTTTCGGCAGAACACTTTGGTTCCTGTCAAACTACCTTTTTCTTTATTACGCTGACATCATCTGCCCTCGTTTCTTCCCATACCTGTGGGACTCAGACACAGGTTATGGGACATTCTATTTGGGTTTTTTTTATTCATCTTTTTGGAGGGGGATATGGATGTGTGAAATTGGTGTAGGATATATCACGACTACAAGAAGCGTTTTTTAGAGGTTTATTTGTTGTCTAATGTATCTCTATGGTTCAAACTATCATAATACGGATAAAGAACGAATCGTCTTTAACAATGTTACTTTGTTGCACGTCTTCACATAACTTGCATTATAATTAAACCCCACGATACCTTGACAGTGGGGCACTTGGGATAGAACACTAATATTGAATCTGCATGCGGTACCTTTCAAATGATCACTACAAATGGGGGTCTTTGGTAAAAGGTCTGGTCAAACACTTTATGTATAGCTGGGGAGAGTGAATGAGTGAGTGTTGGGTGTTTTATGCCGTACCAACAGCCAGGGTCATTTTCACGGCGAAAACCAGTTGGGACGAATTCTGTCTTTGGTGATCAAATCTATAAGATGAAGGTGACAGGGTGGGCAAACAGCAGGGGATCAAAACCTAGCAATCATTTTTGCTGTACCTCATCCATTAGTGGATTGAGCTCTAACCGGGAATTGAACCCAAGAACCACTTGGTCAGTGCCGGGTCCCCCCTATCGTCACCTTCTACAATCAGCAGGGGCTACTGGGGGCCTAATCTTACCCGGACCCCCACGGGGCTGTATTGCTGGGGTCCTGGGGAAGTATATTACCATCTTTTGCTGAAATGAGAATCCAGTATACCCAGTCTCCCTTTACCAATCCGGATATGAATCTGGAAATCAAACCTTACACCTTTGGATAATCGGACCAGTGCTTTACCACTAAGCTAACTCTTGGCCTAACATTTAAGTTGAGTATTTTAGCTACATAAACCTTTTTCAATAGAGTGGCGCTCTGCTTGTGGATAGACTAAACCAGACAAGTGGGATATGGGTTTCAATGGCCAAGGCTAAATGAGTTGGGATCAAGGCTAGGGTTCACTGCGCAGACTCGTGAAAAAAGGTGTATACTGCACCATGCCTTATGACCCCTCTCTAAGTCTAAACTACCTGGTGGGGACAGGTAAGTCAGGCAGGTAGGCCTACAGGTGAGGGGGGTCTAGGTGAGTCATCTGACCCAGTCGACGCACCTACTTGCCCCACTTACCTGCCTGAATAAACACATATTGACTCTGTACTAAAATATAGTCTGAAATCTCAGACGGCTTGAAACCAGGTCAAAAGGGCCACTCTGTGCAACATTTTAAACTATCTTTTTGGATGCCCTGAGTTTGACACGACTTGCATTCTCAGTACTTTGATCCAAAATGCAGGTTCTATTGACTTAAGAATATTTGGACAATCACATTCAATGTGTCATGAATTCATCAAATCAAAGAATACCCTCTACTCACTGACGCAAACGTGAGAATACACGGTTCATAAACGATGACAGTTTTTTGGACTACCCATAGGTATAGAATATATGATTGTTGCGTGGGAAAGCTCTGTGAAGACAATATCTTTAGCATGAGCAATACTTCAATGGTGATGTCGTACAGCCACACTCACAGCATTGACATGCGTTGATATATTTGGCCTAGACTTAAGGTATACAAGCCGTACATTCAGTAGATGGTTCGACATGCGTTGATATATCTCGACAAGCCTTAAGTTATACTGCCTGCACATAAAGTAGATCTCAATCAGATCGCGACAGAGAAGAAAGACGTTGGATGCAACGACTCTCATCCATCGTCCCTAAGGGTCTGAATCTAATGGACTAATCCATGCCACCGCCATATTGTTTCACTCCGTTTCTCACATTCAGTAGATGTTTCGACATGTGTTGATATATCTGGACAAGCCTTAATGTATACTGCTTATACATTCAGTAGATGTTTCGACATGTGTTGTTATATCTAAACAAGCCTCAAGTTATACTGCTTATACATTCAGTAGATGTTTCGACATGTGTTGATATATCTACAGGGATGGGGATTCCCTTATAAGGGAAGAGGGGATTCCCCCAAGAACTCCCCTTGCTACGTCATAAATTGGGTGGATTTCCCTTATAAATGTGATAAAAATACAAGCTTATTTATCTCCCATTATATGTGTGTAAACTAAATACTTTCTTTCCATTTTGCTGTCATTGATAGTGCAAGTCGTGAATAACATACTGAATTCAATTCAATGAAAAATGACTTTCCTGCAATTATGTGCTAGCTTTCCTTTAAGTTATACTGCCTATACTATAATACATTAAATAGATATTTAGAGATGTAGCCTTGAAGTTACTGTATATCAGTGGACGTTCTTACATGTGTTTGATGTAATTATGTAGATAATAGACTTAAGTTATACTGCCCGTTAGATTCAGTAGAGGTTTAGACATGGAGCCACAAAAGACTCGTCTGTCTATGAGTAACAGTATGTATCGTCAATACATCAGCCATGATTGATCCATACCAGCCATTTACGTCGACAAACACATTTTCTGGCAATGTCCTAACGGCCCAGTTGATTGATTGTGACGCTCACTTTGGCAAATGATTTGTCGACGGATATCTATCATAGCTACTCTGTAAACTGACACATTGACATTGTGGGGAAGTGAAAGAGAAAAACTTTTTGAAATATATATAATGTTATAATATCTTTGGTATCGTGTTACAACTTCTATGTATGTCATTTTGTAGGTGTGGGTCTCCTTTCATGAAGAGCTTCTAAGAATATTTGAGGATATTGTGCTGCAGAAACCAACGACGTGTTCTCAATTTGTTTAAACGTTATCCCGTACACATCTGCTATCAACTATGATTGTTAACATGGACTACCTGTGTTTATAACCACTCACCTAATCAAATCCTTAATGTCCATGAACAGGTAAGGTAATAAATCCAGGTGTGAAATAGGTGTGAATGGGAGGTGTTAATTCCAGGTGTAGATACCTATCAAACACTTACAGGATACGGTTACCAAGGTATAACCAAACCTGTCCGATTCAATGTCATCTGTAATGAAGTTATTCCAGATCTACGTAGAAGATCGCTTGTGACTATGACTTAGCTGTGGTTTGTATGCATGGGATATTCCACTCTGTATGAGGTGGTAATCAAGAGTTAAGTCCAGTTGCGTTATTCAAAACTAAAAAAAGTATTTCCTCGAACATCAGATCTCAGGAGGTAGAGGTTGTAGTCATACAAGTGCTACGATACAGCATGTCCTAATGGTTGACATGGTCATAGGTCTGTGACATGAAGGTGAGTTTGACTGGTTCCTAGTCTCTCCACTAGGGGTACACAATGGAGATACACCCGCAGGTATAGGCTTACGTCAAATTCGTCAGATTTAAACAAATTTGATCCTGGGTGCTGCTGATCGGCCAATCAGATGACAGTAATCATTAACCTGTTCCTGCGTCTTCTCAGGTATAGTGGAGCATCTCCTCCTAGCTAGGCTAGTGTACAGTGGATGTAGTCTAATGTGGGGCCAACGTTAAACTAAAAGGTGAGTGGATCTGGTGTGACCGTGAGGTCCTGAGGGGTGAGTGAACCAGGTCTGCACTCTGCTCCCCCTCTCACACACTCACCCCACTGCCCCTGCACGGAGCATGGACTAATGTGGTTAACTACGGAATGTCACCAACGGCCAGACGTGAAAACACAGGCCACACACTGGGTACTAGCAGTCAGGCATATACCAGTGGTACACCAACCCTACTCCTCCCTCCACCCATCACTGGTACTTTCCTCTGCAAACAGCTCGACAAAGTAACTATGGTACGCTTATTGTCCAGTTTCCTTGTACTAAGAAGTGTGTTGGTGTTTTTCGGAACTTGTAGCTTCATTTTTACTTAGTATCTGTACAGGGTATGTTCCAAGTTATACAAAGAATTGCATTGTACAAATATTTCCAAATGTGAGATTTCTAACGCTTCTTTCCCTAGTAGCCCCACGAGAGTGAAGCATAACCTCTTACTTGATATCACGTTAACGATATCATACGACAATACGGTTATATGATATCATTATTATGGTATATAGTATATCAAATAACATAAAAGGTACAGGTGATTCAATCTTTGTACAAAGAACGGAACAGGTATGTAATTTGAGCAGCTCAAGATTCAGAGTCCTTGTGGTTCAGGTAGAATATAGTTTTTGTTTAAGTCAGCGCTGTCATGAAGATCAAGTAAGTGGAAACAAAGTTACCCACGTGGACACGGAAATAATACTTTTCTTGTTGTTAGATTTACTCATTTTGTTACCATGTTGTACTATACTATGGCTAGTTATACTATAGAGTGTAATGCTGTAGCAACATCTAAGGTCATATCATGGCAAGAACAAGGCTTGACAATTCTAACTTTGATGATCAAATCTATGAAACGATCGAATCTATGAGAAGATAGAAACCATACCTCTACACATTTACCCTGGCAGGTGTTCTTTATGTGCAGGTCCCAGACAAGGTGTAGCGTACTATGTGTGTAATGAATTCAGAACAAACACATGAAATACATGGATGTAGCCATCGCGCCTCATAGACCTCCCCACCCCCTTACATCCTGCACATACCCTCATGTCCCCCTGACAAACTCCCAGAACTAACCCCAACCAGAGAGGGGTACGTACTGCCTCCTCTCTCCCCGGCCGCCCCCACAAACCCTAAACGTAGTACAAAAAGCACCTCATAGACCTCCACTCCCTCACCCTCACCCCCATCCCCTCACATCCTGCATACCCTCATGTCCCCCTGACAAACTCCCAGAACTAACCCCAACCAGAGAGGGGTACGTACTGCCTCCTCTCTCCCCGGCCGCCCCCACAAACCCTAAACGTAGTACAAAAAGCACCTCATAGACCTCCACTCCCTCACCCTCACCCCCATCCCCTCACATCCTGCATACCCTCATGTCCCCCTGACAAACTCCCAGAACTAACCCCAACCAGAGAGAGGGGTACGTACTGCCTCCTCTCTCCCCGGCCGCCCCCACAAACCCTGAATGAAGGACAAAAAAATCCCCTCAAAAATATTTATGCAATAAATATCTAGACATCAGCGGCGTTGTTCACCCATGTGATCCAAATCAGTGCCGTGATATACGTGCGGCTTGTGTCAACTGCCTGTTGCCATGGAAACTGCTTGTTACCATGGTATAGGAGGGTGACTGGTGAGTGAGGGAAATCTGTATTGGTGTGGTATACATTGGGGGGGTGCGTGCGGACACGCTTGAGTCGTATATTCTTGGAACTACAAATATGTGGACAAATGGAGACGGGGTATAAAAGAATAAAATCAAAATGTGTAAAAGAATCTATTCAGGAAATGATTGTATTGTACAACCCCCTATCCCTTAAAGTTGAGTCTACCTTTTCTTTGCTATCACGATTTTGGAATTTTCTGTTATGTGAATGCCAATCTACTTTATATTGATCTTCGATACATCCTCCTTGTGCACAAGGTTTTTTTTTATGGTTCTGAACCGAAGATTTGTTGTTACTGTAGTTATGAAAATGGCCTGGCAAATTGATATGAATATTTGTTTTACCAAAATGAGAACAATTATCAAATAACTCTGTCTTAAAAGTTTTATATCCTGACTGAATAGACGTCAACATGGCGTGCAGAATAAGACAAAAAAGTCATACTCGTATCAATCTACTGCAGTACGTGTAGTTACTTTGTTACACTCAGAGACTCCTAGGTTAGACTATAGATCATACGAGGTGGATGGGACATGTCTGTGATGGCATTTATATTATGTCCAGAGCCCATAAAACGACCAGAGATCGTCTACAGACAAAAACAGGGCTACTTTATATGACCCATGTCAATGCTGGGAGTATGAGTCGAGGCGGAGACAGTCAGGAGGTCTCCTGAAGACGAGACCCAGCGACGGACACCTGACCCGGAGATTTGGGCATCTGTATACTCTCCTCCCAATCCCCTCCTATACCGACTATAGGTTCTACCATCTACTTTTTTTTTTTTTTGAGTTGGTATACATTTTCTAGCCAGGTACCGTTTCACCTCTTACCAACTGTTTACTCTTGAAAATCATTTGTCAAGAAAACTCATTTTGTTAAGTATTCACAAAACTAAATTTTGGAGTGGCTTCACCATGCAACTAGTTTCGGTCATAAACTATGTAGTTCCGCTTGTTTCTGATTGGCTGAATTGGGCCCCTGAGAGGGTTAGCAGACCGAGGAGGTCGTACCAGCGATACGTTTATAAATACGTCGCATCCAACTCTTGACACATAGCCCATAAAAACATCGGCAATGTTTTCAATTAAATATGGATCCATCCTTCGTCTGGCGACTGTTCTCTGTGACACTGACTTGACACTTAGATCAATCAAGTTGGTTGACATGTCTTACAGACAAATGCTATAAAAAAATAAAAAAATAAAAAAAAACTATTCGTCTGGGTGTCTAGGAAAAAATAATTTGTATTTCTTGAATTTTTCGTTCTCATTTGACTTTTAATCTTCCCTTCTTCCAAATCCGTTATAAGTCCAAGTCTCTTTAGGAGAATTTAATATATTACATGTATAGGCCTTGCAAAACTCAATGTTTTATCATATTATAAGTTATGTGTTGTCATCATGAATGCATGTGTACATATTTCTCATTCGCCTATAGTATGATGTATAACACCTACATGGCAGAATATATCTTAAATTGATGTGGTTGATAATGATATTAATATGAATTTTTAAAAAAAGAAAGAAAAAAAATATGTAGGGAGAAAAAGTGCGTGGTTAAATAGTGGGATGAATCCTGGCGACTATTCGGTGTACTCTGACACACCTGTGTTGATACTACAAAACCCACCTGTTAATTAGAAACATCACTCGGTTTCCCTCTAATCTCCTCACTAGCTATGACTCAGAGACTAGCCCGAAGTGGCCCACCTAGACTATATTATTTTATTCTATCTTTATTTGTTTCCCTTGGTCAGCTGGCATTCCTGAGGCTCCTTCCCCAGACGTCCCGACCCCTCATGACGAACACATTAACCGTCCCCACAAAAACCTGACACAGTGTACAGGGGACAAGGGCCTTACCTGCAGTAACCATGCTGAGAGTAGGACATTTCTACTCTATTACCCTTTACAAATTAGCCTCAAAATGCTCTCACAATGACAGTTCAATAAAGGCATAATGCGCATTCTGGTACTAAAGTGGTACAAGTAAATGCATTGTTTTTGGTCCATGATAGTTCTTCTCAGGGTTCAGGGAATTTTAAAATGGGTTTAAAAAGATGGCGACTTGCTGATGTCCTGCAAATAAACTCGGGCCAGCCTTGATATTGGGATATAACTTCTATGCAGCCTACAGGACACTCAGAGGGTCCTGTCAGGGTGTCCTAGGAAGATCTAGCCTAGCAAGAAGATCTAGCCTAGTAAATGTCACACTATCATGTAAATTGAAGACCGCCAGCCTAATATATCAGTGCACTAGACACGATACACCCATGTCTTTTAGTAGAGGATTCCAAAGCAGTCTTGTCTGCAGTGTAACTTGTGATCCACTCTTCTTGAGTAAAACAGCGAAAAGAAAGATACAAAAGACTGAGCTCAGAAGTTGTAAAATACTACACAAATTAATACAATGCTACCGCCAATGCAGACAAGCTTTCATCACCACATTATCTGGGCAGTGGGGATCTCCGGAAGATCAAAATCATGGCTAACCCAAATGGGCGTCCTTACCTACTAGTCCTGCCTGCCGTCAGCGTACATCCAGTGCTAAGTCCGCCGTCTGAATCAGACTCCTGGGTACTGTGGGGATACATACAGCAGTGGTGGGTTACCTCCACTTCACTCTGCTGCCACGACCACCTCACTGAGAGAGTGATCTCTACACTGTAGATCCCACTCAGTTCGGCCCAAGCGACTCAAACCACACCAGCGTAAACCACAAGAAGCTGCAGGTTGTAGTAATCTTATAACAGTTTTCCCACCTGTGTTGAGTTTTCTACACACATAGAAGAGTCTACTCTAAGAGACTCATTTTCAGACGCAGAGTAACACCCTGTCACCCTTCAGCGATATGTGTCTGCTTCTCCCATGCAATAATTACTAAGGAATCTGAAGCTGTGGCAGTTTGGCAGAGTAGATCTCCATGCAGAATGTCCTTCACTTCTGAGGCTTTCACTGACAGCTTGTGTGGAGGTAGATCTCCATGCAGAATGTCCTCCACTTCTGAGGCTATCGCTGACAACTTCTGGGGAGTGGGTTCTCTGGTCGTTGGCAGACGGCAGGCCAGAACCAGGGCGTTTACACCACAAGCCCCATGCCCAAACTCCCCAGTGTATCTTTTCTATGTAACCGCGTGTCCCTAGTACATCCACCAAAGCTCACAGGAATCCTGAGCCCAGCCCAACTTGTAGTTGCTTAATCCACCGAGGGTTGCAGGCCTAGAGGGCTAATTCCGATGGTTTTTAGGGGTTTTTGGGGGTGCTTTCGGGGGTTACGTTGGGCCCCTGTGTAGTGTCTGAGGGCGGGACACCCACTTGGCCAGAACCCACAGACTGACACTGACACTGTCGGGGGCATTCGGAAAACCACTGATCCAAACTTTGTGCCTGACTTTATAACTAACTTTTGAGAGTTTTATCAGTTTGTACTCCTTCTTTTTCTGAAAGGGTCACCCTGGCATTTTTAGATGGTCAAATTAATTAGGAAGTAACTATATACTCTGCATGTGGGTTGGATTTACTTTAATTCAACAAGAAAAGAGAACTGAGTGTATATAGGTCAGACATAGGAGGGCTGACTGAGCCCGCTAATTGTATTATCAAAGGCGCCTGAATACAATGGCCCTGTCAGAGTACACATATGGTTACATGATTTGCCCACTATATGCTTTTTTTCTAGTTAGGTCAACTCTGATAATTAAGCATTGTATTCCCGATCAAGGATCATACATATTGCAATAAATCAGGTCATACGAACGCCCCCGGTGACGTCGCAGCGTCCCAAAAGAGGCCGCTACTGGCATGTATAAATACCAAAAAAAAAAGTACAAACGTAGGTAGGTAGCACCCCACCCTTCTTGAGAATCTCCGTTTAAAAACCCCATAAAATCCCGCACATTCCTAGGAGATAACCCGGGGTACCCAACTGCACCCACCACAGCCCTCCTACTTACCGACCGCTCAGAGAACGAGGTCAGGTAACCATGGCAACTTGACGTGTCAGAGAACCTCGGTGTGACATAAACCTGTATAGCCCCCTGTGACATATATAAATTGGTGTATGGAGCAGTCTCTAAGTCTAGACCCTGAGTCTCAGGGCCCTTTTACACTTCACAACATGAGCTGTGATATTAAGTACGATTTGACCATATCAAAGCCATGTTGTAGTTTCCAAAAATATCTTCGATATGACATAATTGTAATACTAATAGGGTATATCGCAGTCAGCTGCAATATTACCTTCGCACACTGCCATGCAATTTTCATAGCAGCCTTGTTGTAGAGAAAATGTCGTAGTGCATATCTCAAGGCTGAAGCCAAGATAGTTATTGGACATGTTTAATAATGTCGTAGAGATAATTTGCAAATGGTTTGAATCGCAGTCCACAAGTGTGTCTCATACCGTTGAGGATACAGAGGAAAACACTGTTACAATCAGTGTGATAGGGGCCTTCCATTTAGTACGTACGCACATTTTCAAAAATCTCAGACCCCCCCCCCCCGGCCAAAATACGCATTAATTATGTACTAAAACTTACGCACATTTTCAAAAACCTCAGACCACCCCTCCCCCCCCTTGATGCGTATATACTTAATGGAAGGCCCCATAGACCCAAATGGCTGCGATATCCCTATGAGATGTTAGACAGACCTACTTCTGTCTTCTGATACCTGCTAATGTCAACGTGTGATATCGTAGAAAACCTTCACCATGTGGTGTAATAAGGTTTTCACACACGGCATGTGCTGCGATGTCGTAGAGAAATTGCACATATTAGAGGCAAAGTTCTTTTTTCTACACATATTTAAAATACTCCAAATAGCCACTTTCAAACGATTATATCAGTCCTGTATGTGATTTGTGTATAATATCATATTGCATCCCATATCGCAGCTCAAAGTCGTATAGTGTAATAGGGCCTAGAGTCTAGACCCCGAGTCTCAGGCCCTGACAGCTGACTAGACAGACAGGACAGACTCTCACTTACCATCCCCTCCAAAACTGCCCGGAATACCAAACACCCCCGCTAAATTTAACCCGCAAACACTTGACTGTGCTTTGTGTATTTCCCATAATACCCCTGGGCCTGTCACGTGGTCCTGAGGTGACATCTCATCACGTACTTGTGACCTGGATCCCTGACATCACGTCGGTATGACTTTGTAAATGGACCTTTTGACGGTTTTATATTTTTTATACCCCTTGACAATGAACCTGCACAATCCACCAGTCTGCCAACTTTTGGGGCTTTTGGTAACTAGGTCACTTCACTTCACATTTTTTTATGGCAAATTCCCTAAAAAGTTGTTTCAAATTTAATACACCAGGGCGGTCCCACCTTAATGAAAAAGATGCATAGAATGACCCCATGGGACAGCCACGACGTTGTATAACATAATATATGACACACTAGGAGCATTGTATATTCAGGTACATAATATTTCGGATATTATTGGAATAGATTGCAAACTGGAACCGGAATAATAAGTAGCATGGGCCATATTCCTATAAACGGTTATAAATTGAATACCATCAAAACCTATCTATGGAATTTTCAACAAATCTTGCTGTGCATCTTTGCGCAAACTGAAAGGTAACACAGTCAAGTTGTCGAACTCCGCCCTCTCTTTATTTACATAGATATAATATTATCAATAAATGTGTTTATTGCCTGTACGTCAAGGGATCGAATTCGTAAATAAAAGAACAATCATAGGGACACACACGCTGATTAAGGGAGGTATCTGACATTTCTCATTTACTTTTCTCTACCAAACTTATATCTGTGTAAAACAAAGCAAGACGTACACCTGTTCTAGAGTAATTACAGGCTTTCATTTCTCTGAAAAACGAGCGGTGTCAACCAAACTCATAGGAGAGTGTAGCCTGCAGTTCGTCCGACTAACACTAGGTGTCTCCACCTACCTATACCAGACGGCCAAGGTAGGGTATACAGGGTTATCGAGGGAATGGTTTGAGACTTGAGAATTCATTGTTCATTTGAAATATATTTGAATACAAATATTAGGTTCAGCTTTTTATATATTATGAATGAACGCATGGACTAAAGTGGAAATTGTTCATTTAGTTTTGAATTTGAATATCTATTCTAGGTTGGAAATCCAATGAATTTTGAATCATAAGGCCTTCATCCCTTATCATGAGACTCCCTTCAGTGTCCCATTGCCTACCTGGTCCTAATTGGTAAGTGCTAATTTTAGCCAATTAACTAATCAACATCTGAAAATGGGGGCTCAATATGGGGTGGTTATTGCTCATTCTCGCCACCTTACCCATGGACAGGTAGCAGCAAGCGCAGTAAAAAAATCCTAAAAAGTGTGTACAAAAACCACTGGCCTCTAGTTTTTACCTGTTGCCCACCTGCCCTGTTACATACTACTCAAGGTGTGGTGTTATACCTATTACCTATTACTTATTACCCAACCAACCCACCACACCCAGCCTGGGCCCTACTCACGCTACCCGCGTTGTCATGGAAACACGTCCTCGTCATACGGGACTTACCTGAAAAGACACAAAGTGAAAGTAACGTTAGAACATGATTAAACAATCAGCAATGACCATCAGTATTTATGACGTCTAAATAGGGATCATATTTATATATTGCATCCTTTATAAAACACTCACTCTGTGAAAAGTTGAAACTGATGTTATTATAAGAACTTTCTTGTAAAGGGATTTCATATTTACCGATGACATGTGACCTCCTCAAGTATTAAAGCTGTTCTACTTTGCTAAGTAATAAGACACAATTCCCAATAGGTAATATTGCAACAACATTCATGATTGATCTGGAGCAGGTACTGACATTTACTGGGTCTGGCTATGATAATATCTCTAGGCGTTAACAAGTCAATGCTGACTCATAAAGAGTGGTCGGTTCAGACAGCTCGTCATGGTATCGATGGTTTAGGTCGAACACAGGGCCAACCAGTATGACCAGGCACGCTTGAGGAGAGGGAGTGGGGTGGTCAATATACAATTTGAAGAGTTCTGTACGTAAGTGGGTGCAGCAATGCATTTATATTCTGTTTCTCCGCCAAACTAAAAGTGCTTTTTCTCAAAGATATATTTTTCAAACAACTTTAACTAACTTGAATTACCTTTGTAAATATTTGTTTCCTGCATAAACTTCAGTTTTTGATACTTCCATCAATTTCACTGACCCCCCGCCTCCCCCACGTCATCTGCCATGTACCACTGACCCTCTCGGATGACCTCTCAGAATCGTTGAACTTTGACCTGTTATTGTTTTCAGTCATGTTTTTGGTCACAGTGACCCCAAAACCAGGTTATATTGTTGGCGTCATCATTATGGTAACAGATGGCAAATAGCTAAATTTAGGATAACAGTCTGTTGTCGCGTGTTGTAGAGCCGCCATCGAGTATTTTACATGCTTTTGACATTGAGATTTATGTACCCTCAATGTTAACTAACTAAAATGATTTGTATCATTCTTATGGTACAGAACATACAGAGGGGGAAAGAACATATGAACAAATGTGACACTGATGCAATACAACAAATCCATACCTTTTATAACTTTTATGCCTTTAACATTTCTCAAATCCAGTTCTAGAAACTAATGGTAAAGAATATACATCCTTCTTTTTAAAGGTGGCACCCCCTCTTGGCAGAAATGCGAACCCTAGTGAGGGGAGTGCAGTCTGCAGCACTGGTCACTTGGCTTGGAGCAGAGTTGACTGAGGATTGGTGCCTATTTAGATAGTCAAGGGTCTGTACTTGTTAGTAGGGTATAGAATGTATGTGTGGGGGAGGGGTGGCAGAGGGGTTAGTTGTGGTTGTTCACACCAGTTCAGTTCCACAGCCCAGGACCCTTAAACACCCACCCAAGCTGAGGTGCAAAACAATCCCTGGTGAGTACCTGTAATTGACTTGTGCTAAGAATTGACCTCCTTTCAAAATAAATGCCAAGTTAGGCTGAAAAATTCCTTAATGTATCTAAACTAAATCATTTATCATGAAATTATGTTATTTGTAGCTAAGAACAAATGATTTTACATACCAACATGAGTGCTAAGAATAACTCTTTTGCTTTCTTTTGATTGTATTGATGAGATTTAGAAAAAAAGTTCAAAATGTTCCCACTGTTAGTCTATATGCAGTGAAGTGACTGCAGAGTGGTGGGCTCCTGCCACCTTGATCTGGTGGCCAGTAGGTCCCCTCTGCGCAGGGTCATAAGAAGGGTGTATACGGCAGAAATATAAGATAATGTGGATTGTCATAGACCTAACATGGCATTAATACAAACCCAAAAATCTAAATTGAAAAGGGATTTACAGCCAAAGAGACTTTGACATAGCCCATATTACATTGGTCTTAAGTGGTGGAACTTATTGGGAGAAAATGTACAGAATGTAACATTGCTTGAGATTCAAGATATGTTAGAAAAAATCGTTTGTGATAAATTGTATAATTTTTTATTAAAAAAAAAAGGTTTTATGTAGGTAGCATAATATGGTTGTGAAAGTGTCATTTTCATATAATTCATTATCATGTTTATTTTGGTTATGATATTTTGTGGTGTTTCCATATATTCCTATGATGCTATAATTATGAAGAACTTTCTTATGTAAAAGCAGATAGACGATATAAGATAGTTCTGATAATGAAGCTTCCTCTTCCCTACCATGTTGCCATAACGGCGGGGGTACGTCGGGCTCGGGGGAGGACACGGAGGAGCTCTCAGACCGGTGGACGTAGCTCCGGACACGGGGCACCCCGGCCTCCTCGTAACGCTCCACCACCATCACGAACTGCGAGCTGTCCATCTTAGTTGATTTGGTGTCTACTGTTACTGTTCTTTTGTTTATATCTTGTACCAGTCATTTAATGTCCAGTTCGTTTGGCTGGTATTCCACATTTACAATCTTTAAGTCTGGTTCTGTGGGTACAACCATCGTTTGGGTACAACCATCCTTTGTAAATACTAGACCAGATTTCTCCGAATAGGAGAATAGGAAACCGGGATCTGTTTAGGCATAGGGAATAGTACCTTATACACCCTCGAGCTTTGGTAAATTGTAGTCCACTCCAGAAGTAAGATGCATGAAATATTCTTGGTCATCGTCACTATTTGTTTCATCACCTGGATTGTGAGAATTTGTCCACATATCTAGTGGCTGCTGGTATAATTGTGCACATCCTCACAAATACGCTGTAAATAAGTCAATAGTTCTTTGAACTTAAGATAGCTGGATCCCGTAGCAGTAGTAGCAGTGTGTGGTCCATTTTGAAATGTAATTCAGGTGCGCTTGTTTTTGTCTACACTCGACCAAAATCTGCTTCACAGAGTTAAGAGCTCTCTCATTTTCCCATGCTGTGCCAATCTTCCATTTTAGGTATCGCTGTATTTGTATCTTTGTCGAAAAACCTTTCTCCACATCACATTTGTGGAGCTTTTTCAGAAATACTGCGATGTCCACGACACAGTGAAAAAGGCCCTAATGGGCCTATTTACTGCATCACAGTGACGTTACGGTACACGGGGGTATAGAACGTCTCGGCACCCTGCTGTGGGAAGGGGATTAGGGAAGGGCACCATAGAAACCCATATAACCATTCTAATCACCACATAAAAACGTTCAAACTATTTCAAAACAATAACTTCAAATGACAAATTATCTTGGTTTATGAATCAATTGATGTGAGGCGAGACAAACCAGGCAGAAATAGGGGGAAATTCTCTTCATTTTGCATATATCTTTTATGTGAGATTTGAGATGAACCGTGACACAGAAAATATAGACTTGCTCTGAACATTTCAAACGGAATATAAGAATTTCAGAGAGTGTTAAAAATGAGGCGTCATATTCCACCTATTGAGTTATTTGCTGCAAAACTATTAGCCTACCCTATAGACCCACCCCCACCCACCTACCTACCCCCCAGTGGTCGTACTTTGTTACTGAGGCCACCTCAAAAATTGTTTCCTGTCCAGCGGGTGGCCCAAAAACATTGGAAGTAGGGCAATTTTTTTCTATTTTTTATTTTTTGTATAAGAATTACAGACAAATCATTAAAATGGATTTGTCAGTTGACCTTTACAAAAAGAGGAAACAAATCAAATCAGGAATAAACTTCTTAGTCGGGCGGTGGATGGGAAACAAACTTTTTAAGGTTGGCCTTATACACACAGGGTGCTGGGACCTACCCCACAGGACTTACAAGAGATCCAGATTGGATCTGTGACCCCGGCTTAACGCATTAATCTGGACACCCGATCCCGCTAACCCCGGCTCGATCCTTTGACCTCCGAGACACGGGGGGTCCCGGGTTACCTATAGGACCGATCGGGGTTGGATTGTTAGGGGGTAGGGTGGAGCACATAGCCCGAATACCTAGGGTTTGTCTGTATTACTTTGTGGGATAGGGTTACTAGTTTCGGTTTACCATTTTAAAAAGATGTCTTATATTTATCCAATCAATTTCGTTCAATTTTCTTGAAAATATGTAAGAGATAATAATGAAATATGACAGTAATTAACATGGTAGCATGAAAAGCAATAACGGATTTATTTATTATTTATTTATTTTTGTCGAAATTAACTTAACTTTCTATCAGGGAAAATTATTTTCTCTCTTATCAAAAACAGGGCACTGGTAGCAAAATAAATCAATCGTGACTGGAATGATATATTTGGATGGCGACCTTTTTGGAAGTCACAGATGCTCCATATTGGTCGAGCTATCAACAAACCATCCATAAACAGCAATATGCGGCGAATCCTAACAACACTGTAGGGGTCTTGTCCCTGCCACAAGCATTTTCCCGGCAAAAATGGGAAACCTAAGTTGACAGTAGTTTTCCTTGATCCAACAACTGTCGGTGGTGGTGTCCACTCATACCTACACTATGTAGAGCCCCAGGGGTCTGGTTTGGGGATCAGATTTTTTTTCCCCACAGGCTAATTAAGAACATGTATATTCCGTATGCATACTTTGTGAACAGAATGGTAGATAAAGCCTAGCGATAGGTAGCATTGGTTATAGATTATTGGTCCAATTTGGTAAGGTTTCTTCCATAATTCATCAACTTGTAAGCTTAAGCGGTAAACATTTCGGCCGCCACATAACTTGGACGCCATATCATGAGGTCAGCAGAGGTCATAAGTTTAAAAAAACATTGCGTCAATCACGGATTCCATAAAATCCGACACGATGTTGAAAGTAAATACGTTCTCTTTCCAATATACAATTCTCCTATGCTAAGAAACCCGGCTTATTTTCCAAAACATCTAAGTTGAGAATAGCATTCATTCATAATTCATATCATACAGTCACTCTGCGAAGTCGTATGTCTGAACGAAGACAAAATAAGGTTTGAAACATTATTCAAATGGAATTTGTCCCAGTGGCTCTCCTAAATCTGGGTACACATTGGTAATGATTGATTCAACTCCTCAGCGTGTATGTTTCACCCAGACAGAATCGTGTTCCGCTTGAGCGGTTTCTCACCTCACCACTAAATCAATTCTCCAGCAGTCTAAATATCCGTTTTCAATATCCAATATTATTTATGGCAAGGTACAATGTATTGCAACTGTATACCGATGACTTCCCCGTCGATTGTGTAGGTTATATCCAGAGCACAAATACCCCGTTGATTGTGTAGGTTAGCAGATATCCAGAGCACAAATAATATGTGTAATTTATATCCAGTGCCTTACGTGGTAAAAATGCTCCAAGGCATCTGTAGGCAACATCAAAACGCTTTAAAGGTTTGCTATATCAAACGCGTTGAGGTGGCTTATTTCCAGTGATTAAAGATTCTTCTTCTCTATATCCAGCTCCAATAGCTTACAAATTTAGGATGTATCCAATGCTTAAAGATGACAGAAGATCATGTCCAGCTCTTAAAGCATAGTTTTGGGTAAAGGCCAATCCATAATATGACAGCAATTCGTATCCAGCTCCTACGGCTCTAAGGTTGAATCCAGTACTTAGAGGTTATACTTTTAGTTGTATCCAGTCCTTGCAGATCATACTTTAAGATGTATCCAGTACTCCCAGTTAAAGTACTCCGTGTCAGGGGTGCACCCACCTTGTCCCCAGGTGGTGGGAAGTAGGGCCCCTACCTGTGACCATTTAACACCTGACGACTTGATGACCACTCTACCGAAAGGTCCCCATATAAAGCACTGGGGACATTCGGAAAAATGCACCGTCAGATCTGGGATCCACCCAGTGAAATCTCCAATCTGATCTATGGTTGGTTAGTTAGGCTAACTATGCTATTCAATTCACTTAAAATGCCACCAAGACTGTCTAGTTTTTCAAAATTATTGCAGGTAATCCTTTGGCAAAGAACTTAGAAGTATGTGCGTGTTTACTATCATATAATTATATTGTTATCATTATTATCAATTTCTGAATTTCTGAATATATAATCAAATGAGTTTAGGGGTTAGGAGAAAAACATCTGCTTGGAGAGTGTATCAATACTAGTGTAAAGTATCTGATGACAGTTTCATCATATGACAAGTCACTAAGTACTATAAAACGCCCATATCATCACACCTACGGGCTGATATTACCCAAATATTTCTCCTCCCCATCTTGGTTGTTGTTATAGGGTCAAGTGAGTGTAGAGGCGGTGAATACAAGCCATATTGCACATCAGTATTGATATACCGTATCACCCTGGGCTTGTATGGTGTCAACCACAAAAGAGTCATAATTCCGTCATTGACACTTGAGCAGGGGGATTTTGTTTCATTATTTTGGGCGAACCACTGCAAACATCAAATGTTGTATCAACAGGACCTAGAGAGAAGAGAGGGAACCTAACACGTACACCGGTAGTTGGGGAATAACATTACATGGATTTATGGAAAAAGTGAACTTGTGTTTCCTGCTCTTTTTGTATGCATTACTGAAGTCATTCATGTTGATTTAAAAACATTCTGATGAAATCATGAACTGGGAAAACTAAAAGTATACAGAGAACTGTATATCAATAAATTGCATTGCCTTAAAACATTATTTCTGGCATTATTGTTTAAAACAGGGTTTCCAGTGTCAGAGGCCTGAGAAAAAGCTATAACTTTTATACAATATAAAATATTACTCTATGTAATATATGTTATACGTTAAAATCAAATGGTAAATCTTTTGTTTAATCTGTACAGGGGGAAAAAACCTGAAGTTCCTTAACACTGGCAACTATTATGTCGTTACCGTCACTAAAAACAAAGGACACACGCTTGCACAAGCGAATTCTTCCATAGAAAGTGAACTGCTTTATTAGTTCCTTATCCCTCGCCCAGAAACAAAACAAAAGGTCAATTTAATGGGTGCATCAATTCAAAAATTAACCCAAACTAAAGTCTGCCACAGTTCACTTTCCGAACGTGCCCGGGGTCCAGAGGTGAGGTGGTGCACCTGGAGAGGGCCGTCAGGTGAAGCGACCTGCCCACTTTGATACCCGCCGACTTAAAGACCAACTCACATACACCTCTTTCACGAGTTTGCGCACTGAACTGCCTTGATCTTACCACTTTTAAGGCCCAGTCACATATAGAGACTGAGCTCAACTCAACAGTTGAGTTGAGTCGGGTCTCTGATAGTCTTGATATGTGATGTATGGTTAAAACTGGAGTTTTTAGCTTACTCAAGACAGATCAGTCTCGTCTCAAATCTTGAGATGTTGAAGATTTAAAACTGGATAGTCTCCATCTCGAGTCCTTAGCAGTTAAGCAATATGTGACTGGCCTTAAGACTGGATAGTCTTCAGTCTCAAGCAGTTTTAAGGTCCAGTCTCTATATATGTGACATAGCTTAAGACTCAACTCAACTGTCTTAAGTCCTTTATCCAATCATATGAAGGCAAATAGCCACACCTCTTTTGCTTATAAGTGATTGTGTTTACAGGCAGGGGCAAGAGGACTTAAGACTATCCAGTCTCTTTATGTGACCACTGGTCAGTTTTTCATTAAGACTGGTTAGTTTGCAACTATCCAGACTCAGATCCTTGAGACTGTTGAGTTGAGTTGAGTCTCTATGACCAGGCCACATTCTAATACACTGGTTCAGGCCACACCGCTAGCAGGGCGCCACAGTATTGAAAAATGTCTATAACACATCACCAATTCACTTTTTTCTCGAGTCTGCGCAGTGAACCGTCCCACTGCCGCTTTGATTTTAACACTTTTAGCCTGGCCCATTGGAACCTATATGCAAGTACCTTGATACCTGATGCTCAATCAAATGAATAACCGTTTGATTATATTTGTACTGATATTCAATCAAATTGATCATTACTTCAAAGTGTGTCCTCGAGCACCATGCACCCAAGTCCACATCTTTTTAGTCAGACTCCTGCTTTCCTGATGCATTATTCTTAAGAGCAGCCTGTGTTAGAAAACTTCTCTCTCACTATGACTTTTAGACTTAAATACAGAGATTACTTTGGTATCACACTTGACTTCTCTAATTCCTAAACCCAATTATTCTTCCACCGACTACTCAGTAAAGGCTTCGCACCCAAGTGACTGATCCAACATAAACATTAATTATACAAAAGGTTTATACGATTTCTCTGCTAAGCCTAGTGCTTTAAGTGATGCGTAATTAATAACACCTTTATATTAGGAAACAAAAATCTAACAATGATAGATATGGGGCAATGTATAAATCAATACATCCTACCTGCAATTTTACATTGCATTTCGTTTTACATATAACTCGTCGTATAAGTAAGTCGGAGTTTAAAAAGTGTGAAGTGATGTGTTAAACGTGGTTTCAGGCCGGCCTGGGTAGAGGTGTGGTGAAGGTGAACGGGAACTGACCCATGGTGTGACAAGATCTCATTAGGCCAAAAAAAAAAAAAAAAAAAAAAGAAGAAGAAAAAAGAAAAGAAAAAAAACAAGGTCACAGGTGGAATTATGGAAGAAAAGAATCGGTTAAAAAACCGAAAGAACTCCGGCTTATTCGTCTTTTTTTGCTATATATGATAGTAATTGTTGATGAAATATGGGGATGAGGATACGAATTATCGAGCGAATTATCGATTGAATTAATCAAAAAGATGCACATGCCAGCGCGAGTGAAGCCGTCCACCATTCTTCTCTATTATCGTTCACCTACACGGTGGGATTACTAACCTTGTTTTCGATGCCGATCGTAGATATCGACCTAATTCTTCACTTTATATCGACCCTGACCGCCTCTGAATATCAATAATCCATGAGATATACTCCATATTGCTTGACGATGCCGATCTAAGGCGTAAAAGGCGGTCACTCGCAGAGGACACCTACACACGTGTTCACCGGGTGGCGCCATCTTGACACAAGGAAAGTAGGGTGAAGGAAACGTAACGCATTTCATATGTAAACGACCACGACCCGGGCTCCACGACCCGGGCTCCACGACCCGGGCTCCACGCACGGGGCTCCACGCACGGGGCTCCACGCACGGGGCTCCACGCACGGGGCTCCACGCACGGGGCTCCACGCACGGGGCTCCACGCACGGGGCTCCACGCACGGGGCTCCACGCACGGGGCTCCACGCACGGGGCTCCACGCACGGGGCTCCACGCACGGGGCTCCACGCACGGGGCTCCACGCACGGGGCTCCACGCACGGGGCTCCACGCACGGGGCTCCACGCACGGGGCTCCACGCAACATGGTCCGTGCCATGATGCAAGCACAGTGGTTTGACTGATCCCAAAATATGACCATATATGGACATGCGTCAATCTCCGAACTGATGACTTGGCGACCTATATATCATAGGAGTCCTATGTTAAAACTACAATCTTCACCGTATATTTGGTTTGCATCTGACAACAGGTTCAAAATCTGAATCTGGTACCTGAGATTTCCACTGTGTTTCAATGGTGGTCTCAGCCTAAATGACCAACACAACACTCCGGGCTTGACCGGAGGCGACGGCATCGGGACAGCGATGCCGGAGAAAAAAAGAAGAGAAAAAAAGAAGAAAAAAAAAAAAAAGAAGAGAAAAAAAGAAGAAAAAAAGTTGTGTTCAGGTAACATTGGTTGGAAAAATTAGGGTTGGTGAGTCGATTTACATTATTTCATTAATTTATTTACAAGATCTTTATTCATTTATTTTTTATGCATTCATTAATCTATATTTACTTTATATATGTCTATTTTTTTTCTTTTAGGGGTGAGGGTGGGGTTGGGGGTGGGGGTGGGGGTAGGCGTGTTTCATTTCACGCAAACACAGACTTAGGCAGTGTGTTAATTTAAGATTTACTCCAAATACCCTCTTCAACAATTTCTGGCAAAGTTCTGAAACATTTCCTGATCAAATATGTACCGTTTCCTCTCATTTTAGACAATTGTATTCCATTTAATATCTGATTGAAAATTGTTGATGAAAATCATGTTAGGGTACGGCCAAGTTGTTTTGAGTTGTTTTGTTCTGAACACAACAACCAATTTTATTTCTTGGCCTAACAATTGACTCTATAAGCTGACAGGGACAAAGTCTTGCCCTCTGCTCTATATGGTGGCCATCTCGTTATGACAAATCACGATCTACAGTTTGCTAGTGTTACATAGAAAGACGCCAACTCATCTTGTTGTACCAATATACGATGTGGTATATAGAAACAGCCACACTTGTGTTAAGTGGATTACGAGTACATGTGAACATGGATTTTCTAATCAACATGTTGATATGAAACTAACACATTTTGTTTGAGGGGAAACTCAATGAAATTCCGTGGATTCTAAGACAAGCGTTCTTCAACCTCCCATATTACATATGCACAGTAAAGAGGAGGACAGGCCTTTGAAAGAGCATTACGTCCAACACTGCTTGGGGCGAGGTAGCCGTTATTTATTTTGGACAGAAATCCTTTCTCCATTTGCTTTTCCATACGCTTCATAACCATCTTCATTTTCTATGTCTTCTTACCGCTCGGGAAACCCATTCAAATGGTTGTTTTGATACTAAAAGAGGGAATTTCTCTTTCTGTAGCATCTGAATTATGTGAAGCATGAAAGACTTTTATAGTCATTTCTGGGCGTTTCGAATGTGACTTGTTGCATTCGTGGCTGTTTCAATGCTGTTTCTTTCTGACCAATATGAATGGCCTTTTGTGCACATCGTGTAGGAATGCCACTAACAACCTACAACTAAATCTACCTTTCTGAATGGTTTTAAACACGTCTGTTCGGAAACACCAAAAATTATGTCAACTATTCAGGGTGTAGGGATGTAAGTCAAGGTCTTGAAGAAAACCGAAAATAGCGAATGAGCTATCAACATGTATTCCCTTCCTTGGAATCTCTCTGATTTCCCTAAAAATCGGAACTTTGTCGGATAAAATTGATATCTGATATGTTTAGTAAACAATTTAGAGATGAAAGTACTGTTAAGAGAACAAACTAAATTACCACTTTTTAATCGAATTTTGGGCGTAGTTTGGGAAATTTTGTAGACATTCAAATGCCACTTGCGGGGAGTTTTAATTCTGAATATCTGAATCTGAAAATATACATCCCTAGGAATTCATGTGCGCCACCTTTTCAACGTCGACTCTTTATGGATTAGGTCTAAAAAAGTATAAACCTGGTTTATAACATGTTTGGTGTACGTACTTGTAGCGTCCATCTGGGCAGTGTAAACGGCCCTTTCTGGGTGGGTCGGGGACATACCCTCCCCGGCCCCTGGACACTGCCCTCCGTCCCAGGGACCTGCTGCACGACATAGACGTGCTCAAGTCATCAGATACCTAATGCACCACGTAGACGTGCACAGGTCATCAATTAGTCTTTTTCTGGTTAGTTCTTTTATTACCCAGAGTCCCGTATGAAAGTGCCTTATTCTGCAGTGTCCGAAATCATAGACATACATAATCTTATATATATTTATGCCGAAATTAAGTTTGATGTATGTGCGCATTTTTTTTCCTTTTCTTTCTTTCCTTTTTTTTAATCTCACACTCTCGGAGTCATAACAAACCCTTCTTGACCTGTCATTCATCCTGGTTTCCCTCAGTCGGCCCACGGGTAACTCGTACATCAGCCTGGTTTCTCCGTGATAGGTCACGGGGCTGCATTCTGTCACATGTAACTGGTAGCTGGCAGGCTTTAATCCTAATGCACCCACAGAGGGTTGTCACTCCAGGAACCAGTGACAAACTACCCTGCTCGGATCTGATTTCATCACATTTCATCGCATTTTTGAAAATCGATTTAAGACATTTTTAAGACCAATTTAAGACCAAGATTTGGAAAAATTAAGACCTATCGACTGCGTGCAAAGAAATATTTCAGAAATATCATATGATTTAAATTTCAACTGAGAGTTCTTATCTGAAAGTTAGATTTGGTAACTTCATTTCAACTTCAAAAAATCAATTTAAGACCTTTTTCAGACTTCTAACCACAAAAATGCCAAATTTAAGACCTTTTTAAGGCCTTAAATTTGAGAAAATCAATTTAAGACCTTTTAAGACCTGCGTGGGAACCCTGCTGAGAGCAGGACAGAAAATTTGCACTAAAGATAATATCAAATGGCTCAGATGGCTGACATAGATTTCTCCCATTTTCTTTTCTGTATTTTCTTCCTTATATTACCTATCTTTTTCAAGCCTTTTATGCGAGGAAAAGGCAAGATGGCCAGGGCCATTTGCAAAATCTTGACCAGCTTTGGAAATTTGTGCTCCTCTTCAACCCTTTTAAGGTTGTCTCTTATAATTCTGACCTAGATATTCGTCAGCTTTGGTCATCAAGAAACATTTTATTCTCTCTTTTCCTGTGACATGGGAATCTCCTATTAGGCTTGATACTATATATCTAATTTTGTTGTACGTCAACATAACACAAATTGTCAGTAGACCTTATAAGTTATATGTGCCATAACAGATGCAGATCGTTAGAATAAGTAAAACACAGAAAAGGAAGAACAGTCGCGAGTTGCGAGTTTTTGAGTGGTTTCTAGCGTACCAGCTCTTTATAGGTTGTGACAAGGTGAATTGTTTGTGACAATGTATACTAATGGCACTACAACAATGTGAGACTGAAAAGGGGGCACCAACACAATAGGGTGTAGACATGTTTTCCTCCTTTCCCCCACCAGCAGGGGAATCCCCCTACGTAAGGTTACCCCACAAAGACAAGCAGCCATGGAGTCCATCATTATGACGAGTCGTGACAGGGCAAAACCTGAAATATGGCACGGGTTGTTCCCCAAAAAAGTCTTACCGTGGGCTATCATTATGAAATTGCAGTCATTCCAGAAATAGGACGGGCCTCCAGTCTGGTACCAGCTACTGCTATGGACATTATCATATTCAGGCATGTAAGTCAGGGTCAGTGGAAAAAGTGTATGTGGAGAAAATTTGTAAGTATCCTAGAATGCTATAAAAAAAACTCATGTAAGCATTCATTTTTGAAAGTTATCATCAAAGGTGTTGGGCATCAACAAAATCTGGAACCAGACTAAAATCTGAAAACTATACACCCTGCAGACAAGGGATCTGCCCAAATTGATGTATCCTTTCTGTTAAGAGTGGCCTTAACTGTAGGTGCCGACCTCCATACTTCCCTACTTCAGCTGAACGAAAACCATTCCCTTAGGATGCAATGTGGCACGCATTTTGTGATTCTAATATGACGATGGGTCAATCCAGATAAATGAATTAGAAAAAATCTACACGTACTACAGTTTGGTTGTAGATTCCTTATGTAGAATTCCCACTATCGCAAATCGAGCCCTTCTTCCATATTTTACTGGTATCAGACATGATTTAATGGGGGAAGTTCCGGGTGATCCATGCTAACCAGGAACCAGCTGAGATTACCCCGACCTCACTGGGGTGGTGATTAAATCTACCAGGCCCCAGGGGGACGATCCCGGGATGAGCGACTCAAAAAGGGGGAGGGTTGTTGTTAAAAGATTTACAGAAGCCCGCCCGAGACCTACGTGACTGTGGTGCATAAGGCTAGGGTTTAGATGTGAAATTCCTTTTATTGGTCACTATTCTGCTGGTGGTCCATTTTGTATACTACTGGCAGAATCCAAGGATCAAACTAATTCTTAAAGAAATCCGATATTTGACTGAGTAAAATGGTATTTCTGACATTCACAAACTTATGCGGATCCCCAGAAGGCTATAGGTCCTTCTAAGTTCTAACCCATGTAGTATGGGATTCTGTACATGTATCTGGTGGTAGTACCTAAAGAATGAAACATTTCTTTAAAGATATTCCTTTACATAATTTCACATTCTGATTTATAGTAATAAGTATTCACCTAAAATCTATTTAATACCTATTCTCTCCTATGACATATAAGTATATAAATACGTATGTCATACTGGCCACACATTAGATATCGAACTCAGGGCCTCTGTGATATAGAAGTTTTCATTTCATCCCGTAAACCAGTGCCTAAATAGACACATTTGATTTAATTGAGGGCCTCTGTGATATGAAACTAGTTCCCATTTCACCCTGTAAACCAGTGCCTAAATACACCCACTCCGTTTACCCTTTCCGCCCCACCAAACCTCGTCTAGTTTACCCCTACGTCTAATCGATACAACACATTGGCCTGTGGCACGCAAACTACCAATTGCCGTAATGTCTAGAATATATCAATACGCCCTATAGATCGGTGATAGATCCCCCGGTGGGACAAATCACCGCCTCTCTATTTATAGAACCTTCCGCCATGTAACACACCTTCTGGCTATGACGTGAGAACAATACTTTCTGGCAATGGTATGGTCTGTCACATAATAAGATACATTTTGTATCAACAATCTTAAACAATGCTATTTTCTTGTGTATATGATCATGGACTATGTTTTACATAGTCAGTGGTAAGGTTAGGGACGCGCCATGCGCCCTGGGCACATTAAAATGGAAATGGCACATTAGAGAAGCTTAAATGTTTCAATGGCGCATAGCTTTTTTTCAAATGTTTTAAATTCACATTGAAGAGGTGTCATTATGGCTCATTGAATTTTTCTCTCACCCAATCACTGCATAGTTGCTACATATCATATGAAGAAGCGCATAGTTTTGGTAATCTGGTTATCGGATTATTGTATGAGGCAAAGATCTTTATGCTGAAAAATTGTCCAATTAGAAAATGTCTTTCAGGTTTATGAAACAGTCTACGTAGTAACCACCTGAACTGCTCTGGTACACTGTCCCATAAATAACAAGAATGGTATGAGGAGTAAAGCCTATATTCCACAGGCTGATTTTGATGCTGCAGAACTACGAAACCTTTCTAATGATATATGATATATCTTGATTTTTTTCCCCTTTGTCGATGTTTGAAATCGGCAGCAAAGGCACCATGTAGATTATAGGCTTTAGTTCATCGGCCTCGGGCTAGGGGGCACCACCATCCATTATGCCCTCAAACTGGGTCACTGTCTCTAACACTAGTCAGTCACTGAGACACCCCGGATCAAAACGTAGTGATTACTTCCTCAATCAGTTTATACTGAAAGGCTACTGATCTCACTGCCCAGCTCATTTAAATATACCGATTTACAAATGATTTTACTGCAGGACCCCCACTCATTTCCACTGACTCACCTCTGAAACCCTACTGCAATCCCTCTACTGTACTGTAGTGCTGATTCTACACTCATTAATCAATGTCCTACTCCTACTAGATTCTTCTCTGGGTGATATTGCTTTAGTCCATTACAAACAATACGATCGAATACCTTCAATGATGGCTTGGGGATTAAGTTCAACAAAAGTTGACGGGAATCCCAGTGACAAAGAGTTAGACCGTCAGAGCGGGAGCCGCCTAGTTACTAATTTACCTCACCGATGAGCGTTTCACCTGTTATAGCCGACTAAGTGGAGTGAGTGGATCTGTGAGCTATAAATAGATCAGGGGTTTTTTCCCGGGTAATCCCCTCTACCTGTCACTCAGAGTTGTGTAATACAGTAGTATTTGCATGTGGCGATTTTGATTACCGGAAAATATGCAATTTCAATATTTTCATTACATTAAAGGATCCCACGCATACGTTAGAAACGAAAATTCCATATCATTTCTTTTGATATACAATATAAATGCTTCACGGGGGAGTTCGTCGATAGAATCTTTAGATTTAACATGTCTATTTGACTATTCAACGTAATACATCTTTACCTGGATGATTTAGTTATACAATAATCCCATTAGATTAAAATATGTTCTACATACTATCTACGTATAAACCTCAGGATTCTGGCGCTACTCTCAGAATTGCATATCCTCGGATATACAATAGCCTTTTATATATTCTGCATAAATAAACAACCTCAATTGGATTTTGTTAGAGCTCATTAGAACTGTAAGACACCTACTGACTGTAGTTTTAAAGACGATCGCACGGGGTAGGCCAATGTCAACTTACCTGAAAGCAAACAAAGAGAATCATTAAGTATTTATCAACATCTTGGAAACATTGACACAACTGTGCAATGTATCCTAAGACCAAGTTTTCTTTCATAAGAGTAAACCTTTACATTTTTTAGTGACTGAAAAATGAATATAAACTTTTGTTTTGGGGACGTTGACCGCTGTCCTTACATAGGACATTTTTGCTGATTTTGTGACCTAACTTTTATAAATCCCAATGAGTAAAACAGCTGAGGCCACATGCTTATTTCAATGTGTTCACCGGCGGTATATAAATGAAAGCCTTATCAACTGGTATCATACATACAGTCATGCTGACAATTTTTTTCAGTTGCTATCCTTTGATCAATCAGACCTCAGTAAGAGAATTGATCTGCTCAACAGTGACATATTACAACATACACCGGTATCATCCGACGTGTATCAATATAATCTAAAGCACTTCTCTAACACGTCCATAATCAATGTTAATACCATCAAAGTTCGATCAGGCACACCGCTGCACAGACGAAATCAATCTAATTAAAGATAACTTCTCATGATCAATAACCGACTCAGAAAAAGGCTTCAAACCTCCGTCTATACCACTTCACTGAGTACTGATCTGATTAAGACTCGTCTTGTAGATCTTACAGAATAGGACGCCACAACAAACATCTCGTATCTTTTAAGTCTGCAGTCAAAACAAACCATACTGATCTACTAAACCGGAAGGCGGCATGCCTTGCTAATTAGCCTGACCTAATTAGCATGACCCAATTAGCCTGACCTAATTAAGGCGACCAGGTGAGATGAGAGAGAGGCTGGGAGAGAACCCACGTTTTTTGTGGCTAGTTCAGCAGATCGGGTTCTCGGTTGCAGCGGGGGGACTTCTTTAAACACTTTTGTTGTTCTTCAATCGGGTTTCTGGCTGCAGATTAGCCTTATTAGGGTCGCCGTACTAGTCACGTGACTTGACGGGCATTGTTTTACACACGCTTAACTATTCCTTTTCCCGTCTAAACGCGAATATTTTCAGTATAATTTACAACTGTCCAAATGCCTATCCGCATAAACTATTTTGTGATAATAGTTATTGTGAATATGAAAAATATATGATAAAAATTCCACATCAAACAAACATTTTGATTAGGGAATATGACTATGATAGTGTGAAGTACCCAAAGCCTGTTCGGAGTATCTGTGATTCGCTGTCATCAGGCAGGAGTTAATCACTTAGTTCCCATGGTAACAGATACGAGCTACTCATGCCTCTGACATGTCAGATACCCGTGAGCTGCTCTATGCAGGGGGTTCCCCGGACTGAGCCACTTAGGGTGGGTTTACACCAGGGGGTTCCCCAGACTGAGCCACTAAGGGTGGGCTTACACCAGGGGGTTCCCCAGACTGAGCCACTTAGGGTGGGCTTACACCAGGGGGTTCCCCAGACTGAGCCACTAAGGGTGGGCTTACACCAGGGGGTTCCCCAGACTGAGCCACCAAGGGTGGGCTTACACCAGGGGGTTCCCCAGACTGAGCCACCAAGGGTGGGCTTACACCAGGGGGTTCCCCAGACTGAGCCACTTAGGGTGGGCTTACACCAGGGGGTTCCCCAGACTGAGCCACCAAGGGTGGGCTTACACCAGGGGGTTCCCCAGACTGAGCCACCAAGGGTGGGCTTACACCAGAGGGTTCCCCAGACTGAGCCACTTAGGGTGGGCTTACACCAGGGGGTTCCCCAGACTGAGCTATCTGCTGGCCCAATTTGGGTAGGTTTACACCAGGGGAATTCTCAGACTTAGCTCTAGTCTACAGGTCCACTTAGGGTGGGTTTACACCAGGGGAAACCCTGGACTGAGCTGCTGCCTGCTGCCTACTTAGTGTCTGTTTAGACCAGGGAATCCCTGGACTGAGCTGCTGTCTGTCGGCCTACTTAGTCTCTGTTTAGACCAGGGAATCCCTGGACTGGGCTGCTGTCTGCTGGCCTACTTAGTGTCTGTTTAGACCAGGGAATCCCTGGACTGAGCTGCTGTCTGCCGGCCTACTTAGTGTCTGTTTAGACCAAAGAATCCCTGGACTGAGCTGCTGTCTGCCGGCCTACTTAGTGTCTGTATAGACAAGGGAATCCCTGGACTGAGCTGCTGTCTGCCGGCCTACTTAGTGTCTGCTTAGACCAGGGGATCCCTGGACTAGGCTGCTGTCTGCCGGCCTACTTAGTGTCTGCTTAGACCAGGGAATCCCTGGACTGAGCTGCTGTCTGCTGGGCTACTTAGTATCTGTTTAGACCAGGGATTCCCTGGACTGGGCTGCTGTCTGCTGGCCTACTTAGTGTCTGTTTAGACCAGGGAATCCCTGGACTGGGCTGGTGTCTGTTGGCCTACTTAGTGTCTGTTTAGACCAGGGAATCCCTGGACTGAGCTCTAGTCTACAGGCCCACTTAGGCTGGGTTTACACCAGGGGAAACCCTGGACTGAGCTGCTGTCTGTGGGCCCACTTATGGCTGGTTTACATCAGGGGAATCCCTGGACTGAGCAGTTGGGGATCTCTAGACTTAGCTGCTGTCTGCACACCCACTGTGGGCCCACTTACTAACTAAGGGTGGGTTTATACCATCGGGATCTCCAGACCGAGCTTTGGTCCACACTTATACCATGCAGGGTGAGTTTATGTGGCACCTCTGATTGAGTATCGAGTCGGATCGACTGGCAAGTTGGCTTTCAAGTTTGAATAAGAAACGTAAGTCTAGAATATTTAGTTCTTGTATCTCAGGCTCATTTAGGAGGAAATCTAAGGAACTTTCAGTCAAACTGTCATCTTTGGATCATGATGCTGAATAAAATTGTTTTGTATGTAATTTCATTAACAAAAAATACTCGCACCAGATGTATATCTGAAATGTATCTACTATTGATTTACTTTACAGTTTCACTTTTTGTGTTATCTAAGGGTAAATATACTTTAAATATACAATATCACATGACGGAAGTGAGTGTATCTATTTAGAATTGACGTACTTCCTTGTTTTGATAAGATTATCAGCCTACTATTATCACAGATCATTCTCAAGGAATCTGCACTCCTGGATAGAAATGACAATGGACTTTCAATATCTGTGGAAATTAATCTTTTGTATTTTGTGCCCACCGAATGTACATGTATATAATGAATGTATGCATTTTCAAGGTGCCTTTTTCTATGAGCATAGATTAAGCGAACAGCAGTGGTCGATCTTAGCACTAGCCCACTCGAACAGACATGAGTGCAAATCAGGTTGGCTTTGCATTTTTGGAACAGCTAGCCCAGTGTCTAGGACAAATTATGGCCCTTTGTTGTCTTTTATGGCATTAAGGGGTGTCAGCCACGAGCTTGCTTTAAATGTATAATGTCTATATTATCATTTGCATTTGATAATATCTAGAAAATAATTCTTAAAATTGGTCTGAAACTTTCCATTCTTTCCCGGTAAAGCCCGGTGGACCAGTGTGGAAACAATCTAAGGTCTACCCCTGAACAGTATGTAATTTTGAAGAGGAAAAACATGAAATTGAATACACTAGTTTAAATTTTTGTCCTGGTCGGAAGATGGAGATTTAATTCTGAACTCTATTTAAAATATTTCAAGAGGATATGTACAAACCATTTAGGAAGCCGAAACAGAAACATCCTGGCATTCTGGAGGTTGTATCCTGGTGGTTAAATCAGGAGCTATATCACACTATGGGTACACTGCGTGGTATATCACACGACGAGTCCACACTGAGGGTGATATGTGAATCCAGTAAGCTCAGGTTTGTAGGGTTAATCCACCCTAGTGAGATGAGAAACGACCTAACATATCCTGTGCGAAGAATTTAATCTGGAGTAGATTCCTCTTCAATGAAGGTACAAGGAGGCATTAAAATCAAAACTCCCCGAAAGAATCCGTTATCGGAGGATAGTACGAAGAGTGCAATTAATGTGAATTGCAAATAAATCTCCAACGCGAAAATTATCTGCCTCTCTCAAAGCAAGGAGAGAGGTGTTGAAGGGTAGACTGCCTTTTTTGTTAACCCTCCTTATCCTAGTGACTTTTTTGTTAACCCTTCTTTTCTCAGGGAATCCCTAGAGTGGACACCGTCCTGTCGAAAGCACTTCTGTATGCTGGGAGGCCTTAGTACTGAATGGTGGGTAGATACCATAGAGGTGAGTGTGTAGATAGGACTGAGGGTGTATATGAGATGGAAAGGGGAGGTGGGGAGGAGGAGAAAGCATGGTATAGGAGTTGGGTAAAAGCTGGGTGGAGGATTGGGGTGGATGGGAGGGGTAGGGTGGATGGAGAGGCAGGGTTAGGCTGAAGTAGTCCCCCGTTAGAAATCAATGAGACTCTAGTATCCCCAAATGACTGCTCTATCTCGCGGCCCCGCCCCCTTTCAGTGCCTCCCCCCCCCCCCCCCCCCCATATACAACCCCGCCCCCCGTCTCTCTCTGATCCCAGTCCGGGTATTTTCCCCGGTGTACGCACACAGGAAACCAGCGAAGGTTGGCTGGTGCTGCAACACTCTCCAGGCAGAATCTGGTCACACGTCACAGATGACACACAGTCAATGCGGCTACTATTCCTTGATCACATAAAGATACAAACACATGTCTATTTTTATAAAACATTATCCTATTTGTGGACTATCGTATCATCACATCAAGGGTAATTTGATTATCAATATCAATATTTCCTATTTTATCATGCCATAAATTTGGGCAGACGAGTCTACAGACATTCTACGATTTAGATGATGACCAGACAGGCTAATTAACCGTTACCCTTTTTACTAGGAATTGTCTAAACAGTATTTTAGTTTATTTTTTCTTTATTTTTCTTAAAATATATTCTTAGACCTCGCCTCTTCCTACAAATCGTATAAGAATTTGGGGACATTTAACACGTATCATTTGATAACTCACCTTAATAAATTATCACACACTGACAGGAGGATGTAATGCTATGCATATATAAATACCATCATGAAGCCAAATGATTAATACTTGACACTAACCCTCTCACAGTGGGGGTACCAGTGATAAGAAGCCCCGCCCACTTCAGGGGTCAATGGGTCCACCTGTCAATCACCCAGCGGGGCGTGGCCTAGATGTGTCAATCAACTAAGAAATGGGCAGGGAAATCTAACTCAATTTTCTCATTTCATAGCTCAAGACTTAAACCAGGTGTCGCCAATAAATGTACAGCCTACTCCCCTGACCAGGATGATTCAGGGATGCTTGGTTCAAAGATCTAAAAGTGGTCTGTGCTTGGAGACTGAGATAGCAGGTTCGTAGTAAAGGTAAATTCATAGCAATATCACCCAATCAGAAGGCAGTATTTATTCACTGCTTCTACAGGTTTCAGATTTTCAAAGTGATCTGAACTTAATCTGAAATTTAGCTGAACATTTAAACAGCATCTGAGGGCATGCCAGGTGCTTCATTAGGTTAATTCAGATCTTACTGGTGCTGAACGGTTGTTTTACATCTTCTAATTTCACTTTCTTTCTAAAAATCTGAAATCAAAACAAAATCTGAAAACTGACATTCAAAAAGAGGGACGGGGCTCCAGGCATGTGATTTTGAGCTTGGGCCAATGAATTGTAAGGTCACAGTAGTTTAATTTCCCTCAAACCTTTCAAAAATAAGAGTTTGGTCTAAAGCTACTTGTGAATGTGTTTTCTCTGCATATTTAGCAAATCCTATCATTTTGAAATATTTCTGTTGCATTTCTAAAATATTTTTTGTTGGGCGAGGAAAACGGTGGCTGGGCCAGTGAGTTCTCCAAGGCTACTGGCCAAGAGGCAAGTGTAAAATAAATCAAATTTTTGTAACCTAGATTTTCCGATGAATCAAATTTTGTAGCCTAGATCCCCCAATGCGACCCTAGTGGTTCCTGTTCCGAACAGTCCCATGTTATATTTATCCAGGCTACATTATATATAGCGGGTCAATATAACTCCCCAACTAAAAGCCTTCCCCTGTTTGCCATCAAATACAAAAAGCCCTCACTAAAAAGGTCCTGAATTAACGAGGGACATGAGCAGGGCTGACTCACATGAAAGGAAAATATGGAGAAGAAAAAAAACACAGAAGAAAGGACCACTATCTGCACGTAACACGCCACCGTGGAAGCCATTTCCTATTTACATTTTATATTTTTTGTTTATTTTTTATTAATAAAAACATGATATTAACTCGTCATTTCGATATTATCTATTCTATTGTTTTTTTTAAGTAGTGGACGGATCTAATTTACTATTTATCTCGGTTTTTATATGAGGGTACAGTAATTTCAATCACCATATGTATCATCCATGTGAGCTGTGTTTTCAATCTAATTCTTTGCGTCAAAATCTGAACCACCGGTCTGCCATTTTGTAATATACTGAGTCACTGACAGGGTTCGGTCATATGTTATCATTAATGAACATCCACTTCACAATGTTCGTGATCTACCAGCAGTAATTGACTTATGACTACTCTTGACTTCTAGTTGCACACGCAGTTTAAGCAGCATTTGCATCATAATACATGTGGATAAGATGCTGTTCAACCTTTTTGTTGATTGTGGGAAAGTTATGTGAACTTGTTGCACCAACATGGAGATCCTTAGAGCAGACTTACTTTAGTAACCTGTAAGGGTTAATGTATTATCCCTCGCGTCTAACCGATGTATTACCAAGAAACCTCATTTCCATCCTTTTTTTTAAAGCAGATAACGGAATATGGATGATCAGTACTATCTCTAAATCGTTTCTCAAAAGTAACTAAATTGCATAGCGTTGCGCATCATCCTTTCTACTTCTTTCATATATTTATACTGTATCCTTAGTAACTCGGACGTTTTTCATACAAAGGACTACATTCTAAATCCAGAAATTCCCGCAGTCAGAAACAATCCCATTTAAAAGTTCTGAACTCCGACAGACTTCAGGCAAGTATACAACTGAAAAAGACATATATGGACAACATCAACCTACCATTTTCATAGTCCGGGGCGTCGTCGCTGTCCATTGTTGGATTATCTAACCAATAATCCTACGTAAACTTCACTGTTTAATCCTTAGAGTTAAACCTTAGGCCGGATCATCCAGGCTTAACGTAGTGTATCCGTGTTGGTAATCCCCTTAGTGTTAGATCATTACTGGTTTCTTTGTGTGTGTGAGGTGCAATGGGGGATAAGTCTACTCTTGACTGGCTCGAGTTCAAAACCACGTCTACACAGCAGACTGAGTTCAAACGTCAGACGTTAGATTTGACCCAGATACGTGACCTACTTACTGAGTGACTCAAAAATGGTGTCACGCTCACAACCGACTCACTCTCCACGCAGAATCCTGTGCTAAAGGTCTATATGCCAGCACATCTCTAAACTCTGCTTGGAGAGTGGGGAGCACAATAACACGAGTCCCTCGTGAGCAGAAGATCCGCTGGTTCCTGGTACTTTATGAGCAATAGTCTACAGTTCAGACGGGTGCCGACTGGTCCATTGTTGTCGGGGTGTTGGGTTCTATTCCCCTCAGACCTTTGCTCACTGTGGGACCTGGGGACGAGCCGTCACTGATTCATCATAACCATATCCTGGATGGCTGCACGACTCGCTACAAGGAGTACAAATAGAGACTCACTCATTCTCCGATACAAACAGACACCACAAAGACTCACTGTTAGACGATATCGTGCACACCTCTCACACCACCAGGTTTACTGTACCTGACCACGAGAATATATACTGGGGCTGCTAGGACGGCATAGTATTTTTATGTTTTCAGAGTTGTAATCAGTATTTATCTTTGTCTAAAGTAAAGAGATAGAAAGTTTAAAAATTGAACAAAATCTTGTTACCCTACTTCTTCTAAAATGATATACTTTCGCATGTTGCTGCCTACAAACTGAACTTTCTTCAGGTCTTACCAAGAACCAGCGAAATAGGCCAGAACCAACCTGTTCAATTGGTTGCTGTTTTGTTAAACTGCTTTTCAAAAGGACCTGCGGGAACCAGCGAATTGGGTCATGACTCCATTTCTTAGTTCCAGCCTCATCCTCCATGGTGTAGTGGTTAAGACCCTCACCTCCAAACCCAAAGGGTGTGGATTCGAATCCTGGCAAAGCCACTTGTGTTTATCAAATATACTTAAAAAAAGAATACATTGAGCCTGATGTGATATATTCAAATAAAGGATGGCATTCTGCAATGCAAATTTATAATCTAATCCCGTTGATTTTGAATCCTTTCTCTTTCGTTTCAATCATATTCACCAGAATTGCATCAGATCTATTATATAAAGACAATTTAAAAGTTCAAGGGACATCATTGAGAAAATGATATTTTGCGAAAAGTTAATTTCCACACTTTTTGATGGCATTTTGGGCATATTTTGAAATTTTTGCAGACATTATTCCACTAGCGAAAAATTGGATTCTGATGAAAATCTGAAAACTTACAACCCTGCCACCAGTTCTTTGTCAGAACCCAAGTAACAGGCTGCCTTATATTCCCAACCCACATGTATGTAAATGTGTACATGCTCGGCAGATGGTCTGTGAGGGCTGTATGTATGTAGGGGTAGTAGGGGCAGGAGCAGGCAGTGCGCTATACTGAGTGCCCAGTGAGTCATACCTACACACATACATACACAACACATGGAGGGGGGGGGGGGGGGGGGGAGGCACTGACTCTTGGAGGGCAGGTACCCAAAACAAAACTCAGGGTCCCCTCTCAAATTTCAGGATCAAATTCCCTGTGCTTTCCCGGTTTTGTGGTGAATTATCCCTGTTGTGGTTGCCATCATTTGTTCTGATTCTAAAGTGCTCAAGTTCAAAAATGTCATTAAAGATGTATGCAGTTTTAGGGGGGGGGGGGGGGATTTCCGAATTTTAAGAATTAGAAAAACCCAGAAACTGCCTGGGCAAACAGAATTCCCTGTGTTTTGGTCAAATTCCAAAATTCTCTGTGTTTTCCCTTTGCTATTTCCCGTTTTCCCGGTGCAGTGGGTACCCTGTTCTTACAGCCTAGAACAGCAGTTCCAGCCACAGCTTCTGTTTTTCAGTGGGTACCCCTAAACCTGAGTGAGTGCCCCCACCCCCACCAGGGGGAGCCAGCCTCAGGACCCCCTGATGTAGCTGGTACCCCGCCTACGGACGTAAGCCGGTCACAGGCCCGGGGGCAACCAGCACACAGAGAAACCTCTGTTTGTGGGGTGTAGGAGCCCGAAGTAAAGAACGCTGAGATCTGACTTATAACTTTGACTTAAATGTTAAGGCAACTGTAAAATGATTTCCGTTATTTATATCAAGGGATCAAAACTTAGAATTGATTAAACTAAATTACTGATATGGAAATACAAATATACTTCTGTCTGCTTTTTGAAGAAACTCCTCTTTTGTTTTCTCAGATGTCATTACACAAAATGCAGATCACAAAATGGTAATACATTTACCCCATTGATGATAATGTAGGAATTTTGGTCTAAGGTTCATTTCACGAGTTCGAATAATTTACTTGTGCTGCCAACTTTATAGTTATTCAAAGTAGAAGGGTACAACTGCCACAACTGCACCTGTATAAATATATGAAATTTCGATACCTGAAACATTACAAAGATCGAAACTGCCGAGGCTTGGACTAGATCTCAGTGTCCAGTGGACAAAGAAATACAAAATCTCGAATAGGGCTAGACCTAGGACTCAATAGGAGACCCAAAGCTCCTACTGAGTAGGAGACCTAAAGCTAAGTAAACAAACCACCAGCTGGCCTACCCTAAGGCTGAGGGTGGGGTAAGTCTGTGGTCAGACAGTCTCATAAACCCCACAACCACACCCACTTGGCCGTCTCCATGGCAACATATACAAGAATCATAAACTCCAGTCAATGAAATATGTATCCTTTTGGAAGTTGTAAGCTTGTTAAGTAGATCCTCACTTGTGGAATATCCTGACCATAGGTCTTTGTCTATCCTAGTTTTCTCTCAATGTGTCCGACCTCTCCGACTCTCGTCTCAACCCACGTCTGGGGCGAGATCTGACTGATTCTGCTGGTTCCGAGTGGGTGATGGGGGTTTACTTTACTGACCCAACTTGAACCAGCGAAGGCCAGTCCAGCTGAGCAACTCTCACTCTCCAAGCAGATGTCTAGGATGTGCTTGGTGTGTGTATCCAGGCCCTTTCCTTGAAAGGACAAATAGACAGTTTTCTCTACCTCCCTTTTCCTCAACTCTTTTTCCATGACTTTTCCAAGACAAATAACAAATTTTGTCAGGTACACTTTCAAGGTTCCCAATAGGAAACTCAATTCACATTTGGTGTCAGCAGCATGGGATTTAGTGGCAGGTGCAGCCTTTCCACGCTGATCCTTTCTTTTTTCCTTCAGTTTTGTTTTCAATTTCTTGGGAACAATTGTAAAATTGGTCGATTTCTGAAGAAAACCAAGAAGATTCCATTATTCGTCAATAGATTCCACGACTTTTTGTCACTTTTCACAAATAATCTATAACTGTTCCATGACCTATTCAGTTTCCAGGTATTCCTGGTTTTCTAGGTCGTCTGGGAACCCTGATATATATCCCTGGTCCCTTTTAGATGCTGAGTAAATGGTCTATAATTGGCCGGTAAGTGAATGACTCATCCCACTGGTAAACCCAGATAGCAGCGGCCAGGCTGTAGACATCCACCATCTGTATGACAGCCCGAGTGTCAGAATCCACTATACAGTAGACTATCGGAATTCACGCATATCATAGAAATGAAACAATCACAGTGCTATGAGAGACAGAGTGTTTAGATTTATGCTGAAACAACACTGGAAGTGGACCTTTCATACTATTTCAAACCTATTTCTCGTCTTGAAATTTACTTTTGTACTGAAGAATTGATGACCCTAAGTTGGTCTGACAGTATTTCTGATCTGACCCTATTCTTATCTAATATATCTTGCTACAGTTCTATGGTAAAACTTGACTCTTATTTGGTCTGACCCTAGATCTGGCCTGCCCTAATAGTGAATCTACTGTACTTCGCATTGATTATCACACCAATGGTGTGATAATCAATGCGAACTATCTCATGAGGTGCATATACGGTGACCATATAGTCTATGCACCTCATGAGATAGTTTTGATACTTATAAACCTCATTTCCCCATATTCTTTTGCACAAGGCTTAAATACAATGCTTTTTAAAGGGAAAACCCTCAATTAATTGGTGAATCCAAGAAGAAAAAGGCCTGGAACATATTCATAAGTGCAGTTTTTTAAAATGGATGAAATGTTGTATTATGGAATTTTATTTACTGGATAAGAAAAAAAGATACAATGACGTTTCAAATACCCTGAGGTAACAAGAACAATTCCCCAAGAAAATTTGCTCATGAGAAAAATGAGGGTTGACCCGTAGCACCCCATAACCGCCGTATATCCACTCCCCCTCCCCCTCCACCCCCCAGCCCCAGCCCCAGCCCCAGCCCCAGCCCCCAACATAAACATACGGAGATTCGTGTTTGAGGGCAAACAGAGATTCAAAATATTGCAACCATTTCTCCCCCCCACGGGGCCAGTGGTGGGGTGCCGCAGTGGATGGTTCTTGACTCCAAAGTTCTAAACTGCAGCCGAGTGTAAAAGTCAGAGATCATGTTGTGGCTATTTGAAATCTCTTCCACCTAAAATACCTTCACTTTATACTGGCTGAAATTACCTCAGTTGAGAACGACCCATGAGGGATCAGCTTGTCTTTTCTCTAAATTATAAGTTTTTAAAACAACAAAAGATAATTACATTACGAAAAATAGTAAAAGAAACTCAAGGGAATTAAATTTTGCATCGTTTGTGACATTGATTTGATTATATAAATCCGATATATTGGTTGTTAATATTTTCGAAATGTCTACATTTTTATATGTCTCTCAGAATGGGGCACAATTCTCGCACAGTTAAAGTGGAAAGACAATACTCTATTAATTCTATATCACAAACAGTTACACTAATATAAACTCCAAGTACCTACACCTTTTACATGTATTCATTAGGATCTCGTAGACGTACTGCCTGTACTCATACCTAACGTACTGACCCTCTGTTTTTCTCGGCCCCAGTCGTCCAACATGCCTTTTATCCGAGTAAAACATCCCCAAGCGCCCTAAAGGGGTCGCTCTTTGGATGCGGTGACCAAGTTTGTCCTATTTGTTGTCATTTTTTGTCGCCAACTTGTGCCAATTGTAAAAAGAGGTCTAGACGTCGGCTGGAGGTGGTGGGGACAGTTTGACTGCTCCTCTCCGAGTCTGAGGGGGGTTCTATTACTAGGTCGGGAAGTTTTACTACTGAAATGACTAGTGCCTGGAGATACGACTTGCCATTTCAATGCCTGGACGTGTGTGTATGGGCTTGGGTATCAACTTTCATAACAATTATATTTAATGAAATCTTTTTACCTTTCTCTAACTTGAAGCTGAAAAAGGACCAATGTCCTTCTCTTTTAGACACACACATATATAAAGACGAGCCTGGTTGAGGCAAAGTTACCCCCAACCCACTTCGGACATATTATTTACTTATTTTTGTATAAGCTATTGAGAAACCTAAAACATATACTTATGGATAATTTCTCATGTTCTCCTTTTCCTAATTCTCCTTATTACAGCTGCACACGCTGTACTTTCCATTCAATGCAATTCAAAACTCATTCATTACATTTGAAACAGGGATGGCACTTTTCCCCTAATATGTTTTGTTTTTAATTCCCCGAAGCCAAAGAAGAGGAATGAGAACACGAACAGCGAAAATAAAACTCTGCTGAAAAAAAAAAAACACTTTCTGAAATTAAACCGCGTCGGAAAACATTACTGAGTGGTTGGGGAAGCAAATATGATTTTCATCCCAAATATTAGGATTCATTTGTTAAATTACAATGGAGAAAACACTTCTAATGGACACTTCTTGGTTATAACGGATGAGAGAGAATTCGGATACTACAAGAAGGTGCATACATATTAACATACAGTACTAAGCAAAACACGTCGGAAATATCAGAAATGCACCTAAAAATTCACATAATATTATGCTTCTTGCTGACATAACTGACTTAGGGAAGAAATATACGTATAGAGGAACTAATAGTTTGCATTGAATCCTATGGGAGGCTTTCGCGGAAACCTTATACACATGTACACCAATTATGCATATTTTTTGTATAAGGATTTTTTTGTTTATTTTTTGTTTTGCGATAGCATCAGCAGAAAACACGTACTCCACAGATTTTCCGTATAAAGAGACGAGGACCTTTGAGGGCAATTTGCAAAGATGCCTAATTCAATCGTACACTGCAGATATGACTTTCACCCTTTGATCTTCACCACCCCGCCCGTCACCATGGTAACCAGAGACCGGGCCCTCCGCTGGTTGCTGCCTATATGACTCTAATACTACAACAGACGACCGGGACCCAGCGACACTACACCCTCATCAATCTCCCCCCTTTGACAACCCGTTCTGGTTGACCTTGACCTTTGTCTGACCTTGACCCCTCTTGATCACTATACACACAATGGGAAAACAGCAAAAGGAAAAAATATATCATAATGTAAATCAGGAAAAAAAGTAAGTCCTACAAAAGCGACTAGTCCCTGGAATAATCAATCACAATGTTATTCAGATTGTCAGGTTCAGTGTAGATCAAAAAGTGGTGCAGACTTTATGCATGCACTGCCCTCTAGCTTTGACCAATACATAAAATGTTTTAAACGCAAAGACGACAGAGTCTTTTGAAACATACATTTTTCCCTTTCAGGAATCAATGTGAGGTTCTGGTGCGGGAATGTCCATTACTTACATCAGTTGCTTTGACACATTCAGATCTAATCATAATGGATAAACAAAATGTCTGACTTCTACTTCTGGATTGAATAGGAGGTTCTAATTGGTAACATTTGAATAGATGAATGTATCTCTGAGGGATATTAGGAAACGATCAACGTTTTCTGGGGGATTCAAATCAAGTCAAATTGATGTGAGAATTTGCAGGTCTACAGTTAAAGATGTCGCATTGCCTGTTAAGTTAACTTTACCTCAGGTGACTTTTGTTTCATTACCAACCTCCAGCCTGGCAGTACTCCTGGCTGTATCAGGCTATTTGCGTGCAAAGATTGCCAACTATCTTAACCAATTTTATCAACATTTTCTATAACTATCACCAGTCCTTACTAATATAAGAATTATCAGCCAGTGGCGGACGGACTGAGGATATGTCCAACCTTGTACATTCTTAAATATTCTCTCGCGGATGTCGTCATATATATCACTATGTCTTTTTCCTTTTTGTTATTTACTTTCGTAAATTCATTCAAAAAGACTAGGAAAAATAGGTCGGCAGAAAAAAACAAACTCCAGACAAGGGTTACTTGATAACTTGATGACAGGGACGGCTCTGTCTGAAATACCATCCCATCACTTAGCTGTTTCACCTGCCCCTCGTACCGGACTAAGAAAGCCCAACCCGTCATCGTACTTACCTGGAAAATACAAGGGGAAAGCGACATGAGTAAAGTTCAACAATTATTATAAAACAGGGCACTTGGCCATTTTAGGTTAAAAATTGAATACTCGCTTATGACAAGTTCAATACAATACTAATAAGTCTATATATGGTCTTAGATCACGCTTTTTCAAAAATCAATTTAAGAACTTTTGGAGACATATTTAAGACCTGGGTTTATATATTGGTAAAGAAAAAATATGATTGCATAAGGTTTGGTGTAAGAACACTGCAAAATGCGGTAATTTTGCTCAACATATCATTTGATTTGCATTTCTTAACCAGGTCTAATTTAAGACCTCCTGCAAGAAATGTGTGATATTTAAGATCTTTTAAAGACCTGCGTGGGTACCCTCTTAAAATTAATGTTAGGTTTAATGTTACGACTCGCCAAAAAGCGGCATTTCCATCAATCTATCATTGGATTTTCATTTTCAAATCAGACCCAATTAAAGACCTTTTTACGGCCTTAAATTTGAGATAATCAATTTAAGATCTTTTAAGACGTTTTAAGATTTGTGTGGGCACCCTGCATGTATTGTAGGACACAACAGCTACACAATATATTGCAGACGACCTATACTATGGGCCAGACGTTAATTCTGTGGCGTGTCGCTGTTAAACTTCCTGGGTAAAGCGATGAACAGGAGATCGGAAATCACAACTAACGGCCCTGGAGGAAAAACGTCATCCCTGGTCTCCAGGCAAGCTTATTTGAGCTCTGGTCGATTCAGCCTCTAATTCTAAAATTTCATTTTCATGTAGAGTCTTGCGAAAACGTCCTTTCTTTACCATGAACATGACTCTGAGTGATCAGTAAAAGTTGCAGTGTGCATACGTCCTACAAACCAGACGGTGAAACCATTCCTTAACTGGGTTTGAAACACAATGGTTGCTTTATGAAAAGCTATCTCCAATGACCTTCCTTCATTCAAACAGCTATACTACCCACGCCAAGGGTAGACCAAGTTACCTTCACCTGAAGGTCGTGAAAAGGTCGTTAGACATCTGACCACACAAAACAGAACTCTACTCTTGTAAGACACCTAGGTGAAATAGAATATCTATAATAGTTCCCTTAAATAATCAAAACAGGCAAATTGAGGAGAAATGAGGAAAGAAGATCTCGATTCGAATATAGGATATTATTCACCTTCTCCCTGCCTGTACTAACCATTTGTTCATGCTATTAGTTACCATTTATAAACCTCGACGATATATAATATATATCGTTGAGGGTTATAAATGTTATATTTATAAGTTTCTACATTATTATGTAGAAACAAAGGTGTTAAGGCAATAGTCAATACTCCAGGGTCAACACTGGTCAAACTACTCTTTCCAACCCCGCCCGCTTCCCTATCGAGGCATGACTTGCACGAAATAATGTATTCAGTGAACAAATTTAATACGGTGGAATTTTTTGCACCTTCTTTCTTCTTTACTAGACTTTAGTTTAACAGACTGGGGTAAACGTAGACTATATTGACTAATTAGGCCTATAATAACTTAACCATGATACAATTCACTGGGGCTGATATTAATAAGAATCAGTACACATTTCTTTTTTTACTTTATAATGATCCGTGTTCAATAAGAAAAGAGAAACATGCACTATTGTGTCCGTTTAGATTATTCCCGTCACGGTAGAATGGATTTCTTTCTATTTTTTCGGGGGGTAAAACTTATAGTCTCCCACACATTCTGACTAATCTGTCAATCGACTTTCTTAGATTGTTTATTCCCCTTTCTGTTTTTTTCCCTTATTTCCTTTCGGCCTTCCCCACGGCAACAACGTCATGTGTAAACCATACAAAACAGATCCATGTATTTTCCACATAATATATTAACTTATTTCCATGTGAATGCTGTCATTGTACGTTTTTTCCCTTCTAATTGAGTTACACAGATCATCAGTTGAGTGTCGTTGCTACAAGTTTTGGTCACGTTTGAGGTAGAACTTCTATTCACCTGACTGTTTAAAGGCCATATTCCACTACCCGTTTTTACTCACGATTTCAGAAATCGCCAGCGACAGTATGGATTAAATAAAGACATGTTATACATCATTAGAAAGGGTTTCATATTTCCTTTCCATTGGAATGTAGTATGCAAGTGTTACTTCTATATCTATAATAACAATTTAGAAATTGCCAAAGTCTAGATAGTCAAAATCGCCTAGTGGACTATAGGTTTAAGGTAAAGACTCTCCCCCTATACTAGACCCTGCGGCGTCAAAAACATATACTTTTACCTTTTTATCGTACGTCTATACAAGTAACACATGACGTACTGCTACCTCTTTATTATTATCTACATGAGGTAAACTTTATGTTTTGGATTCCTGGACTTGTGAAAGTACCTCGATGTTTCACAGAACGTCTAAAAAGGCCTAAATATTACATTTTTTTTATGTAAAATTCTTGTGCCCGGAGGGCGCATGCAAAAATTTTGCTAGAGCACGCCCCACTTTTTCAAATTCCTGGATCCGCCCCTGATATACACATAACAACACGTTGTGTGGTATCTACACCTGTTATATTATACGTGGACCGTGAACTGTATACCATGATTACACACAGTAACTGTCTCACCTGTCAACTCTACGTATTATCACTAACACCACCAGGTCCCAGGCTCCTGTACCTGGATTAGACCAACACTAAAATGTTTCCGGTCCACTGCCCGACTGAAGTTTTTTTCTTTTTTCTTTTTTTTTCTTCTAAAAATGTTGAGTACTACTACTTTTTCACCCAATAGGAGGATCTTTAATAACAACTTTTTTTTCTAAATGCTGACTGCTTGATTGGCCGTTTCAAAAGCCAGTCAGTCCATCAGAAACTATTTTCCCCTGGCATGACTGTGTCATCTATCCTAATATACATATTCCTTACTATTGCTTGCAAACCCGGCGCATATTTTAAGAGTTCTGCATCCAGAATAGGCCATCTTTGCTGCAAGAGATCTGGTAGGAATCGACGGTATCCCCCTCACTCAACAATCGAAATTGAGTATTTTTTTTATTATTATCGAACAGAGCCAAAAGGCATAACACTACTCTTTATAATATCGCATCTTGTGCTTGGTATACCTGAGATTAGAGGGTTAGTCTTAACTCCTATCGGGATAGATTAGTGTCTTAGGATTAAGGCCATCAGTATAGAGTCAGATAGGGCCCTGATAATCCTTACAAATTGGCGGACTCAGTACTTTGAGATGACTCCTGGTAAATCCCCTTATCTCTATACGGGATCATAGGCCTATATATCTACATGGCGATCCTAACAATCAATTGACTATCAATCATCAATAACAGTTTAAAGCGTTATGATATTCTTGTATGTTTAGGGTCACTTTTTTTTTTACACTTCTTTAATGCAAAAGTATCTATTTTGCATACATCGGGTGCAAAGTCTCCAAAGTACAAAGCGTACATCCCTCCAAAACAGTGTGCATTTTCTCTTAATACATTGAATATTCAACTCCTGAAATGTGCAGAATCTTGTATCGGGGGAGGGGGGGAGGGGCATCCCTTAATTTTGCGCAGGGGCAACTGAATCTTTACATCTAATATCTCATTTAACGTACCTTTATTAATTAAACATAGACCTTTTTATCTACAATTCCATTTATTCTATGAAAACCAACTTTGATGAAATAGAAATTTCACATATGATACAACATTATTGACTACGTTAAGTGCAGTGTGTATTGCTGTACTAAATCTGTATTACAGTTCCACTGCCACGCCCATGTAACAACTAACTTCTTCTCATCTGTTTGACGTCTTCAAGTCGATACTGAAGCTAGAAAGCTCATGTGACGTCTTCTGCGTTCAGTCCTCTTATGTTTTGAAGCACATTTGGAATTGCATTTCCTAGTCTGCTATATCATAAGCACATTGCGACACTCCAAATCCCCTCTTAAAATAGTGGGGAAAATGGCATCACTGTACACTGTTTAGAAACACAAGGAAAATACATTTTGGGAAGGGAGTGACATTGTATTGATGATATATAGCACATATCATCATGATTTTTTTTTTCATTCATACATTCAGTGCAGGGCGCCCGAAATGCATACATAACTGGCACTGAAAACACGGAATTGTTCACCAAGCACTGAAACTATCCATAAAGCCCCTACTAAACTTCACGACTTTGAGCTGTTATTTCGGCCCAATATGATGATATTACAGAAAGTTCGCATACAGGAGTCATTTAATTGTTTGAAATGGGAAAATTGGAACATTTTACACATGTTTAATAATTTATTTTTTTTCTAACATGTGTGAATTCTCTTATGACATCGCCATATCACAGCTCAGGTCGACCGTCGTGCAGTGTAAATACCACCTTCACTTATAGGGTTTAAATCCTAACCCCAGACTGCCTCTCGGGTTACTTGCCTGTTTAACCTTTCAGTCCTCAGGGGTTGGTATTTCCCGTATTACTCAACCTTGTATCTCCCAAGAGGGTGGTATTTCATACATTACTCCCCGTCTGCAAACCCTTCAGTTAACCCCTGATCGCTGGCTACCTATGTGTTACCAATTACCTACCAACAAGCGGTTACAGGGACCACGGCTAGTGTTACCGGGTAGGGTAATATGGTCGGGTACCCACTCAAATTTTACAATCAAGTTTCCTGGTTTTCCCTGAGTTTTTCCTGTCCCATACAATGTTTCCTCTGTGATGGTTTACATAATCTGTTCTGATCTCCATGTGTTAAGGTTCAAAATGTCATCAAAGATGAGTGAATTTTTCGGGATTGTTTTTTCTCAGAAAAGTGAATTTGAAAATCAAGAGACTGAGCAAACAGAATTCCCTGTGTTTTGGTCAAAAATTCCGAATTCCCTGTGTTTTCCCTGACAGGGAATTTTTTCTGCCATTTGCCCTGTGTAGTGGGGTACCTGATGATACCAATTACCTGTCTACAAGCGATTACAGAGCCAAAGGCTTGTGTTACCGGGTAGGGTAATAAGGTAGGGTTGGGTTTAGGTTGTTGTGGAGTATCTCCAGGTTAAACCGAAATGTCGCCTTGTGTTCTATGACATTCGAGCAGTGTCCGGAATCTAGATTTAATTTTGTTTATTCACCAGGTCCACTAGTTTTCAAATTTTGCACCCGGGGACATTTCTGTGTGTATATGGCCATTAAAACCTATTCATAAAAGTTCACCCATTGAAAAAATGTCCACCCAGCTATTTTTTTTTACAAGATAGATCATTTTCGATTTTGACTGTCCAGATGTAAATGCGGACTTTAAAAGTAGATGTATGTTTTAAAATTTTAGAGGAAAACGGACAACTTTTGTCAATAAATTCTATGACTCCTTGCAGATTTGTTTGACTTCTTGTCACGTTCATAACTCCATGATTTTCCTATGACTTTCCAATAACCACTTTCATTTTCCAGGTCGTGCGAAAAAGTAAAAAAACAAAACAAATTATTTCAGAATGTGCTTCAAGGTAGTTTGCTCTAGGATGGAGCTTGATACCAATGCAAAAAGAAGCTCATCATCATCTCTACCCTATTTGTCTGGAGAAAGGAGAGTTCACTAAATAGGTCAAACGAATCTGATAAAAGCCCCAGACCCCAGGTATTTATAACACGGGGGCACGTACGAAGCCATCACACAACACTGGAGACACGCTCCTTACAGCTTAAACCACCGACCTGTTGGGTGTCACAACCTAGATCCAGAGTCCACTAACAGGTAACAGTCCATGGGGTAATAATCCAATGGGGGTATTTGCGGTAAATAGTCCACAAAGGTTTGGGACAGGCTCTATGACAGTGACCACCCTCAGTGCCACATGGACAGGCGTCAGGGGTGGAGTGAGGGGTGTGAGGGGTGTGTACTTGGGGGAGGTGTGGGGTAAATTTAGCCGGGGCTGGCCAGACTGGGACCCCCCCCCCCCCCCCCGACTTCCCTACCTTTGTTGATGGGTTGGGCACCCCAGGGAGGGGGAGAGGGATACTTGGTCCGAAAACAGGTACCAACTGTGGTAAAAGCTTAAGCCTTAACTACAAGGGAGATGGAGCTGTAAATTGGCAGTTTTGGAGGGGGGGGGGGCTGTCAAATGATCAAACTGTTTGGGAGAACTGTCATAAAACTCTGGATTCTGGAATCAAATTGTGTTCAAGTCTTGATCACAATTTGCAATATGCCAGTGTCCAAAATATCTTTCTTTGAAAATATATTGGAAGATATTTCCCCAAAAAAGGATATTTTGGATGGCTGCATATCCATGTGCTTTTCTGGAAAGAGGGGTTGTCAAGAAATAAGCATCACAAAATATTATAGCGGGATGTAGCTTCGCAGTTGGGACCTACATTCAAAGACTTAGTGACCCCCTTAGGGTTGTGCAGTGGATTGGGTGGCTGGCGGAGGTGGGGTCCTGAATATCATCTAGCCTATTGTCTGCGCGTGAAGAGTGTGATATTCCCTGGGGCTCCTCTGCTGGGAGACCTACAGCAACCTAAACAAACAAGTCTGCATTCAACCCCTGAATCCACCCTAAATATTTATATTTCCAATGTTTGTATCAACGCTACCTAAAATGTTCTCGGTACATTGGTTTGTCAATGATTTACAGAGGTTACAGAAAATACCCTGAAAGGTTTGTTAGAGCTTTAAAATTATGTGTGAATGTAAACAACAGAAAATTGACAGATCTAGCGTGGGAACAGATGACGACCTACTCGGCCAGACGGGACTGACCACCCCTCCTCCCACTAACTCAGTCCCAACCCCCTCCCCCCTCCCACTCTCCACCTCCCTACTACACAAGGACTTTCAGGCTATTTCTGTCCTGTTGCCATAGCGATCCTCGAGTGGCCTGCAACACCGCTATCCCCTATCACAGCCGCCAGTTGTTGGGTCTATTAGCTACTTAATTACCCAGACCTTAATTACGCCTAGGACTTAAACTACGGTTAAGGCCTTTTGAAGTATTTAGTTATCAATTGTCAAGCTATTGTAGTGGCTATAGAGAGAAGCCAATACGTTAAAATAACATACTTTTATCCTATGTTTTGACAGGATGCTTTTGTTTAGTGTGGTTGTTGTTGTATTCCTACAGTACAAAACTAACAGATGATGATTGTTGGAGTTTAACGTCCATTTCAGCAATTTTTCAGCAGCTACATCAGGACCACTCACATTGTTGACTTCAAGTCTATGATCGTATCTATGGAGGTGAGAACGAAGGCAAGGCAAGGCAGTGTAGCCGGCATAGCCAAGACTCAAACCCAGGACAGGCAAGGGAGAGGCGAGCACTGTACCCACTACACTATCCCACTCCCTTAAAACTAATAGAATTTTCATATGTGTGCACCCAGATGGTGCCTGTTTTTTCATGATTTTACAAGCTTGTAATAGTAATGTACATACTCTTAGAACCTCTGCACCAAGTGGGTAAACAGAATAAAAAATAACAAATAGACACTGTTAGGTTATCTCTAGACCTCCCTATCTTATTATGTTTAGATAGCCATCTACCCCCTTGAGCCTTTGAAGCCCGGAATGAACTATAACCTCTTCCTGGCCCAGCAGGCCCAGAATGAACTATAACCTCTCCCCAGCCCAACAGGCCCGGAATGAACTATAACCTCTCCCCAGCCCAACAGGCCTGGAATGAACTATAACCTCTTCCCAGTCCAACAGGCCCGGAATGAACTCTAACCTCTCCCCGGCCCAACAGGCCCGGAATGAACTATAACCTCTCCACAGCCCAACAGGCCCGGAATGAACTATAACCTCTCCCCAACCAAACAGGCCCGGAATGAACTATAACCTCTGCCCGGCCCAACAGGTCCAGAACAACCTATAGCCTCTCCCTGGCCTAACAGGCCCAGAATGAACTATAACCCCTCCCCAGCCCAACAGGCCCGGAATGAACTATAACCCTTCCCCGGGCCAACAGGCCCGGAATGAGCTATAACCTCTCCCCAGCCCAACAGGCCCGGAATGAACTATAACCTCTCCCCAACCAAACAGGCCCGGAATGAACTATAACCTCTGCCCGGCCCAACAGGCCCAGAACAACCTATAGCCTCTCCCTGGCCTAACAGGCCCAGAATGAACTATAACCCCTCCCCAGCCCAACAGGCCCGGAATGAACTATAACCCTTCCCCGGGCCAACAGGCCCGGAATGAGCTATAACCTCTCCCCAGCCCAACAGGCCCGGAATGAACTATAACCTCCTCCCAGTCCAACAGGCCCGGAATAAACTATAACCCCTCACCGGCCCAACAGGCCCGGAATGAACTATAACCTCTCCCCAGCCCAACAGGCCCGGAATGAACTATAACCTCTCCCCAGCCCAACAGGCCCGGAATAAACTATAACCTCCTCCCAGTCCAACAGGCCCGGAATAAACTATAACCCCTCACCGGCCCAACAGGCCCAGAATGAACTATAACCTCTCCCCAGCCCAATATATCACTCTTTGTGAGTCTGAGTGTCAGATGTCTAGTCAATATATCCTCGCTGACAAAGAGGCCATGGCCACTATTACCCAGCCTTTGTCCAGAGCCATACTTTACTACTAGTTCTCCAATTCTTGTTTTCCTTCAGCCAGGGTCCCCACTCATATTTCACGGTCAAATTGACTCGGTTTTTCCTGAGTTTACATTGTCACACAGTATATTTCCACTATAACCGCTTGGATGATTTTGGTCTAATCACAAAGTGTTCGGGTTAAATAATGTTATTAGATGTATTGAGTTTCCATAAAGAATTGAAATTTCACTGATGTAATCTCCTGAACCAGAAAATCCAGAAACTAAGCGTTTGGTAAAATTACAAGAATAATATCTTGTTCCATAATAGCGATACCTTTTACCATTTATTGACAACACACATATAAATACCACCATGATAGTACCTAGCACTACAAAACAACTGTGCACCCCTACCTTCAAATCCTTAATACCTCCTACCTACGGCTCTATCCCTGTCTGCTCCCACTCACCTGCCACAAATCACCTACTCCTGGACATCCCCAATCCAGCCCTACTCAGAGGCCCATTGCCACCTCTGCACCTCACACACCTCCTGCCCCAGAGGTCGGACCTCCCCCATCCCCACTAAGATGGGGGGGGGAATGACTCTTCGAAGGTAACTTCCCACTGCTATTCTACCGCCCTTACCTTTTACGACTGACCACTTCTGGTCAAACGCCCCTTATTTTGGGCGAATGCCCATCACCACACCCAAAAACAGAAAGTGAGTGACAAATATCTTCTAAATTGTTTACAGAAAATTCTGACCACTTTTTTTCCCCCGTGAAACTCAGTAACAAGCGTAAGTTTCATGTTATTGCTCCTATATTGAACTACAGAGATTTTTTAATGCCCACATTTTTTGCCTAACAAGGGACTGGCCACCCTAAATTTTGACGTTCACAACCTCTCTTATGTTGGGTAGTTTAACTGTTTAGGTACCTTTTTAAGACCCAAGTAACACCCCCCCCCTCCACTACCCCCTGGCCCACTCCCCCCATCTCACCCCTCCCTTTGTAGCCTTTCAACACCTTAAGGCCGTTAACACCTGGACCTAAGCCCCCTAAAACCACTCAGGAGCAGTCAAAGGACAGTGCAACTCAATGGGTGGCCATTGGGGGGCGGGGGTCCTATACGGTCCCGTTTCTACGAGCCAGAAAGACAAAAGCTTGTATCACTATGTGACCGAAACTTGTATAAACTTGTTAGACTGGTCAATATCATGAATTAAAATAAACAAAAAATGTTATTTTAGACACTGTATGTTGAGTGAAGTATTCAATCACAATATTATCCATTTCCCATTTTTATAATCCAAAGGTATCTTAAGTGTCATGAAAGTGACCTTCTTACTAAAATATCTTAATTATTGAACGTTGAAAACATCTTATTTTATTGCTGATCATGTTCATCGACATCACAAATACCGTTTAGTCAAATCTGAAGTTTCTGTCAATTATTGAAATGTCAAATCCCAACCACTTGAGCTCCAAGTGGAACTAACTAATGAAGCAGATGGGCCCTTCAACTGGGAAGTTCCGCTTGGAGATTGAAAGGTTAATAAGTGGTCAAACTGAGGGCCCTAGCGGCCATTGCCAGAACCAGAACCAGTCTCGTAATCACGTGACCTGAGAGATTTTCCGGTCTGGCTGGTTCCCAGCCCCCCTCAAGGGCTATTTAGTACCACACGTCAGGAACCAGCCATATTATTGATCGGCCAATGAAATCACGTGTTACATGTATACGGCTGCGGGAGTGGTTTCCTTGAATGTTAGCAGCAGAAATCGGTATTATTACATCAGGGGTTTGGGATCTATTTCATGAACGCTTACAGAAAGTTGTGATCCAATTACAGTGATCCAATCAATTAAATTCACATGTTCTTCATTGCCGTTTATTAGGGTGTTATTGAAGGCAAAACGATCATGAGTACTGTAATGTGTAAAATGTTCACTGCCCAACATTACGAGTTTTATATTGGTTTCTTTGTATACAGATCCACCTGTATTCAAGCAATGAAAGAAAGTTCCGAATGTAGGAAATCCTTAAAATGTAGGGGATTAGACCTACTTGATAAAGCCTAATAAAAAAAATCCGATATTTTGTATTTTCCATGGGGCGAAGGACTAAAAAAGTGGCCCTAGATAGTGGCTACAACCCAAAATCTGGTACCCTTAACTCGGTAAAGGCTGGGGTAAAGGTCAAGAGGTCAAGTAGATGACCTTCCTGGACGAGCATGGCAAGGTCATCCCGGACACCACACCTCAGGGTCAGGTGTCCCGAGGTCAGAGGTCAAGGTCGGGATCCAGTTTAAGATCCTTGATCCTGGTGCCCTGGGTTTCTAAAGTATCAGCGACCATCTTGTACAGATTAGAGGCTGTTTGGCCAGCTGTGAAATAAGTCAGTCAAGTCACAGGGTGATGATGAACTGGCAATCTTGCATGGGAAAAAGTTGGTTTATATGTAAAGAATGATTTAACACTTGGGGCCAACACTTGTATTGCTGCGAGAAAAAAATATGATATATTATAAAATTCCCATGGTGCAATTTACGTGGAGGACCCTATTTTCTCTAAATACGTAAAATTGTATGAAACCAAGCTTGTATCTGTAGGTGACTCTACAGCTGCATGTTGAGTAGTATAACTATAAGGCGGAACATCATTTGTGATGTGAACCCCTAATACCCTTTACCTAGGTGAAGGAGCCTAGCCTGTATCTCTGACTTGGTAAGTGTATGTCACTGGTTTCACCAAGGAGTACTGGATAGGGGTCGGAATAGGCCCGAGGCCCCTAGAAAAAGGGTCGGGCCCCCAAATTGTGTTGTGGCGGGGCCCTAGACTTTCAAGTGGCCCCTGAATATTTAAACCTTATTTCGATCCCTGCTGGAGTCTAGCTCCTTGGTCGTACGGTGGGGGTGTAGGACCTAGTTAACCGTCAGACCTGAACCAGACACAACCGTCGCCACTTCTCACACACTCTGCATCAAGATCAACCTTTATGGCGAAAAATTAGTCCATGAAACTAAATTCTGCTCTGTAGGTAGACAACTTGCCACCAGTGGAATAAGATTACTACACCTTGTGGCTCAAAAATCGTCCTGCAGTTTTCGCTGGTGCAGACTGGGTAGCCGGGGCTGACCAAGTGGCCGTGCAGAGATCACTCGTGTGTTGAGGTGGTCGAAGCGGCAGATTGATTCACACACTGAGGCTGTCTCACCACTCACGTCTCATGTTTAGGTCGGTATTACAGAGGGCTTTCTCAGTGTGTTTGAATAGGGATTACTGCCTAACGGACATATATTTACAATTAATTCTCCCTGTCTGGGCTACACAATTTCCTATATTTGAAGTAGCTGCAGTTAAAAAGTTTATGAAAAACAAGAGATATCATAAAAATATTCCTTATATAATACTGATTATTATATGTAACAAGAAGCACGAGCCCGGCCATCTAATAGCCTAGCTACCCAATCGGCGATCCCTGTATCTAGGGTTTGGACTCAATTTTTTATCATAATTTTAAATCAATACAAAATTTTGAAAATTTTCCTGGGCAAACAAAAAGGATAGGTGATTTTTTTTTTTGGTAGTTCTTACTGACCTCAAGGTCTAACACTTTGCATATTTACAAGATCACAGATTAATTCTTTTGTGGATCAATTCATGTAACTTTAAAATAACTCTATTTAATTTTCCTGGGTTACCAATTAAAGTTAGGGGACTTAAAAAATTGTGATAATTTTCTGGGTGCTTGGGCTTATGAAAAAGTAGAAACAAACCAACAAATTTCACATGTCAAAACCATGCAAAGTAGTTAGATAAGTAAACTGTATTGGTTGATTTGGTTGTTTCATCTAAGTTATTTTCAGTATACATGTTTACCAAAAGACCATTCACTAGGGTCATTGTTTGTATAAGATAAACAGTGTAAGCATCAGTAAAACACCCATGCCCAGAGGGCAACATGTGCTAGATTCACTAGGGTAATTGTTTGTATAAGATAAACAGTGTAAGCATCAGTAAAACACCCATGCCCCAGGGGCAACATGTGCCAGATCAATTGCCCCCAAGGGCATCATGTGCTAGATCAATTAACACACATGCCTTCCTAATTGTTGATAAACAGTCTGGGCCTTTGATCTACTGAAACCTGGAAATGCTAACATAAAAGCAGCAAGAACATTTAAATTCACTAACAAAAAAGGCTCATTTATCATGCTTTGAGAAAATAGTTTGTTTCAGTATGCTCAAGTTCAAACGTTGAAGTGTTTTCCAATAGTGCTTTTATGTTTTCAATAAAATTGTACAGTAAACTTTACCTCCGAATTTGGTGACAAAATGACATTGCACACAGCCAATACTATAGGAAAACCACTGTCCAAAAAGGTCTTTTGTGACATCACAACTGTTGCAAGTGACTTAAGGCCCAGTAAAAGGCTCCCGGAGGATCGCCTTTTAATAACAGAATATTCATTTCACATTTGAAAAAGTGAAAATAAATAAATAAATAGAAAATAAGAAAAAATACAAAAAGAAAATCTGCTGAATTCTTAGTCTCCCTTATTTCAAGTATCAAAATATACCACGAAGAATAAAACGGCCGATGCTTAGGCCTTTTTTAATTTTTTTTTTTTTCTAGAAAATGAACGTGATCCATTGAATGCACCTTGTTTTAATCTGCAGATCCTTTAAACTATTATAAATCAGCTATCCATGGGAACATCTTGATTACAATACATCTATGGACAACAGAGGTCGACAGAATAGGCACATGAATAGTCTTATTTTAGACTCTGTCGCTTTTTGTCCGACTGTCTACTAAGTCTAACTGGTTTGATGTTTTTACGGACTAACACAACATGTCGGGAGAGTACATACAAAATGTGTGTTAGGGCGACTCTCAGGTCAGGCCTTTCCAAACAGAGATATCACGGCTAACATTACTCAACTTATTCCCCTTGTTCACATAATATTTCCTGCCCCTTGACCTTAAGTTAAAGAGAGGAGCCAGTGAAATTCGATTTTCTTCCAATTTGTATTCTATATCTTAGATTAACTGATTTAAGTTGAACAAAGATGTACATAGCATTTATATTTGTTTAGATAGCTCCTGTGGATAATCAATGAGGTTTTCATATTACAACATATCTTGAGAGTCATGTCATCCTGAAAATTGACGTCTGTGTGTGACGTCACACACAGAAGCCGTTATTTCGAATTTTAAATTTGCAAAGTCCATATCAATTGATTGCGCGCCTCCCTCTTTTCATAATCCTGGATCTGCCAGTTTTAAAATCACTAACAATTTTCACTCAATGTAGGGAACCCCTAGGCTCCCAATCAGTGAAAACTGGGAGCCTAGGAGGTTGAAGAGGGTGCTCTGGACAACCCGGGCACTGGATTTGACGAGGCCTGGCCCCTGTGAATTTTTGCTTTAAGAACTAGTTATATATCCATCGGGGGTGTCTCACTTCTACAGTTGTTACCTATGGTTCTTGACGCAGCCCATTCGGGCAGGTTTGGGGAAGCAGAGCTGGAGAACAGGTACATATCGCTTCCAAAGCCAAAGATACTTTATTGAAAGTTTTTAGTGCCTGAAGTCCCTGGATACATTCGGTGATTGAATACAAACACCGTCTACTCTTACTTTTTCTGTTATTTCATTTCCTTCATGTAAACTAGGCTATCTCAAAATACAGAAGCAGGGTATCATTTGCACATCCTGGTTCCGTATCAAAGTTCATCTATGAGATATCCGCATATCAAATTATTTAATACTTTATATGCCATTTAAATAAAATGATTACTTACGGATTCAGCCATATAAAGGTGTGTAAACCCCTGGTCAAGTCAACTTACCTAAAAACAAAGAAATAACATCATTAGCAACAACATTCAAGAAACACATGCCAAAATATACAATTATACCAAATCGGCAGTTGGGATCACAAGCATAAATATTACTTATTAATGTTTGAAATCGTTTTCTTTTGTATGTACCATCTATTTTTATGAGATGTGCACCTTGAATACTGTTTATGCACAGTCTAAATATAATATACAGGTATGCGGCGGTCCATTAAATAGTACAATCATGAGCATGCGGGGGCAGACAAGGGTTTTATTATAATGAGTATTAGTTTACATGCTGAAGGGAGACGGGGGTCTAGAATGCAAACTATATGGAAGGCCCCTATTCAATATTATATAATAGAAAAAATGCCCATGGAAAATAGGTGTAGATTTTGGGGCGGGGAGGTGTACCAGGCGTAACCCCCCCCCCCACCCCCCCCCACGCAGTCCAAGTATACATTTTTGTAATGGGAAAACTTTACTACAACCCCCCCCTCCCCCCCCCCCCCCACTTATTTTTTTCATTTTTTCCCCTTCAAATTCCTGGATCCATCCCTGAAAACATTTCAGTCCTAATGTTAGTAAATTTTCGTGAATAATCTGAGCCTCCAAATCCCTCGTATCGTAAATCTAGCACCGTAAATATCAATCCCAAATTCCGTCCACCTTGAGGTACGGCCACCGTAAGGGGCTACCATACTTAACAGCTGACTCACTGGGTGGGCACCTTCGGAAACTCTCACTTCAAACCACCTTCATATCTCAAAGTTTGACATTTTAACAAGGAGGAAATAAAAAAAAATAACTGTGACCGTTCTAATTTGATAATGTAGGAATTGCTTGTATTCCATAGCCATTGAAATAAAATTCAACAAAGTATTTAGAAGCCAATTGCCAATTAATCTCATAGAAACAAAAACTTATGAGAAAATAAAGCTCTGCTCTTTGAAGAAAAAAAATCTAATAGAAACAGGTTTTTCTGTTGAACACGACGACAAATTGTAATTGGAGAAACAGTTAACTAGAGACAGACAGTGAAGCAAAAGGCAAACAACTTTTGTTACCATATATTCTACACATTCTCCCAGCCAACTGACCCCACTGGCCGGAGATTTACTGACCTACAGTGGCTATACAGTGGCTTTATTATTTCACAAATAGCTGAAATAACATGTTGTTAAGTCTCAAATCAAATCCCATAAATGCATGGCAACGTCACATAAGAAACACCCCCTCTCCCCAATTGGCGAGTAGGTTGTTACCTTACTAATTAGAGAGTTGCAAATAATAACTCCCTCATTAAATACATCTCAAAGTATGATGGTGATGTAAAATACTTCCAGATACTGAGTCAGACTTCATACTTTACATTAACATATTTTTTAACTGTCTCATTTAATTTTAAATGTATTAAAAAATCAAATCATGAAAATTTCGTGGAAAAAAGCCATAGACAGACTTTTTTTTGGTAATAGCTGGACCAATGCCTATACGTTTTCTTTTCAGAGCACAGTCCACCAAATGTAAGTGACCATTTGGGAGGGCGCTTAGCACTGAAAGCTGGCTGCAGTGAGTAGGAGTGGTGCTGGGTGGTGGTAGAAGACTGATGGTGGTGGTGGCGATCGTTTGAGCACCGCTTACAACCATTGAGCACATTCGGAAACGACAATCAGGGCAATCAGGGGAAATTGCAGTGTTAACAATGCCAGTGGTTTTCCTGATTTTTTTTTTAACATTTTTTCTTGTGCATACTGAACCACCAGACTAGTTGATATAAATTTGCACTAGTAGCTCGGATAAAATCACGAGCCCTGATAACAGAATTGGTACATTCTCTCAGTGTATCTTTGGACAAATTGGGACCGGCTTAAAGACAAGTCATGGTGTGATGATGGAAATATGGACCCACTGACTTGCAGTGATTACTTCCTAAATCAGTGCATACTGAAATTCTACTGAGTATCTAGATCTTTTATTTATTTGGACTTACCACTTATTTTACAACTGGATGCTCATTTGTATCCACTGGTTCACCTCAGAAATCCTAGAGTGAACCTCTACTGATTCTGTATTTGTTACACACTGAATTCCCACAGCGTTTTGTTTTGGTACCTGCACCAGTATTCGTGCAGTGGTCATTCTATTGTTGACAACAATGGTTAAATATACGTCTCAACATTGTAAGTTTCCGAATGGTACCTGACCTAGTCCATGCAGCGTGAAACGGTAATTGTGACGATCAATGTGGGGACTGTTGTTTTATATTGCCTAGATGCTGGCCCGATAAATAACTGTTACTTGACTGAACAGTGTCTAGTGGTACCATGTATAATGATACTTTGGATACTAGAGGGGTATTTATAGTCATATACCATTTTACCATGCCCGATGAATAACTGTAACTTGACTGAACAGTGTCTAGTGGTACCATGTATAATGATACTTTGGATACTAGAGGGGTATTTATAGTCATATACCATTTTACCATGCCCGATGAATAACTGTAACTTGACTGAACAGTGTCTAGTGGTACCATGTATAATGATACTTTGGATACTAGAGGGGTATTTATAGTCATATACCATTTTACCATGCCCGATGAATAACTGTAACTTGACTGAACGGTGTCTAGTGGGGTATATAAACACCACAGTTTTACAATATAATAATTATGGTTCGGGATGATTTATATCCTGTGACTGTGAGTTCTGCAATTTACTGACAATATTTAACAATTTTCAAGAGTTCCAAACTTTGGTTATACATAATAAGGAAGTTTGATAACTGAAAACGTGGCCAGTTCTCTCTGCTGATGCTACGGCACTCATTTTTATAGTAAGGAAGTTTATATTTGCAGCACATAAGGTACATTAATATGATATATATATATTGTCGGATACGTGTAGTAGAATCAAGGTTGTCTCCAGATACCATGAACCATGAGTAAACTACCATGCTTCAGGTGAACATGAGTAGGAGGTCCCTTTAATCCTCCGATGCACCTAGCTTGGCCAGGTCTTTAACTTGTATGCAACTTCCTAAAATAGAAAGCCCCAGTGGGCCAACTTTCCTCAAGCGGTGAAGCCCAGGAGTCTAACCTCTTAATTTCTTAGGCACAGAACTACAACCTTCTCAATCCGTGATATCGAACAGGAAACCTTCATGGAAGTGATGCATAATATCGCAACACCCTTGGTGTTGCTGCTAAACATCTCTGCTTTCCCCCAAGGGCAGGGTATCAAAGGCCTCAGGGCCATCACGTGCTGTCTATTGGACCATGCACATTAAAAAAACACCTGCCTCGGTAAAAGTGTAGGGATATAGTCTCTATCTCCTCATAGATACCACCATTTTATAGATTCGATTTTCAAAGACACAACTGTGAAACTTTGTTCTTGCTGTGATAAGACCGCAGATGTTGCTAAGGGTTAAATCTAGATAACAAACCAAACAATATTGCAACCTTCCTAAAACTGTAATGGACGAGCAAACAACCTTCCAGAGTCCCTAAACCCTCCGAGGCTGCTTCATCCATCTTGAAAACCACTTGGATTTGAGGGCTGGCTACGCCCCAGAAGGGCAACTTTCCTACAACGGCGAGGCTTAGGGGTACAACGTACCCGAACTTAAGAGGCACAGTATTGAAACATTTCAAATTTGTGATATAGGATTGAAGATGGGAAACCCTTATGGAACTGTGATGGACAAGAGTGCAACATTCCTAAAACTGCGTTGGACAAGAACACAACCTCCAAGGGACCTTTTGAAGCTGGTTCATCCATTTTCCCACACACGTCACTTCACCTGCAGTTGTATAGCCACGGGGGTTTCTGGGTGTCTCGAACCTTCTTTGATTCCCGAAAATGCAATGAAAAATATGAAGAAATTGGTCAAAAACATACATTGGAACCCACTTCAATTTAGCTAGAACCTTCATGGTTTTCCTTGCAACACGCTTGGATTTGAGGGCTGGCTACGCCCCCACACTACACAATGATTTAGGTAAATCAGTTACACCTCTAAATCAGGTAACGCCATCAGCCTGTTACAGTATTTGGCCGCCCCCTCTAACTTCCTGACGAGCGCTCACAAAGGATCTTCCTGTGCTCCCTATCCCTCCAGGCATGAAGAATGGCCGTCGATCTCCTTCAGATAATACAGGAAAATAGATCACTTTGTGGGTGTACGAAGCTGGGAGGGCACGGGAGGGTAAGGCAACCTTCTGACCCTGTCATCTTTTTTTCCTTTATTTTCCCGATCCTCCTTGTGGACCCCTTATCTTTCAGTGTGACCCCCATTTTTTTTCTTCATGTATACATCGGGTACAAAGTCCTTAAAAAAACGTACATCTTGCCGAGATGTAGCCACAGAGATATTTTCTCTGATACAGTGCACTGCAGCTTGTATTGAAGTAATAGCGTTGAAACCTCAGTCTGTGTTCACAACTTCAAATTTCAAATCAGGTGGCAGAAAAGATTGATCACTGGTGAAAAAAACATGTTCAAGTCGACTCATTGTGCGTTTGGAAATGGCCAGATATCTAGTGCTCCCTACATGTATAACAGTGCACTCTTCACAAATAAAGGTGCTACCTGCGCCCTGTAGGTGCACAAAATAAGTCCTTTAATTTAGTAACTTCAATGTGCACATGTCGGTCATTCTGGCGCCGGGTGGTCAGTGCAATCCGTCAGAGATTTCTTTCCTTGTTTACATCCGTGTAACAACCCGCATTACCAGATTTTTGACATCATTGTTGTCCTAGCATCTAAAAATAGATGTATAACTCTGACAACCGCTCACGTTACTATTAATAGGTACAGTCTAAGATACAGCATGGAGATACATTTCATATATGACATATGTGAGAAGGATAGATCTGGGGGAAATCTGCCATAAGGGTAACGTTATTCAACCAAGTACAAACATACTAAAAGAATCCCAGTATTTCCGTGACACTCTTACCCTGCATGGTGTTATCGCATGACTATACGAGACGACAAAGGGGTGAAATAACCGTAGTTTGACAACAAAGGAGAAGTTTCCTCCCCCTTCCCCTTCAAATAACGATTCTTTCAATTCAAAAGTTGGAAAAAAAGTTCTTTTTTTCCAGATGATCCCACCTTGTTTATCCTTGCACCATGACACTCTATCATTAGAAGTAGCCTGACCATGTAGGGGTGAGTCCCTGTGAACTTTGACCTCTGACCTCTGAGCCCAGAACTCTTTGTTGGTATCCCAGAGTTCACAGTACAGGATGTCTAGTCTGATTACACAGATAAGGAGATTGGGGGGAGGGGAGGGAGATCTTCACCAGCCGTCATGATTTGTGAGGTTAGTTAAGGCATTATAACACCATATGACTTGAGTTGCGATTTTGCCCGATATGATGATATTACTGACAATTTGCTTATACAAATGATATAAATGTTAGAAATTTGCGAGTTGGACTATCTCACAAATGTGTAACAAAGAATTGTATCTCTAATATGTGTGACTTCTCTAATAGATCGTCATACCGCAGCTCAAGTTGTGTAGTGTAATCCGTCCTTTACATGACGCTGTGTGTTGTGGTTTGTGTACACATTGTGAGCTTACTGTGTGGACAGTCACGACAACTTTTGGGTACAGACAAAACTTGGCGTAAACACCCAACTACTGGCCGGGGATTTGCCTCAAAGGGAGTCGGTTAACGGGTCCAAACTTGGCTACTCAACCAAGGACAGGTTGACATGACTATCCTGAGGCCGTGTGCAGTATATACAAGCCATAAAAGGAACCACAATCAAATGTCTTTAGACCAAGGTTCCCACGCTTTTGGGGAAATCAAATTAAGACCTTCTAAGACCTACTTGAGAAAGAATCGGAAAATTTAAGTCCTTTCGTCATCTCAAATAGAAAGATGTTCAGAAATATCGTTTTACCTACAGATATTTGGATGTGTGTGGGTTTTTTTTCAAGCTGACGAAGAAATTTTTATTTTCAAATCTGATTTAATGTTGCTGGAAGAAGGTATATTTCAAGGACTAAGATTTGATGTAATCAATTTTACTACATTTAAAGACATGCATGGGAACCCTGACAGACTCTCGTGTAACTGTTATTCCTTGGGCTGTATCGGTGAGTGATCCTCTCTACCGACTTTGATGATGATGATTGTCGGAGTTTAAGGTCTACTCACCAGTATAAGGCAAGGCAGTGTAGCAGGCAAATACCCAACTCTGGGCTCGAACCTGGTCCAACCACGAGCAAAGCGAGGACCTTACCCATTACCCCACTAGTATACACTGCCCCCCCCCCCCCCCCTTTCTACTGACTTGTTTCATCAAACTGAGATCCAACCATGATAAGCCATTGGATATTTAACGTTCTTATCTCATTATTTGGGTTAAGATATTGAATGCATTGCATACCATTATTATACTGAACCGTGGATAAAAGCAAGAGGCCTCAGTTATTTCCTTATCAATTCCCCGAAAACGCATAATGCAGGTTTCCGAACACCCTCAGCAGCCTAGCAGCACTAGAATAGACAGGTTGGGATTTGGGGTGGAGGCTGGTGGTTGGTGGGGCAGCAGGGGAGGGGAGGGATCGGGGGATGCTGGGGCATTGTATGGGGCGATGGGCTGGGGCGAACAATGGAGCTCTCCAACCACAGCTTTTGTCTGCCCACTGCCTCCGTGCATACAGAGCTGTAACAAAGGTCTGGGGGGAGAGTGAGTGGGCACGTGCCGATCTGGGTCAGAGAGACGCCGATGCCTCTAATGCCTAATGGCAGCATTGGGCCGGGCGATAATAGACACATTTACAGGTCTAAACTCTGTTAACATGTGTAGGGTGTTTTTTAAACCGTGACTGTCATTGCTGTGGATTATTTACAGCTTAGCACTGCCGCTTGATAAAACAGGAAACTTTCAAAGAACAACACTGAGTGACATTTACATATATGTAATGAATATTTGATTTCGATCAAATGATTCGATTGGAATCTAGAATGAGATGATTGAAAGCACATGGACGTTAATTGTTCAAATGCCTTCTACGCAGTCAGGATTCCCCCAGCGATTCCCAGTAACTGTTTGGAACTTTATTGAACCACTGTAAGAAACTCATAATCAATACAGCACAGATCTAGTGAGGGACTGATAAGAATCGTTCCACAATCATTTGGTTGGTTTCTGTAAGGCTTCTGCTCTAATATGATGCTCATTTCCTAAATCACTTTAAGAGATTCTACGTCACTTTCAGAGATATTACATCTTTAAAACTATCTGTTTCGTAATTGTCCATCTTAATCGTAAAAAAGGACAATACTTGATTTATTGACCTTCCGTAGACTAGTTCGGGACCATCCTTGGCGCAGAGATCGAAAATCTGATTAGTTTTTATTTCCACTAGAAATTAATATCAATAAAACTTTAATCACTTAAAAAGGCAACTACTCTGCCTTTCACTTTATTCATAACCGACTAACCAGATTTTACAGCTGACATATGATATCTCGAAACTAACTCCAGAAGCGTGAACATGTACTGATAATGAAGTCGCTCAATAAACCTTTCACAATAAATAAATAAATAATAATTAAAAAGCTATTCTCATCCAAGAGGAAGAAGCCCTGCTAAGCTAATTCCCTCACCAGTGGTGCTGTTTTCAGCCTTATAACACCAACACAAAATATGAGGGTTGTGGATTACCATTCTGAAAAAAGATCTCTCTCCACATCGGAATATAAAAGACTATGTAAGAAGAGACTGCTGTGTAGGCCTCTATCTATATACTGACATTATGAGATTACTATGCCCTGAGGCTCAGAAGTAGCTAGATGCCATCTGGGCTAGACAAAGTGGCAGGTAGTGCTAATACTAGGCCTAAACGCAAAGTTATTTTGGAGAAAGCCGACCAATTTTGGCCCTACTCTAACTTGCTTTCATCAAAATATTTCAATAAACTAAATTTAATAAAGAATTAAAAAGGGGTTGTGAGGTGACTCTGAATTGCTTGGGTCAGTGCGAGATATCCTGATATATTTGGGTTTCTTTGTAAAAATACACCCATACTATTTTACACCCTTTGTGAGTGAATAGTGCCACTCATGTCACTCCCTTGAATCTAAAAAAAGGACCCTTGGTTTGTCCTTTACTTTTCAACACACATCCAAGCAGACTTAGCATGAACTTTTGAAGTCATCCCCCCAACCCCTTGGAGATTGCAATCACTCTGATTGGTTATGAGTAACCACGTGACCATGGCCGCTGGTCCCCGCCTGGTCTTCATCAATGTAATCATGTAGGACCGAGAACCAGCTGATTGGATTTTGATAACAGATTCATGTCGGATAATAATTGTTCCCTTTGTTGCCGCTGTTGTATCGTACAGGCCAGAATAAGCACATTAATCCCCATTCCCTCTCGCCGAATTTGCACAAAGTAGACCGACTGAACAGCACTAAAATCTGCCGATTCTAGCCAATTTTAGCACCAATTCATATCAAACATTTCTATATTGTATACTCTCTGATGATCTGAATTGCACAAAAATTGACCAATTCTTTTGATAGTAGTCGGTCAATTTGTGCGCCGACTCAGCCTCCCCCCCCTCCCCCCCCTCCCCCCCCCCCTCCCCCCCCCCCAAAAAAAAAAGTTTTTACTGGGTTGGAGTGAGTGAGTAAGTGAGTAATGGATGCTTTACGCCGTTTCGACAACTAAGGTCATATTCACTGCAAAAACAGGTTGGGATGAATTCTGTCTTTGGTGATCGTATCTATGAGATGACAGTGACAGGGCGGGCAAACAGCAGGGGATCAAAACCTGGAAATCAGTTTTGCTGTACCTCATCCTATTCTTACCCGAAACCCCACAGGGTTTACTGGGTTGGAGGGAGACCGGAATTACATGTACTCCTAACACCAAAGCTCCTTATTAAAATAATAAAAGGATATGGGTGACTGAACATGATATGGTTCACTGAACATGGCCCCGTCCCTAATCCCACCTCCTCCTGACATGATGGGGGCATGTGGGGAGGGGGTCAATATCTGGGTCATCTTCATTACTCCAGGGTCCAATAATGATCACACGCTAATTAGGTCAAAACAAGGCCCTGGCCGAGTGGTGATGCCTGAGGGAGGAGGTGGGGGGAGGGGGTGACAGTGAGGACTTCCGTGTTCTGCACTGTTAAGGTTTCAGGCTCCCCACAAATTTCAAGATGATATTCAGTGTTTTCCCTACCACATGTTCAATTTCCCCTATCATGGTTTTGATGCTTTATTCTGATGTCAAAGTGGTCAAGTTTAACAACGATATTGGCATCTCAAACATTTAGGGAATCATCAACTCTGAACACATCTGGCAAAGTTGACTGAGAATTTTAGGAAATGTACCAGTATGATATCATGACAAACCTATTTTCTAATGACATCTCGTTTCTGTTGTTTTTTTCCTCTAGTTATCTCACCATCGGTGTGATGGCTCGGTTATACTGCCACGCACATCGTCTATTACACCCTAGCTGGCACCGTCACCGGCCAAGGCTGGTGGGTGCAGGGTGCAGCACTAGCACTTTTTCGTGAGGAAAAAACCTCATTTAATCGATATGGCGTTGACAACGACCCAGGTTATTTCGGGAGAGGCCAAGAGGCCTACATTGCAGTGCTATCAGACCATTTGGGTAGTTTTGGTGGTTGTTGGGGTAAGGTTTAAGGATTCTTAGCGATTTTTAGTGTTTAATAGTTGTTGTGAAAGGGTCTCATGATTTGTCCATCCTTATTTGAGCAAATTTCAATCATTTGGCGGATGTTGCAGTCTTTTTCAGGAGAGGCAGAAAAGCCAACGCTGCTTAAGGACCGTTGGAGGTTTGGTAGCTTTTGGTTGTTGTTGGGGCAAGGTTTAAGGATCCAGGATTATTCTTGATCTTTTAGTGGTTGCTGCCAGGTGTATGGTTTCAGGATTTTAACATCCTTTTCTGTTTTTAGTAATTTTCAATCTTTCAGTGTATTTTTGCAGGGTATTTCAGGAGAGGCCGAGAGGCCCACACTCTGCCACTGCAGTGCCATCGGACCATGTGGAGGTTTGGTAGCTTCGGTGGTTGTTGGGGTAAGGTGTAAGGATTTCTTTATTCTTATTTAAGCAATTCTCAATTCTTACGATGTTGTTGGGGTATGGCTTAAAGGTGCCTTTTCATACTTGTTTGTTGGGGTAGTTTAACGTCCGGCCAACCCTTTTGGGTTCTTTCCAGACTGGCCTTTTCTTCATACATTCACTGCGTTATGCCAGCAGATTGTCCATGTATGGTATGCATAATTTCTATACATGTATATGGAATTTCCCAGAACTTCCACTGCCCAACGCAGTTAAATACTTTTGGAAATAATTTCTTTATTCTTATTTTGTTAGATGTTTAATCGTGGCACTGCGGTGGTCGTTGGTGGATGGTTTCAGGGTTTCTTTCTCCTTATTGTGAACGTTTTTCAATCTGTCAGTGGCTGTTGTTGTTAATTTCTCTCCTTCTTTCTCTCAGCAGACTTTCTTTTTGCAGTGAGAACCTTAACCCTAATGTCTTCCATACGTCGTAATATTGGATAAATAGTGAAAACGTCAACGATTACTTATAAGAGATACATGTATTTTCACCTGCATCAGAAACTTACGTTTTTACTGCGGATGGGATGGTAGTCTACTGATGGTAGTGATTAAACGAAGACCTGCCATTCCCACATTAGTCATCAAATAAATAAATTAAATAATGACGTAATATTCAAATCGTTTTATTGAATATTTTGCCCCTCTATTTCAACTAGTTACGTGCCATTTCATTTATGAACGCGTTTCACACCAAATCACTGATACGGGGAATAGTTATCCTACATAGTGGGCCGTTTTCTTCGTGCTAAATATAATATATTTTTTTGATCATGTTCTCTCAACGTCATCCTCATATACTGTAGTCATACGCAGTTATCGATTTTGATGGTACGAATAAATTCAGCGTATGGGGTGCAGCTGCAAAGGCCCGTGGCCTTTTGACATAGGCCGACAACAAAAGAGACGTCCGGGCTCTGAGGCCAAAAAAGATAAATAGTTGTGTCCAGGAAACATAGGCCGAAAAAATTAGGGTAGGCTGATTCAACTTGTTTTGTTTTTTCTAATTTGTTTTTTGAACTTACAGAAATAGACTGACATTCTAGACAATGTAGAAATCACACCAGTTACACTCTAAATGAACAATTCTAGCATCCAAAATAGATCTCTTAATTAAATATATGCCATTCTATGTCCTTTAAGTATTTTTTACTGAGTTTAAATACATTTGAAAAAATTATAACCAAAAAAGTGAGAGCTTTTTGCGCAATTATTAGAGTAGGACGGGTTACCTGAACCAAACCATTTTTAAAGGCCTAACCGCTCCCCAACCTGCGGGCTCCCACTAGACCAGGGAATTCCACTTGCCTGGTAAAAGTGCCTCGTACTTAACTAACATTTAATTAATTAATTATTTAACATTTGGCAGGCATCTAAGAGTTTTACCTAATTGATGATCCAGGCACAAAATAAAGGGACTCTCGCAGCGCTTGTGTATTTTACTTTTTCTGCAAATTAGATTTACACTATGATTATTAATGATGAAAGAAAAATCCTATACGCAATAGGAAATCATTTAAAAAGTAGCAAATCCTGAAGAACAGAAAAATGGTTTCTCGGGTAAATTAGTATCCAAAATAAAAAGAATACAAAAAATAATTGGTTGGTTATCATAGCAACTGAGTGTAAGGGACATGAAAGCGGCTGTAGTCATAACATCGTAAAAATCTTGGCGTAATAAATTAGATTTATTTCTGTGCAACCTTTCTTTGGGGTCAACTTACATGTATCACCTAATATAAGGGAGAGTTTTCTATCCTAGGCCTTATTTATGTGTCTTTTTCAGTTGGTTATAAAACAATTAGCATATAATTTCTGGGATAATGATAGTACAATCTAACATATGATACTATCAAAGTTTTGAACTTATTTGTACTCCATATTAGACAAAATAAATAAATTGTTGGTGGTTTGGGTTCACCAAACGTAGTACCGACAACTCTTTTCCTCAGATTTAATACCTGCTTGGTGAAACTGAGTTATTGTGTCAGTGTGGCCTTCAGTCACAATTTGATTGGTCAGATTTGTTATGTTCAGGCCTTCTCTTGAGTCTAAAGGCAGCATCGGGGATATAGGAACTTAGTTATGGATAACATTTCTGACGGCGTATCATATCTTTGGTACAGAAAGAGCCGAGTGTAATTATGTTCTGACGAAACCCTGGACTCTGTAGTCAACTTGTCAGACTATACCCCAATACAGCCTGGCCTGTACTTAGCACCCATCTGTCACTGACTGGGGGTGGGGTGGGGGGCAGAGTTGTTACTACATGTATGACATGTTACCATTCCATGATTACCGTCAACTCATGTCAGGCCCAAGGAATGAGGTGACCATGTCACTGGTACCCCACGGGAAGCGGCTACACATACTTAAACAGTGACTGTACGGCCCCCAACCAGCGGAACTAACGGGGGTCACTCCAGGTTCCGGATTTACTGTTACGTTGGCTTCGATTCTAACGGAAATTGAATGTAATGATAATTATCTATAATAGCTGTGATGTAAACTACAATATTTTCAGTTGGCATTGGAATTGTTGGTTATGATAGAAATTCGATAGATTGGGATGGTTCTCTGATACTAGTTTAGTTTATTATTGCAAAAAAGAAAACAATAATACAACAAATAAATCAAACGTTATGAATTGTTATTTTGTAGTGTAACTAAGTCTCCCCCCCCCCCTCAATAATTGAATGTGATGAATTGTCAATCATTCCTATAATGGGATGCCATCCAAAAAAAGATGATTTTAAACAGAAACACATCAAACGTTACTGCTTTAGTTTACGAGAATGTAATCTTCAGTAGTATTTTATTTATCAGTAAACATTATGCTCTCCTTTTGGCTGTCGTCGCCCCGAGTTCTATGAGAACCATGACCCATTTCTGTTTTAAATGGATACATATGTTGTAGAAGTCTTGTCCCCGTGGATTGACATTTGTCATAATACCAGTGCCTTTACACAGCGGGATATAGATCTCTCGGGACAATGACCTCATATATTTACCTGTTAGTTACATTGTGTAGGGCAACCCCTGAAATGGTCCCATCGTCCCTACACTTATGTTGTGTATACGTTAGCCCTTAGTTTTGTCACTGTGTATCCTGAACAGTGAACACTTACTTGATTTATAGAATTATAGGAATACATGACACTTCAGACGATAACTGATTTTCTTTCAGTGCATCTAAGTAGATAATTTCATACGGAAGTTTGATAAGTTTGAAGTATTTGCTTAATAAATTATTTGAAATGTTTCTTTACCACTTATCAAAAGGATTTGAGATCTTTACAATTTTTACTTCTTCACCACATGATCCAGGAATCGGGTCAGACCTCTCCTATATGAATTTAAAACATTTAAAAAATTCAATGCGCCATAGATATTTTTAGCTTCTCTTGTGCTTCATTCTACTCAGGGCGCATGGAGTGTAGCCACAGCATGATCTAATATTTGGAGAAGTCCAGTAGATTCACTCATAAACCACTGCCTCCTGTCTGCCTTGCCTGTCACCCCGACCCGATGAACTATCTGTGTCCCGACTCCCCGCCGTCCTCTAATTACCAGTAATTAGACACGGGGTGATTGCTGACTTCACTTCTCATGATAAACCCCTTATTTATGGTACAAGCTGCCACTAGTAGGCTTAACGGCTGTTTTCTATTTGCCGATTTTGTAGAACGCAAGTGGGAATAAGAGCAAACTATATAGACATGTTTCATATCATAACTGACATTAGAAGGGTTTTTACATTCTCTTTCAAATGATATGTCGGACGCATGATATTTTGCAATGTTATTGGGGAAAAGTCATACCTTGCCAAGTTGCTGGCTTTAACTTAAGCTTCTGAATTAAATGTGGAAACTTGATTATCAAGTCCTTGATTCTCGAGACTTTGAAATGGGAGATATTTGAATATCTGTAAAAGTTGGAATATGTATAAGTACATTTGAATCCTGAAATTAAATGTTTATATTTTTGGTAGTACAGGTTATTTGTGTTGTTGTTGTTGTTGTTGTTGTTGTTTTGAATTTCATATCCATATCTTAACCCCTCTCAAACCCCTTATTTCCAACCCAAATTGAAACTCTCCAAACTTGCTACCAGCACCACTTGGCTAGGAGCACCACCACCACCACCATTATTATTATTACCCCTATAAAGACCAGCACATTATACCCCACCCCCTTCCTACCCCCACCCCACCTACCTACCCCTTAGTGCGGTAGGCCTGGTGACCCGAACAAAGGGGATTTGGATCCCCCTACCCGTCCCCCCCCCCCCTCCACCTTACTCACAACCCCCGCCCCCCTACACATACACCCAACCTACGCACTCACACACTAGACGAGCACACAATGACTCTCTATACGACGTAAAGCTACATTAACATGGCATTGTCCACTCAGCCCAACTCTATAATAGACATCAAACGTCCCGGCCACGGCCTGATTTATAACGGGCCTTGTTGTACTGGAGTGCAGGGCGTTTATCTACATATAATGAGGAATTAGTTCGACACAATAGATGGGGTAGGGTTGGGAGACAATTTACGGTTCGAGGGACAGACTCCACACTTGTGTTTTGCATTGTTGTCTTCAAGGGTTGCCTTTGCTAAAAAGGAATCCATGATTGTATTTTATAATCTACTTCAACCACTTCTCATAGTGTGCGTGCTTGGAAGTCCTACACCGATATTTTGTACTAATAGCTTAGCACTTTTAATATATCATCACGTTGTATAATCTAACAAGGATCAGGCTTAGCAAGTCTACTTCTAGTCTACTTCTAGAAAGAGATATTTTACGCTCCCAGCGCCACCTGTTAACCAGTATAAAAGGTGTTGCAAAGTGAGGAGCAGGCAGTTTTAGTGAGAATGTCAGCTGAGTAAGTTTAGCAAAGGAGCTACTTGGAGTTAGTACATCGGCTCCTGCGCAGCAGACCGGAGTTTACCTATACCAACTACCTCGGACAAAGGATTGTGATAGAGCTAAGCACTAGGGCGGTCTAGGATGTGTTGGAACAACTTGTATTCTAAATGTGGTTGATTGCTGATAGGAGATGGGAGGTGGACTGATGGAGACTTATACATGGTGGCTTTGACTCGGGATGAGATGTTTATTGAATAAAAACCCTTTCATATTAAGAGTTCCCTCATCGTTCATTTCTTTTGAACTATTGGGAAGTGAATGAGCTAACTTTAAACGCACTCAGACATTCTGGACAAACGACTCATGGATACTTAGTTATATACACATCACGCAGTATTAAATCAAACATTAACAATAGTTCAATTTAATCATCTAGTAATTGTAACAAAAGTGCATTATTTACGCATCATTCCCCCCCCCCCCCTCACACACACACACTTTTTTTTTAGTATTCGAGATTATTCAGATTCCCTATATATCTAGATAATCATATGTATGATTCTTGAGTCCTTTCCTTATAACTAAATTCCCATTTTTCTTGTTGGCCTCAGTGGGAACAACTGACTAATCCCATTCAAAATAAATTACCATCAGGCTTGAGTTCTTATCACCTTGCGGGTTACTAATACCTTACTGTTGTTGTGCGTTCATGGAACCTTCCTAATGATCAGGATATAAACCCACATGGGGTGTCATAATGCGGCTGAGTAGGGGTCGGGGGTGGGGGAAGGGAGGGGGAGTGGTTGCATCACAATGGTAAGAAGGAGGACTAAGGCCATATAAATTAAGAGCAACATGTGTTTTCTGTGGGCCACCCGATTGGATATGTTATTACTGACTTGCTAGTTTCTTGTTTTTATTTATTTATTGATTTTTTTCCGGACCGGGTTCCCTCGCCAACACATAAATGTAAGAAATAGACTTTCAGACATGCCTACTGGCTTTGTTTCGTTTTTGCCACCCGTTGAACAGGAAGCAAATTTTTGTTAAGGGTAGCCTTGGATTATACGCCTCCTCTATGCTCCTGGTTGGTCTTCAGTAGGACTTAGTGCGGGGGTGGGGCCCTGACTCATGGCGCGTTTCCTGCTTAATTACTACTGATTCACAACTGATTTACTACTGATTCACCACTGCCTATCGACTTATATAGTCTGAAGAAGGATACAACTGGACTTTAAAAAGCTACATTTACATTCTTTTTTTTTTTTTTTTTTTAAGAGTTTGATGTCACCTGCTTTAAAAAAAAACTCCTTCCCATGTCTGCTCTAGTATCACGGAGATTCAATCACTCTTACCTATGTCGCTCATGACTTAAAATTCTGGCAGTTATTGTTAGAAATATGCAGTACGCATACCTGCACATTGAGAAATCAAGACTTGAATCCATTAATTTCCAGGCAACATCGCATTAACTGAATTCCTAGTGCAAACTTCGATTCACTCAAACCGCAGGGTTCTCCCCAAAGCCCGGCGCGCCCGGCGCGCGCCGGGCTGTAAAGTTCTGGCGCCGGGCTGTGAAAATTTGAAAAAAAAAAAAAAATATTTTTTTTTTTTTTTTTTTTTTTTTTTTTGCTTTTGTCTCATCCGTCCGTCGATCACAGAGAATGCAGTCTTTGTGAAAAGTCCATTTTTGCCGGACATGTCCGATGTTTTAATCATGATGTCCGACATATTGGCCTAAAACGTCGGACATAATGTCCGGCAAAAATATAGAAATATTGGTAAAGTATGTTTAAATTGTCTGAGGTTTTATCAAGGATGTCCGAGGATAGCCTCCTGAACGTCGGACATAATGTCCGATGGTTGAATATCTTTTTCACAAACACTGAGAATGGCGAGGTCACTGGGCTTAAAACCATGAAGATTGAAATCATATGAAACCTGTCTTACTTCCCCAGAATTTTTATGCGTCTAGTAATGCATCCACTAGTCAACATATAATAACAGGGAATTAATGACCGGTCGGTCAGAGTGGGTTCAGGCCTCCGTCGGCTGATGGCTGTATAAACATTAATACGTTGACAAACCCCTGTATAATATGGCATCGTAGTGTGGCAGCCCACGGTGGCCCACGAAAGCCGAATTAATAAATTTCAGAAACATATAAGATAAAAAGATAAAAAAAATCAATGCGAGCTAACTGCCAGTCGTCTGTAAGTAAGGATACACATTCCTGAAAACAGTTGGTAATTAATATACGTGTGTTTGGCAGCCTTCAGTAGAATTTTCGTAATATTTTCATATATTAAATATATTAGATAGTTACAGGCCCGGTGTGCACAGAATTTTCAGTCGGTGTCCGCATATACAAGCGTACTTATATACGTCGATGTACCCCATTTCTTATCAGAAATACAACTTGAAAAGTTTATTTCAATTGGGAGCTATGCCCCCCCAACCCCTTATTTCTTTTCAATTTGCCTAAAGCATTTTCTGACATCACACAGTGACTAACACACCCTTTAGTAACATAGGAAAAGCTTTAGCTTACTAAGTTGTCATTTTGTGTGAATAGTAAATCTATCCAGCAAGAATTAATGATGGGTCAAAAATGTCAGCACAACATTGTATTTGCCAAAATAATCAAGATGGATTTTGAAGCATCCTCAGTCACAGGCACAAATATTCAAGGATTGACGGTTACAATTCGCGCCCAGTGGACAGAGGGGTGGGGTGCATGGAAACCGGGAGGAGGTCACAGATGGCCACCCCTCACAGGCAGTTTATCCGAAAAAAAGACCACCTACTATTCTTACTTGACATTACAGGCATGAACGAAATATGATGCGCATAAAAAAAGTTTTATTTGTGTACTAGCTTTCATTTAAAGGTCCATTAACTGTGGCCTTTGGTTGTGTTACTTGCACGGCCGATATGGGGCTCCATATAACGTACCTCCCCGACGCACTTTTTGTTGTATAAACAACCCCACGCAGGGGGCCCATCGGACCAATGACCTAAACCCCAACAACCCAAACACTGCCGGATTAGCCTCCATCAACACGTTGACTAGTGAGGAGCACCCGTTTGTACACACACACACACACCTCTCCTGGCCCTATATCAAAGAGAGAAGTCCTATCAGTCGCCCCTGTCCCCTCCACAACTCTCCCAGCTCTATATCAAAGGGAGATGTCCTACCAGTTGTAGGCGTGTGGGGTGGTGTAGTGGTTAGGGCGTCCGTCTGCTGCGCAGGCAGCCGGGGTTCAATTCTCGGCTGAGCTGGCCACTGCTCCCCTCTGCATGTCTCCCAGTGGCAACAACTGGGATATCAAAGGTCTCTAGTAGACCACCGGCTGTTGTGTGTGTGGCCCTGTCTATGGGACCATGCACATTAAAGAACACCTGCCTCGGTAAAAGTGTAGGGGTATGGTCTCTACCTTCTCATAGATTCGATCACCATCACCGCCCTTGATATGACCCTGGCTGTTAATTAGGGCGTAAAGCAACCAATAACCAACCAACCAACCTACCAGTTGTCCCCTGTCCCTTCCACATCTTCCCGGCCCTATATCAAAGGGCAATGTCCTGTCAGTCACCCCCTGTCCCCTCCACACTTATCCCGACTTCCCATCAAAGGGAGATGTCCTGTCGGTCATCCCCCCTCTCTCCCTAAAAGGGAACCCTTCCCTTACCCTGAATCCCATACCAATACAAATAAAGAATATTAGGGGGAAAATTATTATTACTTAAGCTCACCAAAGTTACTTAGAATGCCTAAAATTGCATGAATGACCGGTCATATTTTCACAATTTTCCTGGGGGTGGCCCCCTCCATACCCCCCAAAAGGGAACCCCTCCCTTACCATGAATTCCATACCCAGACAAATTCATAATGTTAGAGGAAAAGAATTATTCTTACTTCAGTTCACCAAAGTACTGTAGAATGCCTCAGATTGCATAAATGAGAGGTCATATTTTCAAAATTTTCCTGGGGGTGGCCCCCCATACCCCCAAAAGGGAAATTCCTCCCCTACCATGAATTCCATACCCAGACAAATTCAAAATATTAGGGGAAAAGAATTATTCATACTTCCGTTCACCAAAGTACTGTAGAATGCCTCAGATTGCATGAATAGAGGTTATATTTACAAAATTTTCCTGGAGGTGGCCCACCATACCCCCAAAAGGGAACCCCTCCCTTACCATGAATTCCATACCCAGACAAATTCAAAATATTAGAGGAAAAGAATTATTCTTACTTCAGTTCACCAAAGTACTGTAGAATGCCTCAGATTGCATGAATGAGAGGTCATATTTTCAAAATTTTCCTGGGGGTGGCCCCCCATACCCCCAAAAGGGAAATTCCTCTCTTACCATGAATTCCATACCCAGACAAATTCAAAATATTAGGGGAAAAGAATTATTCTTACTTCAGTTCACCAAAGTACTGTAGAATGCCTCAGATTGCATGAATGAGAGGTCATATTTTCAAAATTTTCCTGGAAGTGGTACACCATACCCCCAAAAGGGAACCCCTCCCTTACCATGAATTCCATCCCCAGACAAATTCAGAATATTAGGGGAAAAGAATTATTCTTACCTCAGTTCACCAAAGTATTGTAGAATGCCTCAGATTGCATGAATGAGATCATATTTTCAAAATTTTCCAGGGGGTGGACCCCCCATACCCCCAAAAGGGAACCCCTCCCTTACCATGAATTCCATACCCAGACAAATTCAGAATATTAGGGGAAAAGAATTATTCTTACTCCAGTTCACCAAAGTATTGTAGAATGCCTCAGATTGCATGAATGAGAGGGCATATTTTCAAAATTTTCCTGGGGGTGGCCCCCCATACCCCCCCAATGGGAGGGGAAACCCCTCCCATACTCTCCCCGTTGCCGCCTTCACGGCAACTAGTGCGCCGGGCTGTGAAATTTTCCTGGGGAGAACCCTGCAAACCATTTTTCTTAGCGCACGACTTCTCGTTTTGCATCAAGGGGTAGATTATACCTTCAACTGGGAGTTAGACGGCGTGATACCAGACTGGAGTAAACACCATAACAGTCTGTACAAATACCCCCCTCCTACCCCGGCCCTTTAGCCCTATTTAGGTGACAGACCTCGTCCTTTTATCTCGACATACTAGTGCTGCTATGGTCCCTGTGGCCTTTATCTGGGGGTCGGGCAGCCCAGTATTATCACATACAACTGGCCAGAGATAATCTCAGTTTACACAGTGTGTTCGGCATTAGAGACTTGTATTTACTTACACTCTTCAAAATATTTAACTAAACTAAGTAAATAATATAAAGTGGTGGATATACAGAGGTTTTGAGACCGTTTTCAGATGTTAAAATGGGACCTTTAAACGACCATTTATACGAACCTTGTCAAAACTATAGGACCTCTAAGTCTTTAAGTTGAAGACATATTTCTCCTTAAAAAAATATAAGCAATTGTATTCATAATTAAGGTTACTAGGATGCTCTTCCCAACATAAACTCAATTTCAGGTTCCTGAGTTAGCATCATGTCAAAATGGTGTTACTCTAGTTTGTAAAATTAAATAGAAATTGTCATAAAAAACGATTGGGTGAAAATCTTATCATAGCCTCAAATTTTCATAGTTTTCATTAGGTACAAGAGTATCAATATATATATATATCAGACAAAAGCCTGCTAACTTACTTCCCTGGTTAAGTTATTACTCACAGACAAGCATCTAAACGTAGTTTTGTAAGTGGGACTCAGTGTCAGTGCCAACCCGACCGGCTAGACCTCGTTACTTGTATTGTGAGCCGAAATGTAGGCCAGTAAGCCTAGAAATCTAGGTCCCTTGGCATTTGCTTTAGCATAATCGCCGGCTGTGGGTTACTTACGCTCCGGCAGTTGGTAACTGAGAGTAGATTTACTGAGTACCAAGAGTCTGTTTAGATCTCTCATACACTGAGCTGCATTATTTTAGTTATCAAGAGGTTTGTTTTATATTTCACTTCATATGATATACAATGGGCTAAAGAAAACGTGCTGTCCAGATAAATTCCATATTGATTTTGCTACAGTAATTATTCAATGTTATTTTTGCGAGAAAAAATAATGTACTCGCGTCAGAGCTACTACAAAAAACATGGGGTAGACACATTCTTATGCGATAACATTATCTTACCTCGACCACTTCAAAGTGTTTTCTTTTTATTAACCAGACTTGGTACCGTGTATTTACAAGGTGAACCAGATAAGATAAGGACACCCGCACACAGGTGCTTTGTTTACGATCGATGTCAGATTCAATTTTCTTATCTTAAAAGTTATTGGGTCTAACTTCAAAGCTGAAAGTGAGATTAATGGGAAGGTTTAATCTGGTCAATGATCCTCAGGAGAGACACTAAGGAGATATCAAGTAAAATTCCATCACGTAGATTGATTCTCTTAACATGAATCAGAGATGTACAATTTGACTCTGGACCTAGAAACAGTTACAAACGTAGTACTAGTAGATTGTAAACAAAGGACTGTGTCTGATCATAATTATTTCGTTTTGATACAAACTACCAGAAACACATTGGACATATATTCATATTTTATATATGTACCTTAGTTGTTTTTTTTGTGTGTGTTTTCTTTTTTTTACAAAGATTCTTTGCTTGGCACACTTCTAGCCCTGTTCCAAACAGAAACACGTCATATTTTATACTCTAGATAGGACCATGGATACCCTATTCATACGGAGGACCACGGGGTTGCAGGATGTAGTACTGTGGCTGCGTACCTCCCGGGGGCTTCCCCCTCGGCCCGGCCTCAGCACGCTGTAATCTCCAGGTGATAACCATAGGGGCATGCTGGCTACTTTCCCCCGTAGGGGGGCGGGGTCAAAGGTCATTCGGCCCGCAGGCTTTGGTATACTGGCCTATACTGGGTGCATTATACTGATGGTACAGTGTCCGGAGTAAACAGTGCATCTGAGATCAGGTTTTCTTTTTTACTGTTCATATACAATGTATACACTTTTGGAGTGGTGCACCCGGATTTTCAAAGCTTTCTCTTCTCATTAAATATGTGACGTAGAAGGGAATGCACTACATTTTGGCCGGTGCATATTTTTTAGGGGCTTAGCGTCCGATGCATGGATGAACATTTCCAGCACTGTTGTGATAATGACTGCTCGAATAAAAACCTAATACTAACAACAGTTAGACCTATTGGTAATTTAAGGAAAGTATTTAGGGGGGTCGCATGGATACACTTTAAAAGTTTGTACCTATTACGTGATAAAAAATAAATCGGTTATTAATGCTGTAATTCTTCTTTTTCTTTTCAACTAGATTATATAACAGTTAACATTTTTATTGTTTTTATCTCGACGTGTCTGTTCAACCCCATACCCATACAGTCATGACATTGTAAAGGGAAGACCTCCCCAATAGATACTTCCTTGTGTGTTTTGGCGTCCCTTAAGTCTGAGCAGTTCCGCAAACATTATGTGATAGGAGTTTTCCTTAACTTTTGTGTACATTAGCCAACCAGGCTAGCTACTCAATACAAGCACTAGCCCGGATAAAGTTTACTAATTCAGATAATATTTGTATGGATCTTTGGAAACAAATATGTCAAACGCAAACTGTTCGGTAATGAATAGCTGCTCAGAAACATACACAAGCCCGGCAGGATTTTCACTTGTACCTGGTAGATCTGAGATCTACTAGTAATTCAATGCTAAAGTCTAAGCCTGTCTGTTACTAGATAAATCATATCTACAACAGAACATCCGTTTATGAGTTTCAATTCGAAACCATCACTTTTAGAAATGTAGTCCACTGGTTAGTTAATTAGCATGTTTCTCTGAAATGTTCAAATCTTAACATTGTTCATGTCATTTTCACTCTATCAGTATCTATACACCAGTTTGTTTTTGTTTATGCATGTCCTTTGCCATGAAAAGGGTCGTGAATAAAGAATTGAATTGATACTTTGACTATTCTAAGACCAATATTTTGTCCACCATCCGTCATGACTAAAGGAGTTAACTTATATTATATAATTATTATATTATTATACGTACTTATCGACTAGGAACCTGAATAAAATTACTTCAACTTATGCGGTTGTTAATGGTCTACTTAACTTTGGCTATCTTACATAGCTGCAAGATGTAATTGTTGTATGATTGAAAAAAACAATTATAGGCCTAGATACAATTCATATCGAAGTTGAAAGTTAGATAGTCATAGTAATGCTTGTTTCGACTCAAGTCAAGGGCCAAGGATGAGGAGAAACACATAAACCATGCTAGGCCTAATGTTAAGTAATGCTTCAATCAAGCTACTCAATTCAGATATTCAATAGTATTACATTATTGCATCTAGACCTAACAACGCTGTCACTGAATGGGCAGTGGTGACTGCAATCCCCGCCCATGCCTTGCACCAGTAGCAGTGCTCCCTTTCAGACACAGAGTCAGGCTCAGGGCGAAGACACTCTTTTCAATAAAAGAAAATGCATCCACATTTGCACACCAAATCCCAAACAACTCAATTCCCATACCCTTGTGAAGGTTTCTACATAGAGATGAGATGCAGAATATTTCGCATTTTAAGTTCATTTGAAACGAGGGCATTCTTATTTCCATTTTGGATCCTGCACAGCCAGGGATGTTGTCTACGATACTCGATAGGCTACTCAGCGAGTCTGAGACAGGCTCCGTCCCAACCCCCGGCAAGCGAGGCATCTCAACCCTAGATAACGCCACAGAATAACTAATAAGCCACAGCTACCGGTAAAATATAGCATCTAAAGCCGAGGCAAATAATGCATTTACTAATAGAAGTTTGCATGTGGGAAAGATCGACGGTAATTTTTGTATAGATTTTATCGTGAGTCATTGTGATTTTCCCGACGAAGAGGGTGACAGTCCTGCCAATCGCCCTCTTCGCTTCCGGGCTCCCGATTTGGTCCTGTTCAAACGCAAATTCAACCGTGAAATAACGTTGCCTTACCTTCAGAAAGCTCTAAATCCAGCTCTGCAAGCTTTGCCCTGATCTCCAAGGGCAGCTTGGAAACGTCCACGGGAAGGTCGGCCATAATTTCCAGGTATTTTTGAAGCCCGTAATCAATGTTTTCAACCTTTTAAGGCCCAGTCGCCATCTTGAAATTCAAACCACACCTTCACACTGCACCCCAGCTTCCGATTTGCGAACAAAGTCGTCTCTGCCGGGGAGGGCCTCTGGGATACGTCGCCAATATGGCGTCGTCAGCCCGACCACTCTGCGCAGCAGGGCCCTCTGCGGGACACGCGCGACAGAGAGAAACTCGACGCAGATTGTCGCGACTGGGACTACTTTCGCGGGAGATGGCCGCATGGTGGGTTGTTTGAACAGGTAGAGGGGAGGAAAACAGAGAAAATACTGGAAATATCAGCATGACAGGTAAGTAGAGGACTGGCTAGCGTAAGATTAGGACCTGGAGATTAAGGATGTGTGACAATTTACTGATGGCATTTGTGTTTATGACATCTAATTTGAGGGGAAATTGAGAGGTGCAAGATCTCTGGGGGTATAGATGGGGGGGGGGGGGGGTCCCGTGTCCCTTGTCGATTTAAAAAAACGGTGATGTCGCCTGTCCCTATATATCTAGGTACTCAAAGGAAACTTGTACTCTATAATTCACCATTAGGCTTGAATGGTAAGGGCCGTGCATAGATAAAATAGCATTACAAGATGATATTTCTGTACATCATCACCCATCCAGAAATGACTATTTTATGCTGCTGGATAACACCGGTGGATCAATAAAATTCTTTGTTTAACTCAAAGGAATAAGTAGTCTATGATAATTCAGTTTTGATTTGTATGAGCTAAAAAGTGTCCAAAGAGAAATATAATAGGGGAAAATAGTGTTAAAGTAGAATTTAATGTTTGAATATATGGGTGCCGAAAATACACTCCATTCTGTGTGTAGATCTATGTCTTGTATTATCGGCAGGGTAACCTTATTAATTGTAATAATGGGGTGGAAAGTATATCAAAATTGCTAAAATCATAAACCATTATTCAGAATTTATAGTAAAGTCATGGGGCTACGTGACAAGTACTGCATTCAAAGTAAAATTTGCTTCTGCTACTATAAATCTTATATAATAGTAAAGCAACACTAAATTTGCACAAGGCCGGGACCCATAAAGAAGGACAAAATCTATGTTTCTGATTGAATTATGTAAGGCTGAAATTTTCTTTAAATTAATCTTGATGATAGACTTGAAATCACTTCGATTTCCAAGAAAGATGATAAATACGTTTTTTTCTGGCAAAATTAAACTATTTATGTATATCTACCACAAACTAGAGATGAATTACATGCTTGGGTGACGATAATACACGACAGGTGCCGATAATGGGGCCCTTGATGGGGGGGTCCCAATGTCGCATGTCAAATTTAAAAAACGGTCATGTCGCCCTGTCGAATTTAAGAAAAGGCCATGTCGCCCTGTCAAATTTAAGATAAGGCCATGTCGCCCTGTCAAATTTAAGAAATAGCAATGTCCCATGTCACTAAGCCCAAAAAGGGCCATGTCGCCCTGTCAAATTTAGGGGTCTAGGGCCATGATAATACACTCCAAAACATAAAAAAAATAATCAAACAAATGTTTTCCATATTAATTCCTGAAAATCATTTGCCATAACCCAGGGGGATTAATATATGGGCCGACCATCTCATGAATCACATTGTCATCAAAATTAAAGGGAAATAAGCCCACAATGATGTATTATGCCCTAAGGTGCCGATAATACCCGCCACTACTCTAGAGCCATGTCCCATGTCGAATTTAAGAAATGGCCATGTCATGTGTCAATATATGTTTAAAGCCCTGTCACTTGTTGAATTTAAGAAATGATCATGTCGCAGTCTCGATTTTAAGGGTCTAGACCCATATTACTGGTTTTCTTCACCCTACCCGGTACTTTCAATTTTTAATTAATCCTTTCACGTTTTTCTGCCTAAATGATTACTCATATGATTGCTCAAGATGAACAAATATTATTTTGACCCATTTGATTTTATCATTATGTTATGGCTTTTTGTTATTGTTTTATTGCCCTAAATTGCTGAAAAAATAGAAAAATTGTCTTTTTACCCAAATTTTCATATCAAAACATGTATTCTATCAATGGCAACTATTTATGATACAGCCTATACATGTAGAAAACAAACTGATACATCATTATCTTCCTTTACCATGTACATTTTATTAATAGGAAACTTGGTTTAAAAAAAATCAATATTTAACCCTTTTTTGCCTGATTTTCTGAAAAATTGATCAATTTTTTCCACTTTTCCTAAGATTTGTCAGGTCACATGACCATGAAATCATAATTCCATTATAACAGTAATATATTTAGAATCCTGAGGTTATAAGCTTTCAATTGATATTATGATATGCTTTGAAATATCTTGAAATAAAAGTTTAAATTAGCATTATCATTTCCCTTGTCTATGTTAAACAGATGAAAAGTGGCTTCTCAGCGGTCTGGAAAGGGAAAGGGAAAGGCCCATGTCATTTGTCACTTAATTGCCATGTCACATGTCGAATTTAAAAAACGGCAATGTCAATTGTCGAATTTAAGAAATGCCCCTGTCACCCTGTCGATTTTAAGGGTCTAGACCCCCAACCTACCCACCCACCCCCTATTGTGTGACATCATTTTATGGACGGCCCCTAAGTCTGGGTCTGATTGTCAGTGATAGAGTAGTGACGTGTATTATCGGCACCTTAAAGGAAACCTTGCACATAACTACTGGGTGAATATATTTGAATGAAATTCTATGAGCATGGTATATGTATCAAGAACTAATAATGCTTGAGATATTTTAATGCTATTCTTATTGTTGCTGCAGATTATGAGGCTTTAATGATTGGTCTATTTTATGATTTTTCAAGGGAAATCCCCATGTTTGTGACGTCACACGGACACTAATTGGGAATTCCCACCTTTCAATAAATGGGAATCTCCCACTGTAAAAATACTATAGACAGGAAACTGAACTAAAACTTGAGATATTTATATTAGGCCCCATACAGGCTATTTTTAATCGTATTTTTCATTTGCCTAAGTCTGTTCAATTACCTGGGATTCCCGGATTATTTTGAAAGGGAATTCCCATTATTATGACGTAGGAAGGGGAGTACTAAAAAGCCCAGAATTTAGGGAATTTCCAAATTTAATTTCTTTTGATTAATAATAGAAATCAGTATCCTACTTGTCTAAGAGTGCCCATGATTCCATAAATGGGTGTTATTCTTCTCAGATTATAGATATCTGTATTCACTCAGAGGGGCCCAGATTCCATATTAGAGGGGTCAAAATAATTGCAAGATAGGTTCTTCTTCTGAAATATCTATATTATTTTATATTACACTCATTTCTAAGTTGCAGTTAGTCTGCAAACTGACCAAATGCCTATGAAATGGCTGTATCTAATATAATCAAAGAATATCTTTGAAAAAGATTTAGCGAAAATTCCTATATTTTCCTATATTTTTGCCCTAAAACCTCCTATATTTTCCTATATTTTCACTAAAAAATTCCTATATTTTCGCCGAAGGCCGTTATGACCCCTGCCTTAGGGACCTCTGGTCCTCATCTAATGCCTTTCGCCCTCTCATGCCCTGAGGGGCCCCTGAACTTCACCTGTTGGCCCTCTCCCCCAATTCATACCCTAGGCCCTTTAGCTCCCCTCATGGCCTGAGGGGCCCCGGGCCCTCACCTGATGCCCTTTATCCCATGGCCTTAGCCTGTGGGACTTTTAATTGTCATCTCCCAGCTCTCAGGCCCCTCCCATGCCTTGAGGAACCTCTGAACTTCAGTGATCTAATTGTCACTGGACCACCCTACTTGCAATCTCCTGTCACACTTCCCAACCCTAACCTGTCTTCATTTCTCATCCCTCACCTGTCTCTGCCCAACCCCTTCCTTTCTCCCTTTAAACTCCCCAAGCAGTTTTTTTTTTCAGTGGTCCATGCCCGCCATCACCAGGAACATCCAGCCTTAAAGGGTTGGTCCAATATTAAACTACAAAAACCAACAAAACCTTGATTTACTGGATATATCATTTCTTCAGAAAGCTGTTGTGTTTTATAAACATTGTTCTGTAAAATTCCTCATATACTGTCAAAGATACAGAGATCTCGAGAATCTTAACACTCCATTTATATCATTTTTGTCTCTGGGTTCGACTCCCAGCCTGGCTAATTAACATGTTGAATTACATGTTTACAACACTATGGTGTGGAGCAGATGAGTCAGGGCTCCACAATTATGATGTAAATGGAGCTAAAGTAATGCTCATTAGTTTCCACCTGCTTTGAACTGAGACCACCCAACCTCATTTCTTACTTCAGGAATGGACCCTGTGGAGGGTGTAACAGAGAGACAACAACAGTTCTTGTTGTTGTGGTTTTATTGGTCGCGTCGCGTAAGGTTGTATATGGTGTGCCAAGTCGAGTGGTGAACTTATAAACTGTTTTTTTAAATTTTATTTCGCTGGTTGGGGTTTTGCAGCGTAATCCTATGATGTTTCAACCATCACATGGGAACAAGCTTCAGCAATTTTTTCATTATGACGAGTTTCACATCCGCGTTTATGGACGTCTATGGGAGGAAAGTCCTAAAGTTGGTCGAGTTTTGCAAGCAGTTCCTTTGGATTGGGTCTTGATTTCTGTCATCATTGAACTCTATGGAGACAGTGTAGTGACAAGTTTTGTAATTATGATAGGTCTTTAATGACTGTAAGTTGGTATACATTTAGCTTGAAGTCTGACTGTCTCCCTACTCCCAATGTTCTGCTTTGGTGTCCCCATCCTGGTGCCTAGTATGCCCATCCTGGTACCTGGTATGCCCATCCCGGTACCTGGTACAGTGGCGGATCCTCTGTACATTCATGTCTGTTAGCCCCCTTCCCCCCTGTACATTCATGCTTGTTGGCCCCCCTTTCCAATTCCTGGATCCGCCCCTGTGGTATGCCCATCCCCAACCATCCCAATGAATGTTTTGTCTTGTTACTTCTGGCCGGTTTCAAACCTACGCTCTTCAGATTACGAAGCGAACGCCTTGCGACTGAGCTATTGGGTCCTGCGTTGGTGTAGGCAGCTGTTGAAGGCTTTATTCCTGCTGGCCCTGAGCCACTGGTGGTCGTCCTTCTGTAATGGGCAGGGGTGGGCACAATTTTGTTTCATGTCGCAAAAATTGGGAGTCTGGGATGGGAGTCTGGAATGGGGATCTGGAATGGGGGTCTGGGATGGGGGTCTTGAATGGGGGTCTGGGATGAAGTCTTGAATGGGGGTCTGGAATGGGTGAAGGGAGGCTGACAGGAGGCTAACAGGTGGTAACTGGTGGTAGATGGTGGTAACTGGTGGTAGATGGTGGTAACTGGTGGTACATGGTGGTACATGGTGGTAGATGGTGGTAACTGGTGGTAGATGGTGGTAACTGGTGGTAGATGGTAACTGGTGGTAGATGGTCGTAGATGGTGGTAACTGGTGGTAACTGGTGGTAGATGGTGGTAGATGGTGGTAGATGGTTGTAGATGGTCGTAGATTGTGGTAACTGGTCTTAGATAGTGGTAACTGGTGGTAACTGGTGGTAGATGGTAACTGGTGGCAAATGGTGGTAGATGGTGGTAACTGGTGGTAGATGGTGGTTACTGGTGGTAACCGGTGGCAACTGGTGGTAACAAGATGCTAACAAGATTATGATTAGTTTATAACTTAACTTCCTGCATTTAATTCCAATGGGCGAAATTGTCATTTTACCAAATGATCGATCTCTTCAATCATATCAATCGTTAAACTTGTATATTGGGGGTGTGTGTGGGTGGGGGTGAGATGTGGGTGGGATGTGGGTGTGTACTAATAGCTTAGTACTTTTAATATATTATCATCTTCTATAATTTAGTTATGATCAGACCTAGCAAGTCTACTTCTAGGCGGAGACATTTTGCGCTCCCATCGCCACCTGTTAACCAGTATAAAAGGTGTTGCTAAGGTAGGGAGCGAGTTAGTTAGGAGTTAGAGTTTAACCATAGAGCTAGAAGAACTGCTTGGAGTAATACCTACGGCTCCTGCGCAGTATACTGGAGTTTACCAATACCAACAGCTTCGGACAAAGGTTTGTGATAGAGCTAAGCACTAGGACGGTCTTGTGGGCACCGGAACAACTTGTATTCTAAATGTGGTTGATCGCTGAATAGGAGATGGGAAGGTGGACTGATGGAGACTTATTCACTGTGGCTTTGACTCGGGATGAGATGTTAATTGAATAAAAGACCTTTCACTTTACCAGCTCCCTCATCGTCCATTTCTTTTGAACTATTGGGGAATGGATGTATTAACTTTAAACGCAGGCTGATCGACTCGATAACCTGGATGGACAACTCATGGATCAAATAACTATACACATCAAGCAGTATTAAATCAAACATCAACAATAGTTCAGGTGGAGTGGGGGAGGGGTCTTACTCAGAATGTGGGTGGGGGTGTGGTGTGGGTGGGGTGGGGGTCTTACCGTTCCTAACACGTCACAACTCATTGGAATCAGGCTCTTGGGTACGAACGTCAAAAAACCCATCAAATCTAAAACTTGGATTTACTTGTCCATCTTACTCAGAATGTGTCCCACTCTACTGGGGAACATTTCTTACCCTTCATAACATGTTACAACTCATTGGAATCAGGCTCGTGGGTGAGAACGTCAAAAACACATCAAATCTAAAACTTGGATTTACTTGTCTATCTTACTCAGAATGTGTCCCACTCTACTGGGGTATGTTTTATATCCTTCCTAACGTGTAACAACTCACTGGAATCAGGCTCATGGATCAGAACGTCAAAAATGCGTAAAATCTGAAACTATGATTTACTGGTCCATCTTACTTAGAATGCATGCCACCCTACTGGGGAACCTTTCTAACCATTTCTAATGTGTCCCAACTCATTGGAAACAGGCTTGTGGGTCAGTAGGTCAAAAATGCTTAATATCTGAAACTTAGATTTACTTGTCCATCTTACTCAAAATGCGTCCCACTCTACTGGAGAACCTTTCCTACCCTTTCTAACGTGTCACAACTCATATAAATCAGGCTCGTGTGTCAGAATGTCAAAAACGCATAAAATCTGAAACTTGGATTTATTTTTCCATCCCTGACACACTTTCAGCGACTGTTGTAGATAAGACTAAGTGTCAGTTTGCCAGGTATGGCATTCCCAGGGTGGTTTATATAGACAATGGCCCACAGTTTATCAGCAAGGAGTACAACGACTTCTCATCAAAGTGTCACTTCCGACACACCACCTCATCCCCCTATTATGCCAAGGGGAATGGAAGGATGGAGGCAGCTGTCAAGGTAGCAAAAGGGATGCTGAGAAAGTCGGAGGACTTCCATCTGGCACTCCTTTTGTATTGGAACACCCCCCCTGCAGGACATACCTATTCTCCAACACAGCGCATGTTATGTCGCAGGACCCGTACGAACCTACCTACTGCAGATCAACTACTGAATCCCAGTGCCCTTGATCTGAAGGTTGTACAGGCAGAAATATTAGCAAAACGTAAAGCTTCCAGGACCTAGTATGATAAGTCAGTGGGCTCAGCACATGAGCCATAATGTGTTGGGGAGTATGCCTATCTAAAACCACCCCCAAACAGACGTGGAAAGGCTTGGACTTATGGCCAGATCATGCAAAAGGATGGCCAGAGGTTTTATACCATAGCTACTCCACATGGAGAGGTGTGTCGCAACCGTGTGCATGTGCGACCTGCAGCGCCTCCATCTGGTAACCTCGCTGCACATCCTGGTGCATTGCATGTGCCCCTGAGGATCCCCCACGACAGGCCGGCAACACTCCTATGTGTGTCTGACAGGCCTCGAAAGGACTCTGCCACACACCCTGAGGGCAATGCTGATCTCTCCACCACGGACCCACCTATAGAGAGAGCCCTCAACCAGGTGCGCCTGCTCCCACCAGACCGAGTACGCTCAGCGTACCTGACAACCACACTGGGTCTGCTGTTCAGCCAGTGGAAGGATTGGTGGGGAGCTCTGCAATAAGGACACCGGCATACACAAGAAAAACCAAAGCCCCAGCTGCTTCTGAGTGTGCTCCTATTACTAAAAGGGAGACTAGGACGAGGCAGGTACAGCTTCATCCCAAATATGCTGTCTATGTGTTGGGATAAAGATACTGTGACATTGACATTTATTGGACTGTACATGTCTGCTGGGAATATCCACATAGTTTAAAATTTGTGTTCATTATTACTTTTACTTCATATTTACTTAAAAAAAAAAGGAGGGGAGATGTTGGTAGGGGCCTAAGCAGCCAGAGGAAGCAAGATGGTGGCAAGCACCGTGTGACAAGTTGTTTGTGTCTAGAGACCAGTAAAGCATATCTACCCAAGTTCCTGGAGGCTGTTCACCTTCCAACTCAATGAATGGTTATAGTCACTGCATGGCTCCTCTTTTTAAAAAGTTCCACCTTTCCCTTAACCCTTTCCTGACGGCTCCATAGAGAATCGATCACATATGATCGATGGTCAGTAATTTCCTTAATTCTGGTTGAAATATAATGATTTTTGATACACTTAAACTAGATGATATGATAATACTATCAGAACGCCTATTTCATTCATGAATAGCCCAATTTTAATTTTGTGAGGCTTTGATTAGCCTTACCTTTAGGAATTTTACCATTTCTTTGAAAAGGTCCCCTAGCTTATTTGTTAATATGAAATTCAAGATCTTAAGGAATAAAACGTTTTTCTATGATCAATAATTCAATTTATGTATGTCAATGTGCTTGAGCATGTCAAACACTATCCTATCTGAAAGCAAATATCAGTACTTACTTAGGAGTTCTGGTGAGGAATTACCAAGTTCCGGTGAGGCGATCAAGGATGGGTCCTGCTGCTTCGATGGATGGGGTAACTCTGATTATCCGGCAGGCTCGCACATGGGGGGCGCCGAGCATTGCCAAGCGTCGACGACACTCCACCTCATTCCATTGTTTTTAGGAGGGCACCCTCAATCAGCAGGAGCGCCATCCTTGTCAGACGAGGCTAGTCCTAAGTTTACATCTTGGTTGAATGTTCATGGCCTAGCAACTACGGGTGTATGTACAGTTCTATATGTTCTAGGCATCTAGTCGCTACTATATGCAGGGATAGGTCCTCTTGACCTACAACCGGGAGAACTTCCGGGTGTTCCTCGAGGAGATCTCCAAGTCGAGGCTGGGTGGGATTCCTTGGAGTTCTCCTACTCGGCCCGTCACCAGGCGGATGGTGGTCAGCCCTCAGAAGTTTTCCTGGGGTACTGAGGATCGTCTTAAGGGCCCCTGCACTAGGTGGATGAGCTTTTGTTGTGGGCACCAGCTTCTGTTTTCGCGGTGGAACCCCTCCACTCTCATGGGGTCTTGGTACTCCTTGGCCTCTGCCCTGGTTGAACTGGTTGTCTTTGAGGGCAGTGAGGTCCCCTCAATTGAGACTGTACGGTTCTCCTCTTCTGCCCTTTCTGGCTGGGGGGTTGTTGCCTGGTTCCCCCACTGGACCCTTCGGGGTCCAATGCCTCCAAAGGTCACTTAGAGACCTCTGGCTGATGCGAGGGGCTGATTGTTGTTCAGGTCCCAGCCAGCAAGAGCTGACTGGTTGCCAGGCATCTGGGGAAGGAGAACTCGGGCCCCCCCTTGGCCCTTGAGCCCTGCGATGTTGATGAGCGGCCTAGCTGGTATGGGGAGCTGGTTGTTGTCTGGGTCCCATCCAGCGAAAGCCGACTGGGTCCTAGGCAGCTGCGGAAGGAGGACCCGGGTTCCCCCTTGGTCTACGAGCCCCGCGATGTTGATGGACGGCCCGGTGACACCACTCTCCCACAGACCAGGTGGTATGGCCACTCGCAGGGAGCCGGTGACGCTCCTAATCTGGCCTCCACGGACTGTAGACAGGAGCTTGACTTCTTGCTCTTCTCTGTGTCCAGCACCGCCGACAGTGTTTGGCAGTGGGAGGGCTGTATCTCTTCTTGTCTTCTTGTTTTGGGATGTCTTCTGGCCTGTGGCATTAGTCACCTGTCGTGGTCTTTGCTTGAAGGATGAAGTCTTGTCCAGACAGCTTGCCTGGTCAAGGTTCGGTTGCAGGGTTTCCCAGTCCAGGCATGAAACCAGGTCTAGGTCGCAATCTCAGTCCAAGCGTAAGGCCTTGTCTAGGAGGTTTTGGTCTAGGTTGGACGGTTCTTATTTGGTTTCACAGACCTCGGAATCTCGGTCCAAGCATAAGGCCTTGTCTAAGAGGTTTTGGTCTAGGTTGGACGGTTCTTGTTTGGTTTCACAGACCAAGCAGGAAGCTTGATCGAGGTAGCAATCTTGGTCCAAGCATGAAGCCTTGTCCAGAAGGTGATTTTCATTGAGCTGGGATGGAACTTCCTGGCCCAAGTGTGAAGTCCGATCCGGGCGGTGATATTGGTTGAAAAGGGTTGGTGACTGGTCAGTGTTCGCTGGCAGGTGAGCTGGAACTCGCAGCTACCGGATCTTTCTGGTCCATGGGTGGGGCCTGTTCGAATTCCGGGCCGAAGTGTGATACTCAGTCCAGCGATTGCTCCAATGACAGGGCTTGATCCAGTGGGCGATCTCGGTCTGGGCATGAGGGCTGATCCCGGGAGCGGCTTGTGATGAGGGGTTGCCATGGAGCCTGTTGGATTACTGGGCCGAAGTGTGATACTCGGTCCGGCGGGCGACCTCGGTTAAGGAGGGGTGGTGATTGGTTGTGCTTCCCAGCACCTCCCACAGTGTTCATTGTTGGGCGGGCCAGGACTTCTCCTGTCTTCTTGATCTCGGCAGCTTTCAGATCTTGGGGTTTTTGTTCCATGGGTAGAGCCTGTTGGATTTCTGGGCCAAAGTGTGACACTTGGTCTGGCAGGTGACCTTGGTTAAGGAGGGGTGGTACCTCCCACAGTGTTCATTGTTGCAGCACCTTCCACAGTGTTCATTGCTGGGCGGGCCAGGACTTCTTCTGTCTCCTTGTTCTCCGCAGCTATTGGATCCTGGGATTTCTGTTCAATGGGTGGAGCCTGTTGGATTTCCGGGCCAAAGTGTGACACTCGGTCTGGTGGGCGACCTCGGTTAAGGAGGGGTGGTGATTGATCACACTGACCACCCCTTCCTAGTTTTCCGACGCCGTAATCTCTGCTCCCACCAGTTTATATTTGGGATTTGGGCACCCACGCAAGAAGTGGCCCAACTCTTGGCAGTTGGCACACTGCCTTGGCTGGCTTGGGGAATCGTTGCATGATCCACTTCTGCTCAGGTATGGCGTCTGTGACCTTGCTGGCCTCCTCGCTGTAGCTTGCAACTTGTCCATCATGGCCCCAGCCTCTGTCTCTACAGCTTTTTCAACCTGCTCCCCCAGCAAGCCCTGCGAGTGATGGACATCTTGGCTGTCCTGACGTCTGTGCTCCCTAGGGGGCTGTTCTGAGAATTGGTGGTCATGCCATTCCTCATGCCAAGAAACATCATAACGGCCAGCCCATGCCTTGGTGTTCCCACGGTGATCCCTGTGGGCGAAGGGTGTCGAGTGAGTGACGGACATCTCGGCTGTTCCGGCCTCCATGCTCCCTCGGAGGCAGTCCTGAGGATTGGCGGTCCTGCCATTTCTCATGCCAAGAAACGTCATAAGGGCTCCGGTCATCATGCTCCCAGGGCTAGACCTGCGAGCGGCGGAGACCCTCACTGCGGTGACGAGGAGTCTCATACTGGCCCTTGCCTTGGTACTCCCACGGTGATCCTGGTGAGCGACGGTCATCCCAGGGATGCGATGGCTCAGGGCTGTAACTGTCCTCTTGGCCCGTGTACTCCTCCTCCTAGGTATGGTGATGTGGGATATGACAGTTGTCCCGCACACTTCCCTTCTGTTGGGGCACTGGCCACACACCGCTTCCGTTCCTCTCCTCCAGTTCTGCTTGGCCACCTTGCCCGCCACTGCTACGGGACATTCCGCTTCTGACATTCGGGTAGGCCTCCCTCCATTCAGATGTCCCCTCTTCAGCCACTTGATTCTGGTGTTGAGCTCGCTCCGCTGCATCTCGGACTTGACATCCCAGTCTCTCCAGCTCGACTTCTGGATGCTTGCCGGTCCCCTCTTCTTCACTCCTTTCAGAGCTGTATCCACTCTCAGAGATAGTGGATTCTGGAGGTTGCATCACCTGTTCCTTCTCTGTCGATGACGGCTCTGTTGATATGTTGTGGGCTATGTGGAGATTCAGTGATGATGTAGACCAGGTGTATTTAGATGATTTATTGTAGCTTGAACTCAGTCACTGCCATGTTGCATGGGCCACCATAATAACAGTGATTAATATGAGGAACAGGGCCAAGGTGGGATTTACTGAAATAATACAATGCAGTAAGAATAATACCAATTATTCTACAGGCTCTACTGGTGGGATTTGATGGTTGATCCTTTGTTACTGTATTGGGGGTGGTAGCACTGGTTCCTTCACAGTTAATGATGGCTCTCCTTCTCTTGTTGAGGCCTACTGCTCAATCATCTCAAGCAGCGTTGGCAATTCATCAACTGGAGTCCCATCACCGACCTCTTGGCTGATGTGATCTTCCTTGTCCCCGCTTTCATATGAGGCGCCATCAGTACACTCGCTTTGTGAACTGTTCCCCTGTTCCTGGCTCTGTGGGTTGAACTGGACATCCTGCATCAGACCCATGATTCCTGGCTCTGTTCTGTCCTCCAGTCCCGCCTGCCTCCCATATCTGCCTCTGGCCTGTGCCCATTGTTGTTGGTTTTGGGGGCCCTTATACTTAGCAGCCTTCTTCTGCTCTGAATTGTTCATGATCGACTTTAGACTCACTACTTCCTGTTTGTACAAGCCATACAGCCTCATGTCCATCTTCCCAGCAATGAAAGCATCATTTACGAGCTCCAGCTTCTTGACTGCATACTGCCACTGCCTTAAATGCCTTAAATTATCATATTGCCCCATGTCAATCTTCTTATCGAGGAAAGCCTCCTTTAGGAGCTGCATTACTGCTGGGTCGAAGTGTGCAGCCACATGTTTCAAGCTTTCCACGGGCCCGTAGTCCTGGAAAACCTTCCAAATCACTTTGGCCTATGACAAGCCAACACCTGAGAGGGTTTTCAGTTTCGTCCACCGATGCAGTATTAATGTTAAATGGGGTGTCCGCTTCCATGTAACACACCATGATGTAATGTAGGGCAATTAAGCTTGGATGAATATCCTCTTTGCAGGCATAGTGAACTGATTCACTGCTTAATTTAATTTGCCTTGAATTTTGGAGAATTAGGCTAATAAATTTGGAAATTATCTTAGGTTTTCATAGATTTCAAAGATCTAATTAGCATTGATACCGGAAGAACTTGAATGAATCCCTGGCTTATCTTCAATCTTCAAGAATTAGGCTAATTAAAGGTTGCTCCGGAAAAAGTAACCTTAAACCCGAAATTACCTTAAATTTGGAGAATTAGCCTAATCTTTAGCGTCAATACCAGAAGAATTTGAATGAATCCCCGGCTTATCTTCAATCTTCAAGAATTAGGCTAATTAAAGGTGGGGCCGGAAAAAGTAACCTTAAACCAGAAATTACCTTAAATTTGGAGAATTAGCCTAATTTTTCTTGTCACCATAATAAATCAGGGTAGGACTTCCGATGAATTATGACGAGAGCCTGAGCCAGATTTTTGAAGTCTGTAAATTAAGTCACCAGGCTCTGTGGCCTTATATAGGATAAATGGGCAAAATTACTAAGTCCAAGTAGGCTTACTAAAGTTATGAAAACTACTCCTAATTCAGGGTAAAATAACTTAAATATATGGCCTAACTTAGTACATAATAAAGGCAGAATGTTCTGTAGGGGCCACTTAATGTTTTTGTAAAGTTTTAGTCAAAATGACTGACTCCTGGCCAGGACGCCTGGGCTTTTTTTGAAAACTAGGCCCCAGATTTTAGTCTTAAAAAGTTCACAACATGTCAAAATAATTACCCAAAATTAAAATTTAGGTGACATACAGTCCTCATAGGTGACACTTAAATCATATATACAGTCTTACTAAATGCAGGATGGCTCTCTAATTTGTGTGATGAAATGGTTTGGGATTTAAAAATGGCCACCTCCAACCTCTCCTGGGATGGGCGGGAAGTTGCCAAGTTCCACCAAATAAGTCCACAAAAACACACCAAACCACACAAAATGTCACATACACACAGGGGGGTCCTTTATGAATAATCCCTGTAAGTTTCAGCACTGTAGATGGCCTTTTTCAGACCTTTTTAGAGTCTTCGAAGGCAGGGGCTTGGATGTAAACAAATCTCCACTGGCAAAGTTTTATCTCCACAAAACTGTCACAAAAATGTCTTTTCCTGGATCCAAACTTGACAAAATCCTGGTGGGTAGGCACACCAACACTCCTGGCACCAATGTAAACAAATATCAGTACTTACTTAGGAGTTCTGGTGAGGAATTACCAAGTTCCAGCAAGGCAATCAAGGATGGGTCCTTGGGTAACTCGGCAGGCTCGCACATGGGGGGCGAGCAGCAGAGACCGCCCTCAGCCCCTGGTGCCTCTAGCCAGGGACCAGAAGGCCTTGACCCCGCCCCTACGTGCGTTATTCCCTAATTAGATTCCAGATACCAAGTCAGCCTGTTGTTGACCATTCTTTCCATGGTTTTGGAAAGGCAGCTAGTCATAGCAATAGGTCTGTAGCTCTGGGGATCACTCTTGGTTTTCCCATTTTTCAGGATAGGGACCACAGTAGCTTCAGCCCGAGAGCTCGGATACTGTTCGTTTACCTATATGTTGTTTTATGTAATGGCTAGCGGGATCAGCGGTGCTTATTGAGGCTTTCGAACGTAATTACGCCCCGCAGCGCCCGAGGTAAAATTCTCCCGATTATACGCACCGCAGCGCAATTAAAGACACGTGACCACCGTTGCCATAGTTTTGGCCAATCAGCGTCGGGAATTAAGTAAACAAACAAGATGTCGGAGTGCCGATGCGGCGATGTTGGAGTGCTGACGGCAATGTTGGAGTGCCGGTTTTCGAGTGTATACCCATCACATGAAATAAAGAAGATACTATAAATAATAAGTATTGTATATGGTACTTTTATTTCGTATTTCGATCTGATAATGACGACCGTATCGACGTCTAAATAGACAAATGATTGTCAGCACCATCCCGACGATGTCATTGCCATCGCCGTCGGCACTACAAAATCGCCGTTTCTTCAATAGATTGACAATTTAATGAATTTTGCAGGTCATTTTCGTGTGTTTAGCCATCACATAAAATAAAGAAGACACACTTATGTCGTATATCGGTGAGATATATTTACCCCCGGAACCGACGGAACCCACCTCATACTCCATAATAGTGTCTTCTTATTATAGTACAACTCTAGGAGTAGTTTGAGTTGTTCTTCTGGTAGTTTTTTCAGCATGTCATAGTGGCCTTTATCCCCCGTCGTTGGCCTGCAGGACTTTTAATCTTCGTTTTTTTTAATCCTCATCTCCGGGCTCTCAGGCCCCTCCAATGCCTTGAAGGACCTCTGATCCTCAGTCTGTACTTACTCTCTTAACTGTCAGTGGACCACCCTTCTTACAGTCTCCTGTCACACTTCCCATCCGTAACCTGCCTCCATTTCTATCCCTCACCTGTCTCTGCGCAACCCCTTCCTATCTCCCCAAACAATATTGGTCAGGGGGCCATGCCCACTATCACCAGAAACATCAAGCCTTAAAGGAGAACCGCAAAGGCAGTTTTATTGTTTATATTGTGTTGAATATGTATTTCTTCAGATATATCTGCAAAATCACTGCTATCACATCATTAATACAGGAGTAATTGATATTTAAAAATTAACTTGCACAGTGGCTTCTACTGAGTGTGTGTGACGTCATCTAGGCTCTTTCACACATGTAGAGCAAGCTGATAAGGCTATTGTTATGGGTGTCTGCACACACAGACACCTGTGAAAGAGAGCCTAGATGACATCACAGACATGTGAGATAATCTGTGAGAGTGGATTCACATTCATAATAAAAGCTTATTTATCTTATTATATTATCCCTGTATGCTAGTTTGAGTCTAATTCTCCCAACCACGGATAGCCATTTTCATGAGTTTTACCTGCAGGTTAGCCTAAAACGGAGGGCATGCTGGGTATTATGTCGACTAATCTCAAGGCTTTAGCATATAAATTTTGATGAATTCTATCATCATTTGTAGATTAACATTGTTAATAACACGCCATCATTATTTTTAATTCAATATCCATATCCATTGATATTTCCTGAGTAGTTTGACAATTCATTCATTGCAGATGGATCTATAACAATTATTTGCTTATTTTCTATAGGTTTTCCAGGGTTTTTGTCGACAGAATTAGTCCAAATTAGCCTGCAGGTCATTAAAAAACTGGAAATCAGCTATCCGTGGTAGGGAGAATTCTGTTTAAAATATACATCAATTCTCCCTACCACGGATAGCTGATTTACAGTATTTTAAGTACCTGCAGGCTACTTTGGACTGAATTTGTCGACAAAACCCCTGGAAAACCTATAGGAAATTAGCAAATAATTGTTATAAATTCATCTACAATCAATGAATTTTCAAATGACCTAGGAAATATTAATGGGTATGGGTACTAATTTAAAAAATGATGATAGCTAGCTTTTAACAATGTTAATCTAAAATATATGATACAATTCATAAAATTGTCTATGCTAAAGCCTAGAGTCTTGTCGACATATTACCCAGCATGCACCATGATTAGGGCTAGTCTGCAGGTAAACCATAGGAAATATGCTATCCGTGGTAGGGAGAATTAAGAGTTTTGTACAATATTTGGTATTTCTATTTTTTCCTTTGCGTTTCACCTTTAAAGGGTTGGTCCAATACTACAAAAACAAACGAAACCTTGATCTACTGGATATATAATTTCCTGAGAAGACTGTTGTACTTCATAAACATTGTTCTCTAAAATTCCTCATATATTGTCAAAGATACAGAGATCTATAGAATCTTAACTCCATTTACATCATTTTTGTTTCTGGGTGCAACTCCCAGCCTGGCTAATTAACATGTTGAAATACATGTTTACAACTTTATGGTATGGAGCAGATGAGTCAGGGCTCCACAATTATGATGTAAATGGAGCTGTGCTCATTAGTTTCCACCTGCTTTGAAATAGGACCACCCAACCTTATTTCTGACTTCAGGAATGGACCCTGTGGAGGGGGCCAACTTCTGAGGGATTATGGGCTTTTCATAGTTGTGTCAGAGGGGAGGAGGGCCAATCTCTGAGGGCTGCTTGGCATTAAAAAGGTTTGTCGAGGGGAGGGGTGCCAAACTTTGAGGACCTTACCCTATTTCCCTAATCTAAATCTGAAGCGGGGGGGGGGTGGGGTTCCTCCCAGAGGGCCCCTGGGAAGAATAGGTTCCTAGCGCCCCCTTGCTTATCATAAGAGGTGACAAATGGGGACCCTCTGCCCCCAACGGGGTCATCAAAGGCTGGATATGTGATGCCCTTTCTGTGGGACACTGCACATAAAAGACCCCTTGCCACTCTTTGAAAAGAGTAGGGTATCGAACCCAGTGGTGGGTTTGTCCTAAATCATATAGATATGACCACCCACAGCTGAAAAGCATCACCTTGTGCAGTCTGGTAAAAGAACCCAAAAGGGTTGGCCAGACGTTAAACTTACCCAACAAACAAACAAACTTTCCTGGGACCCAGGCTGGGTGGAACCCCACGGCTTTGATGCCACGCAGCCCTGGGATCTCAAGGTCTTGAAGACCCCAGTCCTTGGGGGAGCAGTCGACGTTAACCACAGTCAGGGAGGACAGGTTGCCCTGCCCCTGCCCAATGGTGTCGCTTCTGCCCAGCTGCTGACACAACTCCATAAGAGGGCAGTGGGAGTCCCCTTGGGGAATGTCATCCTGATTGGGCCCAGCTAAAGGTCGAGCTGTTCTGCTGGTGGTGCCCATAAACCAATCGTAGTGACCCATCAGTGCCTCTTCAGGGTGCCCACGCAGGTCTTATAAGGTCTTAAAAGGTCTTATTTTGGTTTTGCCATTTATAAGGCTATTAGAAAGGTCTTATTTTTGGTCCAGAGGTCTTAGAAAGGTCTTATTTTAGCTTAATCTGAAATTATTACAAGCTGTAATTTTTCTTCCAGTCATTTCTATCTTCACCTATTTTTGATAGTATGCGTAAATGATTAAAAAGGTCCAAAAAAATTCTTTAAAATGTCTTGAAAAGGTCTTATTTTGAAGCCCGACAAGGTATTATAAAGGTCTTATTTTGGTCTTATTTTGATTTCTGAAAAAGCGTGGGCACCCTGCTCTTAGAGTGGTGACAGAGTGCAGCTTGTAGACACCAGTCTTCTTTGGAGATGGTGGGTGGGGGGCATGGCACCTGGGGGTGTAAGGGGCCCGAGGCAGTGTCAACAGCAGCATTGATGGTCGGAGGCTTTAAGCCAGGGGGGTTGCCTCCAGTTTGGGACAGGCAACATGAGCCAGATTGGTGCCTGGTAGGGGGAGTGTGTGTGTGTGGGGGGAGGGGGGGACTAGAGCCCTCCACAACCAGGAGTGGGGGGGGTGTATGATGGACTTTGCGATGTGAGGCAGGGTGTAGGATGGGTGATAATTAACGCACAAGGGTGGTGTAATATGATGTGGACTTCTAACCCAAGGAACAAGAAGAAAAGGGAAGCTACTTAGGAGGGTGCCTCATCTCCTCCTACCTGTCCCTCTTACTGTCTCCACCCTGTTTGTCTTCCAACCTCCTACCTGTCCATCTTCAAGTCAACGTCATCAAGAAGGACGTAACCTGTAGCCGAAATGTGGACGGCATTGAAAGGCAGTTCAGATGGTCTATAGAGAATGGCTTCAAGTTTTCCAAAACCAAGACAGTGGCTGTTCACTTTTGCCAAATGAGGACCCCTCACCCCGACCCTGTGTTTAGGCTCAATGGGGACCTCATCCAAGTGGTGGAAGTGACCAAATTCCTAGGACTCATCTTTGATAGGAGGCTGTCATTTCTGCCACACATCAAGTCCTTGAGAACTAAATGCCTGAAAGAACTAGACATAATAAAGGTCTTGTGTAATACCAAGTGGGGTGCAGACAGTAGGGTTCTCCTCACCTGATCCCCTTCTAACCCTCATTGTACCCTGCTTCCCCGCTCAACTAAAGTAGGGAGCTACATGGTTGGTCACAGGGTGGGAGAAGTAGGGAGGTACATGGTTGGTCATGACCTGTGCCCTTTGCCTTAAAACCAAAGGTTGAGGCACAACTTGACAAGCTTAAGAGTGAAGGGATTATAAAGAAGGTATGCCACAGTGAGTGGGCTGTGCCTATTGTCACCCATGTCAAGAAAAATGGACAGGTGAGAATCTGTGGTGACTTTAAGGTGACAATTAACCCCGTGTTAAGCGTTGAGCAGTACCCTGTCCCTTGGATTGATACACAGTACTTATGCTGGGATGGAGACAGGGTCTCACTTGCATAAGATATAACTCTCTCCTCCCCATCCTGCACTTGGGAGAGCACTGCTCCTACCTTCAACATCACTGGCATCTGTGTCAGGTATAGATAAGTCCCCTTCAGCGTGAGAGGGATTACTCTAAATGGGGGCCTCTGTTAACTTTTCCTTGAGTAACTCAAAGGCCGCCTGGCATTTCTCTGTCCAATGAGGTTGGGGTCTTCCACTCACGGACAGCCTCAATCTTTTTTGGATCGCACCGAGTCCTAACTACAATTTACTCACATAAGTTTGGTAATTCAGTGAATATCTAAAAGGTTATGAGCTATAATTGAAAAAAGGTCCCGTGGTTTATGTCAGATGTGGGGGGTCTGGATGGGGGGGTCCCATGTCCCTTGTCGAATTTAAAAAACGGCTTTGTCACCTGTCCCTATACTGGGCTCGTGCTAGCCACTCGCCATTGCGAGTCCAAACCCTGTGTGGCGAGGACAAGTAACACCCAGATTCGCCACTGTGCGATTACCTTTCTAAAACATCATGGATACCCCAGAAGTCAAGAAAACGCATCTTTTGTGATACAACATTTCAAAATTTTCCTCATCTCTCAATATGTTTACCACACACTCATTAACATTACGTTTCTGTTACCATAGATCATTCTCATTAATTTGGTAGGGAATGGTTTCTGTTACGATTCATGGATATGATATGAAAGTCATATGTCATTGAACATTATCACCCTGTACCTGGTGATGAGTTGCATGCAGGGAAATAAGTCAGGGTAAATGAAAAAATCTGAAACCCCCCAAAAAAATCCGAAATTATCTTAAAATGCTATAAAACATCATGTATGAAATTAATTTTGAAAATTTCATTTGAGCTGAAGACGTAAAATAAAATCTGAAATCACATAATAATCTGAAACCTTACACCCCTGTGCATGGACGTGCATGGATTTAAAACGATAGACAAGCTACAACGCATGCAAAATAAAGCCTTACGTCTTTGTCAGGGTATTCATAATGTTAGAGACATATCAATAATCGACCTACATCATATATGTAGGCTGCGCATGCTAGGTGACCGAAGAAAATGCCAAATACTAAGCCTTATGTACAAATATAAACATCGAATTGATTGGCAAACAGCTAGGGAACGTAAGACACGAAATACAAGTAAAATCATATTTCGTACTGAAATAGCCACAATTAAGAACTATGAGCTAAGTCCCTATTATGTTGGTTGCCATTTATGGAATGAACTGCCTTATACTACACAGCAATCGTGTACCAAAAGTGCCTTTAAGGATTTAATTAAAAACATGCAGTAGTACTTTCCATCGACACCCCAAGTATAAGTATAAGTATAAATATGATGTTTTTTGGACAAAGCCGAGCCATTCTGTATGGCTACAACATAGCTAAACGACGATACTACACTATGATTGTACTGTATTTAATTATCATGTACTATCTGCCATGCTGAATCTTAACTTAGACGGCTGGCTGTATGGATTTCTTTGCTATTACAGACTGTATGGTCTATGTGTTTTTGCCGATTCTTAACTAAGACAGCTATTTCTCGTTGATATTTTCGACTAACTGTGGTATATGTTGTACAAATATCTTGTTGGACTGAATCTTAATTTAGACAGTCCGTATGTATATCAGTGATCGCCAACGGATTACTTTGTCTGCCTATACAGACAACACACCTACGTGGAAGAACATACTGTATGAACGTGGTTTAATAATAAAAAAGAAAGAAAAAAAAAAAAAAAATGCACCCTGAAAGATCAGGCAAAGCTGTTACTTATTTGTAATTTCTTTGGTTAGAAATGCTCGCTATTTTTCCTTATTTCTTATTTGTCATCTCCTTTCTTTTAAATACTAAGTATATAATATATAATCAGAGTTTAGATATATAAAGACTCGGGAGTTTAAGATATAAATATTAACACAGGCCACTTTGGATATTCAAATAGCCTTAAATATCAAATAAACGTGCCCATACTATTTAGAAAGGGAGAGATATTTTATGATTAAGCTTTGAGTATTAAATCTATTTTATCCAGGAAAAAACCTGGCAATTGAATATCACTTGTCTAGTCCATAGAATTGCTTCACAGTAAACTTATTTACATTCAATAATTTAGATCAAATAATTCAATTGTTGTTATTACAATCACATTATTTATATATTTCATATCCATAGGAGATATCAAAGGCTGTTTTCCACTTTAGAATCCTAAATGGGAAGCCATCGAGCGATGCAAATATTGAAGTTTAAAGTTCCCTCAAAATATGATCTGACGGTGTCACTTCAAAGTAATGTGATGAGATGTTCTGAATCTTAGAGCATAATTAGAAAATAGTTTTGAAAGATAACTCAATATAGTAAATAATATATTGAATGTGATTTTACAAAATAGACTAAAATAGGTGGCTAATGAAACATAAATGTGGCTAATCCAATCAGCAGTAAATTCGCCACAGTGGCGAGGGTATTTTGAATCCTAGCGCGACCCCAGATATAGTATATCTTAGTTTAGACCCATGTCCCTTGTCGAATTTAAGAATTAGCCCTGTCCCCTGTCGAATTTAAGAATTGGCCCTGTCCCCTGTCGAATTTAAGAAAATTAAGGGTAATGTCATTTGTCATTTTAGTGATTTAATTTCCATGTCCCCTGTCGAACTTAAGAAATGCCTCTGTGGCCCTGTCGATTTTAAGGGTCTAGACCCATAGACGGTTCAGATCCCGGGGTTCAGATAATGCCCTCGTGAGCTGGGTTACTTGAAATACCCACTCGGCTGACGCCTCGTGGCTTATTTCGCATAACCCACCTCACCCGTGCATTATCTACCACGTTATGTGGTAGATAAAGCACGAGTGAGTTGGGTTACGCAAAATAACACACGAGGCGTCAGCCGAGTGGGTTATTTCAAGTGACCAAACTCACGAGGGCTTTATCTGACATAAACCATGGTACCATATTTTGCATTTGATCAAGTGATCACAGTTTTCAAAAGAAGCGTGATCAATTGTATTTCTACTATGTTATTTCTAGTCTATATCATGAGCTATAAACTAACAGACAAATCACATGTTTGGTATAAGTATTAGCTGAGATATTATGATTAGAAAATGACAATTTTTAACATTGGATCTTATGGGAGGAGAATACTTTTTGTTTTAAAAAACTCATTTAAAAATGAAAACATCAAAGTTTTGAAAATCTGAAAGCAGGGTACTATGCACAAGACTCAGATATACATTTTATTCACTTACTGTTTAGGGTCTTGATGAATGTTACAAAAATTATTAGGAAAAATGTAAAGATATAGGCATCCCCTTAGCTCCAGTGGAAGCAAGCTGTGCGCCCACTCTGCAGTAAATAACCCTCCCAACAAGAAATGAAACCCATCAGATAGAGAGAGTGTCGTTTTGCAGAATGCTCTGTGCCGTGGGATTATATGGTTCCGCTTCACTAGACCCAATACGTGATATATTCACGGCCTAGTTCCTTTGTTCTCCCCGTCCACCGTGGTTTATACTTTAGAAGACCTCTCCTGGTCCAGGGAAGGAAAGAGGAGCAGGTGCAGGGGGTCCCCGATCGTCGGGAATACTCGCCGACTCGGCGCGCGAAACAAGGCCGGCCGTCCGTGAGGCGTGACCGGATCTACTTACTAGCACTGAAACCTCCGATCGAAAAAGTTTGCTAGATATGTTAATTTCCTTTATATATTACTTAATATAGTGCATAACAACAACTCTATTATGTTTATTTCATAACTGTACCGTTTATTAGGTCAAAAAGCATCACATTACGTTGGGACTATATACCGCGCGGCGGGACACAGAGCCGCATCACCGCGTAGGAAGTGGAAAAGAAAACAGCAGCGTGATCACAACGTCCCCCGCAGGGGTCAGTCTAGGGAGTGAGCGGACGACGCAGTGGCCCCTGTCGGGTGTAGGTTGCCACACCTTGGTCTCGCCGTCACGGCGATAATTCACGAGAGTCGCCTTCACTCTCCTAGCACATTCTGTGTCTCTTTGAGACATGCAAATTTACTCAGTATCAGATTGGAGCGCTGAAAGTTGCCGATTTCGCAAGATGGCGGCCACGCAACCAGACCAGATGTGAAAGTTTATTCCAGAAGTTGTCAAATTCTGTCTCTCATTGTGAGCACAGGGCATTCCAATATGTTGATTCCACTAGAGTTCATATCGAAGAAGCGCGGGCTTCTCGATCCCGCCGATTATGAGGTAAGGATTTGTGTGTTACCGGTCTAACTTTCAGAGTGCCAACCTGACACCAAAATTTTCTCGTCGTAACTTGGCTTTGGTTGCATTGGCGGGAAGGGCCAGTGGTGACTCTTCTTTGTGTTTTTGTTACTCGAATGGCAATAGAGCCAGTGATTCAGGTGGTAGCCAACTAGAAAGGTAAGGCATAAGGCAACACGTATTTTAACATGGTTGTCAATGCAACCAGGAAAATAACATGAACAGTGTCAGTGATTGGTGTAGCCTGGACTGGAGATAACAAAATCAAAGTCAAAATTGAATCAAACAAAAACCAGTGACAGTGTTGAATGTCTAACAGTAAGTCAATTGAATCGTGAATGTATGCGATCTGTCAAAAGTACTATAAAAGTTAACAAGATCATTCTAGGGTCTAAGGACAGTACTTTAAATCTTATGCTATTTTTTTCATGTATTGTTCTGCTTCTACGTGACACTTTGCGTTTGAAACTTACAAGTTTCAATAACCTATCTAGATCTACTACAAATCAGGACTGTGTCTATGCCTATGGCCCAGTGTGGAGAAGTCAGTAAATGACGTCATAACATTCACTTTTGAACACTTGCTTTGGTGTCAATATTATAATTCGCCACCCCCCTGCCACAGAACGCCAATTTTATAACAGTTTTATTGACAACTGAAAATCTCCAGACTAAATTATGTGTAGATCTATGATTCATTAAGGACGATGTAGAACTATGTGCTCTGAATATCAGGTTGAGTGAGTAAACTGAAACTGGGACACGCCCCCTCCCCCCACCCCCACCCCATTCTTTCGCAATGTCATTGAAACACCAAGAGATGTGGAGTAGCAGTTACATCCGGATTTCCCTTTGTTGAACTGATCACACTGAGTTTACCTACTTAAGGAGTAACATCGTACCTGGGTCTTCCTTAACGTCACCATCAATTACAATAATAAGACTGAAAATTGAAAATGGTAATATGATGGTCTAACATAAATTTATTAAGAAAGTTATAACGTTAATGTATATCAAAGTAGCTCCAAAGATTGATAATCAGATATGATAATGATTTTGTTTATAGTCTGGATGATACACCCATAGATTTCTATGAACGTTATAATGCTTCTTGTCAAACTTGGAATATGTTTTCTACATTATAAAAATGCTTTTAAACTATTTCAGGATTCTATTGAACACACCGAGTTTGCAGAACGACTCCGGAAATCGTTTTACTATGGAAAGACGCCCAACACGGATCGACCATCACTGCCCGTCTCTGGTATGTATAAATTTAACCAGATTGTTACCTAACTACATCCTCTAAACCACGTTTGGCACCTTCTGTTCACAGTCTCTGACATGGTCTATTATTGAAACCAACGTCGTGGGTGCCAACGACATTTACCTCAGACTTATAACAGACGTAATCAAAATAATTTAAGATGAGTGTTTTGTATGGAAATTTGTCGTGGATCCCAAACGTTTCAGCAATTGGTAAAAAATTATTTGCAAATAGTAATATTGATGAAAATAGGCATGTAGACCATGTCTCTTGGCAGGGATATTCTAGACTTGTAGGATCCAGTGTAATCCTCCTAATGTTGGAATTGTCAGTAAAGGGTCCATTCTGTTCACTATTGGCTTATGTTTTAAAAGTATCACAGTTTCAATGAAAAGGTCCACCTTAATATTGTTTCAAATCTCCACTTGATACTATTTTTCTATAAATAGCCTTGCAGGGAAAACTCGCTCTCTCAGTGTCAGATAGTCTTGTAAAATGGAGAATTCACTCAAGTAAATGCCAAACACGAACATAACAATTATTCAAGTAATTTCTGTAGTTCTCGTATACAGGTTTAACTTCTTTAGTAGAATAATTGAACAATGATAAATCCCCTTCATCCCATCTTGCTTCAGAATTAGCCGTTGGCTTCTTCAAAGACGCGGCACCCAGAGAGTTGGGTCGCGTGGACTTGACGTTCGCCTCCAACATCGGGCGCCAGGCATGCATCTCACCGTGCTCGATGATGTTAGGGATGATTTACGTGGACCGCCTCAAACACCGCAACCCAGAGTACCTGCAACAAGTCTCCTCCTCTGACCTATTTCTCATTTCCATGGTAGGTGTACTGCATGTAGTGTCTTCTCTATGTCCAGTACAAACAATAAAAGTAGTTCTTGGGCATACAGTGAAATGTCAGAATAAATTATCATATATTTATTTGTCTCCTAATTATGCCGTAGGTAGCGCCCGCTAAACCATCTTGAAAAATCTTAGGAAAAAGTAAGTTTTAAAGGGGCCTTCAATCAACATAAGTTACAAAGTACATATGCATTGTGATTTATCTACCGTATTTTAGACCCCTCGTCCTTGGTTATATACAGAAACATGCCCCATATCCCAACCCCCTACATAGGCCCCCCTTAACCTGATTGTGACTGGCAAAGGCTTCAATCAGATCATTCTTGTGCTGAAGGACTCTGGCTGTGATTTGAAAGATATTGTCTTCATGCAGGGTTCCCAGTCAGGTCTTAGATTGATTCTCTGAAATTTAAGGCCTTTAAAAGGTCTTAAATTCGACAGTTTTAAGACAGCTGCTTCCAACCAACTACACTAACTGCAAATTTGTATCAAGCAATATGTAATGAATTTTTTTCTTTGTACATGGAAACTGGGTCTTAATTTTTACGAACTTTACTCTTCAAAGGGTCTTTTGTTGATTTTCAAAAATGCTTGGATGGCGTCTTTGTAGATGATGGCCTCAAAGTACCTGTACGACGAAGGAGTGGACGAGGAGGTGTTTAACGACGAGTGGGCCGAGTCAGCCGACATGGATGTCGAGGACGTCAACACGCTCGAACGCAACTTCCTCAAGGCTATCGTAAGTTCCCTGAAGTAACGTGCTAACCTATCTGATACAAAAATTGACGTAGGGACCATGCGAAATTTTATGCTTTTCTATTTTACTCTCCATGGCCAAGCTAAAAGGTGAATTCATACAATTAACGTGTCCAGTTGCATTGAGACGATCTTTCAATTGTTGGGTATTTTAGATAATTCTTTTCTTTTTCTTTCTTTCTTTTTATTTGGGGGGGGGGGGGGGGGGGCAATACCAAATCTATCGTTTCAGTGAATGTCTACATGTTTGTATCGTATATGAAGGTAATCGTCACACCAATGATAAGTGGGGAAAACTGTTCAAACTATGGTCCTAATTTCAAAAAGCTGGATTTCGTGACAATTTTATAGTATTTCAGTGGTTTGCAGGGTTGTTACTCAGTTTTGTAAGTTTAGATTGTGTAAATTGTGAATAAACGACGCCAGTTTCATCAGACCGAGGAATGATTTTATTTGTAGAGAATCCATTAGGGAGACCTGTCGTGATAGCAAATGCAATCAAAGTTCCCGACAAAGAGAAATATTTAATTGTCATCCCTTATGGAAAGTCCCGTGAAAGTCTTGGTCGATTACAAGCGTCTTCCATGTTTAGTATTAACGTATATGCTAATACAAATACTAATTTCTGACTTTTTCAGGAGTGGCAGCTGTACGTCCGCAAGGAGGAGTTTTTCGATCTCTTAGAACGGATAGAACGAACGTAAGTGATGAATTTAGACATACTTTACATGTGTTGAAAAAGCGCGTCTGTGTGGCCTATATGACATGTTCATATAACTTAATGATCTGACGTGAAATTAATTATCCCGGATCATCTCATAACAGTCAAGAATTTGTCCTGTTTACCAAAGTTACAGTCAAGCCTTGTAATGAATAAGTTCATTTCTGTAGTAAACAATATACATGTCTAACTCTACGTGTGTGTGTGTATATATATTATACATGCCCATGCATACTTTTCGTAACTTAAACTGGTATATTGAAATTGTGTCATCAGTCGATTTAATGTTTTAAGATGTATCATGCTGCTTCAATATTTTAACTAATCCCACATTATTTGTGCAGCGTGGCACGTGACAAAGGACGAGAACGAGGCTTCCTGACCTACAACGACCTGGTGGTGCTCTCTGGTGACAACCGACTGAACCAAGCCCTGAGGGCCATCCTCGGCGAAATGTGTAAAGTGAGTATTCTAATCTCCTCTTTGATCTCTCTGGAATTATCTATAACATTAGCAGTTTACATTGATATTCTTGGATTAAATTAGAACATTTGCGTTTTTCCCAAACCAAGGTATAAAAACAACAACAAAAACACCTGCTTCGGTAAAATTATAGGGGTATGGTCCCTTTCCTTCTCATACTCATAGATTCGATCACCATCTCTGCCCTTGATATGACCAACCAACCAATAATGATAGAATATTAGGCTAGGATGTGACTGCTCTGATGCTACCACTCTGGGGAAAAATATTAAAACTTTCTGTGTGTTTCAGGTGTTCGTGGTTTGCTCGGTGGCGTACATGGCCGGAGTTCTCACTATGGCGGGTTCTACGTTCACCCTGGTCTGTCTCCAGCAGAACCTGCCTATACAGCCACTGCTCCCCACCGGACCTCTCAACGCACCAACAACCAGCTACACGACCCTGCCTGCATCTCGATCAGCGCCCGGCCGGGTCAACATGGCCGCCTCAGACAACCAAGACTCGTTGATTTTGGAGGGAAATGGTAGTGCGGACAACATGAAAGGACAATGGCTACACACGGAGAGGAGCATGGCTGGCACTGAGGATACTCAGAACCCGAAAAGCGCTATCGGCATGTCTGGACTTCTTACGCTAGCCTTCATCAAGGATACGGTTGTTCAGTTTGTGATGGCGATGAAAAGTGATGACCGAACGGGAGTGGCTGCAGCCCAGCACCGGAAGGTTGAAACTGGCGACTACTTAAACGGAAACCCTGAGGACAATGTTGTGTGTACCTGCGGCTGTTGTGTAGGGCCGGTGGACCAAACGCGACACTGCGTTAATGTTTCTTTCGACCACAACGGACATGGATACCAAAACCATCACCGAATGGAGAACCACAACACGAATAGACTTTGGGTACACCATAGGCATCTCAATGGACACAAGAAACATGGACATGAAGTTGTAGGTTGTGACGTCACGTCAGGATCTAGGTGCTGTTGTCGACCGTTGTTGCCATGGCAACCAATTCAAAGCTTAGGAACAGTGAAACAATCTAGTTTGGACAAACCATTCCATAATGTGGTATTGGGTTTTGGAACTACTGCGGAGGCCCTTGTCTCCGGTTAGCACGGTTACGCTGACTTAGGACTGAAAATCGGACTCATGTCTTTCGGCACAAGTATTTACATAAAATCTGTCAACAGCATTCTGAAGAGTACTCAATATTATTTTTACCCAAAAGCTAGCAAAGTACTCCACAGTGTATACGTACTAATGGTGGTTTCGCGAAGGTCGCTATATTAGGTTATACGTTAAAGTATGAATCTTTATTCAGAAAATATACTGTGAAAAATGGTTCTATTTATATACATTATTACTAGTATCCTAATAAGTGCGATAATATCTTTGCTCATCTTACATCATTATAATGTTGGATCGGGAATTCACTAGTGCCAAAAGTTTTCTACAAACTATTTCTTTGGTGAAGACAGAAGACATTTTTATAAAGATAAAATAATATATAGGTTTATATAAATCTTTATTCATTTAGTGAGTATGGGCATTCTTAAATTTCATTTAGAATGAATTTCTTCCCGTTCCGTTGTTGCTATGCTTATGTGTTACAGCTAATCTATATCTTTGTTTTTTTTTGTTATGAAATCATAGACATCAAACTTTCAAACTGTTTCCAAGCGTTGAGTATTCTTAATTTATTTGCAGCATATCAGTTGGTTAGTTCATTCTAGGCCGTGTGTTGTACTTCTAGAATTCCATCGTTTGTTTTGTTTGACAAAACAGCGTATATGAAGACTTTTTTAAGTATTTTGATGGAAGATAAAGCTTTTAGAAATGAAGCCTTATTATGGAGATGTGGCTTAAAATGTATTTTTTCAGTCAAGTAAAAGCATATGAAAAGCACTCGTATTCTGTTCTTGAATCTGTAATGTTAACGGAGATGTGAGACGAGCCGAATTATTGTTCTTGTAAAAATATGTTTAACTATTTAAGCCGCCATCTTTAAACGTTAGAAAGAGCCTATTCAGTTTGATTAGTGGAATGTGTCGTTTTTATTGGGAATATTATAAATGATTTAAATAACCAAATTAATATTATGAAGAAACAACACATCATAGGCAAGAGCAGATCGAATGTTAATATTTTTTAATTTCTGCAGTGCAGTACAACTTATATCGTCAGGAAAATTACTTTATTTACAAATATTATCACAGTCTCAGTAAATTGAAGCTTTGACCCTAAATAAGAAGAAAAATATCAACAAAGGGTCTTTCTTTTGGGGCTTAAACAAAAACAGAAACAATAAGTAGGTGACTTATGCAGTATCAGTACCAGATATGTAAAGCCATAGGGGAAAAAAAATCACAATATCCGTTCATATTTCTGAGTGAAATTAACTTCACGGCATAGTACTCCCGTCTCCTAAAGGAAACGTAGTCTGGACGGTCTGCATTACAAATTCATATTGTATTGCAGCTTTGTAAAGAGACTTCTCTAAAAGTAATGTTTTACTGATTCTACAACATGATTTTACATTCCTGTGATATCACACCATGTTGAAGTTCTATCATTAGGTACTTAGGAACATCAAGTTTACGAATATCACAGTAACAAGTGCTATTCGTATTATTTAAATTGAATGCATCTTAAATCATTTTAAATTTCCTTACGCGTATCATCTTAAATATAGTCATCGTACTAACAAACTTCTTAAAACTGATACTTTTCATTGAGATATACATGGATTAAACATACGTCTTCTATCATCTTTACTATAACAATACTGAGTTCTTAATTTGAAAACTTGACATACCACCCTAAAATTATATAAAACAAAACAGGTCTTATCAACCCATATTATCTTACCTGTAAAACCAGTAGGAAATATGACTATATTTCATAATATATATTAAATTATAATATCTGTTATTAAATTTAAAAAATTGCAGGTTGCAATATCTTTGGCTTCTTCGCAGGAAGATCTATGCATCTTCCAGCGTTTAATACTCTAAAGGACAGCTTTCAAACGCAGGCTAAGTGCTGATATGGTTTAAATGAAGACTTTGGTCGACTTTCGCCTAGTGGATCTGCAGTGAGGTTGGCGGTGGGTTTCTGATCAAGCGCGTGGGGGTGCCTGCCTTTCGCTGCCGGCTGGGTTGTGGTTGAGACATGGCCGCCTGGTGGGTTATCTGTCAAAAACAACATTATTTTGACATTTTAGGATAAGTTGTAGGAATAGACTGATTCAGAAATAACCGAACATGCATTACAGCATAGCAGTGATGCTATGATCAAAGTAATCTGACTACATGTACTCTATTAAAGTGAAGTGAAGATAGGTTTACAATTACCCGGGTACATATAGAATTTTATAGGCAATCTAGATAAGTTTTGTACTTTATTCAATGCAGGTATTACAATGTCTTAGTTTGGTTTTGCCATTTAGAAGGCTATAAAAAAAAGGTCTCATTTCAGACCTAGTAGTCTGGTCTTTTAAAGTTTTATTTTATCTGAATTTACTACAAGACGTATCTTTGCTTGCAGTCATTGTTATCTTTACCTCTTTTTGGTCGATTTAAGATTGTATAGCTGTTTAGAAAGGTCAAAAATGTCTGGAAAAGTTCTTATTTTGGTACTTAAAGAGGTATTTTGATTAGGAAAAAGCATGGGCCCAACGACATGCCAAGTGTTTTCGTGATTTCAAAAGGTGGCTTTGCTAGTCCATGACTGGTTCAATGTGTGTGTTCGACGTACCCTGCGTTCTGTTTGCATGCGGGCGTTATAGAAGGATGCGCTGTCTGGGTTCTCCAGTAGAAGCTTCATCTGCAGGCGGTTAAACTTCTCCTGCTCATCCTCCAGCTGCAATAACAAAATCATTAAAATTTAGCTTTATTGGAGAACCCAGGTTTGATTCTCCGGGCTGTTATGTTAGACCACTTTTCCTTGCCTAGAGAGTACAGGCATGTATCGTTCACCTTTCCTTGCCCTTATCCCCACCCTCATAGATTTGATCATAATACTTTGTACAAGTCAAACATATGTGCTTGGCCTGAATGGATCTTAAACGCATAATATTATAACCGTCATCTACTTGGCTTCAAATTTGACCAACAATTTCGTAATCTTTTGAGTGAATATATATAGATCCTTTATTGCAGTTGAGTCTGAGGAGTATTGGTTTATAGAGACTTGTATACTGCTACATAAGACATTTATCAAATACTGTTGAATTATACAAACATTCATTTTGTTTATGAAGGTTAAACCTCCACTTAGGACTCGTCACTAAAGCCAATAAAATTCTATGTGTGGCAGTAATAAAAGAAAAAGAAAGTCTATAAAATTTAGCATTATTTTTGTGAAGAGACATATCAGAGACATATCAGTACTCAAAAACGTGTCTGGAATGAAAAAAGTAACTCACCACTGCACTGGGTGATTTCTGGAGAGGTGCAACACCAGCACGAGTTCCGAACCCTGCAGTCGCACTTGTTTGTGGTTCGCCATCCACCAAGAAACTCTCTGCGTACCAGTTGTCAAATTCTGAGATGAGCTTTTGTCGCGTTTGATCGACCAGCTTCTGACAGTACATCACTTCCGACTTGAGGTTCTTTAGTTCGTCGAAGTCGGTACGGTATGCTTGTTTGAGATCCTTGAGTCGGCGAATCTCCAAGTACTCCTCCTCACTGATGATGATGTCGCCATCCTCATTGGTCAGGGGGCCTGGCAAGAGGAATTAACTTAGTTAAGATTACAGGATGTCATATTAGAACAACATCTTCATTGGTCAGGGGACCTGGCAAGAGGAATTCAATTTAGTTAATACTAGGGGAGGTCATATGAAAACAACATCCTCATCGGTCAAAGGGCCTGGCAAGAGAAAGTTGATTCTGTTAATGTTTGCAGATGTTGTCATTTGGAATAAACATCCTCATTGGTCCAGGGGCCTGGCAAGGAGGTCAATTTAGTGAAGGTTAGGGGATGTCATGTTAAAACACATTTAATTAGGGGATAGGGCCAGTTGCATTACAGATATACTAAAGAAATTACGGGTACATTCCTTTTATTTATAATCTAATAATGACATTTTAACTTAAACGTCTAATCTAAGTTTTTGTTTCAGTGGTCACCGATGATAAATAATATCAGTCTAGAAAATAGTTGTGATATTTATAATATTTGACCATCTGTATTATTACTGCACCACTGAATGAAGTTTAATACTATATAATTATTTACAATCAAACAAGCAAAAGTGTACAAAATTTAAGAAGAAATCTACCTTGTGACTCTCGATCGGTCTTCATATTTTCTAGTTTCTCCCTGGATGTGTCGAGTTCCATCTTTGTAAAGTTCAGCTGTCGAGCCAAGTCAGCGTATGCCTTCTTCTTGTTGGAAAGTACCTCTGATGACAGACAATAAGGACATTACTAACGGCTGCCTGATTATTTGACCAGAAAGTATCTTTCTAAAGTTTGATTTTCCTCTTAATACAGAGGATTTACATTAAATGGGGGTTTCCCTTTTCAGCATAAAACGTATTCTCGACTTGCATCTAAACCACATTTTTCTGTGATTTGGCTACATTTTTTTGGCATCTAAAATTAAGGATGGATTTTGGCTAATATGACTATCGGTAACCTACCTTTGTTTTCATTGAGTATTCTGTTAATCTCGCTTCCTCGTAGCTTCTTGAAATCTTCAAATGCTTCTGTGCGAGGTGGTGGGGTGCTGTATTGAAAGGAATATTTGATTACAGTCAGTTGGTTTATGAGGCTTAGTGCCGTAGCAACATCTTTTGTTATATTTTGTCAAGAACATTGTTATTGAAAACTCCGTCTTTGATGATCGAATCCATGAAATAAGATTACGTCCAAACACTTTTTCCGAGGCAGGTGTTCTTTAAGGTGTAGGGTCCAAAAGACAGGGCCCCACACACAAAGCCGGTAGTCCTCTAGGGACCTTTGATATCTCTTATTATCAGAAATTATAGTCATTTTTGTATGCATTTCGGATCGCAAGGACCACACAGTGATAGTGGTAAATCTACAAACTACACTCATCTTACTCTGGTACCTCTATACTCGTATTTTCTGCAATACTACAGTACGAGGGGGAGTTGCAGAAACAGTCTGATGAATCTTGCAATCTGACTGGCTGCGGTGCAAAATTTTCCCATATCTAATGAACATGTATCTAACATTCAGGAAAACATGTAAACACTGACCTTGGGCGCTGTGATGTGGATCCCTGCTTGGTGAGTCCTGGTCCTGCAGAACTCGTGGGTGTGCCCGCATCCTCCCGCTCGTGTTTCTCGCCCGATGGGGTTAGCGAAGTGCTGCCCTCCGCAACACCCTTCTGACTGTGTGCTGGGCTAGATGCCTTGGGTGCAGGACTTTAATGGAAGTAAGTTGCGTTTCATTCAATTATTGTGTTATGGGTATTGTTTGTGGACAAAATAAACCCATACATCTTTTTTTTGTAAATTGATTCAAGATGGAACAATGAAAAAAGTGGGAAACGTCCCAGGTCAAACTTATATTAAAAAAACACTCACATGGAAGATTTCAATTTCATCAAAACTAATGTCATTTAATTCCTTTTATGAAAAAATAGAGTCCTGATATGAGACAGCGACGCTCAAGCACATTTACAAAAGCTCCAAGACCCTTCCACCTGTTAGTAGTTCTCTGTTCAATGTTTAAGGGGCTTAAATAATTTATAAATCTGCCTGTTGCAATTCCCAGAGAAGTTTGTAATGAACCGATTAAAGATAATCTCTGTCGAAGATGCAAGATTTGCATAATCAACAGAGGTCTCGTTATTACAAATTTTCAGGTAAATTATTATGATTACAAATTGCTCAACCTGTTCACTCACCTTGCCCTGTCCTTTGGTTTTCCCCGCTTCTGATTCTCCTTCTTCCTAGCGTTAACGACAGAGGACGGGGCAGGTTTGGTTCCCACCGGGGCCGGTCCGATACCAAAACTCGACCCATCTGGTTCTCCGACCAACTCGCCCTCATCCGTGATCTGCACACCTGGAGAAATCACATCTCATCAGCATTTTCCCTCTCATATCAAAAGCAAAAGGACTTTTTTTTGTCTTTTAAGCAATCTAAAAGCTACAATATTGTATGCACAATAATAAGAGGGCAACAATACAGACATTTTTTCAATATATCTGAGACTCTTTTCAATATATAATTGTGTGTATGTGACCAAGATCTTGTTGAAATGCAGTAAACTTTTAGTTGTAATTGATGAAAAATATCACCCCAACCATCTGATCTAATTTGCAGTAGTAATCTAATAATCTAAGAAATTATATAAGTAAACTGCTACATACTTTTAATAAATTTCAGAGCAGGTCTGGTGGCTGCGTGTCAGTTTCACACCAATACAACAAAAAAGGTCCATCAATGAAACACATCTTAACTAGCTGTTATTAATTATTTCAAACTAAATCATTTGATGAGCCTTGTTGGACATTCTGGGATTTGAATTGTATTAACTTAAAAACATTATTTCCACTTGGATTGTCATGGAGCTTTACATCAAATGGAAGAGTAAAGTCCTAATGGGGAACAAACTCTTCTGCTGGTATCACCACAAGTGATTAGAGACATATCTGTACCTATTTCACTTTAGTTGAACACACAATTACATGGATTACAAAAAGATAATACAGTTAAGTGTTATGTACAAATTTCCGGATCAGTTGATTTCGGATTGTTTGGATCTCCAGATCGCTAACTGAAACTTTCACAAATTGCATTTTAGTGACATATGAGGCAAAGCACAGAGTACAGCAATTGAAGTTCCCGCAAACTTGATAAATGCTTGGTATGATCGTCTTTTGTCCAATGACTGTACAATGGGCATTTCCCCTGGAATGGTCCAGCTAGACCTTTTGCATATCTTAGCTCCAAATTTTTTCGCCTAAAACATTCTAATAGAAACCTTAACTGGTTGTATTCAATCATCAAATTTGACTGTCTTTAGTAATTGAATTCAGAATTGCATCAGACAAATAAGGAAATGTAATAGTAATGGAATTCAGGATTGCATCAGATAAATAAGGAAAGGTTATAGAAATTGAACTGTTTTATGCAGGGTATCTAGAAGGCCCATTCTTTTCTTCATTAAGTGTCCATCTCCACTCTGGTGCTTGTCAGAAATCAAAGACCACTCAAAACACCGTGAATATTCACTGAATAGTCATTTTACAAGGGGTAAATAGTACTTTCGATATAAATGCTGCTGCTGCAGGTACTTTACAAAGACACCTTCTTTTGGTGCATGAACATTATGCATTTTTTCTGTTCCTTAATTCTTACAGCAGATGTTAAAGTAGCATTGTGCGTTGTGACCCCTTGTAAAAGAGAAAAGTCATTTCCAATTTCAAACCACTGTTTGAAGAGGATACCAGCTTTTCATTTTGTGAAAATCTGTTTACACATTGAATATTTTTACAGAGTTAAGCCTGTATTCCACATACCAAAAGTGCGTAACTTCTTTGCCGCTCATTATGCTTTCACTGAAGGTAATAGATAACTGCCAGCATCGTCATCAGAATTTACCAACATGTTGGTAATCATTTCCCAGCAATTATTTTGCGGCTGCCAGATATCGGGAGCCTGCACTTTTGCCACGTGGATTACAGCCTTTAGACAAAATTATATGTTGCATCACACAGATATCCACACAGTCCACTTGTGATTGGTCATCTGCCAACGCGCAGAATGCAACATGCAAACATGTGATGATGTCAGTCAGATAATGCTGTGGATGATCTCACATCTCACCTTCCTCAGAGAGTATGACATCATCATCAAAGTCCTCAAGCTCTTCAGTGTTAGTGAGTTCAGGTTGTTGGACTAGGCAAAACAGTTATTTGTTAGTAGTTTTCTTAATATTGTTATTATTGCAAAAATTAGCAATGTACCTTCACTTTCCTCTACAAAAGATACAAAAAGATATTTGTCAAAAATGTACATATGTATACATATACAATTATAAAAATCTTGTTCTAGTCACATATTGATTGCTAAAACTCCTCTTTTTCAGAGATGATATCAGCTAATTTGAGATATTTGTGTGAGTAAATAAACAAACTTTCCCCACTAAGATCAATGAACAAAGACGTATAAACCAATCAACCTAAGAAAAGAATAATGTCCTTGCTGTAATAGCATGACAATATCAAATATGACACAACTGACAACCAGCAACACCAAGAACCAATGTTTAACTGAACATGTTTGGTCACAAAGAGTTAAGGCTACTGACTAGTTTCAACTTTCTTTTGTGAGCCAGTCTTCTGTTGATCTTTCCCTGCTGTATCTTCTGAAGTAATTTGAAGAAGTAAATTCTACATGATTTATTATTGCAAAATCAACTGGAACCATATAAAGTAAAATGTCTAAAATCAATCAAGAAAAATGAAAAATTAGGAAAATAAAATCTTTTTATATCCCTAAGAACAACCACTTAACTTTCAATAGAAATACACGAAATAACAATTTACTTAATAGAAGGAATAAAAACCTAAATCAAAGAAGAACAGGAGGTAAACAATGAACCAGAAACAACTTTTGGAAGAATAGAACGGCTGTTTGCCTTGCCTTCTTTCTGAGATTCCTCCAACATACCCAAGGACTTTCCAACACTGGAAGACCCTTGCGGACTGCGTCCCCGGCTTTTACCCCTTGATGGAGCAGTTTTACGGCTCTGACTGGTATCAGGAGAACTTGCTTCATTTCAGCAAATTAAAAATACTGCTTTATATTTAAGTTTTACAAACCAATATTTTGATATGAACAATTAAAAAAAAAGAAGAGAAGACTGACTCTGCCAATCTTGATTATTACTGATATTTCAATTGAATGTACCATAGCCGTAACTACCAATAGATTAGATTCAGAACCACGCCCCCTAATTATGTGGACCGTAGCCCAAGAACTGTAAGTCCAACAAACTTGTGGTTACTTTCTCTTTGTGCCCATGTGAATTGCCAATGTTAAACTATCTACAATTTTTGATGAATACAAAGTTACAGAATACTTTTTACATGTCTCAATAGTACCAATCTTTTTCTTTTTCCTGAAAAATCGCTTGTCTGTGTGTATGAACATCGGTCCCAACTCAAATTTCGTTTCAAATTCCCTGTGTTTCCCCCGAGATTTCCTGTCCCACAGCAAACAGCTAACTATTTAGGCGTTATAATTTCTATGTAGAGACTCAGTGTTCGAGGCTGAACCTGATGAAGAACTATTTGATCACAAGCAGATCTACCCTATCAGATAACAACACAAAAGATAAACAACAGTGGATTTCAGGTTTGGATCTACTGAAAGAATATAAATTGATAGTATTCACTTAGTTATATACATGACTTATACCAGCAACTTATATACACGATGAAACCAGAAGGCTGTTTTTTTAAAGCTAAAGAGAACAGAGTTATTGGTAGGTATTTTCTTGTACATTTGTCTGTCCGTCCTGTTGTAATTCATTTTGTCTATAGTCCCTCATATTTACTGGTCAAAATTCGAGCCAATATGTATCAACCAATTACAAAGGAACAAAATTGGTACTGGCTAGAAAATTTATAATATCAAACAATATCTTTATCAATGTAAAAATATTTAGGGCTTTAGGTAAAGATTAATCAAAAAGTTAGATAGCGTTGAATTATTGTGAAATATACAGAAATTATGTTTGCAGAAGTAAAATTGCGTGGGTAACGTTCATAAGCATTTTACCACCTGTGATCAGCATATTGTTATATTGGCTTGGAAATTGTGCAAAACAAGCATTATTCAAGGGGCTTAACGAATTTGACTCTGGCAATTACTTTGGGGATTAAATTCTATTGCTACAATAATCCTAAAACAGATATGTTTTTGTAAACAAACGTGCAACGGTTTCTTTTGAATAACAGAGCACATGCAGAGAACATTTAGAGAAAAGCAAAAGGATAATTATCAGAATCTACAAATGTCGTGAAGATTTTGTGAATATGCCGCTGTGTACAGAAAGAGAAATAAAAGTGCCATTTGAGGAAAAACTAAACATAGGGAGTTCTTTTCTTCTTATCTAGGAAGTGTCCATCAATTATTAATACATAAATAGGGTTATATGAGATTTATCTAAGGATAAGCTGCTAAACGATATACATACGGGCAACGTACGTTTGACCTTTACAAGGAGTGACTAATGTGTGCCCAGTACTTGTGCAAATCTGTCCGGTCTAGTGTTTTTGTTAAGGAACAAGCCCGATTCATGTTAATGCCAGTTTTCCCCCCATAATTTTTCCAATCAACTGATGAACTTCCACTTCGCCTATTCAGGGGCCATGTGATTTGGTCTGGGCAGGTAGAAATAGAAAAACACTTGCCCGGCAGGCCAGTGGATGAAAAGGAAAAACCCCTGACCATTTCTTGTCACTACATAGTAAATTATCACTAGTACTATAATTTATTGCGGTTTACTCAGGAATATTCCCAAGCAAACGAGCTAGGCCATTACTGTCGCCTCCGGAGCCCTAGTGTCGCTATGACCTATGAGAATGGTGGTCCCTAGAATGTCTAATAATGCCTTACCTGCTTGCTGGGCTGCGGCGATAGAGGAGGGGTCGCTCTTATCAACCAGCATATACTTCTGTCGTAGCCGCTCCTCGACATCTTGTTCCATTTGTCTAAAATCAAACATTTGAGTATCATTAATTAAGCATCAATGAATTAATTAGGAATCTGATGATGATTTTACAGATTGTGTAGTTTTTAAGATTCTTTTTAGGTTTCATTATAAGTCTTGAGCATCATTTTATGATGAAACATCCAAGCTAAGGAGAGGTGAATCGTCAAGTCATGTTTATTCTTTAACTGACTATACAAAAAAATTAACTGGATAAAATGCAAAGGCTTAAGCTAAAAATATACCAACATATTAGATTATCCGTGGCCATTGACCAACAGACTGAAGAGTTTTCAGTTTGAACTGATATAATTAGTTCAATAGATGGTAACATCATACGGTAAAATACAAAGTCAATCTTTACTCACCCACATATTTCTTTGAAAGCGTCAAATGTTCCTTGGATCTGACGCACATTGACTATCTGGTGAAAGAAAGAATTCTTTTAAGATTGGTAGATAACGATTGTACTTCCAACCTCAAACTTTGAGTCAAAGTGTTAACAAATTTGGCTAATTAATTTTAAATGTTTCTAAATATCTTATTTTGTTCCTTTTCCTTGGAGGTAATATCAAAGATTAAGGAAAGGAATGATATGACATTAAGATTTTGGGGGTGCAAAAACAAGGCCTTTTCGAGACATTTTAAAGGACTTTTTTTTAACTTTTAAAAACATTGACACTTTCTGATAAAAAGAGTTAAATATGGATATGAAACACGGAAAAGTTACACCTTGTAATATGTTTAGAATGACTTAAGACCTCTTGGTCCAAAATATGACCTTTCTAGTAATAGTCTTATGAATGGCAAAAGCAAAATTACACCTAATATGACCTTTTAATATCTGTGTGGGCACCCTAAGATAATAAAATACTTACATCTATCTCGTCTAGAGACCCTTCCAGAAACTGCTTCACCTGCTGCCTGATCTCATAACGTTGTTGTTCTGACAGAGGTTCGTAGGTGATTTGACTTCTGTTGGTCTGAAATCGCAAGAAATATATCATTTACCAATATGCATGGGAAAAAGAAGATGAATAACATGTAGACTTTGAGGATTTAGAAGTTTGTTAATTTCTTGTATTGCTAAGGATGTATCATGTTATTCATACACAATTCCTGCCTATAAAGAGTTTGAGGTTTACGAAGATTTGGACACAAGTAATTCTTTGTTTTCAGCCTGAAATCTGAACCCTATCCTTTTGCTGAATATTTGGAAAAAAAATTGAGCAAATTCAAATGCGTAGTAAATGTGTTGACTATACATTTTCCCTGAAATTAGATGAGAAAACAAATTATGGGAAAAAAATATAAAAGAAAAAGGCTTCCGTCCAAGACAATTGAAATCAACCGAAAATACGAGAACCAAGCATACAGATATTCATGTTCTCAGTTATACGTTCAAACCACTCCCTAAAGATATCTCATCTCCATGTTTTTACTTACAAACATCGTCTGATCGATCAAAGTAAACAGTATGAATCTTGATGTACGGCTGTGGTATTGATAATGTATTATGTTCGGACAATGTAAAACACTAATAATTCATTAATTTGTTAGACACTATTGAATAAATAATTAATTATCTAATATTCTTTTCTTTTAACTGATAATGATTTTGTCCTGTTATTTCCAACATCACATGTAAAGGGATGTCCATATTTTATGTATAGATTTTACGATTCAACCGTTGCTTGATTTTTTGCTCGTTATGCATATTTTTGCAGAAAATGCAAAAATGGTGCAAAATATGACTTTTGTATTTTTTTTTTAATAATTTACCTACTGAACTATTGTTGATGTTTGATTTAAGACTGCGTAAGGTTCGTGTATATCCAAGTCTTCATGATTTGTTTTTCCAGAATGTCTGAGTAATTCAGACTGCGTTTAAAGTTTGTCCGTTCACTTCCCAATAGTTCAAAAGAAATGAACGATGAGGGAGCTTCTTAATATGAAAGGGTTTTTATTCAGTAAACATCTCATCCCGAGTCAAAGCCACCATGTATAAGTCTTCATCAGTCCACCTCCCATCTCCTATCAGCAATCAACCACATTTAGAACACGAGTTGTTCCAACACCTTCTAGACCATTCTAGTATTCAGCTCTATCACAATCCTATGTCCGAGGTAATGGATATTGGTAAACTCCAGTCTGTTACACGGAGCCGATGTACTTACTCCAAGTATAACTCCTTGGCTAAACCTACTAAACTTTAGTGACTGCTAACCACTAACTGCTCACTCTCTACCTTGCAACACCTTTTATACTGGTTAACAGGTGGCGCTAGGAGCGCAAGATATTTAGACTAGAAGTAGACTTGCTAAGCCTGATCCTTGTTGGATTATATATCATGACAATATATTAAAAGTACTAAGCCATTAGTACATTCGACGGCGGTCAGGTGTTTGAGTTTAAGGAGGTGGACGACATAGCTCAAACCAAATGAATATAATGAACTCCCAATTTTGATGATTGGATATATTTGTTAAACCATGGTGGGGTGGCCTTGACTCTCGTGGTACATTCAGCACAGTGTCAATAAATTCAGAAGTTCTTTTAAGAATTGCAAACAAAGTTACATTCATATGTCCAGTTTTACCCAATACACAAGTACATTTCCAGTAGTCCATGCTAAGACTCGAGATCACGTTGAAAAGGTTCATAAACATGAAGTTTTCAGGAAGAGTTCCTAGTATTGTTAGTCCATATTATGGCTTAAGAATAGCGGAACAGGTTCATAAGGTAACAAGGTAAGTTTTAATGAATCATGATCATTGTATGATAAGTAAATGATGACATAATCATGTTGATAAACAGGCGTACTCAGTTTTAGAGGATGAAGATTTATGACACTCGTGCTTAAAGTGATAGAGTTGGGTTTTTCCTTAGTACATACATGTACAGATTCTGACATTTGTAATTTGTAACACAAGTCGACAGAACTCAACATATATACAGTGTAGGGTTGTCTTAAACTTCTAAGAGTAACAAGTGTACATCAAATCCAATTTCAGAACAAATTAACACAACATAAGTCAATACAGAGAATTCGGACATTTTGAACGAACGATTTTCATGATACAATGCGTGTCAAATTTCAACCAAACTTCAATCATAATGACATTATTTACAATAAATACAAGGTCTCTGTATCAGGTTTAGCAATACCGAGCAGTTGGAACCAGAAAATACCACCATTCCTGTCACGCGTCCGCCAGCTATACTTAGTACACGTGTACTTAGCGGGACGCTTGACTGGAGTTCCCCCCCAGGGTTTGACCTCGATATGATTCCTTCGGGCGCGGAGCGCCCGGATGGCAAATTTCTGCTTCGATCAAACTTTCAAGTTTGAAGGCTCGACCTGACATTTTGAGCCGATATGAATTAATTCTAGCGCTTGATTATGTTGGTTGGGGACCCAAGCTTTAGTCCAGCACAGGTTTTGTAAAAATTTATGCGATGGATTGATCATGCTAGCCGATTTCAAAATTTGGATCTTTTGGATCAAAAAGGGGTTTCCCAAATTAGCCTCGTTTTGACGTCATTTTAATCAGTGCCGGTGGTTATTTTACAAGAGGCGGACGTAGATTCTTTTTGTCACATCTAACCTTTGATCTTTTCACCCAACCACGATGGTCAGAGTCGCAATCTTTTGCTCGGACAGAGAGGCGGGAGTCGAGGGATACCCGGACTTGTTGTTAGGGGACTCGGACCACACAGTTGTGATTTTTCCTTGGGAAAACGCCACAACAGCGGAACTATCCGGACACGCCTTTGCCCATCATGTTATTTTCCCTGATGACATTCTTATCGTGGTGTGCAACATCCTTGATGTCCTCACCTGGGACCGGAAGCTCGGTTTGTATCTCCCTCTTTTCACCAAGTCGGAGGCAGCGGCAAAGTTTTATGCCGAAACTTTAAATAGGGCGTTCTACAACCTACACTCCCACCCGTTACCGGCCACCCTCGTCATCGCAACCCCCTCAGGGTTTGACGCTGGAAGGTGGCCGCTAACTGACAGCGACGAGTCGTTGCAAAAATGGGTCAATCGTCTTATCACCAAGGTCAGCCGGGAGGTGAAGAGGTGCAACGATTGGTTTGGGGTACCCACGGTGAACACCGGACGAGCACTCCATTTAGTAAAGACTGTGGCGGATGGGACAATAACAGTGAACAATTTTGGAGAGTTGGAGGACGGCTACTCGCCGTCCCCACGGATAGTGCGTCGTTGGGCCCGGGCTCTTGGCCGTTTTGTCGCCCGCCTACCGCTGGCCCCGCGGTAAACCACCGGTATTCATTCATGTATATAATAATTTTTTTTTTTTTGGAGTGATTTCTACCCTGTGATTCCAGTGATTCAATTCCCGATCAGCACCTAGTCCACTAAGATGTATTTATCCAGGATACCCCAGACAGTGTTTTTTTCTCCGGAGGCCTTTGGCCAGATGTTCATCAGGAGCCGCAGGAACATAGACTGTTGCCACGGGACCCGTTGTTCACGCCGCTCGTTGCCGGGCCTTCGCCCTTCTCGTGGAGCCGCCCTCCTAACCACCGCTCCGAGATCGGGTAAGCTCCGCCTCCCTTCTACAGTTCTTGGCACGTTAGGTAGGCTACTAATCGTAGATTTAAGGAGATTGTTGGCCAAATTCCTCTTGGTGGTTCTCGGCTCGCCTTCACGTGGTTGTATTCCGGAAGCTGATGTCACTCCCGGAACCAGAAACTGTGTTTTGCTGGTGATTTTAGTAACGGGTAGCGTGGGCGGCCACCTAGTGTTTACTTTTGGTTCCAAGATGGTGGACGCGGGCCGAGAGTCAGGATCTTGCGTACTAAACTTATTATCTTTTCCAGGTCCTGCGGTATGTTAGGGTGATGTAAATGAAGCAATGTGACACGGTTGGCACTGAAAAGCGTCAGGCTATATAGTTTTAGTGGGCGGATTGTTTAGGCTAATATGATCAAGCATTTTACCTTGCGCGTGGGTTGGCGATAATAGGGGGTTTTCTGACTAGCTGTTTGTTGACATTGCCGATCTAAGTAGGCTTTTTGGAGTGTGGGTAATTTGCATCGTATTGTTATTATTTGATACTATTAACTGTTGGGGACTGACACTGCACATGAGAATCGGGTATGGGTAGCCAGAGATTCCGGTCTGAGTTGTACAACACTAGATTTGCTGTAACAGGATTCTTTGTTTAGTCGTTATACGTACAGGGCATTAGTGTAAATGTCTACATTGGAAACAATTCACATGGGGTGCCCTAGGTAACAAGCGCTTCCTAGGGTGTTCACCCTGGTAAGTTTAGGTGACAGTAGGTGACCAAGTATTTTGGTCCAGACTTCCCAGCATTAGATTGGCTGTGACAGAATTCTTTGATGAGTAGTTCCCCTTACCGGGTACAGGAAATATTGACGTGTCGGCCACGTGAGGCGACACCATAGGTGGAGCCGTCCAACGAGTTGTTGGCGACTCCCATGGTAAGTTTGAGATGTAGTGGCGAAGGCCACAGATACCCATCCCATGTTTTAGTCTAACATCAAGACTGCGTCAGTGTCATTGTGTTAGAATAAGTTTTAGAGTGAGTATTATTGTACAGAGTCGTCTCGAAGAGGAAAAAATACTACTGTGAGGAGACCGAGATGAAGTCTCTAAGACACTGAATGAATTCCCAGATGAAGATTCTGTATGTGTCACTGTGAAAGAAGGAATGGTATCCTTATTAAGAGCTAGAAAGGCACCAGCACCACAAAGATTACCAAGCGTCACAAGCAGAGATACATGTGTGAACACTGCGGGAGTTCGTACGTTCATAGATCAGGCCTTAGTAGGCGCCGTTCCATTGAACACAGAAGCCACGTTTATCAGTGCCTGAGATTGCCAAACACCTCAGACAGTGATATCTTTGCGATGAATGTGTGGAAGCCTATGCCCACAGGTCGGGGCTGAGCCGTCACAAGAACATCCATCTGCTAAGGCTTCATGAGTGCCCGAGATGTGATGCAAAACTGTCCCGCTCAGATTCCCTAACCGACCTCATGGGGAGATAAGAATAATGATAGGAATTGGATCCCTGGTGGTTTACCTTAAGAGGTCACTTTTTTTTTTTTACAAGAGTCAATACTCTTGATAACACTCTTTCTGTACAGTGTGTTAGAATAATTACCCAATACACTCCAAGGATTTATTCGTAAACAAGTTAACACCCCCTTCGAGGGTGACAACTGTTCTAACATATTTGACTCCATTTTGTGAAGCATCCGCTTTAAACCCACAGTTTGTTCTTATTGAATGATTATGTTACGACAAAATCCCTTCTCTCTTTGCTAGTTACAGGTGGTAGCTCGGCGTTCACCCCCTACATTCAGCCTGGGGTTTGAAGACCGAGTTCCACTTTATATTGGGTAGTGGCGCCCTTCTGACAATGCAAACGGGTGCGTCACTAACTCCAAACGGTTCACTGAATAGATATTATACCTATGTTAACAGTAACATCTCACTGTCTACCCTATACTCTACATCACATGGGAACAACCAACATGACAAGCGGTGGGGGTAGCGTTTTCATTCCGTGAGGTATAAATGTCATTAAAGGACATTAAGTACTAACTGTACAAAGGAGGTTGAGATTATTCGTTCCTCATTAGTTATCACCAGAGGATCGGGTCTCAGATTCAGGTTCATTTCTGATCTGATTCCCGGTCCTCATTAGTTACACGTGGTTTGTCGGTACCTTCCCACTTATAGGACTAGAATGGGCAGCACCGAGTTTCCCATTGTTATAATTGGGAGCAGACTGCATATATATTTTTTTTTTTTTAACAATATGCAGCCTACGCCCCCTTTAAATTATAGAGATGTGTAAATGCATCTCCTTAGATCACTCACTTCCAGACAGCACCTAGTAAGTCGGGCCTTTACCGAAGTACAGTACAAGGTTAAACCCGTTTTCTTGTTCAGGTCTATGCCCGTTTCTCTTGTGGAGAGTCAAGACTACTCCTGAAAGGACTCCGCCCCCAGCTTATCCTAACTATGCGCATGCAGGGCAGGGATAGGTAGTGCTAAAGACAGAGTTAGAACTTTTAGCTCCTTTCTAATAGATCGGGTAAACTTATTAGCTCTGGGTGTCAACCAAGTTTATTGTAGCTTGTTCATCAGGGAATCAGTAGTCCATGTCCCCCCTCTTCAGCTCAACTGTTGAGCGGAGACCTGGATACTTTTAGCGCCACGACGGCGGTCAAGACTAACTTTCATTCATTTATTTATTTTTTTTTTTTTCTCGACGGCGGTCAGCTCTGAAGCCGCTCATTTCCTTTATTAATTTTAGTTATTTCTAATTTTTACCCGGGTCGAAACTTGACTTCTTGCCGTTTTGTCTCTGTCCTGATTAAAAACTGGTCTAAAAATGGTCTAAATAGCTTAGTCTTGAATTATGGGCAGTTGTTCATTATTTTCTTTCTTCTTGATACTAGTTGTCGTTGGATCCTGACTTTTATGTTAAAGTCAGGATCCCTTGACCTAAGACATACGGTGATCCGGTGGTCATTTACACATAACCAAGACGACGGGGCTATTAATAAGGACAGCACCTCGCTCCACCGCCTTGTGAGTTTTCGCTACAGCTTCTCCCCCCCCAGGGATGGCTTGTCCAGTCTGAGGAAGTCGCAATATGGTGAGAGAGAGCCGAGCACCCTGTGAATGTCACCAATTCGCCGTTGTCCCGTAACTACATTTCCTTGTGACCTCCGCTATAGCTCCCAACTATGGCACGCCTTGTCAGGATTTGCACATATCCCTGCCGCTGCAGCGTGTCTATACTAGGAGCAAACGAGCCACGTATAAGGTACTCTCGTGTGCTGTCACAGAGCGTCTCCCCTGAGAATGTTACTAATTATACTGCTTTCTTATTATATTTTGCCCAAAATTCCCTGAGGAAGAGCTCTTAGTTACACAAATATTGGTTTGCTTTATATATTAGTTTTTAGGTAAATTTCTTTCTCTTCGTCGATTTTTTTTGTGATGAAGAGACCGCTTGTCAGGAGCCAATCCACCCGGGGCATAGTGACTGCCATGGTCGGGCGTCCACCCCAGTGCCCTTCGCAGCGTCAGTGACGCGTAACCCCAACGTCCTGCCTCCTGTCAGGCACCACTGACACCAGGCCTGTGGGCAGGCTCCTGCTGCCTGTGCAGCCCCCTCATCTTTGAGAAGATTATATATGTAAGCATGCTAAAGAATAGACAGTGGCGTTCCCCAAGTGACTCCTGTACTGCAGCCCGATCCTAGCGGTAACAACAGCACAGGGGTCAGGTGTAGATGGTACTTGCTTGAGGAAGTTCACTTCGCTCGTTGGGAGCATTGGTCCCGTTGAGCGCTCTTAGGTTTTATACAGAATTTTGAGTATCTTTTTAAATGCTAAAATTTCGCGACACTAGGATCGGTTCCAAATGGTTCCCTACTTTAAAAGCGTTGCCAAATCGTTAACAATGAGAGTGTTGAGCTAGGCTACCGGGCATGGGACACTCGACTTGAGAGAAATTTAGATAACCCATGGGTCCATAGAGAGACGGTTGGACCAGCCTACCCGACCCAGGTTTCCCTGACTGGTGAATCCTTATTGCTCAGGTTAGTCAACAGAACCCTACCTACCCAAACAGGTATTGCCCAGCGAACTTCCTGTAACATTTTAGTTTTAGTATTCGTACCTTTGTGTTATTAATTCACCAATTTTACCTGTACAGCACTAGGTCAGGTTTTAACACTCGTTACATCGTCATATGATAACTTCATAAACCGTTCCTGGATCTATTTCGGATGTCCCTGGCCTTATTGTCTTTCGGGCAGATCCCGTTCCGGTCGCTGTTGAGGTGGGCGTGGTCGATCTAGAAGGAGCGTTAGGCATTGTTCCATGTCCCATCACCGGTTGAGGCCAGTCCGCTCCGACATCGGACCAGCCTGCGTCGATGAGGCGAGGTACTCCCATGGGTACAGGAGTGGCTAGCCCCGAGGAATATCTCAGTAGTCTGGCCCTGGTATTGTATTTTAAGTTACTCATCATCAGACGGGCTAGTTTTTTAGACACTCTCAGGGTGTCGGGTAGTGGCACCTTAGATGGATGTTGTCCAGGTCTAGTCGCTGCTCCCATCAGCTGCGCCCCCCAGGTAACTGTCAGAGTGTATTTCAGACACAGCTGGGTCACCAGTAGATCCCTAATGAGCACATAGCCCTCCGTATAAGTGTGGTCTGAAGGCATAGCCAGTTCGCCTAGGAAGATTGTTTCTATCATATGTGGATTGGCAAACTGTACGTACAACCCATCTACAGTCTTTCTTCTAATGTTCCTCCACTTTCGCCACACGAGGACCACTATAGCGATGACTAGTACTGCTAATAATATAGCCAGCACTGCCACTGCAGTGGGGTTGGCGGTCGCGTCTGGACACCCAGTTAGTGCCCTTTCATGGTGCAACAGTTTCTCCGGGTCCGCCGTCTCCAAGGCCATGGCCCGAGGTAAGGTCATGGTTAGTCCGGCTAGGGCAGCCTTACCTTGATGGTTCCGCCAGCATTTCCAGAGGACACATCCAATAATTGTCACAGCCACCACTATGCAGAAGATGGTGAGGAGACCAAAACCACCTCCGAAGTTACCTATAGAGAACCACGGGGCGTGTTTCTCTACCTCGTAACGGTCAGTCGCTTTCTTGATGCCCTTGGCCAAGTCTTTACGGTGTTTTTGTATTCGTTTGGCCAAGGAGGTTACAGGTATTTTGACCTTCAGGCTTTCCTCGATTTCCAGCAGGTCTTTCCTAATTGTTTCAGGGATAGGGTCTGATTCCAACATAGTGGGTTCGTTTTTGGACGTTGTGAAATTCATGTCCCACCCCTTCACACGACTTGCTGCTTCCAACAGGTCATTATGTGGGTACACAACCGTGGTGATCCTGGTGTGCCGGTCACAATTTCGCAAGCTATACGGTATCCACGCTCCTTGTGTTTGGAATGCACAGTCGCATTCCACCTGAACCCTTGCGTAATTTTCTATGTTCACTCCGACCGCAGGCTGGTTTCTGCAAATCATTTGGCCTCTGGTGTCGGCGCTGACCACTAGCATATCTCCGTCGTCTAGGTACACTGCCATCTCTCCAAAGTCTGCTTCCAGTAGATAGTCCAGCTCACATTTTTCTTGGATCGCTAGGTCGTCGCGCCTCAGTAGCGCAGCAGTGCAGGTGTTGTCTGTAATCTTTTTCATATAGGGTAGATCCTTACAGAGCGTGATGGTTTGTCCATAACAACCTGACCAACTGCCACTAGCCAAAGGTACGTAATACTGGCGGGACATGGACATGGCGACACTTTTGGGTAGATTAACAATTTGGAGAGCGTCCTTCTTAAGTCGCCCCCTAACCGTCACTGGCACAGGAAAAGTTAGTACTTCGTAGACCCTGAACAAATGTTCATCAGCCACCACAGGCACCCTTACATACACTATTAATTCCTGAGTGGTTTCATCGAATTTGAACGAGGGTTGACTGTTCTCGTAATAGAAGGAAGGATCTGTGAACGCGACATGGAACCTGGGGTGGATCCCCTTCAGATATCTGTTAACTTCCTGGACCGCTCCGACCATATATTGGCGGGGTACCAAGTCCATAGTCAGCTGGCCCCGCGTCAGGCGCTGTACACCTTTCCTGAACACGCGAGTTTGCTCTACCATCAGTTGAAGATACACCATCTCTCCTAACTTGTCTTCCAGAGCGACCGGTATCATATTCAGGTACAGTTCCATCCAATCCACCTTATGTTGCACGAGTTTCATCCTCCGGCGAGTCGTGTTGTGTGCCTTATTTAGTGATCTTAGATTGTCCAGTAGGCCTATCACGACATGGTTAACCCTTTCGACAGCCTCGTCATGTTTTTCATTCATCAGAGCCAAGTCTTCGATCATTTGGTTCGAAGACTCTTGCAATACTCTAATCAATTCTCTGTTATATTTGACATCAGCTGCCAGCCCTTGATTCCAAGAGGTTGGAAGAGGAAAGGTCGGCCACCCTGGATCGTCCAGCATTGTGGGCAACTTCTTCATTCTCTTGACCCTTCCACCTGGATTTAATTCCGACTCTTGATTTTGAAGGTCTTGTTGAGTGTTCTTTATTAGGGAACTTAAGGTTTCATTAAGAACTTCTCGGTACCGACCCTTAAGCGCCTGCGACGTCTGATCCATCCAATTGACCAGCGACCTGATATGGTAGCAGGCCCGATCGAGGGCGTCTCCTCCCTGTAGATATCGGTGACAGACCTGGCCAAAGGTAGCTTTGTTGAAGGAGCGCCTCCTTGGAATAGTGATTAGGAAGCCTTGTCGGACGTGTGTTATATCCGCGGTGGACATTAACTTCCCTGGTTTTAACACTACTCCATATTGTTCTAAAGCTATCACTTCAGCGTTAGGGGCTAGCCCTTCAGGTGGGCTGGAGTCGTTATGCACTCCCTTAATGCCCCCTATTATAGCTAATACGAACAGCACTAGCCACTTCATTGTCTTTGTTTTGGCCTTAGCGATAGTTTGAGAAAGTTAATTTTGTAGTCTATCTAAAACATGTCCACAGCAAAGTTACCTTATTTTCCTGCGCACTACTATCATCCATGCGCCGAAATATGCTCTCCTCCCGGGTCCTCTGGTCTGTTTAGTTTGGGACATGCTCGTAGAGGTTTTGCCCGTTGTCATTTACCACTCGCCTGATGATCCCGCTCTCGTCCTTGGTGACCGTGATCCTCAAGCCTCTCATACGTTCGCAGGACGAGGGGCGCATTGCTCTGAGGGGTCTTGGCCTAGTAGGTTCCAGTCCGAAACGGCCCCCGTTGGATCGTACGACGGTTGGCTCGATGGGTATGGGTTCGGTACCTGCGGTGGGTTTGTCGTTGGGAGTGGGCTCGGCCACAGTGGGCCCCCCGGCTGGCTGGTTGGCGTCCACTGCTGCTGGTTCCATAGCAGTGGTGAGGGATTGGCGCTCAAGTCTAAACAAGCGGGGTCCGCAGGCTGTAAGTGGTGGAGGAGGGGAGCTCCCGCCGGCCCGTTCCCCACCGGTGGGGTTGGCGCGTGTTGAACGGGTGCTACCTCCACTTTTAGTCCTGGAGCGGCGACGGTTAGATGTTCCCCTCCCGATCGCCTTTCCAGAGTGGGCAGAGGTCGGCCGCCTCGTGTTGTTTGTAGGCTGGTACTTTCCTTGACGCATTTAGAGTTTTGTTTGGTCCTTTGAATGAAAGGAGCTACCTGAGTTTTAATCTCAGCTAACTGTTTGTTTGATATTGGCACATCCAGTCCTACTGTCCTTCTAATTTCGTCAACAGTCTCAAATAGTTGGAACAGTGGTTGCGTAAGGTCCCAGAACCAGCCGGCCTGAATCTGCACCGGCTGGTTGGCCGCTTCCTCCTTCTGAACCGGCTTGGCCAACGCCGTTAGCCTTGGCTCGGGCTCCGAGTCACTCACCTCAGATAAATTGTAGAAGTCTTTATCTGCTGTCTTCTTTTTGGCTGGAGCCGATTTAGCGGACCTCTTGGCTCCGCCTGTGGTCGTTCTGGTGGGCCGCCGGGCTGGTGTCCTTGGCTTCTTCCGGGCAATCCCGGCGTCGGTTGAGTCCGGACGGACACCCCCCCGGCCCGGCCAACTCCACCGCCTAAGGGTCTGAGCCGGCTGTTTCCTAGCACTCTCCTTTTCGACTGTCTTTTCTTTCATTTAGTAAAATCCTAAAAGAATGGCCCAACGAACCTTCCCTTGGTAGGTAGCGCCCTCTGGTGGGGGCGGCTAATCCGTTTCCTTCTCAGGGGGACGATGATCCTTCCCTCCGTGTCCGCAGGGAAAGTAGTGGTTCCCTTTGGATTGCTATGTGGCCGGAGGGCTAGACAGTTCCCCATGAGTCGGTGGATCAGTGTCCCAGCTAAGTTCTCTTTCTGCTCCTTCCAGGAGAAGTCGGAAGTTGAACAATTTCTATCTCCAACTTCTGTTCAGAGATAGAATCAATATCTATCTCCGTTTCCTCCCGGGCTGGGTTGTGCGCACAATCACCTGTAGCAGAGGTGACCGTCTAGGAGCAGAGTTGCGGACCGACTGGTGGATCGGCGCGGATCCCATGAAATTATAACCGATCCGCATGTCCATGCCGTCTCCATATTTGGAGCTGTATCTTGTTTCGGGTGGGGGGGGAACGCTTGCATCCGGTCCCAAGAGATGACGCCAAACCACTGGCATCTCTCTTGGTGTGCGCACCCTCCCTTTCTGCCACGCCCCTGGGCGCGGCGAGGTGGCCGTGAGGTAGACCACCTGTTCCATTAGCGCTGATGCTAACGGTGCCGTTCCGCCGAACCTTTATTTTCACAGGGCGGCTAGATTTCCTGCATTAATCATCCATGTCGTCGCTTTCCCCGCCGTTGGACAGAGCGACGTAGTTAGGGCGGCGGTTCCGACGTAGGTTATAGCCACCTTTCGTCGGGACATGGTCCTTTACTGTTTTTTCTGGGCTCTGTTCCGATGTATCCAAGATCGGCACATCACCGCAGGGTAGTTTTATGGGCTTGTTGTTGCCTGGAGGGGATCTCCCCTCCAACGGCTGGCTTTTGCCCCTTCGTTTAGCTCGTTTGCGTTTCCTCTGTTCATTAGCGCCAGCTGTTCCCCGTTCACAGGCGGCTTTATTAGGAACAAAGGATAAGTTTGTTGACAGCGCGGTGTCCGCACTGGTGCCCTGACCATCAGTGATTTGCCCATCCGTTTCTGCTAAATCAGTGGGACTTGGACCGGGTTTTTGTGTAGGTACCTTCCTGGTCATAGGAACTGCATCATGCTCACGGGGACCGGTCGTTCCCGTTGAGTTTTCAGTCTCAGCACCCCTTATTTCGCCATCTTCCTCAGCGATTTCACCCGTCGGAGTGTGATGCAATTCAGGGTTTCGGTCAGGATCTGCCCCTTTTGAGTTAGTGATTTTCGCTTCTCTCACCAGTTTGGGAATGTTATGAGGGATGGCGGGAGACCAAGGCCCATGTGCAGGTTTGAGTTTCGAAATGTTTACTAGATGTGGGACCTGTTTTCCAGTTTTTAAAGACACTAGTCTAACAAGGTGGTCTCCTTTTGTTTCAATTACCCTGAATGGCCCAGTATACCTGTTTGAGAACTTAGACGCTTTATTTTCACTAGCTAAAGGGTCGTACATGTATACCATATCACCTTCGTACATCTGAGTGGGCCGCGCTCGCTCATCAATTCGCAGCCTCAGATCTTTTTCGTAGTTTTGAACTACCCTTTCAGCCATATTCCTAAACATAGCAATATTATCCTTGGTTTGCATGAAAAACTCGCAGTCGTTCAGCGTTTCAGGAATTGTTCCCTGCTCAGGCATTCCCATACTGATTGGATCTCTGCCAAACAGCAGGGTGTGCGGGCTGTATCCCGACCGTACACTGATTGTGGATCTAACTGTCCATAATGCAATGGGAAGTAGATCGATCCAGTTACAGTGGTCGTCAGGGATATAATAAGCAATCAGGTTTTCAATGGTTTTATGTAGTCTTTCTACTCGAGCGTTGCCAGTCGGCATTCGCCCGGTAGTGAACGTTTGTTTGCACGCTAGTCGTGTGGTGATTTCCCTGAATAGCCCTGAGAGGAAGGCCGCCCCTCGGTCTGTGTGCAGACGGTTTACCCGCCCATACCGACACACTATCCCGGTTAGGAAACAGTTGGCCGCGGTTTGCGCAGTGGAGTCTTTCGTGGTGAAAGCCTCCGGCCAACCTGTTAGTAGGTCTATGAAGGTCATGATATATTTTGACCCATCCCTAGCCCTCTTTAGTGGCCCGATGAAATCACACTGTACCACCTCAAAGGGTCGGGTTGGTCTCTCCCAAGACTTAGCTAAGGCCTTGAAATGCGGAGCCCGTCTCCTCAGAGAGCAGGTCTCACAAGCTTTCACATAGTCTACTATATCGGCGTTCATGTTCCGCCAGTAGAATTTATCAGAGATTTTGGTAGTGAGGTTACTGATCCCTACATGTCCCCCAGCTAATATGTCATTATGTAACAGTCTCAGGACTTTGGGAATTAACCTTCCCGGAACTATCCGCTTGATCCCTTCGGTTTTCCCTTATGTCATCAGACATAGTGGATTGCAACCTGAGCTGGAATCCTTTCCAGCCATAAGGCTCTCTCTGCTTCCCAGAATGTTCTTTTCAAACCTGATGTTTTCTGATCACAGAGAGCATGGCTCAACCATAACCTACGCTAATCCAAGAAATGAGGTCTTGAATAGGCATGTTTAGCTTTACCATGGCCTGACTGTACATTGAGCCCTCTCCGACGCCGATAGGTTGCAACAACTCTACCAGTCCGACAGAGACGACCGGCCAGTGACCCAGTCGATAGCGATTACCGGTCCCAAGTCACCCTGGGTGGTCACCGACGGTCTGATCCAGGTGAATCGTGCAAACCCACACTGAACTTTGACCGTTTTCACTGGCCTTGCCTGTTCACTCCTGAGTGATGGAACTACTGTCAGGAGCTAGGTGAGGTCTGTCAACCCCGTACCACGCACGTACCACTTACAGGTGGCCGAAAACGAAACCACCGGCAGCCCGATATGTGCGCCGACTAGACGGTACCACAGTAGGATGTTGATTCATCCTTCGCTAGACACGGGGGCCTTCAGTACGTCTCTCCCCTGCACTATAAAACCAGTTTAACGTGTCCCCGGACTCTCGCGAGCCCACTGCCGCCTGTTACGAACTACCCTTCGAGGAGCTCATCCCTCTCGGTAATTCGTGGTTTTAGCCTTACCAATTGGTCTTGGTGTTTGTTATACCTTTTGACGTTGAACCTACAGAGTACTCCCGGTGCCACCATTCCCACAAAATCGGCTTGGTCCATTATTCGCCTAGCTTCAAGGGGATCTGTCGGTAGGTCTCCGTCCTGCAGATAGTCTATCAATTGCGCGCACTCTGCATCTTGGAGTTGCGCGTTTATTACCGTAGCCACAGAAAGCTCTTCATCCTGAACTTCGGCCTCAAATAACTCACATCCCACAGCGGGCTCATATTCTTCACCTGGGACATGCTCATGATAGACTCTAGACAAATAGTCCGGTAGAAAATGAGTCGCTCCTGGCTCATATATGATTTCAAAATCAAAATCTGATAACGCTAAAGCCCACCGTCTCAGCCGAGCTGACGGGGCTTTGTAGGCACTCTGTAGCAGGGGAATTAACGGTTTGTGATCAGTCACTATTGTGATTTTAGCTCCCTGCAACATGTCCTCATAGTTCTTAATGCCTTTAATTACTGCCAGAGCCTCCTTTTCTGTTACCGAATAATTTAATTCGGCGTCTCGGAGAGTACATCCCCAGAAAGCAACCGGACGGTAGATTTCATCTAGTTTGTGACAAACCGCTGCACCGCACGCGGCGTCTGATGCATCTGTCAGCAGATAGAAATGCCCTCCTATATCCGGATGGATTAGTAAGGGTGGCGAGGTGAGCAATTTCTTTAACTGTTGAAACGCTTCCTCGCAAGCCTCCGTCCATTCAAAATAGACTTCTTTCTTTAACAGCCGATTTAATGGTTTAGCTAGATCGGCAAAATTTGGGACAAACGATCGGTAGTAATTACACAGTCCCAGAAAGGATTTAATAGTTTTCACATTATGCGGACGGTTAAAGGCTGTAATCTTTTCTGTGGTTACCTTTTGTGTAGCCACTCCTTCCGCGTTTACTACGTGGCCGAGGAAATTGATTTCACTGCGGCACCACTCACACTTTGACGGTTTCAGTTTGAGATTAGCTCTCGCCAAAGCTTGGAGAACCACCTCAACACTTGCCAGGTGTTCTTCAAAGGTAGTGTCGTAGACAATTACGTCGTCTAAATATGCTAAGCATGTTCTAGGAATCAATCCCTTTAGCGCTATGGCCATTACCTTGGTAAACTGCCAAGGCGCGCCAACTAAGCCAAATGGTACACGCTTATACTGATACACACCCATCGGGGTTTCAAAAGCGGTATATTTTCTACTGTCTTCTTCGATTACACACTGATGATAGCCGCTCAACAGATCTAAAGCTGTCCACATAGTGGGTTTCTTGTAAGCCATATATAGGAAAAGCGAGCGAGCCGTGGGCATGGGGAATTTATCTTTAAAAGTGACTTGATTAAGCATGCGAAAGTCTGTACAGAGCCTAGGTTTGCCATCTTTCTTCTGCACTACCACCAGCGGGCTTCGCCAAGCCGATTCGCTGGGCTCTATGACACCTATATCTATGAGTTGCCTAACCTGTTCATCGATGATATCCATTTTCTGTGGAGAGTATCGGTATGGTCTAGAACTTATGACTCCCTGCGACTCATCCACAATGATTCTCATCGGCGCTATTTCACAGTGACCTAACTCTTCCATTGAGAACGCTAGTGCATTTCTGTTGTTATTAAGCATTTGTCTAAACCTTACCTGTTGTTCTTCGTTTAAGCACGACTCGGTTAGATCTATTTTACTTACATTTTCATCCATTTTACCTCGGGATTTCTCCTCAGAGGTTTGGCTTTCCATTTGCACTGCGTCTTTCATTACTTCTACAGAAATCCTACAGATGGACATTGGGGTCTCTGTTTTAGTTAGATAACACAAGTCTAGGAACTCTTCTATCTGATTTTGGTTTACCTCAGGCACTGCGCATTCTTCTGCAAAAGCTAATACTTCCTGGGGAGTGATTTCTTGCATTTCATCTAGCGGATTCATGACTTTGATCCACCACTGACTTCCCACCGTATTCACGCACCCCTCCACTAGGACAGGTGCGGTTACTGCCGGTGCGCAGTAAGCCACGGGTGAGTCTAACCCCATCGGCTCTCGGGTGGTAACCGGTATGATGCATTCATTTCCCGGCGGAATTTTCACCGTTTCTTTGCTAACTATGGGGTTCCCACAAAACACTTCTATCTTTGCGCCTGGTAAAGACAAATCTGAACGAAGCACTGTTAACAGGTTTCTACCGATTACTATAGAGTGACATAAGTTGTCCACTATGTTAAAGTCGTAGCAAACCACCGATCCCTGGATCGAGAACTTACACCTGATTTGTTCTAATATCACTTGAGACGAATTGTCTGCTAAACTGATGTTTCCCTTCGATACTTTCCACTCATCTAGTATACATTGTTTAGGAATCTGCTGTTTGCAAAAGGTAGACATGAAGCAATCACTCGCCCCAGTGTCCACCAAAGACCTAACCTCTTTCAGATCATCAAATCTTAGCGTTAAGAAAAATGGTTCGTCCCCTATCTCTCTTCTAGCCGGTCCGTCCACTGCGTCTAAGTCTATTGTAGAATGAACGGACCCACCTCCTAGTTTCCCTGGTTCTTTTGTTCGGTACCACTAGGCTTCCCATCCTTATACATCCGCGGTGGTTTTTCTCTCAACCTATTCTTCAACCATAAGCACGCCTCAGTAGAGTGGCCATGCTGTTGGTGAATGATACAAAACTTACTTTCATCAAACGGTAACCTAGGCCTCTCTCCTTTCTGCTGAGGTTGCACATTCTTTGGTTTGTCCACCTCTCTGCTCGGGGTTTTATTGATTTTGGCCTTCTGGTCTGAATTTCTTTCATCTTTCTGACTTTCATACTTATCTTTCCTTTCATAACCTTGCTGTTTATAACCACCACTGTTCTGGGGAGATCCACTTTGCCCCGGCTTTGGTTTCTGAAACCATGGGGCGGCCTCCAGTCGGGCCAGCACCACTCCAAACTGTTCAGAGATGGAGTTTAGGGCTGCGGTCTCCTCTGACGCTTGGCTCCCAGCCAGCTCACTTACTGCATTAGATATTTTAGTTCCCCCTTTGCCTTTGTCCAACGATTCTAGTCTCGTGGCACAATCCACCGCTTCGGTGAACGACTTAGGGTCCAGTATGGCTACTTGTCTGGCTACGCCCTGTTTTAATCCCTCTAAAAACACGGCTAACATCATGCTTTCACTCGCTTCTGCCTTAACTTGTTTTTGTTTCAAGACACCTGCAAATTCAATTACACTCTGGTCCTTTCCTTGTTTAAGGGCACAGAACTCTGCGTGTTTCTGCCACTTAGCTCTTCGATCACCGAAGATCTTGGTCATTTGGGCTTCTAGCTTTTCAAATGAGTCTTTCTCACTTTCAGCTAACGCTCCTGCCCAGTCGTCGGCCCTTCCCTTTAGGCCTAACAGCGCCATATTCAGGAGATGGGCGTCCGACCAGTCATAGATAGCTTTCAGTCGTTTTAATTCCCTGAAATACTTTTCTATTTGCTCGTCTTCTTTTCCACTAAACCACGGTAACCTAATGTTTGGTCCCCTTTGGTGACCACTGTGAGTCGTTTCACGCACTGGCGCTGGTGTTTGCCCCAGTGCCAGACCCAACTGTGGTAGAATTTCCCAAATATTTGGTTGATTCGGCGGGTTTGGAGGGTTGTTCTGACCGGGTGGGCCCGGCGGACCTGGCGGTCCCGGCGGTCCCGGTGGTCCGGGCGGTGGAGGATTCGGTGGGTTTGGGGGGTTGTTCTGACCTGGTGGGCCCGGCGGACCTGGCGGGTTTGGTGGGTTATTGAGTTGGTTAAGGAAAGGATTGTTGTTCTGGTTTGGGGGAGGGTTATTGGGTCCTGGTGGCTTCGCTTGATTATTCTGGCCTGCTGGGGCTTGCTGACCCTGCTGGTTACCCGCTCTTCCTCGGCCTGCGTTAAGATTGGCTGCGAGTGCCATCGCCTGCAATAGGTGAGGGAGCAGGTTTTGATCGACCCCACCTCCTGCTGGCACGGCCCGGCCGGGCTGTTGGCCTGGTTGGCCTCCCCCATCATTTTGCTGCAGTCCCCCAGGGTTTATCCCAAGATTGGGTTGATTCGGAGGGGGATTATTAAGAGGGTTTTGAGGAGGGTTGTTGAGTGGGTTTTGAGGTTGGTTATTAAAAGGGTCTTGAGGGAGGTTGTTGAGAAGGTTTTGAGGTTGGTTAGGTCCTTGTGGGTTGGCCTGATTATTCTGGCCTCCCAGAGCCTGTTGATTTCCCCCTCTTCCCTGACCTGCCTGCAAAGGGTCCCTCATTGTTTGCGCAACGAAAGGCTGCCACATATTTTGTTGTATAGACCCAAGGTTTAGCCCACCTCCTGCCGGCGCACCTCGGCCCCGTGGCCGAAGTCCCCCAGGATCTACACCACCAGCTCCCCCCTCGCCGGGTTGTTGGAGTTGGTTTTGGTCATCCCCTTCACCTCCTAGATTCACCAGAGGTACGCCTCCTACCGCCATATTATCTTCGTGGAGGTTTTGTATATCGTGATCGTCCCACTGTTCTTTCACAGGTATTTCTTCTACACTAATTTCGTCCTCGCGATAGCTTGTTCTAATTCCCTATCTTCTTCTTCGTCTTCATTTTCGTATTCTTCATACAATTCTTGAGTTAGAGTGTTAAAATCTGGTGCTTTAAGCGTTACATTTTCCTCACTATCCTGATCGCTTAGCCTCTCTAAATCTATGTGCTTTTCGGGGCTTGAGTCTGCCCACTGCTTTAATATTTCGGTTGGATCAAAGGCCCGAGCTTCCGCTCTTTTACCAGCTTGGTCTAAGCTCGATTCTACACCGTAAGTTAATCGATAGCGTTGTAAATTGTCTATTTTCTCGCTGTTTCCCTCTGCTTTCCTTCCTACTTTATCCTGATCGCTTAACCTTTCTAACTCTTCATGCTCTTCGGGGCTTGTTTCTACTAACTTCCTTATTATTTCTGCCGGGTCAGGTTCATACCCTCCCCACCCCAGATCTGGAACTCGAGCTTCTGCTCCTTTATTAGCGTCGTCCAAGTTCTCCTCACTGTCAAAGGTTAGTCTATAGGGTTTTAAGTTGCCTACTTTGTCGCTCTCTCCCTCTGTTTCCCTTTCCACTCCCCTGTCCCTACCCACTGTTTTCCTTTTAACTACAGTGGAATCAGGAATGGACGCCCCCGGGGTGGGGTGAGTCGGTGTTACCAGCGGGTTACTGATAGACTCAAGTCGTTGGGGATGTGGATAGGTGAGAGAATTCCCATCAGGTTGAATTACCGGATTTGCGGGGCGTCTCCCCCCTGATGGGCTGGAGTTATCTGCGGTGTTTTGTCGATTTTTCTTGTCCTTTATGGGAAATAAGTAATCCTCATCGAAAGTTTCCTGTTCACTTTGTCCTCCTGCTGCAGGTAGTAAACGATAGGGAATTCCTTGACTACACCACGGATTGTTCGCATCGGGTTCACACCACAGACTGTTCACGTCGGGTTCACAAGTAGAGTGAGAGCTCGTACCAGGTTCGTGGTCCGTAGGTGGTACGTACCCTGGATTCCAATATTGCCGATATTCCTGGAGACGGTTCCTCCCTTCAACTCGTCCTGAGTGTTTTAGGGATTCAAGTCCTTCGTCAAGAACCGGCCTATCTTTGGACCCTAGGTGCCAGGAAAATGGTTTACCTCTGCCACGGGTTTGGTGATTATGAGTACCTCCGGGGCCGAGCTGCTTGGGTCTGGCTGAGACCCCTTGTCTCGGTGCCTCCCCGTCTAAGGAATCACCTACCTGGTGGCGGTTTTCCACATTTCCTGTATATGATGTTGACACATCGTGTCCTGCGGGCCGCAAAGAATGAGGCTTGGCGTTAGAAGAAGCCTCAAAATCACCGGTGGCTGACATCAAGGATGAGCAAAACGATAAAAGTCATGTTTCGGGTAATCTCCACCAAATGAACTATTGTTGATGTTTGATTTAAGACTGCGTAAGGTTCGTGTATATCCAAGTCTTCATGATTTGTTTTTCCAGAATGTCTGAGTAATTCAGACTGCGTTTAAAGTTTGTCCGTTCACTTCCCAATAGTTCAAAAGAAATGAACGATGAGGGAGCTTCTTAATATGAAAGGGTTTTTATTCAGTAAACATCTCATCCCGAGTCAAAGCCACCATGTATAAGTCTTCATCAGTCCACCTCCCATCTCCTATCAGCAATCAACCACATTTAGAACACGAGTTGTTCCAACACCTTCTAGACCATTCTAGTATTCAGCTCTATCACAATCCTATGTCCGAGGTAATGGATATTGGTAAACTCCCGTCTGTTACACGGAGCCGATGTACTTACTCCAAGTATAACTCCTTGGCTAAACCTACTAAACTTTAGTGACTGCTAACCACTAACTGCTCACTCTCTACCTTGCAACACCTTTTATACTGGTTAACAGGTGGCGCTAGGAGCGCAAGATATTTAGACTAGAAGTAGACTTGCTAAGCCTGATCCTTGTTGGATTATATATCATGACAATATATTAAAAGTACTAAGCCATTAGTACACTACTATTTTTACATACGTACATTCATAGGAATCTAACTACACGGTATATTCAACGAGTTGTGCTGAGGGTAATATTTCCATATTGGAAAAAGGTCTCTTTTTTTTTTTTTTTTTTACTATAAAGCAACGTATATCAAAATGAAATCAAATTTTGTTTCGACGTGGTAAATGCTGCGTAATCCAATAGTGTTGGTGCAGGACAGCGACCTATGTGATAAGCTTGTACTTTAGTTGCCGTTTCTACAGAAGGGAAATACCATTGCTGCCTTAGCAACACCAACCTACATGTTAAGTAGGCTGAAACTTACTCTCATCATCTATAGAAGGGGAGCAAATCAGACGTCGTTAAAAACCATCGTACAATCCTTTGTAGACAGTCAAAAGACTACTACAATATTGCAATTTCAGTGGAATATCTGCTATTGATCATTATCGTATCTCTAGGTATTAGCGGGGAGAAAAGAAAGTCATTGACATGTAACTTTTACTGGTCAAGGCTCATCGGCCCCCTCATAATTATTGACAGAAATATTCAATAGATAACATTCAACCAATATGAATTTAACAAATGCAGCCAAGTTTTGTCATTCCACTTGATAAGTTATATTACTTTTAAATTATATAGTATGTTACCGATATCAGCTTCACGTATCAACCGCCTTACCATCTAAAATTAGCTAACTTACCAAAGTGTCGTGCATCGCCAGCTCCCTTTTCAACGACTGGATCTCCTTCTCCAGCTTCCTAACCATGATCTGGGACAAGGAAAAGCAGAACGTTGGTTTAAATATTATCTTTTTCAATATCATTTTTCCCGTTATATAATAATAATTGTATGAAGTGAATTTTGGTGCAATAAAACTATAAAAGTTGTTTCGGATCAGAAAAATAATTTGACATCAGAACACTTTTCATGGCAAAAACGTTTGGCAATAAAAAAGAGAAAACTCATCCGGACAGCATCTGTAAGAGCTGTAGATATGTACATTATAGAAGTAGTTTATGGTTGATCCGTACCGTTGGGTCGTAGTGCTCCTGGACGGCGGGCTCCATCTTGACTCTCATCATCCGAGATGCAAAACGCAGTGTGGAAACCTGAAACAATGACCAGAAAGTCCAATGTTAAAGAAAATCTCATATTACCTACAGAAACATGCATTATTTCTCAGGGAAGCATTATCTAAGGAACGTGATAAATAATAATTTTGAATGATGCATTTGAGAACCAATTCCTTCCAAAGTAAAATTGTCCTTAAATGTATTAGATTGTAAATAAATGTTATTCCGTATTCTCAATTTACACTGGTACCTTTAGCTCAACAAAAAGTACAACATGGATTATTTAGCTGAAATGCACTTCCTAAGAAACGTCAGGACGATTCTTTGAGATTTTGACTGTCATTTTCATTAACTTCATTCGAAGTGAAAATATTCATTAGATTTTGAGATGAATTTTTTTTTTTTTTTTTCAAATACCCTAAAAATATAGAATTTAACCTCAAAAGACTGAATGAGAAAAGAGAAATAGTTCTCACAGTTTCTTCAATCTGGGAGCTTTCCCCCCACACGTTGGCAATAAGGACGGTGTTTGAGGTGCCCCCGATCGAGTCCTTCAGGCAGTGCGTCAGTTTGGTCTGCCGGAATGGGACGTGTTCGCGGTTCTTCTCAGCCAAGGCAATAACCGTCTGCTCCAGGAAGGTCAGCGACTTGTTGATGTACATCGCCTCCGTCTGTACTTTACCCTCCGACTGAAAAAAGGTAAAACAAAAGTTTTTGATATGTTTCATTTTTATGCTATTTAGAATACATTTATTATCTACATTTTCTCTTCATGTTACTAAGTGGTATCACCAAAGCAGATCACGTTATATATCATTTCTGTGTGATAGTTTATATAGTTATATCTACCGGATACATATCATTTGAGATTAACAATTTTCAATAAATTAAATACAATTAAACGGAAAACAATTATTTAAAAAAAACAAAAAAGGATTGACAGCAGCCTGAATATCTGATGCACCCTTTACTGACTTTTTCTGTTTTGTAACTCTTTGTTTTAAAAATTTGAATCTGATAAAGATTTACCCGTGTTTTGCTGAGGCGCTCGGATCCTGCTAAATCTACAAAGTTCAATTTAGATCTGGTGTATCTGGCATCAGACTGAACCCGGGAGCGACTCTGAAAAGGAAAATAACAATAACAAAATTACATTAACATACAGTAAAATGTGGCATAAATTGTAACTTTGTAATCTTATGCCTATCAATAGTAAGATAGAAAAAAAGGAAATAGGAAAACAAATGTAGCATCCCTGGGAATCTATAGGTTAAGGGTACATAAAATTGAATCATTTAGCACTGGCCATACGGTTGTCATATTCAACAATCTTTTCCGTTGGTAAAACTATGAGCAATAGAGATTTGCATACCTCGATGTAGACGGTGAAAATACAATGCGACCTTGAGGAGTGGTTGTTCAGTTGGTGCTCAGCGATGGCACGATTTGTTTCACCCTGTGAAGAACAAAAGTATAAACATATATGAATTATGTCTGGGAAAACAAGGTAACCTTGATGCGATCTTCAAAAAGAATAGACGACTAAATACCGGCCTATAAACGCTAGAACCTTACGGATGGAAATGGAAAAACTTAAATTGGAAATCTGGGAGTGGATATGGATAATATGCAAAGATTTTAAGTAATATAATACTTTAACTATAATACGTTAGTTTTCTCACTATAAATAAACTGAGAAAATTTGGGGGAAATATACATGTGGATCTGTCTTTATGGGTGTATATAAATACATAAAGCAATATATATGCCATATCCATTTCATTCTCTCTTCAAAATTCATGCTAAGACTAACTTAAACGTATTCACACAGCAGAGATTTCCTTAAAATTACCAACAGCACAATAGACCATTATGTAGTGCTGACAATTGAGTCATGGTCTAACTAGATTCCTGACTGTGAAGAGACATACATATCACATACCTCGAACAGAAGGTTAAGCGCTTCCTCTTCGTTCTGAGCCAGGTGGCAGGACAGACCCTTGACGTAGACGCTCGACTCATCCTCCACCACCGTCATCTGGGGTACGCCGAGAGACGCGGGTGTCTCGGGTAAAGTGGCCAGCAGGTCAAACATGGTCTCGTTGTAAATCTCCAGGTAAGAGATTCTGAAATCAAAAATATTGCACACATTGAATTTGAATAAGTAAGTACACACTTTTTCAAAAGTGTCAGATCCCGCCCCAAGTCTCTTAGGCTTCCCCTGGTACGTTTATACTACAAAAGGCCCTTTAGTAATAAGGGCGAATGTTCTTGAAAAGTGTGGGTGGCATAGATTTCAATTAGCATAAGTTCGGGAGTTGATTCCAATAACCCGTTTCTATTTCCAATACACTAACATCCTAGACGCCGTCAACGAAGTCTCGATAGTGAATAAAGAAACCGCTCTGACAAAAATAATTTTTGATGAATTGGCCCTTAGGTATACTTTCCAGACAGCACTTACTTTTTTTGTGAGACATTTTATAATCTAACAGTACTAAATGATATTATAATGGGACTGAATTTTGAAATTTAAGAGAAATACGATGAATATACCTGATGGTGACTGCAGATTCTGCCCTGTCCTCGATCTCGCGGTAGATCTGGGCGATAGAGCGGGGGATTAACCCACGGTGTTTGTAGTTCTCGGACACTCCGGTCATGGTGAAGGTTTTTCCAGCACCGGTCTGACCATAGCACATAAGGGTTCCTACAATAGGATTGTTTTTATGGTTATTGAATCATCAGGCTAATAATTCAAAATATTGATCAATCATTGACTATCGCATTATATGGGATAAACGTTTTTGAGTGTGAAAACGTGATTTGCACGTTGTGTGTATGTGTTGTATATCATCCAAACCAACTTCTACGCCAGTCTTAATCCAATAAGTACAGCTGTACAAATGGCAGTTTTTAGAAGACTTACTCACTTAACAAACAAACTAATTCGGAATTTAAATCACAAAATTGACATTTAAAAATAATGCCATCTTTAAAATACGGACATTTCGTTATTTTGTTAATTGTATTGTATCCTAAAACCCCTATTTTAAGCCGCATCCTGACTTTGCAGCTTCAATATGACTACTCGACTCGTAGTCTTATTTAAGCCGTGGCAGCAGCACAGCTGTATCTAAGCCGTGGCTTGAATTAAAGATGTTTCTGTATGCATCAACTCTCAAGAGTCATTTCTTCTCACCATTGTAGCCGTCGAGGGCCCCTGTGACCACCTCGGCCGCCACGTTTTGGAAGACCTGGTCCTGGGATGCGTTGTGCAGCATACCGTCCAGGCGGAAGGACCAGTCCAGGATCTGGTTGTTCACCACGCCCCGCTTAGAGTCGCGCTTACAGTGGATGTCGATGGTCTGAAAGCAGCAGCATTTGAGTTAATCAAACTTGTGGTAAGATTTGTAAAGGATATTGAAAAAACAAAAAAAGTTTTGCAAGTTGCTAACTTTGAGCAGTGGGCGTGTATCAATTGCATTAAATGCAATATTATGTTAATAATAATTAGCTATAGTATTATCATAAGGAGCAAGCAAACTGTTCAAGTGCTTTGTCGTATATTTACGTTACGCTTCATACCTTACAGAAAATAATTTTTTTAGTTAAAAAATTGAACAATCAAAATCGGCTTACCTAAATTAAATATACAATAAAGATTTCTAAGTGAAATGTTTTTAGGTCTTGACTTACCGCTGGAGTAGAGTTACATGGGATTGGAATCAACAATGAATTGACAAGGACTACTGGTTGTTACTCACCTTCCCATCCCCTTGCAGGTTTATCATTTCATGGGCGAACTTGGCTGTGGGCCGGGTGCGGACCAGCACCTTCACTTTGTTGTTTTTACTCATTGTGACCTATAATGAACAAGAATTAAACTGGGTAAAAGATCAGCAATAACTTGTTATATAGATAATGACGCTTGACATAAGAAACCACTAAAAAAAATCATATTCTGACACTTCTGTCACCTTCTGACAGACCGTTTTTTCCGTATTTTTGTAAGTTCAGCATACTAATCGCACATACATGTACAAAGTTACTGACAGTATGTATTCTGTTGAACTACATTTCATAAGGAACGTTTCTTATGCTTATGGAACTGTTTCTTGCTGATCAAACCTATACTAGTTATAGTTTAAGTAACTTAACCAGATTTGGATAGTTCTTTTCCACGAATGTTCAATGTTTTTTTCTTATTTTTTTAGGGAGTTTTGTACAATTAGTCAAGTTGGCACAGTCCCATTTAGGATCAACCTTTCAGGAGAGTGTTTTTGTCATTTTATTCCATGATTCTTAATCTCCAAAATCCTGTGTCCTGCTCAGGGAATTTGAAATGAAGTTAGGCCTATTACTATTTCAAGAAAACAGGTGATAAAAAGTGAAACTCTTTCTTTTTATTCAATTATTGACATTTTGTTGGTAATAAATTAAGCTACTTCTCGTTTTCTAAATGCTCTCTATGTCAATTGATAGATCTGTACTGAGAGACGCGGATGGTCAGTCCAGACTTAAGCTTAGCCGTTCCTGTGTAGAACCAAGACTCATGGCTAAGACTTAGTAGTAAGAGTGTAACTCTCAGTGCTATAGAGGAGAGTGTGTAAGGGCAGCACTAGGCAAAGCATAGGAAAACATATGTAACTTGTTAAGGCGCAGCAGTCAGCAGAGCATTACTAACTGTTGTTGGGTTAACATCCTGGAAAGATCGGTACTAGAAGCTAGGTTCTGGAGTTGGAATTGAAGCAGATAGACTTGTAGTTAAACTGGAGCGTTGGCTGGGTGTGGTTGAGTGGACGTTACCCTTTACTGTGCTTTAGATTGTTCATTATCAACAGGAGACCTTGTCACTGGTATATACATATTGGATATTAATAAACTTAATCCTTTCACGCGAGGGTTATATCCTTCATAATGCAGAACTATGTTATGGATTGGACTCACAGTCTGGTCTAGCTAATATGGGAACAGATAATAAGGCCGGACAAACAATACAACATCTAAAAAGCACCCTAACTTTTAATGGATATTAAACCTTTATAGTTCAAATCTACCTGGATTATTGGCATACTAATACGTCAAAACACATTTACACGTCCTTGGTTAGTCCTATATTTTGGAGATATTTTAGACTTTCCTCACTAACCTAGTAGATTACCAGGTCCATTCCCAGGCCATTTCAATTTTATTTTTAAGTCATTCAATCAATTCAAGGTTTTATATTTTATTATCAGATTATTTACACATGGTGGTGGGCAGTAATCAGCCGCCTACTTTGATACGATTCTTGTAGTAAATTGTAAGTTTCCTTCGCTATCGTTTTGTATATAGTTTTTTTTACATGGATCTGGTAGTTGCTTCTTCAGTGGCTGAAGTGGCCGGGTAACCTCAATCATCCCTGTCCACTGCCACTGTTGACCAACGCAATCGGCAACTGCAGAGGCGGGACAACACCTGTCAGGTCCCTCTAACTCGTTGGCAAAAAACAGACACTGTCAAATGGATAAAACAACAACCGAATACATTTAGTACTATATTGTACCTACCGATTTTGTGGATCCTTCCTTTTAAAGGTGAGAAACTCATCCACAAAAACAATCACTCGCACCTTTTCCAGCTTTGTTGTCGTTGTTGTCAGGACCAGTGCGCATGCGTGAACTGAATCTCGGCCGAAATCTCGCAGGACGAGATTCGACGAGATTCAGAATTCAATATGGTGGCGATGAAAACAAATGTTCGTCTGCGAGTCGATTGAAAAGCAAAAAACATGTCAAGGGAAGAGTCCAGGTAAGTTTTACAGGCACTCTTTGGGCACAACACTTCAAAACATATATGGCATCCTTTGCTTATATCGAAGTTTGGTCTCGAATTCTTGTTTGGGAAGAAAACGATAAGATTAAAGATATGGTCAGGAAATAGGCTCGTCCAGAACTGACAGTTATGTCATTCACTGACACTGGTCTGTGACTCAGTCCTCCGATAAGGTTACAACAACACCCAGCTAAATCAACATTGATTTAGTATTACTATGGTTATACACCAGGAAGCGGTCGCTCTTCGTAAGTGCGAGGTGACCACTTAAACTTGCAGCAAGGGTTCAGAGAACGCTTCGGTCTAGGCTCTGCTCCACACTGCTCTTGACGGACTGTTTTTGAGGTGAATGGCACTGGTTCTATTTTGTAAACAAACGCAAACAGACAACGTAGTTAGCTTGTTAGTCCAAAGGGCATGGACTTATTCATCTCATTCCAATGTCTGATCATGTATGCTGAACATTAACTCATGCAAATTGAAATTAATAATTTATCTGAGTTAGAGAAAATGAAATTTGATATGTAGATCTAACTGATCTAGACTACTTATACTCTTATGATTTAGAAATATTAGGTTAGCAAATACTGTGACAGTGTGTCATAGTATCGCTTCATATAGTTTTAGAAAGAGATCACAGGCGAGCGTACTGAATTTTGTTATTTTCTTGATTTTCAATGCTAGGTTTATATGGAGGAAAATACAAATCTATGTGTTATACAATAAAAGTGATGACGAACATGTCAATAAACGTTCTACGACTACTACTCGATAACAAATAGTTAAAGGTTGAGTAAGGGGATGTTTTGAAATATCCCTCAAAGTAATTAAATCATAGATATGTGTGGACCCTGGAGGCAGAGATGCAATTTTTCCTATTTTCGTAGAATTTCCTACTTTTTGGTAATTTTGGATTACACAACTGATTTTTTCTACATCACTCAAATATCTGTTTTATAGTATTTGTGTGGTAGTTTCAAGCTATTCAAATACAAATTCAATGTCAGGGCTCTATTTCTAAAGGTTATTTCCCTCCTAGTTGCTTCTAGAAAAAAAAAGTAGGAAAAGTGTTTCCTAGTTTTCCTACTTTTTCTTTAGTTGGGAGTGGCATCTCTGTTGAGGTTATGATAGGATTACATTTTTGGATTACATTTAGGATTACATTTTAGGATTACATTTAGGATTACATTTTTGATTGCCCTGCATTTAGTGTAGAGAGATCCACCTACATTGACACAAAACTGCTGAGATGCCCTAATGCCCTAAGTATGGAAAAACTTTTTACAACTGAAGATATGGAAGCAGCAACTAAACTCTCCAAATTCTGCCGGATTATCATGGACCAATGTAAACATAATACAGCCTTGGGGCCCCCCAACAAAGGGAAAGTGGGTAGAAAGCGTACATGTCCCCCAAAAAACAATACACAGAAGCCACCCAAACAGACACACAGAACTCTGAGAGCCAAGCAAACCACCCAAAATAAACGCACTAGATCTACCGGTTCTCCTACACAAAACAGAAAACAATCACGGAGTCACCTAAAGGGAATTACGAAAGCCGCTCTATAAATTGCTCCATTATTGTATGTATACTCAAAACAGTGTGACTTGAAAAAAAAATAGGAAATGCATCTCAATGTAAATACTTGATAAAAAATAGGAAATGCATCTCAATGTAAATACGTTAATATATGTTGCTACCCTTTATATTCATAAGCGACCTTACGCAAGGGACCTAGTCAAACATAGATACACTCATCTATAAGGTGCTGTCCCACTCTAGGTGCTCCCTATTTATTTTTGATACATACCGGTAAGGCTAGAACCACTGCTAGTGGTCAAAATATAAGTCAAGTCAGCATTGCAATATGGACTCGGACCATAACAGCAAGTGAACATGCAGTGCTGCCTCCTGACTGGTTATTGTGTTACTAATGCTGTTGAGTTAATTGTAAGTTAGTTTAGTAATTACATTAGCATTTGTTTAGAAAACTCATCCTAGTCAACACCTCAGTGTATCTCAAAATGTTATTTTTGTATTTGTTTCTTGTACTTGTAAAAAACCTTGTATATTCCTTTGCCCGGAAGGGTTGTGAATAAAGTATTCGTATTCGTATTCGTATAATTTGAATGTTAATTTTATTGAATTATTTCTTCACTGCACCTTGGATAGAGATAGTATTGCGAATCTCTGTTGAATTAACTCATAATTATCAAAACCGTATAGGCATCTTAATGGACACATATAAATTAACACAGAGGAATTAGGTGAAATACCTGTGATGTGAATGTAAAAATAAGTAATTGATGTAATTGCCGATCTAGATCCAATCACAATACCATACAGTGAGTTTGATCATATAAGTAGTATTTAAACTAAATGTTGGTTACAAAGATTGAAAATCAATATAGGGGACCGGGAGACTAAAGTAGGGGATTAGTGAGTGTATGCTTATTGGTCACCCTGTCTAACCCATGCGCCTGTTTTCTTTGACATTGACTTGAATCCGTTCTTTAAAATTGGTTTATTTTTTCATATTGTTTATTATAATAGAAAAAGTTATGCCATATCCGCATGCATGAACAACGAAACACGTGTACCTGATAGTAAAATTGTTTATTTCTGGCGCAGTGTGCTAATTATAAATAAATCTTTTATTTGTTTGTTTGGATTCTTCATTCTGACGTTGATTTAAAAAAAAAGTGATTTCCCAGGTGGAATAGAGAGGTATATTTCCAGAGATTATCTAAATCACAATAGACAATCGTCATTACTGCATTTTACTAATGCTGACAACAGTATGAAAAAATGCACTTAGTTATTTATTACACACACATAAGATACTCTTGCATTCTGGTTTTAATTTAGAGAAAGGCGTTTACGGTAATTATATCGATCAAAACTATGGTCAGCAAGAACAACGCCCGTCCTTGGTTAAGTGTTATTGGGGGTATTGATTAGTTGGCACCGTTGTAATTATTGGCCACACGCTTCTTACGTAAGACCCCTTATCTTGGGTTTATCCTCAGTGTGCTGCGATACCAAAACAAATACTTACTAATATCAGTCATATTACCTATCACCGTTAATCATTACACGTGTCTCGATCGCAAACAACAGCTTCTCCTTCTGGTACAACTACTACAAGGGAGTATTTACCTGGTAGACTCATATCTAAATCTGAAGTTAAATTAATTTTTTTCTTGAATTCTATGCCATTTTTCACTTTTTTCTATGGCGTGTTTATTTTTTACAACTAGTTCTTTAAATGTGCCAAAATTTTAAAATAATCTAGAAATCTATGCAATTAACTATAATTATGAATTTCTGCAGCCTCTTTATCATGATAATAGTGATTGTATCTGAGGTTGTGTGGTGAAAGAACATTCCTATGCGTCTATTAATCATCATATAATAATGTCTAAGAACCAGGTAAATGAGCGAACAAGAGGGATGTATAGCCAAGTGACAATGAATCAAATACAATTCAGCCTGAAAGAATCATACGGAAAATGAAAAATAGATAAATTTATTGTATAGTTAGTTCTTTTGTAAAACACCAGGTCGCAGTGCATCCATGAACAGTAAAATGTCTAGTATAGAAGTGAGGCACTAGGGGGCGCCATGGGACGATCGAGCGATTCATGCAGTGCTATGTTCAGTGTAGGTCTTTCTGCAAGGTTTAGTTATCATAGGGATTTTCTAATAATTTCATTGCCTTCATATTTCACGCAATTTTTGCACTGTCCACATTTTATAATCGCCATTGATGGCACAGACAACTGTTACATTGAGGATGACAGATACTGTAAAAGGAGATTTATGATAAATATTGTATTCCTTGATTATATTTTTGAAAATATTACAAAAGTTATTATTATAAAAGGGGGTCTATATATATTGTATTTATGATTATATTTTGAGAAAATTATAAAAGGAGGTCGACAATTTGCCTATTCATAAAACGTGAAAAGTATAGTGTTGTTGGCTATAAGTGGCAACACTAGGAGGAGTTTAACCAAAGCTAGTGCATAGATATTGTCATTGTCGTAGACTGTCTGAACATTTCTTGAAATTTGCATAAATTGAGCCTTATTGTGATGTATTAATGTGATCCTGTATATATTATTCACATTTATAAGTGTAATAACTAAAAACCAAGAGAAACCTTGAAGATTATTACTAATACAAATCTTTAAAAAAAAAAAAGGGGGAAAAAGGACAGGAGCACTATAATTGGAAAAAGAAATGTTAAGGAAAACCCTTGTGTTGTTAGCTACCAGGACCCCCCAGTGGTCCCACGGCCAGTGACCTGAAACAACGGGGTGGTATCTTAGCCCTTTGGTCATTGAACCAAGTAAAGACTGGGCCGTCTTCGCAGAAGAATGCACCTTAGTCTGAACAATAGTTTACCATCCCGAAGTGGGTTCTTACCTTATTTCCAACGGGGAGGTGGATGCACTACACTCTCTTCTGGAGAATTAAGGTTAACGTCCGACTTAACCGTTGGTCCACATTAAAGGGTACGCCCCGTGCCATTGCGTGAAAACTGTAGGGCAACTGTCCTCTTTATAAGTAATACAATGTTAAAAAGACATTTTTATTACCAGGCCTTTCTTAAAAAAACAATTATTTAAAAAAACAACCTTTCCCCAGTAGTTTATGAGAAAACCACAAGAACTTGAGGGGTGATAAAATATGCCAGCACAAACAGATGAACTAGATAAGACATTGATACATGATGTTTATAGCACCCATTAGAAACCAAGAATTAGCTGTACAAATAAATTTATGCTTGTAAATAGGGAACAAATCCGACACAATCAAACCAAAAACAGAGTCCGTTATAATTCTTTCTGCTAAGAAAAACTTGTTTTGCTTCGGGGATTAGTGAGTTGAAGCACAACCCAAAGTCTAAACCCCAACAATCTGTAACTTTCTGCTTCAAAGAGAGCTATGGTTAAAGACTAATCCCATGTCAGGACGTCAGCCATGCACACTTCAGTGCAGCGGCTCTGGAGGCCGTCCAGGGGTTGTCAAAGCGCGTGGCAACAGTCCCACCCCCTGGAGGACTCGGGCCAACATGTGGTCCAAGGGTTGGCCGACTCTCTGATTGTGGAGAGAGCTGCAGAGGATGTAGTTACCCAGATGTATACAGCTGTTGGAACAACTTGCCAATTGAGGCAGACGCGCTTTCCTGATTACCTTTATCTTATTGGCCTTCAGCCGAATTTTGGTCTATCTCAAAGACAACAAGAATTTGCAACATAATAAGAATTATGTAAAAGAAATTCTTTTCAACCCTGTTTTTTTTTCACCAATTTGGGTGGACAGATAAACAAAAACCGTACATCATTTGATCGTTTAAAATATTATAACATATTTATATCTAAAGACATTATGTCAAACCCAACTTAAAAATGTCAAGTTGTTAACATTTAACATCCCCGATTAAGTCTTAAGGCACACACACAACGTAAGGAAATAGGGACTTACATCTGCAGTAGTTAAATATGGATGGAGAGTATCTGAGGGTTAGAAAGGAGGAGGTCGTATGTGACACAGTAATAAACGTTTGAGGTTTACCAGTCCATACCACAACGAGAAGATTGAGGTATTAAGGTGGTGTATGGTTTAGTGGTGACCATTTCAACCAACCACAATACGATAGAGGGAAGCGGAGGATCGGCCTCTATATGAACGTTTATATGAAAATTAGACATCTGTTGGGGAAACTTTTGGAGAAGTAATTACTTATCAAGATTATACTTGTGTACAAATTGCGTATAAACGTATTTCAGTTCTTAAATTCATTAAAGGCCAATTGACCAAGTCTGTAACAGAGCAGCACCCAGATCGTGTCAATGCAACAAGTCGCCCCTCATGTCAACAGATATACACATTAAATCTGTGACTTGAGCCCCAGGTCTAAAGTGTGGCCGACAAGAGGATTGCGGTTATAGAAGTAGTAATTTTGAACTATTGTTAATGTTTGATTTAAGACTGCGTAATGTTCGTGTATATCCAAGTCTTCATGAGTTGTTTATCCAGAATGCCTGAGTAATTCAGACTGCGTTTAAAGTTTGTCCGTTCACTTCCCAATAGTTCAAAAGAAATGAACGATGAGGGAACTTGCTAATATGAAAGGGTTTTATTCAATATACAGCTCATCCCGAGTCAAAGCCACCATATGTAAGTCTTCATCAGTCCACCTCCCATCTCCTATCAGCAATCAACCACATTTAGAACACGAGTCGTTCCAACACCTTCTAGACCATTCTAGTGCTCAGTTCTATCACAATCCTATGTCCGAGGTAAAAGATCTAAGTGAACTCCAGTCTGCTACTCGGAAGCCAGTGTATTTACTCCAAGTGGCTTCGATGTTAAATGTTTCACAAGGCTAACCAACTAACTGTTGGCCATAGCTTCCGCTAGCTACTAACTAACTCTTACTAACTGTTCACTTACTTTTCACTAACTGACTGCTCCCCACTTTGCAACACCTTTTATACTAGTTAGCAGGTGGCGCTAGGAGCGTAAAGTCTAGAGTAGACTAGAAGTAGACTTGCTAAGCCTGATCCTTGATGGATTATATAACCTGAAGAAATATTAAAAGTACTAAGCTATTAGTACATTCGACGGCGGTCAGGTGTTTGAGTTTAAGGAGGTGGACGACATAGCTCAAACCAAGTGAAGATTATATATTTTTTTTTTTTTTTTAAAATGTAATGAATTCCCAATTTTGATGATTGGATACATTTGTTAACCCATTGTGGGGTGGCCTTGACTCTCGTGGTACATTCAGCACAATGTGATGATAATCAAGTTCTTTTGTTCATTCAAGGATTGTAAACAAAGATATGATCAGTTTTACTTAATACATAAGTACATTTCCAGTAGTCTATGTTAAGACTTGAGATCAGTGAAAATGTTCATGAACATGAAGGGTTTTAGGAAGATTTCCTATCATTGTCTGCTCATATTAGGGCTTAAGAGTTGTGTCACTCGTGCATAAGGTGACCAGATAAAGTAATGATGATCAGCCCAGATTGAGGCCCAAGAATAGTGACACCGTGCATAAGGTGACGAGGTAAGTGTTAATGAACCATGATCATTTTATGGTAAGTAAATGATGACATAATCATGTTGACGAACAGTAAGAACAGTTTTAGAGGATGAAGAAATATCATTCGCAATTCTTAAGGTGACAAAGTCAGTTTTTGACTTAGTACATATGTATACAGTTTCTGATATTTATAATTTGTAACACAAGTCAACAGAACTCAACATATGTACAGTGTAAAGTTGTCTTAACCTTTTAAGAGTAACAAGTACACATCAAATCCAAATTTTAGAACAAGTTAACACAACATAAGTCAATACAGAGGATTCGGACATTTTGAACGAACGAAGTTCATTATACAATGCGTGTCAAAGTTCAATCAAATTTCAACTAGAACAACATTATTTACAATAAATACAAGGTCCCTGCATCTAATCTAGCGACATTATGCAGTTGGGTCTAGAAAATATTACCATCCGCGTCGCGCGCCCACCAGTCATGCTTAGTACATGTGTACTTAGCGGGACGCTTGACTAGAATTCCCCTCCAGGGTTTGACCTCGATTTGATTCCTCCAGGCGCGAAGCGCCCGGATGGCAAATTTCTGTTTCGGACAAATTTGCAAGTTTGATGGTTCGACCTGATATTTTGGGCCGATATGAATTAATTCCGTCGCTTGATTATGTTGGTTTGGGGCCTAAGCTTTAGTTTAGCACAGATTTTGTAAAAAATTATACGATGGTTTGATCATGCTAGCCGATTTCAAAATTTGGATCTTTTGGATCAAAAAGGGGTTTCCCAAATTAGCCTCGTTTTGACGTCATTTTAATCAGTGCCGGCGGTCCTTTTACAGAGTCAAGACGTGTTTTTATATCTTCCTTCATTTTTACGTTATCTTCTACGAGTTCACCATGGTCCGAGTGGCTATTTTCTCTTCAAACCGGGAGGCCGGACTCCAGGATTACCCTGACCTAATCCGGAACAGCACCGACCATTATTTTGTGACTTTTCCGAGCGAGGACGCAACGACAGCGGAGTTGGCGGGGCACGCCTTCGCCCATCACATGCTCTACCCGGAAGACGTGCTAATAGTTATGACTAACCTCCTCAACATTTTGACTTGGGACAGAGAATTGGATCTTTACCTGCCACTATTCATTAACCCGGATGCCGTAGTGAACTTTTATGCTGAGCTATTTAACCAGGCATTCCTGAACCTGCGAGCCCATCCTATTCCAGCCACCCTGATCCTGGCCACTCCCTCCGGTTTTGATGCCCGGAGGTGGGAGTTGACTGACAGTGATGGCTCGTTACAAAAATGGCTTAACCGGATCATCCCGCGAGTCAGCAGAGAGGTCAGGAGAGCCAACGAGTGGTATGCGGTCCCAACGGTTGATACAGGCCACGCACTCCACCAGCCCAAGGTAGTGGCGGACGGGGTAATGACGGTCAACGATTTCCGCGAGTTGACAGATGGCTACATGCCGTCCACCCGGTTGCTACGTCGTTGGGCCCAGGCTTTAGGCCGAGTTTTTGTCAGACTGCCACTCCAGCAGTAGGCCGCCGGCACTCTTTTGTATATAATGATTTTCCCGAGTGATTTTTAGGATTTAATTCCCGGCCTATGCCTAGAACAATAGCCTTAGTTTTAGCACCTATTATATTCAAGAGGCATAGCCAGATTGTTTTCACGGGAGCCCGGACGATAAGACTGTTTTCATGGGATACACCAGACTTGTGGACCACAGACCGCAGTTTCCCTCGCCTGTTGGAGCACCTTCCTCGTCGAGACGGTCCAGCGCCCCGACCTCTCCGAGCCCGGGTATGTTCGGCCCTCTTTCCACAGTTCTTGGCACGTTAGGTAGGCTACTAACCCGTAGATTTTTAAGGAGATTGTTGGTCAGGACTTCTTCGCCAGTTTTCTCAGCTCGCCTTCACGTTGTCGTATTCCGGAAGCTGATGTCACTCCCGGAACCAGAAGCTGTGTTTCGCTGGTGATTTTTGTAACGGGTAGCATGGGCGGCCACCTAGTGTTTACTTTTGGTTTCAAGATGGTGGACGCGGGCTGAGAACTAGGACCTTGCGTACTAAACTTATTATCTTTTCCAGGTCCTGCGGTATGTTAGGGTGATGTAAATGAAGCAGTGTGACACGGTTGGCACTGAAAAGTGTCAGGCTATATGATTTTAGTGGGAGGGATTGTTTAGGCGAACATGATCAAGCATTTTATCTCGCGCGTGGTTGGGCGATAATAGAGGGTTTTTCTGCCTAGTGGTTTGTTGACATTACCGATTTAAGTTAGGCTTTTTGGAGTGTGGGTGATTTGTATCGTATTGGTATTATGGTATTATTAACTGTTGGGGACTGACACTGCACATGTGGATTCAGGTATGGGTGACCAGGGGTTCCGGTCTGAGTTGTACAACACTAAATTTGCTGTAACAGAATTCTTTGTTTAGTCGTTCTCCATACAAGACATTAGTGTAGATGTCTACATTGGAAACAATTCACATGGGGCGCCCTAGGGAATAAGCACATCCTAGGGTGTTCACCCTGGTAAGTTTAGAATAACTGTAGGTGACCAAGTATTTTGGTCCAGATTGCCCAGCATTAGATTGGCCGTGGCAGAATTCTTTGATGAGTTGTCCCCCTTACAGAGTACTGGACAGATTGCCGTGTCGGCCACGTGAGGCGACACCACAGGTGGAGCCGTCCAACAAGCTGTTGGCGACTCCAAGGTAAGTTTGAGAGGGAGTGGCAAGAGCCACCAATACCCGTCCCATATTGAGTCTAACGACAAGACTTCGTCAGTGTCATGGTGTTAGAATAGGTTTTATAGCGAGTATTATTGTGCTGGGTTGTCCAGCTGAGGAGACAATACTACTGCAAGGAAACCAGAACGAAACCTTCAAGACACTGAATGAGCTCCCAGACAGAGATTCGGTGTTGTCGTTGTCAAGAAAGGAATGGTGTTCTCGTTAAAGAAAACTAGAAAGGCACCAAAATCCACAGTAAAGATTACCAAACATCCCAAACAGCGATATATTTGCGAGTTAGGTGGGAACAGTTACACACATCGTTCTGGGCTCAGTTGCCATGAAAATGTGCATTTTCAGGATCTCACGAGTGTCCGAAATGTGATGCAAAACTCACACGTTTGGACTCTCTCACAGACCACATGAGGAGATAAGAATAATGATAGGAACTGGGTCTATTGTGATTTACTTAAGAAGCTATTTTGGTTTTCCAAGAGTCAATACTCTTGACAACACACTTTATGTACATTGTGTTAGAATAATTTTCCAATACACTCCAAGGGTTTATATGTAAACAAATTAACACCCCCCCCAAGGGTGACAACTGTTCTAACATATTTGACTCCATTTTGTGAAGCATCACCTTTAAAGCCACAGTTTGTTCTCATTGAATGGTTATGTTAAGACAAAATCCCTTCCCTCTTTGTTAGTTACAGGTGGTAGCTCGGCGTTCACCCCCTACATTCAATCTGGGGTTTGAAGACCGAGTTCCACTTTATATTGGGTAGTGGCGCCCTCCTAACAAGGCAAACAGGTGCGCCCCTAACTCCAAACGGTTCACTGAATAGATATTACACCTATGTTAACAGTAACATCTTACTGTTTACCCTATACTTTACATCACATGGGGAAAGCCAACATGACAAGCGGTGGGGGTAGCGTTTCATTCCGTAAAGTATAAATGTCATTAAAGGACATTAAGTACTAACTGTACAAAGGAGGTTGAGATTATTCGTTCCTCATTAGTTACACGTGGTTTGTCGGTACCCCCCCATTCATAGGACCAGAATGGGCAGCACCGAGTTTCCCATTGTTATAATCGGGAGCAGACTGCATATTATTATTTTTTTTTTTTTTTTAATATGCAGCCTACACCCCCTTTAAATTACAGAGATGTGTAAATGCATCTCCTCAGATCACTCACTTCCAGACAGCACCTAGTAAGTCGGGCCTTTACCGAAGTACAGTACAAGGTTAAACCCGTCCTTTGTTCAGGTCTATGCCCGTTTTTCTTGTGGAGAGTCAAGACTACTCCTGAAAAGACTCCGCCCCCAGCTTATCCTAACTATGCGCACGCGGAGCAGGAATATGTTAGTACTAAAGACAACCTTAGGATTTTAGTTTCTTTCTAATAGACTGGGTAGACTATTAGCTCTGGGTGTCAACTAAGTTTTTGCAGCCGTTCGTTAGGGAATTAGCAGACCGTGTCCCCCCTCTTCAGCTCAACTGTTGAGCGGAGACCCGGTTACTTTTTAGCGCCACGACGGCGGCCAAGACTAGTATTTTATTTTATTTTTTTTATTTATTTTTTTTTTTTTCTCGACGGCGGTCAACTCTGAAGCCGCACGTCTTCTTTATTAATTTTAATTATTTCTAATTTACCCGGGTCGAAACTTGACTTCTTGCCGTTTTGCCTCAGACCCGGTTAAAACTGGTCTAAACATGGCCTAAATAACTTAGTCTTGTACTTTTGGGCAGTTGTTCATTATTCTCTTTCTTTTTGATACTTGTTTTCGTTGGATCCTGACTTTATGGTAAAGTCAGGATCCCTCGACTTAAGACATACGATGATCCGGCGGCCATTTACACATAACCAAGACGATGGGGCTATTAATAAGGACAGCACCTCGCTCCACCGCCTTGTGGGTTTTCGCTACGGCTTCTCCCGCCCCAGGGATGGCTTGTCCAGTCTGAGGGAGTCGCGATATGGTAAGAGAGAGAGCCGAGCACCCTGTGAATGTCACCAGTTCGCCGTTGTCCCGTAACTACCTTTCCTTGTGACCTCCGTTATAATTTCTGAATATAGCACGCCTTGGTAGGAATTGTACACATCCTTGCCCGTCGTAGCGTGCCCATACCAGAAGCAAACGAGCCACGTATAAGGTACTCTCGTGTGCTGTCACGGAGCGTTCCCCCCGAGAATGTTACTAAATATTCTGCGTTCATATGTTCTTATCACAACTTGCCCAGAATTCCCTGAGGAAGGGCTCTTAGTTAAATAAATATTGGGTTGCTTTATATATTAAGTTTTTAGATAAATTTCTTTCTATTCGTCGATTTTTTGTGATGAAGAGACCGCCGTCAGGAGCCGATCCACCCGAGGCATAGTGACTGCCATGGTCGGGCGTCCACCCCAGTGCCCTTCGCAGCGTCAGTGACGCGTAACCCCAACGTCCTGCCTCCTGTCAGGCACCACTGACACCAGGCATGTGGGCAGGCTCCTGCTGCTTGGGCAGCCCCCTCATCTTTGAGAAGATTATATATGTAAGCATGCTAAAGAATAGACAGTGGCGTTCCCCAAGTGACTCCTGTACTGCAGCCCGATCCTAGCGGTAACAACAGCACAGGGGTCAGGTGTAGATGGTACTTGCTTGGGGAAGTTCACTTCGCTCGTTGGGAGCATTGGTCCCGTTGAGCGTTCTTAGGTTTTATACAGAATTTTGAGTATCTTTTTAAATGCTAAAATTTCGCGACACTAGGATCGGTTCCAAATGGTTCCCTACTTTAAAAGAGTTGCCAAATCGATAACATTGAGAGTGTTGAGCTAGGCTACCGGGCATGGGACACTCGACTTGAGAGAAATTTAGATAACCCATGGGTCCATAGAGAGACGGTTGGACCAGCCTACCCGACCCAGGTTTCCCTGGCTGGTGAATTCTTATTGATTAGGTTAGTCAACAGAACCCTACCTACCCAAACAGGTATTGCCCAGCGAACTTCCTGTAACATTTTAGTTCTAGTACTCGTACCTTTGTGTTATTAATTCACCAATTTTACCTGTACAGCACCAGGTCAGGTCTTAACACTCGTTACATTGTCATATGATAACTTCATAAACCGTTCCTGGATTTATTTCGGATGTCCCTGGCCTTACTGTCTTTCGGGCAGATCCCGTTCCGGTCGCTGTTGAGGTGGGCGTGGTCGATCTAGGAGGAGCGTTAGGCATTGTTCCATGTCCCATCATCGGTTGAGGCCAGTCCGCTCCGACATCGGACCAGCCTGCGTCGATGAGGCGCGGTACTCCCATGGGTACAGGAGTGGCTAGCCCTGAGGAATATCTCAGTAGTCTGGCCCTGGTATTGTATTTTAAATTACTCATCATTAGACGGGCTAGTTTCTTAGATACCCTCAGGGTGTCTGGTAGTGGTACCTTAGATGGATGTTGTCCAGGTCTAGTCGCTGCTCCCATCAGCTGCGCCCCCCAGGTAACTGTCAGAGTATATTTCAGACACAGCTGGGTCACCAGTAGATCCCTAATGAGCACATAGCCCTCCGTATAAGTGTGGTCTGAAGGCATGGCCAGTTCCCCCAGAAAGATTGTCTCTATCATATGTGGGTTGGCAAACTGTACATACAGTCCATCTACAGTCTTCCTTCTGATATATCTCCACTTTCGCCACACGAGGACCACTATGGCGATGACTAGTACTGCCAATAATATAGCAAGTACTGCTACCGCAGTGGGGTTGGCGGTCGTGTCCGGGCATCCAGTTAGTTCCCTTTCACCGCGCAGCAGCTTCTCTGGGTCCGCCGCTTCCAAGGCTATGGTCCGAGGTAAAGTCATGGTTAGTCCGGCCAGGGCAGCCTTGCCTTGGTGGTTCCGCCAGCACTTCCAGAGGATACACCCAATAATGGTTACTGCCACCACTATACAGAAGATTGTGAGGAGGCCAAAGCCGCCCCCAAAGTTACCTATAGAAAACCATGGGGCGTGTTTGTCCACCTCGTAGCGGTCAGTTGCTTTCTTGATGCCTTTAGCCAAGTCTTTCCTGTGTTTTTGGATTCGCTTGGCCAGAGAGGATACAGGTATTCTGACCTTTAGGCTTTCCTCGATTTCCAGTAGCTCTTTCCTAATCGTTTCAGGGATAGGATCTGATTCTAACATAGTGGGTTCATTCTCGGGCCTTGTGAAATTAGCGTTCCATCCTTTCACACGACTCGCTGCTCCCAACAGGTCGTTAGGTGGATACATGACCGTGGTAATCCTGGTGCGTCGGTCACAGTTCCGTAAACTATACGGTATCCATGATCCCTGCGTCTGGAAGGCACAATCGCATTCCACCTGAACTCGCGCATAGTTTTCTATGTTCACCTCCACCGCGGGTTGATTCCTGCAAATCATTTGGCCCCGAGTGTCAGCGCTGACCACAAGCATATCTCCGTCGTCCAGATACACTGCCATTTCTCCAAAGTCTGCTTCCAAAAGATAGTCCAGTTCACATTTCTCTCGTATGGCCATGTCATCGCGTCTCAACAGGGCGGCAGTGCAGGTGTTATCCGTAATCTTTTTCATGTAGGGCAAGTCCTTACAAAGCGTGATGGTCTGCCCATAACAGCCTGACCAACTGCCGCTAGCCAGTGGTACGTAGTACTGACGGGACATGGACATAGCCACACTTTTTGGCAGATTAACAATTTGGAGAGCGTCCTTCTTTTGCCTTCCTCTAACTGGTACTGGCACAGGAAAAGTCAGTACTTCGTAGACTCTAAACAGATGTTCGTCGGCCACAACTGGTACCCTTACATACACGATAAGTTCCTGGGTGGTTTCATTAAATTTAAATGAGGGCTGACTGTTCTCATAATAGAAGGAGGGATCTGAAAACGCCACATGGAACCTGGGATGGATTCCTTTCAGATACCTGTTGACTTCCAGGACCGCTCCGACCATGTACTGGCGTGGCACCAAATCCATGGTTAGTTGGCCCCGTGTCAGGTGTTGTACACCTTTCCTGAACACGCGCGTTTGCTCCACCACCAACTGGAGATACACCATTTCACCCAGTTTGTCTTCCAGAGCTACAGGTACCATGTTCAGGTACAGTTCCATCCAGTCCACCTTATGTTGGACAAGTTTCATTCTCCGGCGAGTGGTATTATGCGCCTTATTTAGTGACCTTAAATTATCCAATAGACCTATCACGACGTGGTTAACCCTTTCTACTGCCTCGTCGTGTTTCTCGTTCATCAGCGCCAGGTCTTCGATCATCTGGTCAGAGGACTCTTGTAACACTTTAATTAGTTCCCTGTTATACTTGACATCAGCTGAAAGCCCCTTGTTCCATGACGTTGGAATAGGAAAGGTCGGCCATCCTGGGTCGTCCAGCATGATGGGGAGTTTCTTCATTCTTTTGATCCTTCCGCCTGAGTCTGATTCTGACCCTTGATTTTGAGGTCGCTGTTGGTTGTATTTAATTAGCGAGCTTAAGGTTTCATTGAGAATTTCCCTATACCGACCTTTGAGCGCCTGCGATGTCTGATCCATCCAATTCACTAGCGACCTGACGTGGTAACAGGCTCGGTCGAGAGCGTCTCCTCCCTTTAGGTACCGATGACAGACCTGGCCAAAGGTAGCCTTGATGAAGGAGCGCCTTTGGGGAATAGTGATCAGAAAGCCTTGGCGGACGTGAGTAATATCTGCGGTGGACATTAATTTCCCTGGTTTCAGTACCACCCCATATTGTTCCAAGGCTATAACTTCAGCATTAGGGGCTAGCCCTTCACGTGGGCTGGAGTCATTCCGCAACCCCTTAATGCCTCCTATCATGGCGAAAACGAACAGCACCGACCACTTCATTGTCATTGGTTTTAGCGCTAGTCCATGAAAGTCAAGTTTATAGTTTTAACTAAAACATGTTCACAACAAAGTTACCTTCACTCTTCTGCGCACCACTATCATCCATGCGCCGAAGTATGCCCTCCTCTCGGGCCCCCTGGTCCACTTAGTTTGGGACATGCTCATAGAGATTTTGCCCATTGTCATTCACCACTCGCCTGATGATTCCGCTCTCGTCCTTGGTGACCGTGATCCTCAAGCCTCTCATACGTTCGCAGGACGAGGGGCGCATTGCTCTGAGGGGTCTTGGCCTAGTAGGTTCCAGTCCGAAACGGCCCCCGTTGGGTCGTACGACGGTTGGCTCGAGGGGTACGGGTGCGGCACCTGCGGTGGGTTTGTCATTGGGAGTGGGCTCGGCCACAGTGGACCCCCCGGCTGGCTGGTTGGCGTCCACTGCTGCTGGTTCCATAGCAGTGGTGAGGGATTGGCGCTGCAGCTCGTTGTCAAGCTGCTCAAGTCTAAACAAGCGGGGTCCGCAGGCTGCAAGTGGTGGAGGAGGGGAGCTCCCGCTGGCCCGTTCCCCACCGGTGGGGTTGGCGCGCGTTGAACGGGTGCTACCTCCACTTTTAGTCCTGGAGCGGCGACGGTTAGCTGTTCCCCTCCCGATCGCCTCGTGTTGTTTGTTGTCTGGTACCTTCCCTGACGCATTTAGAGTTTTGTGTGGTTCTTTGAATGAAAGGAGCTTCCTGAGTTTTAACCTCAGTTAACTGTTTGTTTGATTTTGGCACGTCCAGTCCCACTGTCCTTCTAATTTCGTCAACAGTCTCAAATAGTTGGAACAGTGGTTGCGTAAGGTCCCAGAACCAGCCGGCCTGGATCTGCACCGGTCGGTTGGCCGCTTCTCCCTTCTGAACCGGCTTGGCCAACGCCGTTAGCCTTGGCTCGGGCTCCGAGTCACTCACCTCAGATAAATTGTAAAAGTCTTTATCTGCTGTCTTCTTTTTGACTGGAATCGATTTAGCGGACTTCTTGGCTCCGCCTGCGGTCGTTCTGGTGGGCCGCCGGGCTGGTGTCCTTGGTTTCTTCCGGGCAATCCCGGCGTCGGTTGAGTCCGGACGGACACCGCCCCGGCCCGGCCAACTCCACCGCCTAAGGGTCTGAGCCGGTCGTTTCTTAGTACTCTCCTTCTCGACTGCCTTTTCTTTCATTTGGTAAAATCCTAAAAGAATGGCCCAACGAACCTTCCCTTGGTAGGCAGCGCCCTCTGGTGGGGGCGGCTAATCCGTTTCCTTCTCAGGGGGACGATGATCCTTCCCTCCGTGTCCGCAGGGAAAGTAGTGGTTCCCTTTGGATTGCTATGTGGCCGGAGGGCTAGACAGTTCCCCATGAGTCGGTGGATCAGTGTCCCAGCTAAGTTCTCTTTCTGCTCCTTCCAGGAGAAGTCGGAAGTTGAACAATTTCTATCTCCAACTTCTGTTCAGAGATAGAATCAATGTCTATCTCCGTTTCCTCCCGGGCTGGGTTGTGCGTACAATCACCTGCAGCAGAGGTGACCGTCTAGGAGCAGAGTTGCGGACCGACTGGTGGATCGGCGCGGATCCCACGAAATTATAACCGATCCGCTTGTCCATGCCGTCTCCATATTTGGAGCTGTATCTTGTTTCAGGTGGGGGGGAACGCTTGCATCCGGTCCCAAGAGATGACGCCAAACCACTGGCATCTCTCTTGGTGTGCGCACCCTCCCTTTCTGCCACGCCCCTGGGCGCGGCGAGGTGGCCGTGAGGTAGGCCACCTGTTCCATTAGCGTTGATGCTAACGGTGCCGCTCCGCCGAACCTTTATTTTCACAGGGCGGCTAGATTTCCTGCATTAATCATCCATGTCGTCGCTTTCCCCGCCGTTGAACAGAGCGGCGTAGTTAGGCCGACGGTTCCGACGTAGGTTATAGCCACCTTTCGTCGGGACATGGTCCTCTCCTGTTTTTTCTGGGCTCTGTTCCGATGTATCCGAGATCGGTACATCTCCGCAGGGCAGTTTTATGGGCTTGTTGTTGCTTGGAGGGGATCTCCCTTCCAACGGCTGGCTTTTGCCCCTTCGTTTAGCTCGTTTGCGTTTCCTCTGTCCATTAGCGCCAGCTGTTCCCCGTTCACAGGCGGCTTTATTAGGAACAAAGGATAAGTTTGGTGACAGCGCGATGTCCGCACTGGTGCCCTGACCATCAGTGATTTGCCCATCCGTTTCTGCTAAATCAGTGGGACTTGGACCAGGTTTTTGTGTAGGTACCTTCCCGGTCATAGGAACTGCATCATGCTCACCGGGACCGGTCGTTCCCGTTGAGTTTTCAGTCTCAGCACCCCTTATTTCGCCATCTTCCTCAGCGATTTCACCCGTCGGAGTGTGATGCAATTCAGGGTTTCGGTCAGGATCTGCCCCTTTTGAGTTAGTGATTTTCGCTTCTCTCACCATTTTGGGAATGTTATGAGGGACGGCGGGGGACCAAGGCCCATGTGCAGGTTTGAGTTTCGAAATGTTTACTAGATGTGGTACCTGTTTCCCAGTTTTTAAAGACACTAGTCTAACAAGGTGGTCCCCTTTTGTTTCAATTACCCTGAATGGCCCGGTATACCTGTTTGAGAACTTAGACGCTTTATTTTCACTAGCTAAAGGGTCGTACATGTATACCATATCACCTTCGTACATCTGAGTGGGCCGCGCCCGCTCATCAATTCGCAGCCTCAGATCTTTTTCATAGTTTTGAACAACTCGTTCTGCCATATTCCTAAACATAGCAATGTTGTCCTTTGTTTGCATGAAGAATTCACAGTCATTCAGCGTTTCAGGGATTGTTCCCTGCTCAGGCATTCCCATGCTAATTGGATCTCTGCCAAACAGCAAGGTATGCGGGCTGTATCCCGACCGTACACTGATTGTGGATCTAACTGTCCATAATGCAATGGGAAGTAGATCGATCCAGTTACAGTGGTCATCAGGGATATAATAAGCAATCAGGTTTTCAATGGTTTTATGTAGTCTTTCTACTCGAGCGTTGCCAGTCGGCATTCGCCCGGTAGTGAACGTTTGTTTGCACGCTAGTCGGGTAGTAATCTCCCGGAACAGTCCTGATAGGAAGGCCGCCCCCCGGTCTGTGTGCAGACGGTTTACCCGCCCATACCGACACACTATCCCGGTTAGGAAACAGTTGGCCGCGGTTTGCGCAGTGGAGTCTTTCGTGGTGAAAGCCTCCGGCCAACCTGTTAGTAGGTCTATGAAGGTCATGATATATTTTGACCCATCCCTAGCCCTCTTTAGTGGCCCGATGAAATCACACTGTACCACCTCAAAGGGTCGAGTCGGCCTCTCCCAAGACTTAGCTAAGGCCTTGAAATGTGGGGCCCGTCTCCTTAGAGAGCAGGTTTCACAGGCCTTCACATAGTCTGCTATGTCGGCGTTCATGTTTCGCCAGTAGAATCTGTCAGAGATTTTGGTAGTGAGATTACTGATACCCACATGTCCCCCAGCCAAGATGTCATTATGTAATAGTCTCAGGACTTTGGGAATTAACCTACCTGGAACTATCATGCGGGGTTTTAGTCTGACCAGTTGGTCTTGGTGTTTGTTATACCTTTTGACGTTGAACCTACAGAGTACCCCCGGTGCTACCATTCCCACAAAATCGGCTTGGTCCATTATTCGCCTAGCTTCAAGGGGATCTGTTGGTAGGTCTCCGTCCTGAAGGTAGTCTATCAATTGCGCGCACTCTGCATCTTGGAGTTGCGCGTTCATTACCGTAGCCACAGAAAGCTCTTCATCCCGAACCTCGGCCTCAAATAACTCACATCCCACCGCGGGCTCATATTCTTCACCTGGGACATGTTCATGATAGACTCGAGACAAATAGTCCGGTAGAAAATGAGTCGCTCCTGGCTCATATATGATTTCAAAATCAAAATCTGATAGCGCTAAAGCCCACCGTCTCAGCCGGGCTGACGGGGCTTTGTAGGCACTCTGTAGCAGGGGAATCAACGGTTTGTGATCAGTCACTATTGTGATTTTAGCTCCCTGCAACATGTCCTCATAGTTCTTAATGCCTTTAATTACTGCCAGAGCCTCTTTTTCTGTTACCGAATAATTTAATTCGGCGTCACGGAGGGTACACCCCCAGAAAGCAACCGGACGGTAGATTTCATCTAGTTTATGACAAACCGCTGCACCGCACGCGGCGTCTGATGCATCAGTTAGCAGATAGAAATGCCCTCCTATATCTGGATGAATTAGTAAGGGCGGCGAGGTGAGCAGTTTCTTTAACTGTTGAAACGCTTCCTCGCAGGCCTCTGTCCACTCAAAATAGACTTCTTTCTTTAACAGCCGGTTTAAGGGCTTTGCTAGATCAGCGAAATTAGGGACAAACGATCGGTAGTAGTTACACAGTCCCAGAAAGGATTTAATAGTTTTCACATTATGTGGACGGTTAAAGGCTGTAATCTTTTCTGTGGTTACCCTTTGTGTAGCCACTCCTTCCGCGTTTACTACGTGGCCGAGGAAATTGATTTCACTGCGGCACCACTCACACTTTGACGGTTTCAGTTTGAGATTAGCTCTCGCCAAAGCTTGGAGAACCACCTCAACGCTCGCCAGGTGTTCTTCAAATGTAGTGTCGTAGGAACGATACGCGTCTGTACTCTCTCAAGCGGCAACCGTGAATGTGTAACTGACACATGTAGCCCTGTATATATAGGCCTCGCCAACCTGGCGGTCCCCTGTCTCTGATTGGCTGGTGCTGGGGCCTGGTTTGTAACAGGCTTCCTTATTGGTCAATTTCAACCGAAGTTTGATTTGGTTGTTTTGATGAACAGAGCCTAGTAGCTAATGGATCCGAAGGCTCCAAGTAACCTAGAGCCCGCGAGGTGGCAAGGGCCACGCTGCTCGGGCGGTGAAAACCAGGGAGTGGAGGCTAGGGTGCCTGCTATTCGGCCTGTATTATTTGTTGACCTTCACAGCCTTTTGATATGTACCTGTATCTATACATAATGAGTGTGCTCCCTCGGTTGTCCTATGCGGTCCAACCGGGGTGGTCATATGTGATCGAGCACTCAAATGTAGTGTCGTAGACGATTACGTCGTCTAAATATGCTAAGCATGTTCTAGGAATCAATCCCTTTAGCACTATGGCCATTACCTTGGTAAACTGCCAAGGCGCGCCAACTAAGCCAAATGGTACACGCTTATACTGATACACACCCATCGGGGTTTCAAAAGCGGTATATTTTCTACTGTCTTCTTCGATTACACACTGATGATAGCCGCTCAACAGATCTAAAGCTGTCCACATAGTGGGTTTCTTGTAAGCCATATATAGGAAAAGCGAGCGAGCTGTGGGCATGGGGAATTTATCTTTAAAAGTGACTTGATTAAGCATGCGAAAGTCTGTACAGAGCCTAGGCTTGCCATCTTTCTTCTGCACTACCACCAGCGGGCTTCGCCAAGCCGATTCGCTGGGCTCTATGACACCTATATCTATGAGTTGCCTAACCTGTTCATCGATGATATCCATTTTCTGTGGAGAGTATCGGTATGGTCTAGAACTTATGACTCCCTGCGACTCATCCACAATGATTCTCATCGGCGCTATTTCACAGTGACCTAACTCTTCCATTGAGAACGCTAGTGCATTCCTGTTGTTATTAAGCATTTGTCTAAACCTTACCTGTTGTTCTTCGTTTAAGCACGACTCGGTTAGATCTATTTTACTTACATTTTCATCCATTTTACCTCGGGATTTCTCCTCAGAGGTTTGGCTTTCCATTTGCACTGCGTCTTTCATTACTTCTACAGAAATCCTACAGATGGACATTGGGGTCTCTGTTTTAGTTAGATAACACAAGTCTAGGAACTCTTCTATCTGATCTTGGTTTACCTCAGGCACTGCGCATTCTTCCGCAAAAGCTAACACTTCCTGGGGAGTGATTTCTTGCATTTCATCTAGCGGATTCATGACTTTGATCCACCACTGACTTCCCACCGTATTCACGCACCCCTCCACTAGGACAGGTGCAGTGACTGCTGGTGCGCAGTAAGCCACTGGTGAGTCTAATCCCAGCGGCTCTCGGGTGGTAACCGGTATGATGCATTCATTTCCCGGTGGAATTTTCACTGTTTCTTTGCTGACTATAGGGTTTCCACAAAACACTTCTATCTTTGCGCCTGGTAGAGATAAATCTGATCGAAGCACTGTTAATAAGTTTCTACCGATTACTATTAGGTGGCATAGATCGTCCACTATGTTGAAATCATAGCAGACCACCGATCCCTGGATTGAAAACTTACATCTAATTTGTTCTAGTATTACTTGAGACGAGTTGTCTGCCAGACTGATGTTTCCTTTCGATACCTTCCATTCATCTAAAATGCATTGTTTAGGGATCTGCCGTTTACAATGGGTGGACATGAAGCAATCGCTCGCTCCTGTGTCTACCAAAGATCTAACCTCCTTCTGATCATTAAATCTTAACGTTAAGAAAAATGCTTCGTCTCCTATCTCTCTCCTAGCCGGTCCGTCCACTGCGCCTAATTCTATCGTGGAATGAACGGACCCCCCCTCTAGTTTCCCTGACTCTTTTGTTCTGTGCCACTGGCTTTACTATCTTTGTACATCCGCGGGGGTTTTTCCCTCAATCTATTCTTTAGCCACAAGCACGCTTCTGTGGAGTGACCGTGTTGTTGGTGAATGATACAAAACTTACTTTCATCGAAAGGTAGCCTGGGTCTTTCCACTTTCTGCTGAGTTGGCGGGTTCTTTCCTTTGTCTGCCTCTCTGTTCGGGGCGGTATTGGGTTTAGTCTTCTGATCTGAATTTCTTTCACCCTTCTGATTTTCATACCTATCTTTTCTCTCATAACCTTGCTGTTTATAGTTACCACTATTCTGGGGAGCTCCGCTTTGCCCTGGTTTTGGTTTCTGAAACCATGGAGCGGCCTCCAGTCGGGCCAGCACCACTCCAAACCGTTCGGAGATAGAGTTTAGGGCTGCGGTCTCCTCTGACGCTTGGCTCCCAGCCAGCTCGCTTACTGCATTAGATATTTTAGTTCCCCCTTTGCCTTTGTCCAACGACTCTAGTCTCGTTGCACAATCCACCGCTTCGGTGAACGACTTAGGGTCCAGTATAGCTACCTGTCTGGCTACGCCCTGTTTTAATCCTTCTAAAAACACAGCTAACATCATACTTTCGCTTGCTTCTGCTTTAACCTGTTTTTGTTTCAGGACACCTGCAAATTCGATCACGCTCTGGTCTTTTCCTTGTTTAAGGCCACAGAACTCTGCGTGTTTCTGCCACTTAGCTCTTCGATCACCGAAGATCTTTGTCATTTGAGTTTCTAATTTTTTAAATGTATTTTTCTCGCTTTCGGCTAAGGCCCCTGCCCAGTCGTCTGCCCGTCCCTTCAGGCCTAATAACGCCATATTCAGGAGATGGGCGTCCGACCAGTCATAGATAGCCTTTAGTCGCTTCAATTCCCTGAAATACTTTTCTATTTGCTCATCTTCCTTTCCATTAAACCATGGTAATCTAATATTCGGTCCCCTTTGATGACCGTTATGGGAAGTTTCCCGCACTGGTGAGGGTACTTGGCCCCAGGCCGTGTTTAGTTGCGGGAAGATATTCCAGAGATTTGGCTGATTCGGAGGGTTCGGAGGATTGTTCTGACCTGGTGGGCCCGGCGGACCTGGCGGGCCGGGCGGTGGAGGACCCGGTGGGTTTGGGGGGTTATTCTGACCTGGCGGGCCCGGCGAACCTGGCGGGTTGGGTTGATTAGGTTGGTTTGGGGGAACGTTACCAGGTCCTGGTGGGTTCGCCTGGTTATTCTGGCCTGCCGGAGCTTGCTGACCCTGTTGGTCACCCACTCTACCTCGGCCTGCGTTAAGATTGGCTGCGATCGCCATCGCCTGCATTAGGTAAGGGAACATGTTTTGCTCGACCCCACCCCCTGCTGGCACGGCTCGGCCAGGCTGTTGGCCTGGTTGGCCATTCCCATCATCTTGTTGCAGTCCCCCAAGGTTTACCCCAGGATTAGGCTGCTGTATTCCCGGATTCGCACCACCATCTCCCCCTTCACCAGGTTGCTGAAGTCCCCCAGGGTTTATCCCCAGATTGGGCTGATTCGGAGGGGGATTAACCTGAAGGTTTTGAGGGGGATTAGGCCCTTGTGGGTTGGCCTGATTATCCTGGCCTCCTTGGGCCTGTTGGTTAAGGGGAGGAATAAGCCCTTGAGGGTTGGCCTGATCGTTCTGGCCCCCTTGAACTTGTTGATTAAGAGGAGGATTGACTCCCTGAGGGTTGGCCTGGTCATCTTGACCTCCCTGGGCCTGTTGATTAAGGGGAGGGTTAGGCCCTTGAGGATCGGCCCGATTAATTTGACCTCCCTGAGCTTGTTGACCCCGTTGGTTGCCCCCTCTTCCCTGACCTGCTAGTGGATCGATTCTCATCGCTTGAGCTAGGAAAGGGTACAACATATTTTGTTTTATGGCCCAAGGTCTATCCCACCTCCTGCCGGTGCGCCTCGGCCCGGTTGTTGGTCTGGGATTTGACCATTCCCATCCCCTACTAGATCCACCAAAGGTACGCCTCCTTCCGCCATATTATTTTCGTGGAGGTTTTGTATATCGTGATTGTCCCACTGTTCTTTCACAGGTATTCCCTCTACACTAATTTCGTCCTCACTTTCTTGTTTATCCTTCTTACCTGTGTCTAAAACATCCTCGGTAATAAGTTCGTATGACGACGAGGTTGATTTATCTTCTCTAGCTAATTTTCTATCAGGACTACCCCCTCTGACATCTGCGGCTGCTTGTTCTGTCTCGCTATTTTCTTCCTCGTACTCGTCCTCGTATTCTTCATACGATTCATGAGTTAGAGTGTTAAAATCTTGTGCTTTAAGCGTTACATTTTCTTCACTATCCTGATCGCTTAGCCTCTCTAAATCTATGTGCTTTTCGGGGCTTGAGTCTGCCCACTGCTTTAATATTTCGGCTGGATCAAAGGCCCGAGCTTCCGCTCTTTTACTAGCTTGGTCTAAGTTCGTTTCTACACCGTAAGTTAATCGATAGGGTTGTAAATTGCCTACTTTCTCGTTGTTTCCCTCTGCTTCCCTTCCCACTCCCCTATCCCCTCCCACTGTTTTTCCTTTAGCTACAGTGGAATAAGGAATGGACGCCCCCGGGTTGGGGTGAGTTGGTGTTACCAGTGGGTGACTGATAAACTCAAGTCGTTGGGGTAATGGATAGGTGAGAGAGCTCCCATCAGGTAGGATTACCGGGTTTTCGGGGCGTTTTCCCCCTGATGGGCTGGAGTTATCCGCGGTGTTTAGTCGTTGTTTTAGGTTTCCTGAAGAAAATAGGTTATCTTCATTGGAAACTTCCTGTTCGCTTTCACCTCCCGCTGCGGGTAGTAACCGATAAGGAACACTTTGGTTACACCACGGATTGTTCACATCAGATTCACAGGTGGAGCGAGAGCTAGTACCAGTTTCGTGGTCCGTAGGTGGTACGTACCCTGGGTTCCAATATTGCTGATATTCCGTGAGACGGTTCTTCCCTTCAACTCGTCCCGAGTGTGTTAGGGTTTCAAGTCCTTCGTCAAGAACCGGCCTATCTTTGGACCCTAGGTGCCAGGGAAATGGTTTACCTTTGCCACGGGTTTGGTAATTTTGTGCACCTTCGGGGCAGAGCTGCTTGGGTCTGGCTGCGACCTCCTGTCTCTGTGCTTCCCCGTCTAAGGGATTACCTACCAGGTGGCGGTTTTCCACATTCCCTGTATATGATGTTGACACATCGTGTCCTGCGGGCCGCAAAGATTGAGGCTTGGGGTTAGAGGAAGCCTCAAAGTCACCGGTGGCTGACATCAAGGATGAGCAAAACGGCACAAGTCATGTTTCGGGTAATCTCCACCAAATGAACTATTGTTAATGTTTGATTTAAGACTGCGTAATGTTCGTGTATATCCAAGTCTTCATGAGTTGTTTATCCAGAATGCCTGAGTAATTCAGACTGCGTTTAAAGTTTGTCCGTTCACTTCCCAATAGTTCAAAAGAAATGAACGATGAGGGAACTTGCTAATATGAAAGGGTTTTATTCAATATACAGCTCATCCCGAGTCAAAGCCACCATATGTAAGTCTTCATCAGTCCACCTCCCATCTCCTATCAGCAATCAACCACATTTAGAACACGAGTCGTTCCAACACTTTCTAGACCATTCTAGTGCTCAGTTCTATCACAATCCTATGTCCGAGGTAAAAGATCTAAGTGAACTCCAGTCTGCTACTCGGAAGCCAGTGTATTTACTCCAAGTGGCTTCGATGTTAAATGTTTCACAAGGCTAACCAACTAACTGTTGGCCATAGCTTCCGCTAGCTACTAACTAACTCTTACTAACTGTTCACTTACTTTTCACTAACTGACTGCTCCCCACTTTGCAACACCTTTTATACTAGTTAGCAGGTGGCGCTAGGAGCGTAAAGTCTAGAGTAGACTAGAAGTAGACTTGCTAAGCCTGATCCTTGATGGATTATATAACCTGAAGAAATATTAAAAGTACTAAGCTATTAGTACAATTTCACGAATGGTCCTCGTGACTAAATTTATTTCTCCTGTTCATGATTAAAGACATACGCAATATATCATGTTACTAGTTTTCCTCCACTTTGTATCAGAACATACCACTACTACGTTCATAAAAATGTATTGTACGACTATGCCATGGGAATTTACATCGTGCAGTATTACGTCAACGAGTGTAGATGTTAGATTAATAGGTCGAGATCCCCATAATTACATTGAGTCATTATTGGATTTATTATAGGTAACTCTATACATATTCATATATAATATTAGGGGGTTTACATTATAGGTATAAAGGGTTTTACAGCACAGATTTAGTTCTGGAAACTCTCACCAGGTGCCTTCGGAGGCTTTCACACCTTTTCGGGGCCTGGCACTGGTCACATGACCAGTCACATGACCAGGCTTTCACACCTTTTCGGGGCCCGGCACTGGTCACATGACCAGTCACATGACCAGGCTTTCACAGGTGGCCCCAAGGGGGGGATAAAAGGCCCACAATTGTTACATTCTGGGAGATTGGTTAGGAGAGCTATAGAGGGAAGACCTGCTACCATGCCTGCTGCTTGGGTGTCTACATGCTGTAGTACCCAATAAACCTACATTATATTACTGCTGTCTCAACATGGTCTTCATTGCTGTCAACATGGGCAAACAGCCCTCTTAACCTTTCACTGGTGGAGACAACCCGGGTATAGTAGCATGCATGGTATAGGAGCAGAAAGGGATGACCATAAGTGGTCAGAAAGCTGTGAGGTCAGTGTGACCTTGCTGACGGCCGTGTGACCTTGCCGACGGCCGTGTGACCTTGCCGACGGCCGTGTGACCTTGCCGACGGCCGTGTGACCTTGCCGACGGCCGTGAGGCTTTGCTGAGAGCCCTGGAGGGAGAGGTACAGCTCTGGGGGGACGCCCAGAGCCTCGAGAGGACGCCCAGAGCCACAGGGTGACGGGGAGCACCCGACAGCTGTGTGAAGTCGCTAGGGGCGTTGTGAAGGCGCCAGGGGCGTTGTGAAGTCGCCAGGGATCATGTGAAGTCGGCATGGGCCCTGTGAGGGCGCCTACACCCTCGGCAGGACGCCTACACCCCTAGGAGAACCTTCACAGTACTGGGAGGACCCCCAGGGCGCCGGGAGGACGACCAGAGCGCCGGGAGGACTACCAAAACCCTGGGGCGGCTCTGTAGGGTCAGGAACTGCTTTGAACAGGACGGCACTGCCCCTGGAGGACGGCACTGCCCCCTGGAGGACGGCACTGCCCCCTGGAGGACGGCACTGCCCCCTGGAGGACGGCACTGCCCCCTGGAGGGCTGCAACAGCGTCAGGAGGGTGGCTCCAGCATCAGGATGGCGGCAGCAGACTCAGAAGGAAGGACCAGGTTTTATGGTTTATATGTGATAAATATGCATGTTAATAAGATGTTTTATGCTAGGTTATTAAGTTATCATTGATGGAAACAGATTGACATCATTAAGGTGATTATGTTGGTTTGAATGTATTACACCCAGAAGTACTTTTGTTTTGAAAAAGGAAAAGGAGGGAAAATTTAATCTGACATATTTTCAACAATAGATTAGGAAGCTCTAAAGAAAAAACAAGATGGGGACTGCTTGTTTGGAAGGTGATCTTTATGATGCATATGATAGGTTTCTAGAGTCATTAAAGCCTGGATTATTTCCAACTGATTGCCTAGAAGTATTGCCTTGGTTTAGAAAATATGAGAGGTATGTTAGGGAAGTCTTTGGGAATGGTGAGTCTACAAGGCTGATGTTTATAAAAGACTGGTTACCATATCACATCCAAATTTTAGTGCAACGTTTTAAGAGCTATGAATCAATCAAAGAATATGTTGTTGGACAATTTGGAGCAAAGAAAGAACAAGTTTGGGAACAAGCAAAATTAGTTAGGCAAAGAGAAGAAGAGAGTCCCCATGAGTATTATCTCAGACTTACCCATGTATGGCGATCTGCTGACATTCCAATTGATAAGTTAGCTTATCTATTTAGATGCAACCTCCTGCAAGATATTAGATCGAAGCTACCAGAAAGGGAACTGACTTTAGGTGAGCTATGCCAAATTGCAAGGGAAATATGGGAAAAACAAGAAGAGGAAAGAGATTATGCAAGGAGGCTGAAATTGATCATGCAAAGAGTAGATAGCTATCATGAAAATGCCAAACATTCTTTGGCAGAAATAAAACAGGAGCTTATACAGGTAGTCCTAGGCCAAGCTATATCAAGTATATGTCAGAATTCGTTGCAAAGTAGGCAAAGTGAGATATCCATGGAAGGGGACTTTGTGCAAGGGGCAGAGCAAGGAGACAGCTCACCCACCTTGGAGCACACAGTACCATGTCAGGACAACTCTAGGCAGGTGAGGGAGTATGAGCCAGTGCAGGAACTCAAATTGCCTGAAAATACCCCACCTACAGAACTTCCTGTGATGGAAGAGGGGTGTGAAAAAGAAAGAGATGTAGGCAAAGTCAGTTCTAACAAAGAAATGGGTAGGAATAAGAAAAAGTGTAGATCAAAGAGGAAAAGGACTGAAAACCTAGTCCAAAACCATTTAGAAGAGGTAGAAAATGTGCCATTGTGCGGAAATCCGACAAACATGGGTGGTATGGTACATTGTACAAAAGTCATAGATAGTGAAATTGAAATGGCTGCATGTCTAAGCACTGAGAATGCAGATGTTGAACATGAGACCCAATTATGTGAGACAGAGGTTTGTGTCTCAATGGTTCTGGAAAATGGTATTGACATTTCCTCTCATGAGATGGTTGAAGATAGATGGGTTGAAACTAAATGTACTGAAGTAGAATGTAAAGGCAGTACTGTGAGGGATGAAAAGCAAACCCAAAGTGTCACTGCAAATCCCTACAATCCCTACATAGGCATAGATTGTAGAATAGGAGACAAAGTGCCAGAGTGCAAAAGTGACCACAATCATAGGCTTAAAAGGCTATATGACAGGCAAGCACGTATGACACACCGTGGAATATGATACTGAAGGAAGAAAGATGTTTCTTATAGCCTATTCTGATTTTTATGTGTGATTGATATTGTTGTTTGAGGACAGTGTAGGTGATGGTGACATGAAAACAGAGGTTATTTATATCATAACATAAGAATAGTTGGCAAGACTTGGTTAAGAGAGGAAGGATAAATATTGTTGGGAGCCTTCAGAAATGGTGTAGGGACTTCGAAAGCAGTGTTATGAGAGTATGAGAAAGACATCCTTGGGTTTGAGTCCCTGTATGTATGTGTAGTCTTTAGTGTTGAGGTCATAGGAACGGTGTCTTAGCACTGGGGTAGAGCCGTATGCTCCCCAAAGTATAAATGTGTTGTTAGTTGGTGTTGAGGGCATGGGAAATGCGTCCTGGCACTGGGGTAGAGCCGGATGCTCCCCTGTGTATGAATGTATTGATAGTGTTGAGGGCATGGGAAATGCGTCCTAGCACTGGGGTAGAGCCGGATGCTCCCCCTTGTATGATTATGTTTAAGTTGGTTGAGGGCATAGGAAATATGCATTACCATGGGGTAGAGCCATTTGCTCCCCCAGATGTGTGAATGTTGTTAGTAAGTGATTTGAGGGCATGGGAAACTAAGTCCTAGCACTGGGGTTTGAATGCCAAGAGTAGGAATGTCTATTTTCAGGAATGAGGTGCAATTAAGTCCCTACAAAGGTTCAGTTATGTTTAGACAAGGCCAGTCTGTAACTATGTTATGATGAATAAGTTTTGCAAATGGTTAATGAAAGCCAGCTTCATGTGTACTATTACAAATATTCTAGAAACAATCACTAAGTTGAGGAAACAGGTATGTGTGTTGTGAGTATAAAAATAAGATAGCTGAAAGCCTGAGGTTAATTGTTTGATGGAGTTTGTACCTTGCAGCTAAGCTATCGTTTCCCAACATAATGTATATTTATGTGAACAAGAAGGAAGGGTATTTGTGAAAATCTTGACAAATGTATCTATAATATTGTAATTGTATGAAATGAGAGTATTGATGTATAAGAATTGTTTAAATTTCTTCACATTTACTGGTGTGATATGAATGATGAGACATAACAGACTCACATTATTGTATATGGACCTGTTTGAAAATTGTATGTTTGATTTGACTGTTCATTTGATTGTTACCCGTTAGTTACCTATATGATTATAACAAATGTAGTACCTCACAGCTAAGCTAAACAGCTCCCAAGATATGATTGTTATAAATAATAGGTAATGATTCTGGAATCCAACGTCCAAGAATTATGGATTAGGATGGAAGCCATTGAAAAGGGAATGTGTTATCTGATTGTATGATGAATAGTATGCTGAGAGATGGATGTAAATTATGTTGATATTTGAATTATGTTGATGTATTACATTGTATGATATTGTATTATAATGACACTCATGCAGCATGGCACCATAATAGCAGAGTCCACATTTTTAGGATATTGGTTAAGTGTAGTGGTAACACTTATTCTCTGTAGTGGGGAGTAGTGTTAGATTAATAGGTCGAGATCCCCATAATTACATTGAGTCATTATTGGATTTATTATAGGTAACTCTATACATATTCATATATAATATTAGGGGGTTTACATTATAGGTATAAAGGGTTTTACAGCACAGATTTAGTTCTGGAAACTCTCACCAGGTGCCTTCGGAGGCTTTCACACCTTTTCGGGGCCTGGCACTGGTCACGTGACCAGTCACATGACCAGGCTTTCACACCTTTTCGGGGCCTGGCACTGGTCACATGACCAGTCACATGACCAGGCTTTCACAGGTGGCCCCAAGGGGGGGATAAAAGGCCCACAATTATTACATTCTGGGAGATTGGTTAGGAGAGCTATAGAGGGAAGACCTGCTACCATGCCTGCTGCTTGGGTGTCTACATGCTGTAGTACCCAATAAACCTACATTATATTACTGCTGTTTCAACATGGTCTTCATTGCTGTCAACATGGGCAAACAGCCCTCTTAACCTTTCATTGATGTATGTGAATGTAGATTTCTTCACACTTACTGATGCAATGTGAATGATGAGACATTACAGACTCACATTATTGTACATGGACCTGTTTGAAAATTGTATGTTTGATTTGAATGTATATTTGATTGTTACCTGTTTGGTTACCTATATGATTATAACAAATGTAGTACCTCACAGCTAAGCTAAACAGCTCCCAATATATGATTGTTATGAATAATAGGTAATGATTCTGGAATCCAATGTCCAAAGACTATGAACAAGGATGAAATCCATTGAAAAGGAAACATGTTGAGAAATTTGATTGTATAATGAATGGTATTTGTACTTTATGAAATGCTGAAAAATGTATGTGAAGTATGTTTATGTATTACATTGTATGATATTGTATTATAATGACACTCATGCAGCATGGCACCATAATAGCAGAGTCCACATTTTTAGGATATTGGTTAAGTGTAGTGGTAACACTTATTCTCTGTAGTGGGGAGTAGTGTTAGATTAATAGGTCGAGATCCCCATAATTACATTGAGTCATTATTGGATTTATTATAGGTAACTCTATACATATTCATATATAATATTAGGGGGTTTACATTATAGGTATAAAGGGTTTTACAGCACAGATTTAGTTCTGGAAACTCTCACCAGGTGCCTTCGGAGGCTTTCACACCTTTTCGGGGCCTGGCACTGGTCACATGACCAGTCACATGACCAGGCTTTCACACCTTTTCGGGGCCCGGCACTGGTCACATGACCAGTCACATGACCAGGCTTTCACAGGTGGCCCCAAGGGGGGGATAAAAGGCCCACAATTGTTACATTCTGGGAGATTGGTTAGGAGAGCTATAGAGGGAAGACCTGCTACCATGCCTGCTGCTTGGGTGTCTACATGCTGTAGTACCCAATAAACCTACATTATATTACTGCTGTCTCAACATGGTCTTCATTGCTGTCAACATGGGCAACCAGCCCTCTTAACCTTTCATAGAGAAACTTAGACTTCTGTCTATACTCGTTGATTACATTAACTAATGACCGTGGCGATTCAGATTTTTTGTCAAAAATATTTTATTTCATCTACGTGTGACTGACCATACAAATATTTGTGTATACATCACCAGTCCTATAACGTGGACATCAACTTCTCATTTTCCGTATTTAAAATTTAGTAAAGTAGAACACCATAATACATTCCTGTAAATCAAAATATTTGGAAAGATGAATAAATCTCATCGAAGTGTAACTGATTAATACCTCTAGGCATAATTAACCGATTTCCCAGGTTGACTCAGTCAGGTATATGAGATCGCACAAGCAGTAGGTGATAAATCTTGTTATTGCCGAAGATGTGGTCTTTAGACCTGCGCGTTTCGGTTGGACCCACAAGACTGGCTTTTAGTTCGGTCCACACCATGTATGGAGCGCGTGTCTCTTTGTATGCTCGCACGTGCACTGCACGTCTCAGTGAACTCACGTTCAGTTGTAACGTTACTTACCTGTTCACGGATATAATACAGTATGGCACGAAGTGGAGTTTTGGCCCATGACCAATGTATCTAACCTCAAGTTGAAAACACCATGTTTGTAAATAAAGAATTTAGTTCACATCACCCCATTTCTGATTTGATAGAGAAACAAATAGGAAAAACCTTTACCTAGAGTTATCTGTCGGTAGAATCTTAATTCTGGAAGAAAAAGTTTAGAATAGAATAACAAGAAAATCTACGATCAAGTTGGCTTCGCCGTTTTCCTTTCCCTTGCAGAAAAGTCAAACTGGTTCTCTGCATGATCCAGCTTGTTTGTGATAGAGTCCCAAGAAAAAGGGTAAATACTAATTGCATGCTTTATGTCAGGTAGTGTTTTATCTTATTCCATTTGCTTTATTATTTTATTCATGTATTTTCCCACCTTTGTTCTCAGCAAAGAATGTGTATACCTTCAAGCAAGCGGTCCCCTGTTCAGTCACCTTTTCTTTTTCAAGGTGGAATATCAAGTTAAAAGGAAAAAACGCGACATACCTTTGACAGGATAATGCATTTGATAGTAGCCCTGCAAAACAAGCAAGTGTTTGTGTATCAAAACAACTCCCGTCCAATGTTTGGTTGCAGTTCTGCTCTGTATCTGCTAAAATTTGAAATACCCTTGATATCCTCTCCTTGTAATTTCTCAGAAACCAGAAGGACACACACTTGACTTTTAATATAGTTCAAGCTTGGAAATAGAAAGTGTGTCCATGCATTTTGAAGGAAGGATTTACTAATACTATGGTAATTTTCGTGTTGAAATACTGATACTAGTGTATTTTTTAACTACCAGATAGTGATCAAGAAAATTGCATTCTTGATTGACAGCCGTTGAGTTTTCAGTCATGAGTTATCATTCTGATTGTGATTGTCTCGAATACATATGAGAAACTTGACTCTGCTTTACTGGGCATTCCTCTCCTATTCCATATATGTATGGTGTCTTTGCTCATAAGTATAATGTTCCCTTAAATGAGTCAATCTATCGATCACCAACTATGTGGTAATGGTGACCAGGTTGGGCTCAGTAAGGGAGTAGGTATAAAAGGACGGACAAAACCCTCCATCCTTACACTGATTGAAAGTTATGTCAGAAAATAGGTCAGTATAGACGACAACATATCAAATCTGAATCAGAGTGAGGGGAAGGAGAGCATTGGGGCCCTCATCTTAGCCTGCTGTACATAGGTAAACAGAGGAATGTGTGAGTCTAAGGCCTTCAAGGACCAGTACCGACTTTCGACTGTCAACAAGTTGCCATACCAAGTGTACATACTATATCTTTACATCAGAGGTAGTTGGCTACATGTTAGTGTGTGGAGTATGACCTCCATGATCAAATGACTGTTAACTCGACGATTTTTTTTCAGGTGACATTTCTGATGATACAGATAGTTTCTATGCAAGATGTTCTTCGACTATCCAATTTAGAAACGACTTGGAGAAAAGATCAGGTTATTTCATCAGTTCATAAGATAGGCAGAGGTGATTTGATACATGTATAAAGAATCTGGTAAACGAGTTATTCGGAGAAAGGAAAGGAAGCAGCCTTTTGAGTTGGGAAAATTCTAGAGGCAACAATATGCCACTAATTAGATACATGGACTTCCTAGGTTAACTAAATCAGGCCTAAGCTAGTATACCTGGGAAAATAAAGAGACAACGGTGTGTTTTCACCATTAAGATTGGGGTTTGATGCAATAATTTCTGTCTAAAAAGAAATATTCCCCTCAAGTTAAGTACCATATTCTGAGGACAGCAGCAACATATTTTATTGAGGGGATTGAGGTTATTCAAAGGGGATTCCAATAAAAGCTGTCAACAATATGTTGTGTGACCTAAACTTTTCCAAATGTAAGGGTGTTCCAGACATCCCCCCACCTCCCCTTCCCTATTGTGATAGTCTCGGGAAGATTAACATAGGATTTCAGTTAGGGTCAATTTCTATGACCAATAGACAATCCTCATAATGTTTAAACATATGAATAAACCAGATACAACGTGACACAACGACCACATGTGACGTTATACACCACCAACTCCCCCATCTCCAGTACCCCCACCACTTTACCACCTTACCCCACCACCCCCAGCCCGTGGGGAGATGTTACCTCTCACATACCAGACCCAACCATGCATGAATTAGGTGTCTTCTGAAACACACAACCCACCCCTCAATGAACGACCTGTTACACTACACGACTTTGAGCTGCGAAATCATCACGATATGATGAGATAATAGAAAATTGGCACTCAGGAGTGATATAATAGTTTGGAATTGGCAATTAAGAGCTGTTCCAATTACTGACTGCTCAGCATTATTCTCCGGGCTCGATGTCACATCCAATCATTTTCGAAATATTATCGATCAAGTCGAATCTCGCCCGGAGGGATTGACTTGGTTATTTAGGCGGGAAACGCTGTTGAACGTTACCGCCACCAGCGGAAACAAGATTGCAAATTTAGACCTACATCCGGTTGTAATACAGTGCCTATGAGAAGTCTATACCAGAAAATGACCATTGACAAAGCATTAGCAGAAATTTGGGATGGAGAATGACAGCGGTCAACCTATATGATATCGACTCCTCAACATTGAAAAGCCTACCGGGGTCCCGGATTGTAGTGTAGTGTGGAATAAATTATGTTAATGAGCGTGAAGATGGCGAGCATGGCGGGCACCGGCCTCCGATCGGAAAATGGGTCGGGGTTGCTTGCCTATTTCACCTATTTCGCGCGTGTTTCAGTCGACTTAAAGCGGCATAGAGGTTCATGTCGATCTTTTATTGATGATGCCGATGTGTTGAGAGGCTATATATCAATATAAACACAGAAAATCGCATTTCTTGCTGGACTATGTTTCATGCGCAATCCCTTCCGGGCGAAGCGCATCTCGCGCATTGACACTGTCAAACCACAGGCCTATTGCATCAGACGCCAAGATGGCGCGGCCTGGTCTGGACATGTGTAGCTTTTCTCCATGATTGAATGGTCTTTACGCCTTAAATCGGCATCGTCAAGCAATATGGAGGATATATTATGGATTATATATAGTAGTAGGTGGTCTAGGTCGAGAGAAAATGAAGAATTATGTCGATATTTACGATCGGCATCGGAAACAAGGTTGGTTTTGACCGTGTGTAGGTGAACAATAATAGAGGAGAATGGCGGCGGGCTCGCGTGTGCATCTTTTTGTTTAGTTCGATCGATAACACGCTCGATAATTCGTATTCCTATCCAGATATCTCATCAACAATTACTTTCATATATAGAAAAAGAAGACGAATAACCCGGAGCTTTTTCGGTTTTGTAACCGATAGTTTTCTACCATAATTCCACCTGTGACCTTGTATACATGTATATCAAAGAATTATGTTTCTAATGTGTGCAATTTCTCTGCAACTGTCATATTGCAGCTCATGTCGTGTAATGTAATATCACCCTAAAGCATATATTCCAAAAGCTGATTTTGTATTTGTTTGATTATTTTTTCTCGAAAATATTGCATGGAACCATACCTCTTTCATGATGGTTAAGTATGAAAGGCCTTTCCTCCTCAGACGGCAAGCGTGACATAAACCTTTCTAATGATAACACATGCCTTTATTTCCCCTGTCTATCTTTTACCTCCGGCCCAAAATCAGCATGTTGAATACAGGCTGTAGACATTTACCCACCTCCCGCCTGCCCTTTCTCCATATCGGTCACTGTTCTCAAAGTCAGAGACACAGCCTACGTCAATCTGTATATGGGATTGGTTAGGAAGAAAGGGACGGGGGAGAAGGTAGCAATTGTGAAGAAGGATTATCAAATTGCGTGGCATTGAAAGAAAAACGGCCTGATTATTATAAGAATGTTACATAACGGCTTTTATCATCTCTTTTTCAAATGATGATGAGAGTTCATACATGATGGTTGTTCAAGTTATTAAGTCACACGGAAACTATTTTATGGGTATATTCTGAAGGTAAGCTTACCATTTCAAAATAGATTAAGGATATTAGCATGTATTTGATCTGAGTTTAGCACATCCACATCCCGTCTCGTATTGTTGGAAATTCTTATGTATAAATCTAAGCTGTAGACAAATAAACAAATTACTTAGTTAAGTAATAGCCTGCGACCAAAGAGGTACAACTGTATGTTATGACATAAAACTGTCTACTTCTAAAACCATTTTAACCCTTACTTTCCCCTGGAAACTCTAGCAGTTTGTACAGTTCTAGATTACTGGTTTGTTTGTGATCAGAGTTATGTCTTCTGATAACTCATGACAATGTTGACTGTGGTCAGATGACCGGAAAAGTGCTTCTCCTCTCAAACCTATGTTATTAGAGTGAAAAAAGAGTTTGTGAGAGCATCTGTTAAGATCACGTTAAATGTGTTCCCCATACAGAGAAAAAAGCAACGGATTATTTAGTTCCCTGTGTAATGATAACTTGCAGAAGTAAGCAGCGGTTGTGATCTTTAAAAAAATGACCAGACCAACACCCAGCAGTCATCAATATAAAAAGACTGTTGTCACAATAGCACAAACTAAAGCTTTTCAGAAGTCAGTTGGCCTTTATCTTCTCCAAAGGATGTTTCTCCCCTGATCTCTAGATACATTTATAGATTTATGAATCTTGATTGCTGATAATATTATATGTGATAGAGCTGTATAAAGATATTATTATGGTGTCCAGACAACTTTGTAATAAGGAGCTGAGGTATACAAATATAAAGCAAAATAGCACAAATGATGAATAGACTGAAGAATGCATTAATTAATCCCTTTCAACTTAGTTTTTTACCACCAGTCTTTTCAGACTATTTAGTCCCTATTAACCATCTTTTTATATCATGTCTAGACATAATTGGTGAATTCCTTCTCTCACGCTGTTGAATCTAGAACAAAAACTAATGAGCGTGTTGCATGCTGCAAACTTTTTGCAAGCACCGAAGTACTAGCTATGTTTTTCAGGATTTCCTAGCTTTTTGATCGACAAATATTAGCAGGGAACCAACTGCACAGGGAAAACAGGGACAGACAGTCAAAATAGGGAATTTGTAAATTTTGCCAAAATACAGGGAAAACACAGGAATTTCACTTGGCCAGGTTCTGAATTTCCTGATTATCAAGATGTTAGGGAAATATGCAGAGAAAACACAGGGAATTTGAAAATAGAATTTAGGTTGGTACCCTGTATTAGATATTATTGGTTCTCCTACAGTTAGGCTGGTATTACTTTAGTAAAATATACTTACTGCTGTATATGCTTCTCCCTCTCATCATTGTACATATTTACCCGTATCTTCTAAACGGTATCTCGCCATTGATTTCAAGCAATGACACTGGATGATATGGGCGGTTCACTTTTTAAGTCAAGGCCCAGGTAAACTAAGCCATTATCCTGTCTACGACTACCACGACGAGTCAGTTACTGTGAGTGCAGATATTTTCGCGTGTACGAATATTTGTTGATTTAAGAAAAAAGACGAAATCGCGTGGGATACATCCACGATTCTATGGTCAAATGACTGTTTTAGTGTTTGTGTTGTAGTGAAATATATTTTCGCTGGATAATTATATCTGCCGATATTTAAAAAAGGAATTACTGGAAACTTTTTAAAACACAAAATTAAATACGTTTATAGGAGAGGTACCTGCCGCTGCAGCCTTACTCTATTCCAGGTCCAGGCATTAAATACTGTAAAATCCCTAATTCAAACTTTGCCTTTAATACGGGTTAGTCTCGGAAATGAGAACACGTTAACTGGACTTTGGGATGCAGCCTAAATTAACACTTTACCCAACGTTTAACATTATGGCACTTTTGGGGGAAAAGATACTGAAAAGATCACCAAAGAGTCAAAAGCCAGGGTGCAGCTTAAGAATAGGGATGTCGCTTAAATTAGAGGTTTTCGAGTACCATTAAATGTTGATCCAAACACTCTTCACGGCAAGTTCACCGTAGATACATTACAGCTGAAATAGTCATAAAATTACATAGCTTTGGGCCGACTTACTGCAACACCTTAATATCCTATATTCTTACCCTGCCTCCCTCCTCAGACCAACAGCCAGTTCATTCACTCTGCAAGTTGGGAACTTACTTTGAATCACGCAACCAAATTGAAAACTTTCATGACGATTTTAATGGGGCTTGTCTGCCACCTTCTTTCAGAAAATACTTGGGCCAGGTTAAAAAAATCTCGGTACATTATAGGTTAAACCAACCATTCCTCTGGTAATTTCTACTAGATTGTCAAGAGTGTGTCATAAACGTTAAGAGCCACAATTTATCATGAATGTCTGATTCAAGAATAAGCGTGCCTAGACGCAATTTATGCCAAGATTACTTAAAAAGTACGCACTAATGTTAGAGTTTCAAGTTAAATTAAATTAAAAAATAACGTTTTCTGACACGCAAATAGCCTGCCACGTGATGTTAAAATATTCATTTCGTGAATGGAACATTGACTCATTTCGTTTTAATTATTCACCAAGGACAAAGGGTCACTTCTCAGGGTTGATCAGTTTCTTTACACAGCTTCTGTTTTGGGAAGAGTGAACACAGGGGTTGCTATGGAAACCAAAACAAAATTAGGTTGTCGTGAGTAAACTGCAGGGAAAACGGGAAACACCCAAGACCAATTTTCAGAACTTTAGAACTTGTTTTTTTTTAGGAATCGTAATTTGTAGATTTAAATGGATCATAAAGGACAATTGTAAAATCAATGACAGAAAAAAAGGTAATTCTAATGAATCCCAATCAAACAGCTTACCTTTGTTTGAGACGTGCATACACATGCTTATGAAACCATTTTTATTTATGATTTATTTTAAAATTCTTCAGTCTTTTCATTCTGTTACTTAACCAGCTGTTCAGATAAGCCTTTCCATACCAGCCCCTAGGGTATGTTGATATAGTAATATGTAACACAGTAGTAACAGGTGCCAATATCCAACTGCATTCCAGTCAGCTATTTCAAATCACAATAATATGTGAGCCTCCTTTCTTCTATTCGTGCAGAAATCAACCTGCCATTTACCTTATAAACGTCAAATACAGAGCACAGTTCAGAATATAAAAGTCTTTATTCCATCGAGCTATAGGTACAATACATACATCGGTTAGAGCCTGGGTAGCCTCCAAACCAGTTAGGGGGAGGAGAGCCCAGTTTTAATGACAATCTCACCACCCATATGTCTCCTATAGAGGCCGACGGTGACACTTTTAGGACCAGGCGCGGGTCCCCCAACCTAGTTCTATTCACACGATGATACTTTTTTCTCGCCTAATATTTACATATGACGCCTGTACAGAGTATATGGCTTATTGCTACGGCCTACCGGTGCCATATATCCCACCAGCAGCTTACCCTCAGGATATCCTATTCCCCATGTCTCCGCACATGCAATGCTGGTCGTAAAATCTCCCGTTTTGACCGTAAACTTTTATAAAACAACACAGCTGACAATTATACCAGTAATAGATTAGAACAAAAATTGTTTTTCTCTGATGTCTCATACGGAGAAACTGAGTTATGGGGGAACTGATTTTGCTCACAGCAATCATAGATGTAGCATGCAGACTCTGGGAGTGTAAAAAAAATGTTAATTTAACATGCAAATCCTTTCGAATCGATAAATTATTGGCAAATTTCATATATATTGCACTTTTCACACAACCATGCTACCTTTGAGAACTGGTTGAAGCTTTTCTCATTGATGAATGAATTCTGCCACATGGTTCGTTCATTGAAAAAAGCAACAGTTCACGACGTGTTGGTCCAGGAAAACAGGAGTGGGAAAGAAAATAAATATCTGAGTGTTCTTTCACTAGTATGCTTTCCTTTGTCACAAATCATGAATACCAGGCAGCAAGCGGTTATACGTATTTGAAAAACGATTCAAATTGTGAGTATTCTGATATTGTACCTTTAAATTATACTGATAAAATAATCATAGGGGTATCCGTTTGTGCGTCAGGGAGCCTTGAGATTTTCATGTAGTATAGTTGTTCAAATAGAACTATCATCCTTGTTTTGATACAACCTGCCAGTAACATTTAGCTTTAAAAAAACCAGAGAAGTGAATCTATATGGAACACAGATGTTTGTAGGGTATATACATTCTGGCTTACGTCCAGCATTACCAACTTCTCCTTATTCACGTTGGGACTCAGGTATGGGCAATTATAGTGGGCAGGTGTAGCCCCCAGAGCCCTCGTGTTTCTACCCCATACTTGAGAACGTATTACACTATGTGATATGGGTACTACATGATGGTGTCGCAACCAATTCACACACTTATAATCATGTTTTACACGTGTAAAAACCCTCCAAATTGCCAAGTTTAAACAATGATATCGTAACTATATTGGAATTATCAGTGATATCATTATATCGTTCCAATATCACAGCTCAAGTTACAAAGTGTAATGCAGCCTTTACTAAGCAACGTGCCTTAGGGCTAGACCCAGTGCGATAGAGTCGGACGTGCAATGCTTCACTGGTTCGCTATCAATAAGGCCAACCGCACCATCTACCCCGCTTCAGACTCAGTCAGTTAGAGACACGGTTGACTTACCAAATGGGTCACTTTTATAAAATATTTTGAGGAATTATCCACAATTATCAGAAATAATCTTCCATCCATGTGCTGATTTTTTTGTTTTAGTGTCTAAGTGAGACTGAGATTGAGGCGTTTAGAAGTTGATGGCAGAAGATTAAACTTGCAAGAAATTACCTTGTGCATGAAATACCTGGTAATATATCCGTATGTAAAGACTGTATGATAAACACATCATGAATAATCCATAGTAGATAGGTAATGAGTATCCTATACTGATCGTAGTATATACATCGTGATAAGTATAAAATGCCAGTAATCCAGGAGCTAAGAGAGCATATACTCAGCCTGTGTGAATGCTAAATGATTATTTTTAGTTACTTATTGTGAAAGGCTTTAGTAATAACCATGTTCTATAGGTGATATTCTGAATCAAGACTCCAAAATGCCAAAACCTAGACAGGGCAGGCAGCAGCCACAGCAGCTGAAGACCGTTTTGTACTTGGTGGTCACATTGTCCTGTTGACTTTGTTGACTGCTCACTTGTCCCCTATGAAGTGTGCCTCTGGAGCTTTCATCTGAGGCGCTGCTAGAATTGGGGTATCCGTTAGACTGGCCATTGCCCAGGGGCGACTTGGAAAAGTAGGGGAATTGCATCACAGGCTTGTTAAAGAGCGGCAACTCACCATCTTTGCGGTCACCATCGCAGGCAGGTGCTATCACAACCGGAAGGCGGATGACCAGTTTTCCACCAAACTTCTTGAATCTCACCTTGACCTTCATGGTGTATTGAAGGTCAATCATGCTGCAGTTTGGCAGGTAGGATGGGATGATGTTGGTTGGTAAGGAAATGCCAAAACTGCTCTTCAGGCTTGCACCATTCCTCGTAAGCCTTCGGTTTCGGCCATCATCCAAAGCCTTGATCATGACTCGACGAAACTTCTTGATGAGGTCACTGTCAAAGAAGAGTTGTTGCTCCAGCTCTGCTGAAATGTCTTTGATGGCATCCTTGCCTGGGGAGATTACCTCTGTGGTTAAGCGGATGTTGTCGCCAACCGGATAGATCCCGCGATCCATCGTTACGATAACTGTTGTTGGATCCTTCCTCCCTGCACCACAGAAGAGAAGCAGCTGCTCTGAATGCACAGCAGGCTCCATAGCACCAGGAATTGTGTGCCAATCCTGCAAGGGCACTAGCGAAAAACTTTTCCTTGTTACTTTCACAACACGTAACATTGCTCCAGGGGGTCCACGTGTATGGGCAAAATCACACACCCGTGCCTGCACGGAGTACGAAATGTCGAAAACATAACCGTTGCCCATATCAAACTGATGCACAGAAGGGGGGATGTGGTCAGGCAGTGTGTACTGAAAGTTAGTCTCATACCTCCCAGGATCCAAGGTTATCCCACGATTGCTTGTGGAAGAGCCAATGAGGACTATTTTCTTATCCAGATAGACCTCATGTTTCGGTCGCTCGATGAACGTGGACGAGTTCTGAAACATCCTGAGGGTCCCCTTGCCACTGATGATAAACTCAACATGCTTGATGTCTATTCCAGCCCATACATCCATTATGACCTTACCGCTTAGCTCATCCCCAGGCTTATACCTTGCCCCGGGGACCTCAAACTCAATGTGGAAATTAGAAATCGCCATGTCAATATTGACCTCACCAAGAGCTCCTCGAACAAACCCGTGACCAGAACCACGACTAAGACTCGGGTTCGACCCGTGACTCCTGGTCAGACTGCGACTCGATCCATAAGCCTGCTGTCGTTGGCTCAGACTATGCCCTGAACCGAACACCTGTCCTTGGCTCCGGCCGAGCGAATGACTCGATCCTAATCCTTGTGCTTTATGTCCTAAGCTGTGTCCTGAGCCCCACCTCTGCCTGGGGCTGAAGCTGTGGGTGTGTGGAGCCTGTCCGTGGCTCAGCAGGATGCTCTGACTGGACCCAAAGCCTTGTCTCTGGGTGAGACTCCTACTGGAGCCCTGTCTATACCCAAGGTTATTGTTGGAACTGGAGGAGCCCAGCACTACCCCCTGCCTCTGCTGGGACACCCTGGAGGCTACACTCCCAGCCGAGGACAACCAGGGAGTAGGCCTACTGGAGGAGTGGGAGCCCAGGGAGGTGTTGGAGGTGTAGAGGCGGGGAGCGTCGCTCCTACTACTGACTATACCGCTGGTCCCCGCAGCAGGCCTCTGTGTGCTCATGATTAAGCTGGGTACCCGTCACGCTTCAGAACGCACACACTGTAAAATCTCCACTTGCAACTGCAATCCTCACCTGCCGAGAAAAGAAAAAGGAAATAATTCATTGACAAAAAAGCATGTGGTAATTGAGGATCCAGGGGTAGGCTGGTCGGTAGAAATCTGGATCTTTAAATATTTATGTGTTTTTTTCTGGCCCTGATTAAATTGCGTGTGCGTGGTTTCAGGCCGTGTCTAAGCTGGGTGGTGAAGGTTAACTGGCGAACCTGATTACCCCCGCATGAACCCGCCCCATTTGCAAGGCTAAACAGCAGACTAGACTCTTTCACCGGGAGTTCAATGGCTTTGTAGCATGAAAGTGGAATATGGCAGCCTCAGTGCCCCCCCTCCCCCCCAACCCCCCTGAGACTGCTTCAGCGTAGGACAGAGGGGTACCGTGGAGGTGTGAACGTACATAGCTTTAACTCTGCTTAATTTTCCCATATCTATTGATAATACCCATTTTGTCATATTAAAAGTGTCGCTCTTTTGCTGGTACTATTGATTTTTCATCATAGATATCATCATACATATCAATTTGGTATTCAAATCCTATTTTCACAATTGCTTGGCAATGTTTAAGATGGGCAGAAATGTGTTTAACGTGAAAGTTAATACATTTACTGATAAAAAGGGAGATTGTGTCTGAAGTAATTGAGGTAGTAAAATGTTGAACAAAATAAATCGTGAATAAATCTTGAATAAATTTGAATGATTTAGGACTTAACTGACGTTGTCATGATTTAAAGAAAAATGATAATAACACTGTATTTCTTAAGCTAAGTAATATGATGCATGTTTTTCCATTTTGCATTGGTCGGCTATGGGTACAAAAATTGTATTGCTGGCATGAAATATTACAGCTGTCGACGAAATACTAAATATAACCTTGGAAATATAACCTCAAAAATTATTTTTTTGAATCAATAAACATATTTACAACGCTTACCCTAGAGGGTTTACGGTGTCAAGGCAGGTAAATATTCCACAATTCGGAGCCGTGGTCCTCATTTGTTGGCATGCTGCTGAGTGTTGGTCACGGCCGGCTGAGCCTACAAATCAGTCCCCTATGGAGGGGGGGGGGGGGTGCAGGATGTCTGGGACTGACGTATCACTACGACGAGCCTGGGGAAACACACAAAAAGTGATAAAAGTAAATAAAACATGACACGAGAAGTAAGTCGTTTACAACAACAATTAGGACTAGGCTTTATGTAAAATAGAATGTACAGAGAGAGCTAAGTTTTTCGTTTCAGCTTGACTTAATATAATGTATCCATTTTTGCTATGTGGACAAAGGAAATGCCTTTGGAGTATTTGAATACATTATCTTTCATTGTATTTAAAACTGATATTCAAAATTCTAGCCCTGTGGAATATAAATTTTGTCTTCACATGGATACCTTCTAAAATTAGATCTACCTTCATACATCTAGAAATACATCTCCGATCATCACTAGTCACGTTTTTATGCAGGCACATCTATATATACTGGTATATACACATTGTTCGCTTTACTAAGTGAAAGCCTAGGTATGGGAGTTGTATACCAAATACCACAGGAGCCCTAACCCTTAAGTCATTGACACTGACGTTTCAGAAGATTTGGCATGATTTATTTAAACCATTACAGTAAACCCTGCTACATTCTTCCCATTCTGAGTAATTTAGTTTAAGACAACCGCTTATATATTCCACAGTGCGATTATGACTGTCAACAATTGTGTAATTTATAGCTGTTGTACAGTAATGTGGCAAAAACTGCATATCATTTGAAATAGAACAAAAATCCATTTCTAATGACATAGTAACATGACCGTGATTCTCCCTCTATGCTCAATCCAAATTTATACAATCGGAGTAAAATTGGTAAAGCAATACAGGAGTAAGCCTTCCACTCTTGGCATCTATCCCTTGGGGAGTGTCCAAGACCAAATATTATGACATTAATGATGTTCTCATATGAAAAGAGCGGAAGTAATTTTATAAACAGTTATATTCCGATGGTTTGTTATGAACGCAGCCAGGAGTAAGATCAGTGATTGTAAAGGTGTTGTCATTGACCTCTGGAAATGCTGGGACATTACAATGGGCATTTTGCGGCGAGAATTCTCTGCCACCTTTGCACACAGCATATGACCCCCAAAATTTTGGTAGCATAATATCCCGTGATACTTTAGAAGACCAGCAAAGGAAATTCTCTATAAACTGATTGGTAAATATTCAAAGAACTCGCAAAATATTACTACTCCTAAGTAATAGATGATGATAACTATCAAAGACGCAAGTCATATTCTTGGATTGGAATCAAACTACCTTGTATGAGTTCAGACCCTTTACATAGGATCCTTCCAAGAAAATAACATTTCTTACGTGTAGCATACGTTTACTATTGTTAGGCTTAGAGATAGGGAGGGTCATAGTTGTCTTCCCCAATGAATAGCATGCGTGTGTCTTTAAGTACAAGATATGTTTTATGGACAGATCACGACAAACTAAAGGTAGCAGAAGAACGAGTTCTTCTTCTCATTTCCCCCCCTTTGACTTTAAGATTCTCGTGTTTATGTTTTTATAAATCCAGAATTCATGTCTAGGAGAGAACAGTGTCGTAAATCTAGGTTATAATCTGCATCAGAACATGGAGTATCATGTCGAGAGAATTATTGAACGAGTATGCTGTTCGAAATTTATTTTGAAGACATGTAGGAGTAACATACTCTATAATATCTTAAAGCCATCAGTAAATGGTTTGATGAAAACTTGTTGAATTTAAATAAGACCAAAACCAAATGGATGCATATAAATCCTGTACGGAATAGGATGGGGCAACACGTGACTACAAATGATCTGACACTGAAACTAGACAATACTTCTTTAGAAAAAGTACAAAGTTCAATTTTGAGGCACAAAGAAACATTTCAACCAATAGTAACATATAGTAGAATTTCACAGAAGTTGCCTTGTGGCATGAAGTTAATGGCAGTACTTGTAAAGTCGAAGAGAAGTCAGAAACATCCATCAAGGGTCAGTGCCCAGTAAAGTGCATGAGTGCATGGACGAGTTTACTGAATGAAGAACGTTTAAATCACGGTATGTGAATGTCTTATAGGGAGACAACTAATTACATGGTAACGTGTATTCGCACAGAGTAGGATATCTTCGACTAGCTTGGCATGTTACTTTCTTCACGTGTTTTATGGTTGCCTAAATTCAAATTAGCCTGCCCTGTTGTACTTATACTTTATGCTGTAGGAAGTGCAAATTATCAAAATTCAAGAAACATTAAGGTGTATAATTGCATGTTATCGAATGATCAAAGTAGCAATGGAAGACATGCTTTAAATGTATGACTTGAAAAAAAAAAATTTAAAAATAACAAATATAAAGAAATATATCAAGGCATTCATGAAATACTTGTCCCAGTAGCTATTACTTGCCCAACCCTTATTTACCCGATCCCAAACCTAAATGACTTGCCCCTGGCATATAAGAAAGCCATAACTTGCGGTGGCTGCCATCCCCCATGCCCGTATTGAGGTTGACTGAGGTGGTAGGACCAATATTTCACCGGCCTGCCTTGGGGTAGGGTGGTGGGTGCCTGTGTTGGCCTACGGACGTGTTTTATTTGACAAAGCTACATCAAGTGTTGAACCAGTGGAGGCACTAAGAGTACACTGTCAGTGTTGTAAGATGGGGCCGCAGCAGGGCAGAATGTGGATATACATAGGTTGGGCTGGAGTTGGAAAGTTAGATCCTGATATGTATCATAATTATCAATTTCTTGTTCCATAAGAAATAATGGGGGGAAAAGATCCCCAGACCCCCCCTCCCCTCCTTGGTGAAAAGCAATGAATACAAATATTTTGTTTAGGAAGCAACATTTCTCAAATGTTAATACAAATACCAACCTATCTTTGTGACTCAAGACGTGTGTGCTTGATTTAAAAAGTAAGATTTTATTCACTCATATCACAATGCTTGTGTCAATAAATTGGAAGTCGGATCATAAATATTGATTTCCTTGGCCGTTACGAAACACGAAATTGTGAGGACAATAAACATTGTCCGAAACTCCACATGGGATGTGACTGCAGTATATCTGTGTCATAGTACGCTTAGTATAAAAGTCGGGTCAGTTACAAAGTAAATATTTTCACACAATAAGGTTATTCCAATTCTCTAAATGTTACTCAGGTCCCAAGACACTAACAGTTGAAATTTGTTAGCAACCACACAAGTAAAAAGGATATGAAATAAGTAAATACAGTTCAGGCGAACAATAGGGCCGGAATGTATGGACCTGGTATGTATACAACAGTGGATGTTTACTGAGATATTCACCTGCCGGGTTTTCTCTGAAGGAAGAAACATTAACAAGGGACAAAGAAGTATGTACTACACTGAGTGGCAAATTGCAGATTTAAAAACAAACTAATTTGGAATCTTAACAATGCCCTATGCATTGCTCAGGGTTGTAAGTTTTCAGATGTTTGTCTGAATTAATATATAAATCAAGAATAATTAAGTTGAGGTAAAGCCAGTGAATTGAACTTTTTTTATTTTCTAGTGTAATCGCATGTACCTAAAATTTCAAGGACTAAGATTAAAGGCAATACTAACTGACCATTAATACAATTACTAACATTCCTTTCTATTGACTTTCGTGAAGTTAAAACAGCAACAAAAAATGTGTACACCCACGCAGGAATTCAGCCCGGACCCAACATGTCTAGTGCATACGTATGTAGAGCATATCAACATGTGCTTCAACTTTTTGAACAAATGATTAATGATATGTTTTATTTTAAAGTTTTGGTTTTGAAAGGTATACAGCATAAAACAGCATGGATGAAAGATCTGACTTGTGGAGGGGGAGGGGGCGACTCTATAATATCCACACTTCAAAAGTACCTGTTAATACTGAACTATCAAGGAAGCCTTTTGTAGATTTTATATTCAGAGATTTAAAAACAAAAACAAAAATAGTAAAAAGATCTCCAGGTAGACTCGATACATGTTTATGGTTAGTTTACTAATGTGGCACCAGGGGGCAGGCTGTAATGGTGTCAGGCTTTATCTTGTTCCTGGCGTGTTGATGGCTTTAGTACCACCTCACGCCGGGCGGGGAAGAGTGGCTGTAATCTCATTATTTGTTTGACAATCAAATTTTAGTATGACATATCAGACTGTGTTAGCTGTCACGATCTAATTCATTGGAAAAATACCTAAATGGTCTTGGACCCAATACTTTTGTACTTTAAGAGTAATTTAGAAATATTGATAAAATATTCTGATGATATATTTGCTAATGGTAAGCACAGGATAGAAAGATAGTAATTTGAAACTGAGAAGTTCCAGCCTTTCTTGCTAATACATCTTATGAAGGGCTTATGTTTCGGGTAAAAAAATGAAATGGTTAAACATTTACACCTGTTAACTTTTCAGTTACAACCAGCACACTCTATAACATAACGAGGGGAAGGTTGGTTGGTAATTGGGGTTTAACACCATAGCAACATCTAAGGTCATATCAAGCTGAGAATAGTGTTTGACAATCATGTCTTTGATTTTTGAATGAAATGAACAAATCTATAAGATGTAAGACCATACCCCTACACATTTACCAAGGCAGTTTTTTTTATTGTGAAAAGTCCTCTTGAGAGGACCCTACATACAACAGCTGGTGGCACGGGGGGAGGACAGAAAGGTGTAGCTGTCTAGGCCAGCTCAGCCCAGGATCGAACCTTAGTCGCCTGTACAGCTCAGTTCTTTCCACTAGTCCACCGGACTAGAAACCATATCTTTGCACTAGCCCTGGTCAACGTTTCACTTGTCCATATGGAGTTATCATGAACAGCTTTCCAGATTTCCACTGGTCCAACGGGCCAGTTGCTTACAAATTACACTAACCCAACGGGGTTTACTATATAGTAACTGTATATGGTACTAGTAACTCTCTGTTAAGGAAAATCCGTGAATGCATATTATTAGAAAAACGCTCTATAGCCACTTCACCACCCCATACCTCCTCACCACATAAGGGGTAAGTCTCAGAGACAAAACACCAGCTGCACCCCCATCTATATAGTACACACATGGTATATGTGAGGGGATTTAAGGGCATATGTACTCAGACAAGGGGCCTTAAGATGAAAAATAAACACCCTATTGTCAACATCATGATCTGTTTAAAATACACTGTGAAGAGAATGATGAATTTACCATAGACTTATATAGTCAGATGGGCCTTGTAGATATGTTTTTTCCTAAGTTGTGCCGTTTTTGAACATTTGATTAGAATATTTGATATAGATTTACCAGTAATATCTTTGTCGCTGTACCTCTGCTGACATTTTTACCGACAAAATAAGCTTATTTTATTTGCTGGCAGGGTGCCAACCACGCACAAAGTTTTAAAAGTCTAAGATAAATAGTCTTAAAATTTCTTCAATCTTCTCCTTTTTGCATAGTTGATCTTAGAAAAGTGTCTCGTTTGAGTGACACTTTAAACATGGACTGACATACTCACTCAGGTTTTAAGTACAAAATAAAAAATTACTCATCAATTTGATATATTATAATGATGATAACTAAATAAGCGTGAGTTAACTTGTCAGTGTAACTCAGCATAATTTCGGCCAGGTGTACAAACAGAAACACTTTGCTATATGTTTCTCAGTGAATTGTTTTGAGCAGTGTATTATTTTTTTGCCAATGTAATTATTTTAGCAAAACGTTATTTTATTCACCTGTCATGGAAAGAACCTTGGATGAAAGCACCTGTCGAAAACCATAACGTGATGATTACAGGACAGCTTTGAAATAGCCCAGAGTAATTAGTTGCTGTCAGGGACCTTCATTGGCCGCCAACTTCAGACCATTAATTATCACTGTATGTGTATATGGTCAAAACACATTGAAAAACATTATCTTTAACTCTTCGTTAATATTTGTTAGTGGATGGGTTGCTTATCGCCTGATATTAGACGGGATTTTGTTTAGTCTCATTTGGGTAGCTTGCTTACAGTCTGATATCAAACTTTACCATAATGACATGACTGACGTGTGCCATATAACCGGGATATTCCTAAAAAAATATCTTGAGTACCAAAATCTCGATGGGCAAATTTTAAGGGGCTTTTTGATTTTAAAAATGTGGGCCTTATTTCACTTTTTTGAAAAATATTAATGCGGACATGATCCGTTTAATATTAACACAGTGCGGGAATAAAAATCCCTGAAGATGGCCGAGGAATATCCCTGATCATATAACCCATGCTCCTTCTGTCCAAGCCTATACTGTAAATCTCTTCTTACCACAGCAAAATATATTTTATTGAGATAAGTGTTTACGATCCAAGATTGTCGAAGTTCCACATGCATGAGGAATTTCTCCCAGCTTTTTAAAATATGTGCTCAGCCCACCAAGACATGAGAATATAAATAGCCAACTTAATTTGTTTACTGTGGTATTACACGCACCACACCATGTGACCCTCAAACCCCACACCCGGTGATTATCTGACTCAGTGTCAGGTTTCTATTCTAATAGTTAATGAGCTTGCTCAGGGTTGTTGTGAAAAGGGTTTGACCCTGAAGGTCAAAAGTAGTTTGGGGTCGTCTGTTAATTAGGTGCGACGCCAGGTTAGAGTTGTTATTAGGACTGGGTCCCTTCCACCTATCTATATTTAGAGAATTGATTATACGTTTTAGGAATATTGGAATCATCGTAGTAATACTTGTTTTTCAAAGAATATATCCGTTGTCCTTGGGAAATAAATGTCTCACGTGTACTTGAGAAAGGTAGCATATGCACCCCCCTGAGATAATGCACTTTGATTCGTCAAACTCTTTTTAGATGTATAACTATGTATTTGTATATTCATGCTTGCTTGCTATTCATTTTTCATTCAAAGCAAGTGGATATAATCATAGTAATTATTATCTACGTGCTATATGAACCGTAACACCGATAATCAAAGTGAAATTGTGTGGGAATCGTATGCATGTTAAAATATCCTAAGATAAATGTGGTAACGACATTTTACCTTTGCTTCTAGACAGTTCGGTCATGAAGTAAATTGATAGTGACTGCTATTGACTTTTGACATAAAAAAGAGAAAACGTTTACCCATAAGTTCTACCCAAACCTCGGAGCCCAGGCCGTGGGCTGGACAAAGGGGACTTAACACTCTTTGAACTTTTTGAGTGATCTGTAAAGCCCCACAGGGAAAGAAATTCAAAAAGGATTTTTTAAAACGCAATTCTACCTCTTCTTACAAAGAATATTCTTTGTGATGGGCTTTCTTTGTGTGTAAGATATATGAGTATGCTTAGAATATGATAAGAAAACCATGTCAACGTTTTTTCTTGTGTGTGGAAAAGTAAAGGTTCTTTCTTTCACCGTGAAAGATAACAATTGATAGGTACGTTTTGGTAGTCTAGGTTTATACTTTGTGATATTTGAAAATTGATTTTTAAAAAATCCAAAAAAGTTACCGTTTTGTGAAAATTTAAGGACAGAGACCATCATCAAAAGTCTGCATCTCAAATGCATTTGTTATAGGAAAGAGCGGATCAGTCACTGTCTCCTGTTGTCTATCTTTAATGATTAATTTGATCATTCCGATAGGACCCATGTCGATAAGGTAGGCTACTTTTCCAAAGGAAAAGTAGGTTGTCGTTGCACAAAGAAGGCTTTTGATTTAAAAAAAAAAGTTTTAGGCTACCCTCTAGATAGAGCTATTGAATTATCCAGCGCGACATGAGTCTCAAAAAGTCTTCTAAGGTGGCATTTCGGTAGATCATCCAGTGATGTGGGGGATCTCTGGCATACACGTTTTGTTCAGGCCCGAGGTGGACCACAACGCCTCAGGTTTGCCCTAGGGGTAGGTCAGACCCTTAGAAAAAATCTGAATGTTCAGGCACAGCGTGTTTAAAAAGTGATCACGGTTTACACTGCCTTCTTATATCTTTTAGAGCCAGTAAACCACCACAGAGAGATGGTTTTGCAGCGTTTTATCTCATTTTTCTTTGTTATAGTGTTTTTTCATATTTCAAAGTCATTGATTTTCTAAGCCACTCTTATATCAGTATTACAGCGTACAGCGTATTATGTTCTAGATCATTCACGAGCAAATAGGAGTTCAATATCTTATTGATTTTTTTTCTAATTCTTAAAGTTTTTTTTACACTGCTCTAGCTTTGAAAAAAAAGAAGGGAAAGAAAATGTTCTTATTGCCTGATTTCTCACCTCGGACTGGTAATTCTACATAGAAGTAAAACTATCTAGGTGCCACCTTTCCCTCCCCCCTCCCCCTCCAGCCTAATTTGTTGGTTGACACACACCACCTTCTAAAGTTCACAGGGTTCTATTCCCATTACAGACTCAAACATCCAATGTAAACATCTCTCCTCAGTCCTAACAAAAACAAACAAAGACACAAAGCTCTGTATTTACTTGTATTGTGTGTACTCTGCTTGTGACCAGGAGATTGCCCTGTTTAAACTGTGTAAATGACCCTTTCTGCTATCCGGATTTCCCCGCTCCAGGCTCTAACCAACCCTCCACTAGTATAGTTTGTTCTCACCATTCATAAATCTCGCCCCAACGCCAATCAAAGGTATTAAGAATAGTCAAGGGGCTTGTCCTCCGTAGTGGTTTTGAATTATTAACTTAGTTCCTAGCTGTGATGCTTAATGTACTCCGCGTATTTCTGATCTGCTGGTATTTGTCCTTGATGTAAAAGGATAAAGGTTTGGAGGAAAACACTTCAGCTTGATACATATTAGATTTGGAAAAGGAAACTTCTTTCTTTTTTAAACACGGACAAAAATTTGCCGCTTCTCACAATATTAAAAAAAAGAGAAGTTTACTGTGTTTTGCATTTCTTGGCAAAGGATATCCCCCAAAATCAAAACATTGCTTTTTAGCCGACGTCCTTATGTTTCTATGTTTTTCTCTTACTTTATCAATTAAAGCAGTCAATACAGTAAACACAAAAAAATATTCACGAAATTTAATTTTACAAACAAATTACCTCTCTATCCTTAAACCACACCTGTCCTAGCGTGAACCCTGACCCCTTTTGGTGACCTTGACCCCGGTGACCTTTGGTGACCCCTAGGATAGCCCCGAGGGCAGGAACAGGTAAAGTTTCAGGTGAGGTGGGTGATAGATGGCCAAGTTTACCCTATTACAGGGGCATTGAGGCGATTTGTGTGACCAGCTTTTGTGGGAACACCTCATTTCCTGAGTTAGAGACACAGACACTAGAGACCAAGCCAAACATGAGATTTCCTGTGAGGATCCAGTTTGTGAATCATTACATTTGAATTCATTTCTTCAGGTTCCAGAAAATGTTTATATCTGAAATTTGAAGAAATGAAGCTCGACTTAGTATTATTTGTTAGGTCTTTCAAATGATATAAAAGAACTGCATATTTGAATTACATGTTCAGTTAGGAAGTGATGTACTTTCTTGAACTGCTGATTACCAGTTATAAGTTTTTAGTTTGACACACAGGGAACTTTCCGTTCGTATTGTTCCTGACGTGTTGCACTAATGAACTATGGCTGATACCCAGCAGCCCTGAAAAGTGTCTCCGCATTTCTCTCTCACCTATCCGTCTACTTTGTCATTATCTGAGGAACACGTATTTGAATTTGGAATAAATAATACGATTCACAGCTTGATAGTTCAGGTGCATATTTTCAGTTGGTACCTATGTAATACATTTAGTGTTTGGGCTAAACTATCCCCTTACCTTCTGAAAATTTCTCACAGAGATACCGCAGGTATAAATCCTATAGATCTCACCTCGACCGCCCGTCCTGGCGTCCGATCTTAGAGTGGTCTCCTACTGACTGTGTTCCGTGACATCAGGTCATTTTCCCCGAGCTGCTCACGAAAATAGATCACGGGTATCGAACCCAGGTGCATGTTTATTGATGAATATCATCAGAAATTCTTAAACCTTCCTCACTCAAAGTAGCAGGGGGTTGACTTTTCTGCAAACTATCCGACCCCTTTCTTTGTTGATTTGTTTATATTCGTTTCTACCCGCATAGAATGCTAATGAAAAATTAACCAGGAAGATTCTATACCCTTTAAACAGGAACATTTCGCATCATTTTCTGTATTTAAAAAATTCTCTTCCTGTTTTAGAGTGCTGGTCTTAAAATTTACAGCTTTCATTTCTATTGTCAAAGGGGTGTACAAAGTATCTGCTTTGCGTCGCTAACACAACAGGGTTTATCTTGAGTTTGCAGATCTTTTCTGTTCTTTAGCTATATAGTACCATGAAAGGGACCTTTGGAACGCTATCGCGTTTCTCTAGCCAAAAGAAAAAGGGGCTTCCCCCATTTCGAGATCTAGATTAAGTGCTGCTGAAGACTTAATTAATAATTCACGGTGCCCACTCAGGCGTGTCTAACCATCTCACAAAGATTTGGTCAAATGAACTCTGAGACGTTCACTGATCGTTAGGGTGGACCCAGAAATCCTTACCCAGCGTGTCCTCAGTTCACTGGTTTCAGAGACAAAAATTAATCCTACGTGCTCTCGTATCAGAGAGAGGAGACAGTAATAGTAGCGATGTATTTTTTCTGCATTTCTTTCTTCTTTCTTTCTTTCTTTTGTTGTTGCAAAACCACAGCAAATTAATTGCATCAATTTACCAATCACCGATTGGGTATCATTCTAAGGCTGTATATACAGTCTGCATAACAGCTTTCACCCCATGGCATGTATTTGAATATCGAATGTAAGTGGGAGTCATAGAAAGAACGGCCATGCCGATATTGCAGATTCATTGAAAATCAATTTTGTAAAGTCTCATTTACCTCCTGTTATTCTCATCCTAATAATTGCCGACCTCCCCATCCCTCCTTGATGCATGCACGAAGGGTCTAGACCCTTAAAATCGACAGCGGGACATCCATTTCTTAAATTCGACACTTGATAACGGATACTCCCCCCCCCCATCCAGGGCCCCTATAATACTAAATGGAAGGCCCCTAGTTGACCTATAGATACATGGCTGGCCTCACAGTTAGCTCCAATTAGTTAACTCAGACCTGTCGGTACAATGAGCCCATCCGCTGGGGGGAGCCACCGTGACGTTAACAGGTCTATTCTCGTGATCCTCGGACAATGGGCCATAACTGGACCCCCGCAGGAGGGGACCCGGGAGGGGGAGAAACCAAAATGGTGTCATAACGCTTAGTTAGCTAATCCAGTTTACCCCATTGTTAAAAACTGTATTCTGCGTTGAAAAAAAGCTTTTAACACTTTTGATTTCTGATTGATTTAAATCAACTCTTACATGTTCACTTGATTTTGTTATGTCCGTCTATGATTTTACGTTATAATTATCATGTTGTGTACAATGTTTTGCCCAATCATACATCCTTATACAAATCATATTTCAATTATTTCAAGGATACAATGCGTTCAAGTGGATTTATTAACACATAATGTATTACATGACGATGATGTATATATGTTATTCAGTCATACAGTTTCTGATAACACTTTAAGTGTATTCTAAACCGTAAAATGACCCAACTCGTATTATCGAATTTTCTCACCAATTCAGATATTTAAAAACAAAGTTGATGATTTAGTGAGGTTCCAAATGAGATACGTGTATACTTGATCCTGGAAAATTTGCCTTCAAATCATCAAGGGGAACCAAGATAACCCGACCGATCTTAATACTACTGTCACAGTAGTCTTGTCCTACCTGAGTTTAACAGCTGGTCGGAGTTAAAGATGCTGAGAGGGATCTTTACCAGCTTCTGGGTAACATCCTCAGAGCTTGTCGGTGAGGTGCGCCTGATCCAAGCTTGTGGGAAACCAGGTGTAAAATGTGTGTTATCGGGTGTGTGAAGAGGTGAGGAATGGTTTAACTGTGGTCAGTGGTGGGCCCAGGTCCCTACCACAATGGACGTAGCACCAGGTAGGGTGCCCATAGAAGGTTGTGTACATGCACGCACCACTCTCTGGTCACCTATCCCCACCCCCACCCCTCCTGGGGGGGGGGGGGGGGGGCACTCCAGCAAGATTTGGGTGCCCACTGCAAAAGAGGCTGCAGAAGCTGTGGCTGGAAGTCAGTTCTAGGCTCGGGGTTCTAGGCTGAAAAAATGGGGCTGTATCTGACTCAGGTAGTCCCCAAAGGGAGTCTGTCAGGGGCACTACACTGTGGGAGCTTTTGTGTTTAGGTAAAATAATCAGGGAATGAGCAAGGATTTAGCCATTATGATTGTTTGTGATTTTGAGGTAAAAGCTTATTTCTGAATTTCTGAAAGGGTATAGCTGCAGTAAAAATAATGGTGTGTCCATTGAGATGTTAGAAAATCGGAGCCTGTTAAATAAAAGCAGAAAACTGTCATATTGGAAAACTGGGGGCTACAGTTTTGTTTTGGGTGCCCACCCCAAAGTGCCCCTCTCCCCCTCCCCAAACACGTGCCCCAGGTACAGAGATCTACTGTCCCTCTGCCTGGTTTGTGGCCAGTAATGGGGGTGGCTCGAGGTGCGATTTTAGCCCAATTCAACACCGTCACAGACAAGTCACACACATAAGCGAAATATTTGTTAATCGCAAAAAAGTAAAACTAAGGCCTAACTATGTAGCATAAGAAGACACAGTGAAGCCATCATGGGGGACAATAACATGCGATGTCTTAGAACTATGTCACCTAAAATATTATAGCTTGCCTACAGGATCATTGATGTCGCCACACTTTTGTGCATATGTAAACTATAGGCTTATAGGTGTGGGGGAGTGTGTGCATTAGGGAGAGGTGGGACTGGGGCTTCTGGTGTATGACCTAAAAACCCTTTACTTTTTAGGACACCCCATCCCAAGTTTTTTTATTGTCTTCTTAGTTAGCTTATAAGTACACTTTTGTATTTATAGGGCAGTGAAAGGCATCTCTCTATACTAAAAATATCATGTACGTATTCTATCTTGTAAAATGCAATACAAAACACCGTAGCTACACTTTAGGGAATTGAAATCACTGATAACATTTTTGTCAGCCCCTGATACAACCCTTTTTTCCCAACCTAGCCCATTTCCTCCCAAGATTTCCTCCGAACCAACCCGGAAATATTCTATGCACTCCGCAGTTTATCTTCTTCCCTACTTGAGCTCTCACTTTCTTATTCACTACTTAAACCCACTCCCCTGTCTGTATTGTCCAGTGACAAATATTCCCACCTCCCCACCACCACTCCAAACCCTCAATACCTTACCTTGCCCTATCCCTTACACCCTCAACACCTTAACCCCACCCCCTATTACCATATCCCCATGTTTATAATATCAAAGCCAACCCCTGAAATAAACCTTACTCTTTCTAACGCTTCCCCAAAAAATGTCAACCTTCCTAACACAAATTCATATATCGTTGACTCACTGATTTCGCCCCGTGCTACTCGAATTTCCACTTTCTTAAAACAAGCTATCCCCCCCCTCTTATTCATTTACTCTCCCACCCTCCCCACCATTGCCTCAAACCCTCTGTACATGCACCTTACCTGGCTCTTTCCTCCACCACCCCCTTTTATTTCTAAAAACCAGTGTCCCACTGTACCCCAATAGCTCTCCCTTCTCGAGGCTATATGTACCAGCTTCCTGTTCAGGCCAGCCACACACAGGAAGACCTGTCCTGTCCTCCTCCTTCCTTGAGGCTAGTCAAGGACTTTAAGGGTACATAGATTCTGAGGGTTAAAGGGGGCATGTTAAAGGGGTCTGGTTTGAATGATCCAAAAGTAGTTTGTCTCAACGCAAAGTATAGAAACAACTAACAAATTATTATAGAAGCAGCTTCTGTGCCCCTGGACAACGTAAAGGCCGTTTTTTAAACTATTCTAACTGTATCAAACACATCGGATTTCTCTCCCTTAAAGAATTCCAACAACAATGAAACTAATGAGTGTTTCATTGGCTATGAGCTCAGAACCTCCCGTCATCCTGATTTCAGATTCTTTGTAATAAAATGTTCAAAGCTGCATGGCTACCTTAATGACTTAACCTTGTTGTAAGAAGGGCAATATTTACCCTCAGTAAACCTGATATTGCTTACTAATCGAAGGACTTAGGGGCTGGCGTGTGTAGTTCAATATCATAGGAATATTGGCTGAGAGTCATTGCCCCACGAACATTGGCCCCTGCCTCCTGGGTTAGTCTTACATGTTTTTGCTATGTTGGATGCATATATATATATATATATATATATATATATATATATATATTTATATATATTTATATATAATTGTAAGGAGCATATATATGTATTCAAGCAACCTCAAACAACCTCTCATGCAGAAAAGTTGCTGTCTGTAAGTGAAAAGGGAATGGATTCATGATATATTATGGATTTCCTTTTACTCCCCAGGGCAGTCAGCCTGAAGGCAGTCAGCCAGCGGTCCACAAAAAGCAGTCCTTGTTCTGGGTGACAGGATCACTGGGTTGTCAGCACATTCATCATGTTGTGTGTTCTCCTTTGTCAGTTTTAGGGGTAAAACATCTGCCTAGACTCTCCCAGAGCCCCTATGTTGGCCTTATCTCTATTATTTCGTGTCGAGTGTAAAGGGCTACTGGTAAAGATATTGGTGGAATTTGATTAAATGAAGTGTACCGATGTTCTTACTTAACAATAAACAGTACTACACCTAAAAGCTAAAACTCCTATTGGCAATTCAGTTTCAATATAATGTGATGCAATAAAATGTAAATATCAAATTGGTGATTGAATTCGAAACAGATGGAAATATCTGACTTCAAAACAGTACTTTTCAGTTAAAAATTATTTTTTAAAAAATGGATAAAACTGTATATGTAAAAAAACAACAACAGATACTTACGAGAAAGACGGGACGTTCGATTTTTCTTTCAATAGATTGCTGCGTTACACACAAATCCAAAGATACTCAGGTTTGGCACAACAGATGTGAGGTCTTTTATTTGGTAGGATATCATGGCAGCAAGGAAAATGGCATCCATAGACCCTAAGCAATATTTTATTCAGTAAGACATGATCCATTAGATTAATCTTTTTATATGCCATCCGATCTGAAATCCCAGCTCAATCTGCGAGTCCCTAAGGTGGGTGGATGTCAGGGTGGGTTCCTTCAGGGGGACAAAGCACTCAATTTGTTTGGGTAAAGGCCTGTGTCTAAATATTTGAGATCGTGTCTGCCTCTAACCTGCACTTCTTGGTGTGTCGTCTCGGTCTCAATTCAGGTGATCAGGAGTTTCCGGGAGGAATACTCAAGTCTAATAAAGCCTAGGCTAAATCAGCAGGTATTAACCTGGAGGATGTTTTGTACATGAATGGAGACTCCTAAGTTGGACATTCTTTGTAAAGAACCGTTCAATATATACAGAATTCTATATACGATTGCCCCTTTTAAATTGATAATGACAGGTTCTAGTGTGATCAAAACTGAGGTGCGCAGAGCTCAGAATTTCAGAAGCCGAGTTGGCAAGTACATTACCACATCAAAGAAGATATTTAAGGTTGACGGGTCCTTTAGTAAACCTCTCAATCATCTTTAGAAATACACTATCTTTACCCTTTTTAAACTTTATATTCTGTATATTAATAGTTGTTATCAGGTGTGTCTAACAGTCTTTATGTCTATATGTCTACACAAAGGGTCACCCGCTTTACAGAATCGGGTGTCAATCAGTCAATAGAATGATTGGTTGGTTGTTGGTTACTTAACACCCTGTTTAAGCACCAGGGTCATATCAAGGGTGGTGATGGTGATAGAATCTGTGAGAAGGTAGACACCCTACCCCTACACCTTTACCACGAAAAAGGACCTTTTACTTTTCATAATACATAAGCAAAGTGAGAATCACAGGTCTTTGATATAGCAGTACGTCAACCACTGCTTTGAGCAAGGTAGCCAATCTGCCAGCACCAGGACTCACACCCACTACACCCCAATACCAATATTCTGTCCTTACATCACTTTGCCATCCTCAACCCCAAGGTGAAGAACGTTCAATAAGAACGATTGAATGAACCAAGCATGAACAGGGCGGATCCAGAGTCAGTCAACTAGGGGGGGCAACCCCCCCTCCCTCCCTATAAAAAAAGTGGAAAAAAGAAATCATGTCAGATTTTTACACATCAACAAGCTTGGATTATTTGAATAAATTCCACTTGGTCTAGGGGGGCAATTGCCCCTTTTGCCCCCCCCCCCCCCCACCCCTGGATCCGCCACCGATGAATTTCTATTTTTTCACCTTAAGACCGACAGTGATTACTTCCTTAATCATTGTACTGAATTCTACTGAGAAGGTTTTTCTCTTACTAATTTACCTCTGATTAAATACTGAATTCCCACTTATTTCCACTGATTCATCTCTAAATTACGCTTTGTATTCCCATAACATTTTGTACTGGGCTAAGGGGGAGGGGCTGAGGGTGAGGGTTGTCACCTGGTGAGCCCTCATTAGGTACACCTGGATAGTGGAGACCATGTGACTGGGGTTATTCAGGTAGATAACTCCAATGTAGGGAGTCTGGTAGATGAAACAAAACCGTGCTCTGTTACTCCACAACAAATGAGATTTGTGAGGGCATTTTTTCAAAAATATATGTAGTTGTAATTTTATGTGACAGTGTTATGTTATGTTTCCATTATATCAACTTGAACATATAATTTTGATTAGGCTTCATGTAGTTCAAAATTTGCATCATCCAGTCAAAACCACACGGGATCCGCGTTTTAATTTATACATAGAACAAATAACGATAACGTTTATTGTCACCCAAATATACATAGACAGTCGCTTCAATTTTCTTTCTATATCGGTGGTGGTTGCTATTCTACCGCCCCCTTCTACATTTATTTGTCTCAGTGGATTAGGCCTAAAAAGTTTGTTTTTTTCAAAAGTGGCAGGTTCAAGCACATAGCAGACATGGGACAAACAGACTTTATTTCCTTAATTTCTGATCCCTCAACGTCAGATCAGTTTCGACATCTACTCACAACAGAATCGAAAAACATATTCACTTTTTTGCTCACCAACCGACCCTCTTAATAAAGCTATGAAATTCTGATTTGCAATTTTTGCATGTTCTGATACCACTCATGGAATAAATGCAGAGGGTCTCTGGCAACCCTGAGAACCTTTCTGCTAGAATTTAGTTGATTTTGTCTGAAAATGGGTGGAAAAAAACTTTGTGTAAATGTTGGCGGATCTTGTTGAGCCAACAGCGCTTTTCTGAAGTGGCTTGTTAAAGGCCTAATCATGAAGGGTACACAGGGGGACGTGATGCACACATGCGGGTACCTGATATACTAGACAATCTCCTAGCGATCTCCTACCCGAGGTTTAGCCTGGTGGGGTCTGGTAGCAATGAAATAGATGTGTTTAGAAATTTAGAAACCTATCTTTTGATCATATTGTTTTCGCCTATGAGAATCATATTTGTTCATTTACATTTTTCTGAAAGAATTGTTTCTCTTCCCATGCTATACGTTCGGGGTAAAACATAATAGTGACCCTTGAACTTTTCCCAGGTGTCAATAATTGGGATACTGTGCCACTCAATAACAATTGTGTTTTTGTATTGAGATAGTAACACATCAGCTGCTCTTCCACAATGTCGTAGTATACTACCATCTATTGTGGAGGCAAGAGACCAGAATCCCTGGCGTTGCTCCGTGCACTCCTCTTAATTCTTTAGAAAAAACTGTGAATCTGGCAACTATATAGTACACTAGTCAAACACAAGTTTCAATTGTCTGGACCTCCCAATCTTGATTTTGTTTTTATGAGAGAACCCCCTAGTTCTTATGTCGACCAGGGCCTAATTTGAGGGTTTTACGTTGCACGGCAAAGGCCACGATTTGTGTCCTGAGAAATCTGATCAAGGATTAGGATGAGGGCGTGTAAACTAGCGCCAAAGGGGTGAGCCGAATTCTTACTCCTGTATTCCACATACCAATTTTGATTCTAGCGATCCTATATTTGTTTTATGTCTTTACAAAAATATGAAACGAAACCATTCAAAAGAGAATTCTGAAACCATTTTACGCTATAATTCACTGTTATTCCCACTGACAGTTTCAGAAATTGGCAACAAAATCGGCATGTGGAGTATAGGCTTAACTTTAGCCGGTATTATGTTTCGCACATTTTACTTGTCTCTTGAGGTAAATCTCATATAGACTGAATAAAACTAAGAAAGGTCATCTATAAATTTATGAACGCTGATAAACAGCATTCGAAATTCTGTTTATAAATTGATTCGACACTTCAAATTTTTGCACCAATAAAGACAAAACATATAAATATGTGAATAATGTAATAATGTTGTCCAATGTCTCATAATGTGTTTGACATTGTGCTGTTCTCATTTCTATCAGTACGGCTTACTTTAATACTGACTCATTATGATTTAGATTCAATGATTTTCCTTAGGGTTACAAGTGCCGCGGGCTACTAGTAAAAACCCTGCCGGGCCAGTGCTCTTTGGTAGCGACTAGCCCAGTGGGCAGGTGCGTATGTTTAGAATTGCAATGTTAACTTGATATGGACTAGTGGAATATTAACCCGGGCTAGTGCAAAGGAAGGACCACTAGCTCAATGAAATAGTGGAAAAGAAGTGTGAATGAAACCTCCCTGTAACAGGGACGGATCCAGGATTTTGAAAAAGGGGTCGTGCTTTAGGAAATTTTTCCTCGACACCTTCTGGGCAGAGGAATTTTTACCCTACTTCTTCTAAAATGATGTCCTTTCGCATGTTGCTGCCTACATACTGAACTTTCTTCAGGTCTTACCAAGTACCAGCGAAATGGGCCATAACCAACCTGTCCATCTGGTTGCTGTTTTGCTAAACTGCTTTCAAAAGGACCTGTGGGAACCAGCAAATTGGGTCATGACCCTATTTCTTAGTTCCAGCCTCCTCCTCCATGATGTAGTGGTTAAGACCCTCACCTCCAAACTCAAAGGTGTTGGATTCGAATCCTGGCAAAACCACAATATTTGGTCAAAAATAGGGGGGGGGGGCCTGCCCCCTAAATCTGCGCCTGTGTAAAGTACCCCCATGTTTAGAAAATCAAAATATCTCTGGCAGATATAGCACTAGGCTTTCAGAGAGTGCCAATTTTCAGTTTGACATAGCAGGTCCCAGGGAAAACATGACAGTGGTATTTTGACGCCGAGAGAAACGCAGCTGGCAGGAAAAAGTAAGAGAGGGAGATAATATATATGTTTGTGAACTGCAAAACATAACAGGGGCCAAAGATTACCTCGGTTCAGATGAGAGGTGACGTCCCTTGACTTAGTGAGACAGTCTTGGTGTAGATAAGTGGGTCAAGAATTGGTGAAAAGGGAGGGGCTGGAATATGTTTGTCAAAATTACGATGTACTCCTTGTGCCTGGGAAAGAAAGCTGATGAAATCCAAAGTCCCCAATCAAAGTTAAAGAAATTCGAGCCCCAAAGAAGAAACTGTCCCTGTTTTTACTGTGATTTTGGGGGTATAGAATTAAGGTTTTCATGGATTTGCCGCTACACACGGTGACTTGGGCATTAATAAGCACACGGCTCATAGATAGTTCAATTTATCTCTTTCCAATTTCATCTTTGAAAAATCGGTAAATTTCTTTCAAACAGAACCAAACCATTATGTAAATTAACCTATACCAAATTAATGTTCAATATAAGGAACGAAGGTATAATTAAATAGAGCCAACCCGATATACACATTACCATAAATTATAGACAGTTTCCGTGTGAAATATCAAGGAACGAGTATGATGGAACAAAAGCAAACAATTGTGCACAATTCCCGATATCAATTTAGTGTAGGTAAAATATCATAGACGAGACTCGACAGCATTTATGTTTACATACTAACTATGTTCAAACAACAACACCGATTATCATGGAACAGCTTGGCATCAGAGTGAAATTCTACCACAACAATTTCTGTTGTCTTATATGGTCCAAAATGGGTGACACTTTTCGATGTGAACAATAGTCTGTGGTCTCAGACCGATCAGAGGCAGGAAACCACCGGACAGAACTCTCTGCCAAATAATGCTGCATGTGGCAAGCCTGCTGTCAAGTGTGGGAATCAGGGGGAGACCAGGGGTACTTCTTTTAAGGCCCTATTACACTACAGAACATGACGATGCTGCAGAAATCACATATTAGAGACAAAATATTGATAGCTGGGATGTCTGAAATCGGATATCATTTATTCTCCGTTTTCGATGAGTGGATAACGTCGATAGTCCGATACATCGGAGTAATAACTTGGCCCAAGTCCCATAGAAATCAATGTTAAAAATGGGGGGGACACATCGTGCTATTTTTGAAAGGAAGAATCTGTATGGAGATTGAAAGGCGTCCCATAGGAAATGGCTTGAGAGTGTAGAAATTAACATAAATAAGCCTGTATCTGGAGAGTGACGAGATGATGTCATAACAATATTCTAAAAATAGAATGAAAGTAGGTCGGGAATGCCCCCATCACCCACTGGGGGCGGCCATATTGAATAAATTTGCATATTACCAATACAATCTCCAAACACAACTGAGCTCAGACTCTCAATCCATGCTGTATTGGGGTAAGGGGGTAAAGGGGTGAAGGGGATGTCATGGCAATGTCATGGGGATGTCATAGCAATGTCATGGCAATATCATGGCATTGTCATAGTAATGTCATGGCATTGTCATGGCAATGTCATGGCATTGTCATGGGGATGTCATGGCATCGTCATGGGGATGTCATGGCAATGTCATGGCACTGTCATGGCATCATCATGGCAATGTCATGGGGATGTCATGGCAGTGTCATGGCAATATCATGGCATTGTCATGGTAATGTCATGGCAATGTCATGGGGATGTCATGGCATCATCATGACAATGTCATGGGGATGTTATGGCATTGTCATGGCAATGTCATGGCACTGTCATGGCAATATCATGGCATTGTCATGGCAATGTTATGGCACTGTCATGGCAATATCATGGCATTGTCATAGTAATGTCATGGCATTGTCATGGCAATGTCATGGCATTGTCATGGGGATGTCATGGCAATGTCATGGGGATGTCATGGCATTTTCATGGCAATGTCATGGCAATGTCATGGCATCATCATGGCAATGTCATGGGGATGTCATGGCAATGTCATGGCACTGTCATGGCAATATCATGGCATTGTCATGGCAATGTCATGGCACTGTCATGGCACTGTCCTGGCACTGTCATGGCATTGTCATGGTATTGTCATGGGGATGTCATGGCAATGTCATGGGGATGTCATGGCAATGTCATGGCACTGTCATTACAATATCATGGCATTGTCATGGCATTGTCATGGCATTGTCATGGCAATGTCATGGCACTGTCATGGCATTGTCATGGGGATGTCATGGCAATGTCATGGGGATGTCATGGCATTGTCATGGCAATAAATCTCTCTCCCTCTCCCTCTTCCTCTCCCCTTCCCTCTCCCTTTCCCTCTCCCTCTCTTTCAGCTGTTATTGAACAAGGTGGATAAGACGGAGCTTTTGGGTTCTTTAGAACCCAACATACTTGATCTTGTTTGTCTGGTTGTTGGTTCATATTATTTTTCTGTCATTGTTGGCTAATAACTTCTAGCATGTTGGCTATGATCTTCTAGCATGTTGGCTATGAACTTCTAGCATGTTGGCCATGAACTTCTAGCATGTTGGCTATGAACTTCTAGCATGTAGTCCATGATCTTCTAGCATGTTGGCTATTATCTTCTAGCATGTTAGCCATGATCTTCTAGCATGTTGGCTATGATCTTCTAGCATGTTGGCCATGATCATGTGGGCTATGAACTTCTAGCATGTTGGCTATGAACTTCTAGCATGTTGGCAATGAATGTCTAGCATGTTACCTATGAACTTCTAGCATGTTGCCTATGAACTTCTAGCATGTTGGCTATGATCTTCTAGCATGTTGCCTATGAACTTCTAGCATGTTGGCTATGATCTTCTAGCATGTTGCCTATGAACTTCTAGCATGTTGGTTATGAACTGCTAGGATGTTGGCTATAAACTTCTAGCACTTAACAGTTTCCCCTGAGAACTTGTTCATAAATTTATCAATGTTAAGTCTAGTCAAAATTATACGTTGGGTAATGTACAATGAAAATATTTAAATATTGGCATGATCACTTTAAATGTAGTTTAACCAAACAACTATTTTAGTGCATTTAGAAATATTATTTGTTTTGAGAAAGTATTACAATAGATTGATTATGAGTATACGATATCGCTTTTGCGTGAGTGAGTGTGCAATAAAATACTAGGGTAATTTTATCTGTCTGAAAACATGCCCTAGACAGTGCATGTGCCCTTATATTCCCCGACCTCTCCCACACCCCAATTATATGCCTTATTTCATGTGGGGCGTCACGATCTATGTTAAATGGTTGTGGTTTATACCCTCCCCACATAGACAGCCCTTTGTTAGCAAACATACTTCTTAGCAAAGCACTCACTTTCAAGGTTCAGTCTCAAAGGTCCAAGAGTTGCCCCGATTAATAATTGGGAAGGGAACATGGGACATAGAAAGGGAACACTTTATTACACTACATGCATAACAGAGAAAGTATCAAATAGGAATATAAAGCTCAAAGGAATAACAACAGGAAAACAATATTCAAACAATAAATATTTAATTTTTGAAGCACTCCAGTTGTTCTACAAAAAACTTAATTTTGGAGAAAATTCTGAAAACTATTAGTACCAGAGGGGGGACCAGACTAAATTATGTGACTTAGAGTTGTGAAAGGTAAGGTCTCACCCTGTGAACAAAATGCCTTAGGGCACAAGGTAGAAGTTATGACTCATACAGTAGAGTTTTCTTTATGTAACATATGAGTGCCTAGACGCTTGTTTACATGTCATTTGTTTAATATGAAAAAAACATGTACACGAATTCCTAATACAGACACTATACAGACTAAAGATAATAAAAGAAGAATATAGGTCCTTTCTAACATATTTGCACATTTTAATAAAGTGTGGATCAGTTAACTAGGCACCTGTATTGTGCAAAGCCAAACTAATTTAGCATGGTACTGGCTTTATTGGTTTTTCCATGCCTTGACAAAAGCAAAAATGTACTTTCAAGGAAAACATCTATATAATCACTGGAAAATTGTGTGGGAAATACAACACCATTCCTATACTAGGACGATTGTAAGTCGGCTGACTATTTCTGCACCGAAACCATTGGCCGACTCAGTGGTCGGTGCCAAATTATCAAACATGTTTGATATGAATCAGTGATGAGGAGCCCTCTCCTTGGTCAATTCTCGGATTTGGCTATCCTGGCATTGTGGCATAGATGGCGCTGTAGTAGTGGCTCACTGAGGTGAATACAACTCCATAGGTGCAATGATTAAGAATCAAGGTTTGCCTACTTATTGACAATCTAAAAGAACCAGAATTCTAATTTCTACACAGGTGAGCCTTTATATACCTGTGAATATGTTGTAAAATTTCTGGGTTCCTGGTCAGGTCTCGAATCTGAGAATGGCTTAACAATTAGAGCCTCATTAAAAGAGGCCTGGCACCTTAAGTGTATGACCTGGAAGTTTATAAATAGCTTGTATGAAGGTATGATATGTCATACTTTGGTGCAAAATTACAATAATAATCATAATTGTTGTAGCTACTGACGTCCCTAGGTAAAATGCAGTTAGAGTACAGTGTGTTATGACTGCAGAATCAGTAAGAGCTTGTAGGACAATTTGGGAGGTGAATCAGTGGAAATAAGTGGGAATCCCTAGGATAAATCTGTGGTAAATTAGTGTGTCCAAAATATATAATTGAGCTAGGCAGTACAATAGATATAGCAATTCGATGTACACTGATTAAGGAAGAAATCTGCAGCTGGTGAGTTGCAGAAGGAAGTACTTTCCCACAATCTGCGCAGTAGATGATTGAAATAACCCTGGGGCCAGTCAAGTTTGGTTGGAGTCAACATTTCATGTTTAAAGGACATACAGTTTTAGCAATAAGATAAATATCTACTTTCTTAGCAGAGATAAGACATAAGAAAGGATATTTTGTAAAGAGACCAAGTAGGTTTGTGATGCCGGTTTGAAACGAAAATTGATCCTAACCTATGTTCGTATGATATCATGATTTATTAAAAACGTTAGGCGGACACCTAGTTTTAGTGTTATTTATACACACCTAACATATTTATGATCTTCAATAACCGATCGACACGCGTCAAGTGGGCTATAGTGTGTGTCACGTTTTTAACATACTCTCACATACTTTAAAATTGTTCTGCGTTTATGAAATATTATCTTTTTTATGCATAGTAAAACCAAGATACATATTTTACCTTTTTTTTTTAATCCTACCAAATTCAAAAGCAGAAAGCACGTGATACGTATTTTCGTAGCCATGCCAAAACAAGTAGGCCTAAACTTCTTTAAAATCAACCTAAAGTTTCAAATTCTCTACAACTGAAAGAAAAAGTTCTAGTTCTTATATTTGCAGTTATACTGACCTGCTAGTGACCAATCTTATAGGATGGTTTTATGTTCAGTGACTTACAGCTTTATACCTAAATCTTAAAATAGGCCTAAGTATGTCTTTGGACAATGCTTAGTGTTTGTTTTGATGACCTATGTAACAAAAACTCCCAGCATTGACCCAGCGTCATCTTACAAGCTTATACCTAAATCTTGAAATACATATGCTTTTGTAGAATGCTTGGTGTTTGTTTTGTTGACCTGTGTAACAAAAACTCCCTGCGTTGACCTAGTGCCCATGAAAAAGTTGCGCGGTACACGAGGCTTTGGTTAACCGCTCGTACAATATAACATGAACGTCCTTACCTTCTCTCTGCAGGTGGCCAGCTGGTATCATACAGCCTGTCAAACGTACTGCCAGGTCCCAGCGGCAAATGAACTTGTTGCTGGGGCCCGGCAGGTGCTAGGACAGTCTCATTAGCATGTTGGGGACCGGCCGTAAAGTCTCTCAACTGTGACAGCTTTGGTGTTGTCTATAGTAAAAGTGGTTTTAAAAAAAGGGAAAGAAAAAGTTTGTGGTAATATTGCATTCAGAATACAAAGAGAGCAGAGAATGGAAAATTGCTACTTATTAAGTATATGTGACGACTAGACCATGAAATTAACATGACAATATAGTTTGTCATGGTTTTTGTTTTCTGGTTTACTGATATCTTTGAGTATATTCAGGACGGTTTTGCAATACCTCGCTTCCATTCAGTTTGTGGGTATTCGTATTTGTTCCTTTCCCGAATAATAATTGAAAAGTCAGGAAATCTTTTGATTTTAGAATTTGTGTGGAGGGATTTTATGTTTTAAGGAAATGTTGAACAGATTTAGCTTCTATTGACAACATTTGACAAATTGTTGGTAAAAATAATCCTTATTTTCACATTACAAATATGTGACAGTCAATCCCCGTATTAATCGGTGTACTGTATCCGAATCGATTTTATTGACTGACCAACTATCATCAATAGTTCAATTTGACGTAGCTCAATTTCCTAAAGTGAATGTGCGTGCATCTGCGACCCATTTGTTGGATTTGTTGCATTGGCAACAAACAACATATATTTGTCAGTGTCCAAACTATTCTATTTTAGGTATTTAGATATCGAGCTTGAGTACACAGACATTAACTATTTACTTCAAATGTATCGGTTACATGTTTTGGAAAACAGCAAAGCAAAATGAAGTTGTTCAATAATAACATCCACATAAAGGCACCATAGTTTAAAAGACTCATTGAATAATCAAGCTATTTACATCAGGAAAAAAAAGCCTAACAATGTATTTACACAAAATATGGATGTAAAAACCATGTAGTATTATCAATCACCAAAATCAATACGAGTGGCACCTGCATGACATTTGAACGCAGACAACAAATAGATATTCGGTTCAGAGCAACGACACTAAACAATGTAGGGAAACACAACCTGAATAACATGGGTGTAGACCCCTAAAATCGACAGGGCGACACAGGCATTTCTAAAATTCAACAGGTCGACATGGCATTTCACCAACGACAAGGACAGTGGACATGGGCAATTCATAAATTTGACAGGGTGACATGGACCTTTTTTAAGACATGAGACATGGCAGCTTACTAGCCACGACAGGAAGACATGGGACATCTCTTAGAATTGACATGGGACATAGGGTACCCCATCTACACCCCAAATAGGGACAATGCAAGTTCGTACAGAATAACATAATGTAAGGACATTATGAGGTCTCTCTTATATCCACGCATATTAGGCCGCACAGAAAAAAGGGGAATTCTCATCCATATTACCCCATTAGAGAAATTACAGGGCCATTTTCTAGTTGACATTATCAAAGTATAAACTACTATATGCTAGAGTAAAAGTAAAACTTCTAAAGTTATACCTTTCTGCTCACTTATCATCAAGTACTTGTCTTTGATTTTATATAATTTACTCTACTCTGTTTGGGAGCGGACAATTCTACACAGTTTGATGCTGGCATGCATGCCACTACTTTACTAGGAATTATACTGAATACCACCGGAGTGCACTGCCAGTGTATACCGAAATGCTTCTGATTACACTGCGTAGCTCACTTAGACATATGCGTACTGATGCAGCCACTGATTTAACCACGGGATTCTTACTCATTTCCATTGATTCGTCTGATAAATCCCACTGCAAACCCAACTGATTCTGCACTCAATACGCACTCTATTCCCACTGCAATTTATTCAGGGTTTATCAAGGAAAAGGGGGCTTATCATCAGACACTACAGGACTTTTCTTCTTTAAAAAAAATGTTATAAAAGAAGATAATCTCCATTTCATAGTGTATAATTCTCCCGACTAAGTTCTCTGACTTCTGCCAGGAAAAAAAGACCCCCACCCGGAAATTGCAAGACAATAGTAATATTTATTTTTGCACAAATGATATTTGAGGAGGTTTAGAGACTGGAACTTGGAAGTCATCAGAGTACAAAAGATCCACAAAGGACCAGTCAAGAGACCACACATTTGCCTAAAGTGGCCTCTATTCAGCATGAAATGGCACCCTTCACCCTTTGAAGTCTAGACAGACTCGTTCTGGGACCAACAAAAGGCGGGCTGTCCACGTGACCTCATCACGTCACCGGGGCCTTGTTATGGACGTAAGACACGCCCGCCCCTGTCGGCGGGTCCTGGAACTAACACAGACCGCCATTATTGTGACTCACAGAAATGGTGTGTAAGAATCATACTCTGATTACTACACTTACCGTCAAAGTGGTGGAGTATGGGGAACAGTAGTAAAATTGCCTGACCCCTAAACTTGACTTGACCTTGCACCTCATAGTGTGGTAGTCCCATATCATATGTTTATGAAGTGAGAGTTTACTTTGGGGGCCTTCCATAAAATTCGTACGCATTTTTTAAAATTTGCATGTTTTTCTGTACAAATCCAGCGTGTATTTTAGCCCAAGGTAGTCTGAAATTTGTTAAACTGTGAGTATGTACTTAATGGAAGGCCCCTTGGCAAAAGCAATTTGGATAGTACAGTGGGCAATTTTTCTTTGTCATATTATCACTCGATAAGATACTGTAAACCATACTAGTGATTTTTTTTTCGAAACGAGATGGAACATAAATCAAATAACAATTCATCATAGTTCATCTTGTGAGCTTTAAGTCGGAGACGTGTCCATGTTTTCACTTCTGTTACTCCCCTGAAGGTGAACTGATCCCAACATGTACTCCATTCTGCAATAAGATCCACCTCCACGCCTAAAAATGAGTATAAGAGTAGACTCTGCTATGTAGATAGAAAACTCGCCACCAGTGGGCTGAGAGTAATACGCCAATGGGCTAAGATTTATACGCCCTGAGGCTCAAATGGCTGCAGGGACAGCCATTTGCAGGGACAGCCATTTGGCCGCTACAGTGTGGAGACTATTCGTATGTGGAGAGAGTCACAGTGGCAGAGTCCTCAGGGGTTCAGGACTGACGGTGCCACACTCCTTTACTGACCTTAAAAGGGGGCGGATGTCCTGACCATTTGACCAGGCTAGTGTATTGTGCACAGTTTGAGAGGCCAGAGGGTGGGATGATTGAATTTTAAAGGTGGAATGTGTTGATTTGGTGCTGGTGTAGGAAGCCCGGGGCTATATCTAATGTCCAGAGATATTGATGAGTGTGCGGGCCTAGCTATTGAATGGTAGTAGTGGTTAACTTAGCATGATAAAATGACATGTTTTCAAATTATCACAAACATGCCCAGACTTTAACAACATGACATTTCGTGATATCACCTCGCCATGGGGATATCTTTGATAAATATTGTTGATTAAGTATAATGAAAAGGTATAAATGGAGGTAAATCTAGTTTGATATACTGGTATTATAGAATGACAAGTGCTTTAAGCGCCATACCCACTAGGCAATTTTGGGGAGAATCGAGGGTGGCGTCAGCGCCGATGTCAGCGCGGCGGTTGGCACCAATCACTTGCAGAACCCATACCCACACAAAATTGGCGCAGATGTTGGCGCCGATGGTCGACACCGCTCACACCGATCCTTATTAAACATGTTTAATAATTGTAGGCCGACGTCGGCCTGTCCGCTAGTGGGTATGGGGCTTTAGACTACTATTTCGGAACTCAATTAAATTCCTTATTTGACTTTGATAGATAACTTGCAATCTACTCCATGGTTAAAATCTCTTTCCTCACCAATTTCCCATTCATCTACTTTAAGGGAGGAGGGCAATAAAGGTGGAGGCCAGGTCTACCTGTGGCATGGCTACCAGAACCTCTCCCCGCGCAGCTTCGATGTCTTCGCGCAGACCCCGGTCATCAAGGTGGCCATCGGGGCCAAGCACGCTGCCTTCCTGACCCGTAACCTGGAGGTGTACACGTACGGTAACAACCAGCACGGTCAGCTGGGGAACGGGTCTTACACCGACTCACTGAAGGAACCCGTCTTAGTCGATGCCCTCAAAGGTGAACTTTATTTTAATGACATCAATGAAATAAATCATGATAAATTGTCTTTCAGCCAGTCTAAAATATGTAATAAGGTGATGCCTTCACAAGGAACCGGAGTCAAAATCAGCTATATTGGACTCCTCCAACCTTGGAAATATAAAGGAGTATTGATAATCAGATGAAATCGATAACAGAAATAAAATGTTGGTTGATATGTTCTCATTTGGCAGTATGGTGAGTAAGCAAGATATAAATTGCCCCTATTACTGTTTCCTAATACCTTAACATCGATGTTAGCAATCCTATGAGTTGCATAATCCAACAAAATATATAGTGTACAGTTCATGTTGTCTTTCAGTGATTGATATCACTTTAAACATAATGATTCTCACGTAGCTGATCAATGTTGTATCATTTGTATTTCAGACCAAGAGGTTCTGGACATTTCATGTGGAGGGAGCCATACTGGTGCCGTAACCTTTGGCGGTGATGTGTATTGCTGGGGGGACTCCACCCAAGGACAATGTGGTCTTGGTCAACTTGGTCGTTTCCCCGAACCACGTCTTGTGAAAATCACGGAAACATTGACTCCCTGCACCCATGGTGTTTTGGGTGAGGAGATGAGGGTGACTATAGCACAGATCTCATGTGGAGAGGTGCACACTTGTGTTGTTAGTGATGTGGGGGAAATCTGGACTTGGGGCTCTGGCGTGCAATTAGGTCTGAACAAGATAGAAAAGGCGCCCTCCCCGCAAAAAATAGAGTACCTCGAAGGCCGGAAGGTTCTCGTGGTGTCCTGTGGTAGTCAACATACATTGGCTTTGGTCGAAAAACTGAAGACACCTTCAGAAAAGAAGAGCCCCAGTAGTGAATCTGGCAGGAGTTCAGACTCAGGGTTGTCTTCCCGAAGTGTCACTGGACTCTCAATTTGTCGAAGTCGTTCCGGGTCACCGATTGTAAATAATAACATTCAGGTACACCGATCAAGGCCCTCAACTTGTCTGAAGTGTCAACAGGAGATTTATACATACACAGAAACTACAGATGCCTGTATCATTAGCAGCACACACAAATGTCCACTTGGCTTAAAGCTGGATAAAGATGCATCTGGGAAAGCGAAAAATATTGTGACCACGAGTGAAAGCGAGCCAGAGGGAGACAGCAGTAAAAGCGGTCATGATAAGGAAGAAAGTGGAAACGATGATAGTTCCTGCTTGTCCACCCCTGATAAGAAACCTCTGGAGGTATCAATAAACGAAGATGAAAATGAGATAATCAATGCAGAGGAGTTTGAAGATCTCAGTAAAGAAATGCTCTCTCCAACACCGGAAGAAACTGGCGAAGAACCAAGGGGTCATACTTTCAAAAGACAAGGGACACTCAGCGATAAATCCGAGTCGGATATGACCGACTCCGAAGCGGGCGATGTGGTCCAATTGGAGTATGTTAAGTTGGAGGAATCACCTCACAAAGCACCGGGTGAAGACTCTGTGACTGAATCCAATGGAGCGAGTGAGATCAAACCAGATCTGCTTCATCAAATGACTGATTTGGGTACGAGGAGGGGGCGATCCCCCGAGCCGTTCAAATCGCCCGAAGTGTCTCAGGAAGGGGGAGACGTGCTCACAGACTTACTCAGGGGTAACAACAAACAAACTCAGCCAGGTGGATTCTCTTCCATCACCAAATCCAAAAGTTCCTTCCTCAATGAACATGAAGCCAAAGAATGTCTTGAAAAGCTCCTCTATGGTGACGAGGATCTAAAAGAGCACACAGGCGAGCTTGGAAAAGAGGAAGAACCGTCAAGTCCATTTGTGAAAAACATTGAGAACATTCTCCAGTACGTACCTTCCTCACCTGCAGCTGTGCAAGAGTATGTGACAACACTGACAAAAAATGTTGTTTCCAATATCAAAACTTCCATAGACAGATTTTCATTTGTTTCTTCGCAAAATAGCATGGAGTTGGAAAGTATGTCTAAGTCGAGCAGCCAGGATTCTATCAACCTGGCAGCTGGTAGTAAGACCCCAAAGGAGGAGTCTTCTGTGTCAAGGTCAAAGGCTGAGGGTCAATCCAAGGTCAAAGATGATGACTTTTTGAGGTTTGGGTCGATGACCCGGTCGACCTCACTCGGGTCGTTCCTCAAGGCTAAGCTCAATGCAGAAAGGAAGATGTCCTTGTCCTCAGGAGAACTTAATCTGTTTAAAGGTGAGTAACTCAGAGTCATAGAATTCTCCAAATGTATCAGGGGCGGATCCAGAGTCAGTGATCTAGGGGGGGGGGGGAGGGGGGGTTCTTACTTTAAAAAAGTGAAAATAAATAACCTCAGATTTGTATGATTCAACAAACAGATATTATTCGGGAAAATAATCCACTCGGTCTAGTGGGGGCAACTGCCCCTTTTGCCCCCCCCCCCCCCTGGATCCGACACTGGTTATTGATGTATATCACCTGGCTAGGAAATAACCATTTCATATCTGACAAGAAATCCAGAATTCTTAGTGATTAAATGGTAGATTTGAAAAATTATATAAAAGTAAATTGATGTGATGTTTTGATTAATATCAGATAAACATAATGGCGGTTCCAACTTATAACAGTGTTCCGATAGATAGAATTCTATGTCTAGAGTCCAACGTATTAACGACATCTATGCACAGTAAAACGTGTTCAGTTTCCTAGACTTCAAAGAGTTCTTTTCACATAAATTTGTTACAAGCTTTTTATGGCATATTTATTTCTAAACATAAAATTCTGTATAAAAAATGTAATCATGGGTGTAGAACATAATTATGCTAAATCAATATTATTGTACAGAGATGTAAGTTTTCATATTTCTGTCTTATTTAAGTTTTTTTCAGTCATCACCCTTAATAATAATTTTCAAAATCAGTTTCCTAAATCAGCTTTTTAAGACTGTTTCAAATTTTCTTTCTAGAGTTTCAAATTATCTTATTAGCCCTGACTTACATCCCTGATTGTAACATTTGAACTATACAATACATTGGATTTTGTTCTGAGCCTTTTTTGATAACCCACTCTCTATATTTGTTCCTGCAGTGGGTGCGTCCTACCCGCCCGTGTCCATGGAGACGGAGGTTTGGAGCTGGGGGCGGGGCCGGCAAGGTCAACTGGGTCACGGAGACGTCCTCGACAGGTGAGTCTAGAAAACTTCTACTTCTGTCCGAATGATAAAATAAGTAATGTTGTTTAGAAAAATGTAATTAATTTCGGTTGAGAGCATTATGTATTTTAACTTTATTTCCGTGCAACTGGAAGTTTGTAGAGCCACCATTTATCTTTGCAAATTTCCATAAAGTATAGGCTTCGCCACGAAATTTGTCATTTGATCGATAGATCTCAAGAGTGAAACGTCATATCATTATTTAATGAAGAAAACTACGTAAAAAGTATCACTACCAAAATATGATTTGTTTATTGTATATCTGATTTCCACCAATATAGTAATTCCTATCCTAACCAATTGGGACTGAGGGAAATATGAATGAGTTGTTCGAGGTTACAAAACATAATGAATTTACAATTTTTTCTGTTATCATATCATCGTATAGCTCCTGATACCATTGGGGATAATTTCGTTTAAACACTTTCGAAAAAACACTTTATAGGGAAACTCTTTGTGTATAACATTTCACCTTTTCTTGCTATACCTTTATTTGTAAGTCATCACGTAGTGCCCATAATTAGACTACTATATTAAAATTTCTTCTCTCCAGGCGCACCCCGTGTTTTGTGAGTACCCTCTCTGACCAGCGGGTGATCAAGGTCAGCGCGGGGTCCTTCCACAGTGCCGCAGTCACCGCCGCCTCGCAGGTAAGGCCCATGTTTATTGCTCAGAGAGGAAAGTTTTCAGATTTCCTTAACTCAAATATCACATGTTAGACTGAGTAAATATATCTTTGACGAGAAGACACCACATAAGATAAAGAAAAATTCATATCTTATAAGTGATGAAACCAAATGCTGGGCTCTTAGGTAAGGGTCAATAATTTCAAAGCTCGAATTTTAAGTGTATTCATTCGAAATGTTCTATTTCCATAGGAATTCCCACAGGTTTATGGAATTTCAGAACAATTGATACATTTGAATAGAAAAAAATGTCCTTGCTATAGTTGGCTGATTCCACTTCAATAGGCCTATTGCACGGATTTTTGCACCGATTCAGATCATAATGTACATGTCAGCCCATTACCAAAAGTGGTATGGGGTTTAAGGAGTCCACATGTTAGTATCCATAAGTCCCATACAGCACAGTTGATATCCCCCCACCATAGGGGCCTTTGACTCGTCCTAGTTCGCATTCTTATGAAAAGGATCTCAAGGAAATGTATTGGATGAGTAAGTGCTGCCCCCTGTTGAGGTAATTCCAAACTATATAGCCTTGTACAGAACAGTTTTATAATACAATAAATTGTTGACAGACCATGAATGTATACAAACACAAAGACAACCTTTTTGTCGTATGTTTTGTACTACCATTATGCTCACTTATATTGTTTTCTGGTATTTATCTAGTTACACACAATACTGACCTAGACTAGGATTTATGTATGATATTTAAGTTGTCCTAAAATTGTTTGGTCTCCAGCCTAGCTTTTTAAAGGAATCAAAGAGTCAGTCTAATTCTATAAGATACTTATACAGACATTGAGTTAAGATAATGTAAATGGATTGTATAGAACAGGAACGAATACAAGTGACAGCATTGACAGGTTTCAAAAGTGTAAAAAATCATGCATTGAATCCCTTAAAATATAATAAAGATGAATTATCTAGGTTGGTTGGTTCTTGTTTACGAACAGTGCCAATGGGCGTGTAGAATTAAGTAAAATCCCCGATTAAGCTACAACCTACTTTTAGCCACATCGTGACTTTTGAGTTTACTTCCATCAGCTTTAAAGTATTTTTTTCACATGTCATGAATTATAGTGTTAAGGGTTGGGCAAAAAAAATCTAATTTAGGCGGAACCCCAAAGTTGATGCCTAATGGTCTTCATTGCTGAGACAAACCCATATGTAAGCCGCGCCTTAAGTTAGGGGTTTTACAGTATAGTAGTGCAGGTTATTCTCAATGAACACAAGTCAGTGCAATAAACCTGTGCAAATCGCGTGAAGGGGGGTGGCTCTTTCCTGGTGCGATTTCTCCCCGCCAGGTGACAGCATTGGGCAGTCGTGCTAAGTCCAGTATCTGTGCAAAGTCTAATAAAGTATGTCTTAAGGGTATTCCATATAAACATACGCATTTTCTACTGAATTTAGACCCCTTCCCCCACCCGACCCCTAGAGTGAAACGTCCGCATTGAATTTATACCGGGACATATTTTTAAGGATGTCTTCGCGCCCCCCCCGCCCCCTCCGCCTTTTATGCGTACTTACTTAATGGAAGAAAGGGATGTTGAAATTTGAAAATATAAAACAAAAAGCCGAGTGAAGATAGAAGGTGAGGGGTTTCCCACTAAGTGCGTAAACATCAAAGGGGAGGGGGGGGGGAGATCTGGAATAAAATATTCATACGTTTATGGACAATCCAATGCGTACTTTAGCTCAATGGGGGATTTTTTTCAATGTGCGTACATACTTAATGAAAGTCCCATATGAGTTTCACTTGGATGGGATTAGACTCAAGAATAGAAAATCAAAACTAACAGCCAATTATTTTCAGTGCATGGCATATCGAGGATTTTGAAATGGGTTGCGTTATGGAAAAATAGTTTTCATAATTTTCTAACCAAATTTTAGACTACCCCCCCCCCCAAGTAAACGTAGGGATATTTAGGGACATACTTATAGTGATAGGGTCGGGTGCACCTTAAATGCATACATGTATGTAGGTATATGTCCAGATGTTCTGACAATGATAGGGTTGGGTGCCCCTATTGAATAGAATAAAAGACCAAGAATACATAGCCTGTGCAAACAGTGCCAACCTACAAAGGTACTACTATGTACAGGCAACACTAAGGCCTCTAAAGGTAGGTCCATGTATTGTCTAATATTTACAACACTGTGTTATAAATTGTGTATTTATAGAAAACAAAGAAAGACAGACAATTATGTTTAATACAATTTTAGAACGATCAGAAAATTATTGTTAATAAATATTGAACTCTCGCCATTACATGATACATAGCATGTTCATCAAAGCAAACACAAACTAACAGAATTTGAGCCTGATCGGCATGTTTTACATAGAGTATTCATCAAAGGAAATAGAAACAAATAGTTAACGAAGATGAGTCACTATGAATGCTCTCTGTTTGTTACATGGTGTTCAGTCGAGCACAGCCCACTTATAATTAGGTCACAGATTTCTGGAAGTGCGATGAATATAAGGGTCACCTTTAGAATTTTCCAGATTAGTTTTTATCATTGGCATTTCCCTTGTTTTGCATTGGCTGGCCAGATTCATTTTCATTAGTCCCGTTTCCCTCGACTGTTCTCTAAAGATTTGAATTTCAATCAAATATCTGTTTTAAGTGGCAACCGTTTCATGTATTGTGTTAATTTTCAGAATTAGATAAGAATACACGAAATGCAAATCTGTTCCCAAATATATTGTAAATGCACGATATATAATAGATGGTTGGAAACTTAAAAGGCAGGGTATGAGGAAATCTTTATGTCCTGTTCTAAACACAAAGTAGGAAAACGCCAAATAAAGAACATGCAGCGTACTGTCCAGGGTACTGATCGAGCCAGTCAGAAGAAGCAGGAGTTTTTTGTAGGTGTTATTCACCGAGTCCCGTTAAGCAGTGAGACAGCACGAGATCTTCCCTAAGGGCTAAATATAGAATTCTTGGCCATATGTGTCACAGTGTCTGCTATGACGGAGAGGGGAGCGGACGACAATAACAATGATAGCGGTCTGAGTATGGCACCAATAGTAGGGGAGGGTAGCCTAGGACTGAGTATGGGACCTACTACAGAGGAGAGGAACCAACAAGTAGGTAGAAAACTGTTATTAGTTTGGAAGTTTCTATGTTTGTGTGTTTTTTACAGGGATAATTTTTAGCTGAGGTTGGTTTTGGTGGTAGACCATGTTGGGAAATGTGGTTAACCCAGGAAGACGTCAAACTGGTCTTTAATGTAAACAGTGGTGTTTTTCCCCTTCAAGCTCTGTATTGAATAATGTAACAGGGCTATACTTATGGCACTGATTCGTATCGATCAAGGAAAGCTACCCATTCCTCTTACCAATGAACACCTTAGATCAGAACACATCTTGGAATGGTTCATATTGGAGTTAATTCTGATCGATTTATAAATCAATATAAACCTGATTTTTTTTCGTGATCTGACACATTGTTGGTATTCATTACTGTCACAACAATACTCTTTACACATAGTAGTTATTTCATACTTTTCAAGTTTATAGGATCCATCAAGTATTAATGGAATTAGTAGCAGTATGCCGGTATGTTTTAGTCTCTTTCTGATAAATGTCTGTAGGGCTGGTTTTTGTTCGTACCCACTTTAGTATCTAGCCAGGTCCCAGTACACAAAGTGAACATTTTCTACTTCTTTGGTCAGTAACTGTATGACCATTGCCTGCGTATATACCGTTCATTTGTGTTATCATTTTTACCATGTATCACATATATATGTATAAAATCAGGAGAGGGAAGAGTTTTATGCTGGAATTTAATTCCATAACATTTGGTTGCATTGTAGCGTACAACTTCAGAGATTAATGATTTGTCTTAAATCTGAGAGGAAATATTTCAGTGGATTTTATGACTATCCATTGGAGAGTGGATTTGTAGCTGACGCGGAGTGTTGTGGTTCAGTCTGGCCCCCAAACAGCAGCCTTAAGACGATGACTCACGGCACTACATGGTTTTGTTAGTAGGGAACACTCACTGCATGTTTTACGTATATGTGACATGGATAAAAGTGGACAATTTGCCATCCAAGCATGACGACAGGGTAGCGGACTGGATGTTTTTGGGGTTATGGTCGGTGGTTCTCGATCGTCGCTCCAACTTTATACCAGAACCTTAAGTGGAAGATATTATTTTGGCGCTTTAAATGTTCAATTTGCAGTGTTGGTAATTCTATCCCAACCTTCAGTACAATACCAGAATGTACAGGATAAAATACAGGAATTTTGCAAATGAATGGAAACATGATCGTGTAAAGTAACATACTAGTCATGCTTGATTTATACATACTAGATAGCCCATAGAAATGGGGGAAAAAAATCAAAAATCAAAATGGGAAAAGAACACAGTCGAAATAACACAAGGAGCTGGAATTCAAGTGGAAAAAAAATTCTAAAATCAATATGGGTAAAGAAAAGTAGAAATAACACAAGGAGCTGGCTTTCATCAATAGAGAATTTTATTTGAAAATCAAACCGACATGAATGTATTCTTCATGGTTATATATTGAGCAATTAAAGGGTAGACTTTTGAAGGGTTGAAAATAGCATCTTGGTAACTATGGTAAACAACGGGGCTTGGTTACTACAAGTTTACATCCCTCCAAAGATTCTAAAAAAAATCTACATTTCCAGGCATACACGTGGGGTTCTGCGGGCGATGGTCCGTTCGGTCACACCCTCCACACCCCTCCCCCAGCGGGTGAAGACACCTGTCGGGGATGAAGAATTGTATTTTGTTCGTGAAATAAAGTGAGCCCTGCTCTCTTTGGGAAAAGAATAGTATATGTTTTCCAGGCGTACAGGGGTTCTGCCTGTGATGGTCAGTTGGGTCACACCTATCCCTCCACGTCCCTCCCCCAGAGGGTCAAGTTGCCCATTGGGGTCAACCCATGTTTAAAATATGTATATATTTTCCAGGCATACACCTGGGGTTCTGCGGGTGATGGTCAGTTGGGTCACACCAATCCCTCCACATCCCTCCCCCAGCAGGTCAAGTCTACGTCTCTCCCTCAGAGGGTCAAGTCACCCATTGGGGTCAACCCATGTTTAAAATATGTATATATTTTCCAGGCATACACCTGGGGTTCTGCGGGTGATGGTCAGTTGGGTAACACCGACCCTCCACGTCCCTCCCCCAGCGGGTCAAGTCATCCATCAGGGGTCAACCCATATTTAGAATATCTATATATTTTCCAGGCATACACGTGGGGTTCTGTGGGTGATGGTCAGTTGGGTCACACCGATCCCTCCACGTCCCTCCCCCAGGGGGTCAAGTTGCCCATTGGGGTCAACCCATGTTTTAAATATGTATATATTTTCCAGGCATACACCTGGGGTTCTGTCTGTGGTGGTCAGTAAAGAAAAGTAGAAATAACACAAGGAGCTGGCGTTCATCCATAGAGAATTTTATTTGAAAATCAAACCGACATGAATGTATTCTTCATGGTTATATATTGAGCAATTAAAGGGTAGACTTTTGAAGGGTTGAAAATAGCATCTTGGTAACTATGGTAAACAATGGGGCTTGGTAACTACAAGTTTACATCCCTCCAAAGATTCTAAAAAAAATCTACATTTCCAGGCATACACGTGGGGTTCTGCGGGCGATGGTCCGTTCGGTCACACCCTCCACACCCCTCCCCCAGCGGGTGAAGACACCTGTCGGGGATGAAGAATTGTATTTTGTTCGTGAAATAAAGTGAGCCCTGCTCTCTTTGGGAAAAGAATAGTATATGTTTTCCAGGCGTACAGGGGTTCTGCCTGTGATGGTCAGTTGGGTCACACCTATCCCTCCACGTCCCTCCCCCAGAGGGTCAAGTTGCCCATTGGGGTCAACCCATGTTTAAAATATGTATATATTTTCCAGGCATACACCTGGGGTTCTGCGGGTGATGGTCAGTTGGGTCACACCAATCCCTCCACATCCCTCCCCCAGCAGGTCAAGTCTACGTCTCTCCCTCAGAGGGTCAAGTCACCCATTGGGGTCAACCCATGTTTAAAATATGTATATATTTTCCAGGCATACACCTGGGGTTCTGCGGGTGATGGTCAGTTGGGTCACACCAATCCCTCCACATCCCTCCCCCAGCAGGTCAAGTCTACGTCTCTCCCTCAGAGGGTCAAGTCACCCATTGGGGTCAACCCATGTTTAAAATATGTATATATTTTCCAGGCATACACCTGGGGTTCTGCGGGTGATGGTCAGTTGGGTAACACCGACCCTCCACGTCCCTCCCCCAGCGGGTCAAGTCATCCATCAGGGGTCAACCCATATTTAGAATATCTATATATTTTTTAGGCATACACGTGGGGTTCTGCGGGTGATGGTCAGTTGGGTCACACTGATCCCTCCACGTCCCTTCCCCAGAAGGTCAAGTCACCCGTCGGGGGTCAACCCATGTGGGACGTGGCTACTGGGCATGCTCACACCATCGTGGCCATGGACGGCACCTCATTTACCCCCGACGTCCTCTATACAGGAAAACAACCCAGGTCTGAAGGCTGAACCTATCTTTTTAAATTTTTAAATCTTTAAATTCAATTTGAATTATACATTTTTATATAGAAATTCTTATCTTTCGACGAGTTCAGGGTTCCCACGCAGGTCATGAAAAAAATCTTTAAAAGGTCTTAAATTGGTTATCTCAATGTTAAGGCCTTAGGAAGGTCTTACATTTTACGGATTTGTAGTTATAAATCCTAAAAAGGTCTTTGACGGACTTTTTTTTAACGAAAAATGCTTATTCATGGTTAATTTCATGGTTAATAGGTCTTTGTTTTTAGAAACGTTTGATCTTACTGATATGTTCCTATCATAAAAGTGTGAAATATGTTTTTAAAAAGATATTAGTTGAGGCCTGTGTTACAGAGCCTACACTGTTCAGGTTCTTATACAAAATGTCTTTTGATGTTATTTTCTCTTTTTTGACAGCGCTGAGAACTCTGAGACAGAAAAGACCACACAGCTCCTGCGTCTGAGTGCCATCCGGAAAGTGAGACATGCTTCCTGTTTTCTCTGTCTTTATGTTTTCTGAATTAAGGGGGGGGGGGGGGGGGGAGGGATGGTCCAGTAGATAGCATGTGGGATTTCTTTGTAGTTGGCCCAGGTTTGATTCCCTGAAGTGTCGGTTGGACCACTTTTTCTTGCTCCCATTCTCACCCCCATAGATTCTGTCATCTGTACTTTGCACAAAAGCAGAAATGTGAATTGGTCTTGATATGAATGGAAAATTACTTAGTAGACCAACACAGCATCATCAAGATCATGTTTCCTGGTTTCTGTTTACATCCTGTCAATGTTCCTATCGCTGATGTTGCAAGTAGTCATACATACTGAGAAAATGAAGCCATTTTCTTAACTATCTTTCTGAAGTCCTATCGTGTTTTATACTCCTTTTCTGTCGAATGTGTCTCGCGTCTTTAAAATAGTGTCTACTGTAAATTCACAATAACACATTGAAAGCATAATCACGTATTGAATTAAGGCTTGGTACGTGATTGCCGCATCAACAAGATTACTGACATAATCCCTGATAACCTCATCACATCTGCCATCCTGTCATCAATCTTTCCTTAGCTCGAATCCTTCTACAGTCATAAGCTTGACCTCAATCCCAACGACACTTTGTTTCCGCTCATTTCATTTCATCACCGCACACACTCATATGACCTTTCAGGACCGTTTTTTTGCACTTTTATATGAGTCTATTTTTTCTTTTTAAGTTTGTTCCTACAGTGTTGGTTCTTCATTTTGAAAAGAGTCTAAACTAGTTTCATGACCGTTATATCCAGTATACAAATTAAGTTTCAGGAAACATGAATAGTAATAGAAACGTTGTTTTCAGACTAAAATTAAGGGCAATTTAGAATTAAGGTCACTTTTCAAAACAAAAAAGAAAAAAACTTCAGAATGATACATCATTTGATACTCAGAGGAACGGTTAACTCATCATTGAGGTCAATTTTAGCCAGAACCAAGGGTGACTGTAATTCTGAGACACAACTGTATCTGTCAAATAGATTTGTTTGCGATTAGAAATATTGCTTAGTCGGTTACTTTTGGCCTGCTCTGATACACTGATTCCTGTTACTCTCCCTCAGTGTGGCTGGATCAAACAGGTGGTAGCGGGAGGCGACCTGTGTGGGTGTCTAACGGACAGAAACACCACGGGGTACACGGCCACTCTACACGAGTTTGCCGCCTCAGAACGCCTCTACCACTGTAGGCTGGACACCATGATGACGGCCATCCTCAAACCTTTCCTTCAGTCAGGTAAGTCGACCACTGTAGGCTCGACACCATGATGACGGCCATCCTCAAACCTTTCCTTCAGTCAGGTAATAAAGTCAGGCGAACTCTCAATAACACGCTACCTGGTTTTGCCTGTGGTACTCAGATTTAGAAACTAAAACACTAGTAAAAACATGTATTTATAAGACGTTTAGCTATGAAGAAATATAATTTTACACATGTACATGAAGCCAGTTCGTTTGTGTAGTTAACAATTTGATTTTTGGACCGGTGACGCTTATGTGCGAGATTTCTACAGTTTTTATGCGAAAAAAAGGGAAAAGAACTTTTCACAGGTTAGTTGTGCCTTACTATCTATTTGTTTTTATTAAATATTTTTCATCCTTGATTTAGGAAGAATAAGTGGATTGTTTTTTTCAGATCTTGGTGGACAGATTTTTTTTTTTAACTATCTATTTGTTGTTAGATGTGTGTTCAGCAAGTGAAAATCAAGCTGTTCTACATATCTCTACCCATGTCATTTGCAGAACACTTCAGAAAGCTGGACAGTTCCATGTATGAAGGGGTCTTCAAATCAATGGTCGACGCCTTCCAACAAATAATTGATGTGGTAAGCACACAGTTTTGTTTGCTTTTAAAATTTCTCATTAATTTAGATGTACCATCAAATTGTATCTACTCAAATGTTCTCCTAATGTGAGAGTAATAATTAATTGATAAATCAAACAATCAAAGTACTCAGCAAAAAGAGTTAGGAAAAGAATACAGTAAAGTCGTATCACACACCTCGTCAGGTAACATCAGTAGAACAAGGAGCTTTCCAAAATGAGTGCTTATGTTGGGTTTTATAAAAAAAATCTCGGAAATTTCCAAGTTTTCTTCATGCATTTTCAGATTTTTCATTGACCCTGACTTACTTATTTTGTACCAGGTTGCTCGAAACACCATTGAGTTAACGCGAGTGATCGCGGGCCCGCGGGAGCTGGAGACCCTGACCATACTGGCCCAGCCTGAGGAGTACCTACAGGTCTTCCAGAACTACTCCAAACAGTTCGGGGATACTCTAGCTCTGGGAGGATTCGAGTATGTCACCAAAAACGCCAGGTGGGTGGAATATGAGGTCACCAGAAAAACATTGCAGTGGGAATACAGTGTGCAATGAGTGCAGAATCTATAGGGGCTGGCAGCAGATATTCAGGGATGAACCAGTGGAATTAAATGGGAATCCAGTGGTGAAATCAGTGGTAAATCAGTATGTCCGAAATATTTGAATAAGCTAGACAGTGTAATCGGTAGCTTTTCATTAGATACTCATTAAGGAAGTAGTCACTGCGTTTTGTTCTGGGAACCATGGGCACAATTTGTTGTAATAGAATATAGAAGTGAGAAGAGATAAAATAAGATTTGATATGGTCAGTGCGTAAGAAGTAACAACTGTTTCTCAAATTTTGTTAAAGTTTTTCCATCATTAATTACGATCGCAAAGATGCCATTAAATTGTATAAAATTTAAAAAAAAAACAGATCGAGGGAGTCATATTTCATCGGATAAAAGGTCTTCAAATGGACATCATGAGAAGTTAATGTACAAAAAAATTGCCATGATGCCATTGGCAGTAGCAGAGCTCTTTAAGGGGGAAGTATTTGTGTGAAAATAAAAAAAATGATATGTGTGGTTAAATGAACGCACACTTTTGGTCATAGTCCATTGGAAATCAAATTTCTGTATGGTTTGAGTTAAAGAAGGAATATAATGGTAATCTGCCAAAGTATAGTTACCACTTACTCTAAGCCCAGCAGCTTTGAAACCCTTCCATGTCTATGTTAATTTGATTTCATATATGAAGTATTGAAATACATGGACTCGAAATGTATTCAACTCAACTTAAAAGACTTCTTCATCGATTCTACTTGTTTTTCTTTTTAATAACGTCAAGGCGGTCCAAAAAGTAACTATTTCTCCTCTTTGTGAGACCATTGTGTAGATTGTTTCTGAGTGATTTGACATGTGCACAGTCTCTCCATACTAACAAGACCACAACCCCACCCCGAGCCCCTACATATAAGTGTCCCTATGTAAGGACCGACTAAGCGTCTTCGTGTGCCATTCTCTGATTAATCTAAGTTGAAACTACTCAGTAAGTTAATAGTGTAAAATACACAATTTCTCCCAAGAGTTCAATAAAATGTTGGTAGAACATTTGGCCTGACTCTACTCAAGGAAATACAAACTTGTACTGAGTGGAGGGTCCTTTTCCCTAAATCGGCAAAGCTGTATATTTTCTGCGTTAGCGTTTTAAGATCTTAAATGAATAAGTAAAAGGATAATTTTTAGAAAATCAGATTATCATGGCGATGGTGGAGGACAATAACTAATTACCCTTTCATTAAGAATAAGGGATGTATTTAAAATAAAAAGGACACCATCGTGTTACAATCATATTTGAAAGCTAGTTCACTAATGGACTAAATCTGAGTGTATTCTCTACCATAAGCTAGCTGTATATTTATATTGACATGATAAATAATTCCAAACAAATACAGAAAGTAAAATCTTCTACAATTCAACTAGTGACAACAGCAAAGGGTAAAGTAAGGGTAACACTAACTGTCAATATGATTCATTTTGGCGAATGGCACATGAAGTCAGCCTGTCATAGACCTCTAGTTTGTCTATCGTATGGTCTAGGAAAACCAACACCCCCCGCCCACCCCAACCCCCCTCTGATAATCTGACCAGGCTTATAGGGTGCAATGTCGTGTCAACATTGCTTTGGTCGTTAAAAAAGTACACGTCTAAGCAATAGCTTCCATGGTAGCCAAGAAATGCTGTCGTAGTGTGTTCAAGTATTCAAGAATAATAACATTGCCTTGTAAATACCGTGTATATTCTATTTCTGTTTAATTAAACAATCACTTATGTGATGTGCTATTTTACATCATTAACACACTATCATATATGCTAATTGCACTAAGTGTAGTCAGTATAGTAGGAATTTCTTTAAAAGTAAGCAACAAATTTCCCTCCAATTTTGCAAAGATTGCTTAAAGTAGCATTCATTGTTTTGTGATTTTATATACTTCTCCTGATAATGCACCTTTCATTCAGTTAAACATAACTAGCACCAAGAAAAGTACAACCCCTAATAGAAAGAAAGTACTAAGGTGGATACTTATAAGGCATAATCTATTTAAGTAAGTTTATATAAAGCTTTAATGGGAGTAAGTTTCGCCTCATTAATGTCAAAGACGAAGACGTTATTAGAATTATTAGACCCATTTGTTTTAATCCTTAATCTATACCATTATGCAAAAGGATCGTTCTCAGCACGTTCACGAACCTTACCTCCCTTGCTTCTATTGCTACCCATAGTAGTATCATGTCATCTGTGAACAAAGCAGGAAAGAGAAAATATAGAAAAATCAAAGTTCATAAATCAAGTGTATTATTGAGGATACATTTGTTGCTATATACCATTTAGAATAAACGTTTTGTGGTTTTTCATGTGCTTTTTAACAGCGCTTTCTTTGAGAAAGTCCACGAGAACTTTACCGACGTATTAGACGAGACTAAGGTGGAGAAGGCCAACATGGCCCTGACTTTGAGAAGACTCATGCAAGTTCCACTACACCGACTTAAAGACTACTCCAAACTCATCAGCAAGGTAGCACTGAGGTATCCATCGGTAAGTCGTGAGAGTTTGAAATGCCATACTTTATAATTTCTTGTAAATAACGTACTATCAGGGCCGTATACCTAGCACTAAAATCTGAAAGAGTTGCTGGTGAATCTGAGGGGCTTGCCTCGGGTACCAATTAAATCTGAGGGGGGTTGGAAGAAAGTCAGAATGGGTAAAATCTGCTATGAATACAGTTAAATGGCCTCAAGCTCCATACCCACTAGGCAATTTTAACGCTGACAGGCGACAGGGGACTGGGAGAACCGTCGTTATTGTCGCCGGGAGACTCGATCAAACATGTATATATTTCAATATACCATACTGATTGGTATTCTGAATCGGCACTAGAATCGGCCAATTCTATGTGAACAATTGGCCGATTCTATCTCCGAATAGTTGGCCGACTCAGTCAAAATCGCCAAGTGGGTATGGGGCTTCAGTGTTTCGAAATCGGAGGGTTTTCTGATTGAAGACCTTATGCTACGGGAATCAGGTTTAATTGGAAAAAAAAGTGTAGAAAAGGTACGTAGAGAGAGATACGCTATTGTGATGAATGGCTATTCATCCAAAATATGTAGAGATCAAAATAAGAGAAAATAAGGTGATATTATAAAAGGTATATATGTTCGAAAAGGAACGAAAGTGTAAAAGAACGAAATATGTAAGAATGAACGAAAGTGTAAAAAGCCCGAAAAAAGAGGCACGAATATGTAAGGAACGAAAGTGTAAAGGAACGAAAATGTAAAGGAACGAAACCCGGAAAGATGTAAACCGGAAGTGATATGTAAACCGGAAACGGGAATGTAAACCGGAAGTGACGTCAGTTGTAGATCACGTGACTGAAAGCAGCCAATCAGGGCTGACCTCTAGGGTATATAAAGGGGCGGTGAGGCCCGAATAAACAGAGTTCTTTAACAGTTCTCCTTGTGTCCAGACGTGTCTTCTTTCCCGAAACAACCGCTAAGATGAGCCGATCCGAGCAATTAACCAGAAGTTAGGATAAAATAGTCGAAGTTCGAGATAAATAGGAGGAACTTAGGGTAGGGGCCCGACGGCCCGAGGAACGAGGAACGAAGGACCGAAGTAAGGCACGAAGGCCCGAAACCGTCCCGGAAGCCGAGGCGCAGCATGGCACGAAGGCATGAAGGGCGGGACGAAGGAACGAAGTCCGCGACACGAGGGCGCGGCAGGCTCGGCCCCACGCTACCAAACAATAGGCGACCGTCGGCCCGACGGCCCCGCGGACCGGAACCACGGGGTGGACCGCCCGGTGGGGGTGAATGCCGGTCTGGGAGATAGAGCGAGACGAACCCCGGCCGACCCGTACCCCTACCATAATTTCCCTTCCCCGCAGTCCTCCGTTTGACATCGAGCGCCGATTCCCGACCGATTCGCTCAGCCCCCCCCCCCCCCCTCGTGCGCGAGGCACGACTCTAAAAACACATCTCGGTTCTTGGCCCGGATTCCCCGTCCGCCCCGAGACCCGAACAACCCCCACGTTCCTCTGTTGTAAGAATCGGCAACCCCGACTTACCAGAGAACGTCACACTATCATCTGATGCTGTAGGTATTAATTTGGAAGATCTCAAACAACTTATTTTCTTATTTCAGTACACGTCAGAACACATGCACCTGAGTCAGTTGAGCCAGGACTGGGACACGCTCAAACAGTCGGCCAGCTCGGAACACACCTCGGCCGAGAACACCCGCAAGTTCTGGGAAACGTGCCCTCCTAAGTTTGCTGTAAGTGCATTAGGCTAAGGAGGGGTTTGAAGGTCTATGATTAAACTTGTTGTGAAGATACTTTTTATTGCGTACCTGTTCAAAAATGATTAAAAGTCACCGAAAATTATAATGAGGACAGGAAATGACATATATTTGATCAGTAAATGCAATTTAGATGCTAGAAATTGTCGACGATCGACTTTGGTGTAAATTCTTAATTTAAAAAAATGTCATGAGTCTTCGTGTGTATTGTAAAACAAAAAAAGAAGAACAAGAAAAATTAGGTCTACCCACCCTAACTTGTTCGACTGATTGTTACCTTAACACAGTTGATATGTTCTAGCCGTACATTAATCATCAAACCCATTTTGTCTGCTATTTGATTCAAAATTTTGATCATCATTCTATCTTCTCCCCTGAAGGACGCGCTGAAGGTTGCCGGGCGGCGCCTGGTGCGGGAGAGTAAGGCCAACCCTCTGAGTATTCCGTCCAGCGGCCGATTCTCCATGCACTGGTTCATCCTCTTCTCCGACGTCTTCGTTCACGGCCAAGTAAGTATCATGATTATACAGTACAAGATATGAGTTGCAGTTGTGGTTTCCCAGAACAAAATGCAGTGGCATACAGCATATAATTAGTGCAGAATCAGTAGGGGCTTGCCTTGGGATTTCATATATGGATCGGTTGAAATGAGTGGGATACAAGTGATTAAATCAGTGGTAAATTAGTATGGTTGAAACATTTAAGGAGCTAGGCAAAACATTCAAAAGCATTTCAAGTAACCACTACATTGTGTTCCGGGAACTATCTTGTAGGGCCTACTTGAGATATCCTAAAGGGAGTAAATTCTAATGTAAAAGTGACTATTTTATCAAGCTTTCCCTGCTTTTAGACTTCCAACTCTATCAAAGATTTTCCTTGTAATCTTTTTAGTCTATTAGAATTCTCATTCTTGACAATGGCATAAATAGGATATTTCACAAGCCTGTACGGCTGCCGAAAACTTTCTAAAATATTTGCCACCAGTAAGGTTACTATCTTAATACTTGAAACATTATGTTGAGTGTTAGGGCAATGCTAAATGTGTTTTTCCCTGTTTTTCCCTTCTCCCCTTTTCTGTCTCCCCAAATTTTACTTTGCCCCACTATTACTTCACTAGGGACCTTCTTTTGCCCATGTAAGTACCAGAGTAGGATTCAGGCCACTACAGCATGATAATCATATGTGTGCCAGCAGTTGTGCCAAATTGATTGTATATCACCAACAAATATTATAGCTACACTAAGATATGTAAGTCCCATCTTCACCCTGGGTCCCATGTGTTTTTCAGTACGTCAATGATGTTGGCGCCCCTTATTAGTGTCTGTGCACCCCGTTACAACTATTTAACCTGCCTCTCTTTCACCCTTTTCCATAACATCAGCAAACCTGTTATGATGTCACAAAAATGTGGAAAGAGACGGCATAGTACCGGTTTGCACGGACTCTCATAGGGGGCACCACTGTCACTACGTTCACTGTGAAATGCCATGAACCGGGACTCTTATCTTGGAGGCTCGTTGGTATCACTAACCTGGTGTATATTACCATCACAGTTATTGGAAGCAGTCCTTCCCTAAAACACACACAATCAAACACAGTTATTAGGTCACAGGCTTGTGAGGTATACCAAAATATCTACATTTTATTACTCTGAAACTAATCTGAAAACCAGGGGAGACCCTGATGATTGTCACTTTATAAAAACTCCTTTAAAAAAACAAAAAAAAAACACAACGTTATAGTGATTTAAAGCTCGATCGATTAGAAATTATCTATTATTTTCATTATTTTACGGATCTTTATACCTGTATTATGAATTATATCACAATATTCTGATCTTTGATAAGTTTACTTTGTTATTTTGAGAATTTATTCTACCACTTGAAAAAAACATTGGACTATCATTTTGGTTACTTCACTTGCCTAATAGCACATGAAATCAACAATGTTTCTGTATGATAAGGAAACACCAATCCGATGACCATTGTCTCTATAGGTTAATGATAGGTCACTCAAGTGATTTGAAGTTAGATATCCGTAAAGGGTAAGACTAGGTCGATAGAGTAATGGTAGTAGTAGTAGGTTCCTCGACCAACTTAAAAAGTAAGGTAAGGTGGGATCATTCCCAAGTGGTGCATCTCGTCAGTGCCAGAATCTGTCATTCTGTGGTTCTTTTCGTGCACCGAGTGCCATTTTAGTCGTAGACCTCACGCGAACGTAGTCCGTGACAAAGATTTATTCTGCTGGCAGAAGTATTCATTTTGCTGAATCTGTGACATAATTCTTTTCCATTATGGCAAGTTTTGACTGAGTAGAAAGAGGACTGTAGATTCATGTCAGTTCAGTTTGAATGTCCTGTCATTAACATTTGGTTATATGCGCACTTGTATAAAATGCATTTCGCAGAGATCTTTTAATGAATGTTGGCTTGCATTTATTCATAATAATTCAGATAATCTGTGATCCAAAGTTAAGTTTCATTATTCCACTGCCATTGAGCATCGTTTGCACCTGTAACTTATATTGGTCTGTATGTGTTTGAATTCCCAAATCAAAGTATTTAATGATGTAATAAATAACTTCTCTTACAGTACTCCATGCATCAGACGTTCCCGCTGCCTACAATATGGGTGGAACCAATTCAGGACACAAACCAAGTGAAGTAAGTCATTTTTCAAAATGAATAACTATGATATGTTTTATTAAATTTATTAGTACTTTAACTTATCAAATTTGCTTGTTTGCTTAGTTATCTTAAAAGAATCTTCTGATGAAACACTTTATGATACTCATGTCCAATGCATCAATTCAGAGAGCCCAAAACTACATTGTTTTTTATGGGAACTAGTTTGTAAAGCCACTGTATAAAGCATAACGATTCAATTGATATAAAACTAAAACTAATTTTGTAATCTTCATATGGATATCGTTAGGTCTATTTAATGTCTCTCGGAATCTATAAACTTAGATCAAACAGGGTATGAACAAACAAAATGGTGGAACCACATGGCTGGTAATAGTGGTATATCTTTACTCTATTTTGTTCTTATAGGAATGCAAAAACGTTGACAATGCCTGAGGAGGTGCTGGTTCTAACAACTCCAACGTCGACAGAAAAGGTGAGGACACTTATCAATGTTATCAGAAAGGCTTTATTCTACTCTCTGATTTAATTCCCAACCTTGTGCGTCGCCAGTAGATATAAGGGCTTATCATAAACATGGCATATTTCATTAGAAACGATTTCGAATTATCTTTCACATGGTATGTAGTATGCATGGGTTACTCTGATATGTTAATGCTTCCTCGTTTCATAGACGCCATAGATTCGATCACTTTATTATTTTTGTACAGTAAAAAGAGTGAGTTGGTCTTGATATAAAGGTAAATGTTGGTGTAAGGGATGATTTCTTGAAAACCGTGACATAATCCTGAAACTCATGCATATAGTGTTTAGAGGGATGTAGGAGAAACATAAAGGAACCTTAAACTATTGCTGAACGGGGACATTATATAAACACCTACAGTCATTACATATAAACAATAAGAATAACCAAAATGAACTACTTTTATTTGGTTGTTTTCAGGCGGAGTGGTTGTTTGCCTTCAACCAGGCCATAGACAAAGCTTTATCAGACCAGAAGCAGATGCTCCGGGCCCGGATAGACGGTGCGCGCCTCACCCCGCCCCTCGCCCGACAGGCCACACACATCTTCTACAAGAACTCCCAGCTCAAAGACGCCAAGTATGTGGGCATGTGGCTGGCGGGCAAACTACACGGACAGTAAGTACTGGTTCTTTATCATGATAAATTAAAATGTACTTTTCCAATCATTATGATGAAAGAACTATCAAACTAACACAAGAAGTGGGTTTTCAATGATTGAGAATTTGTCTGAAAATCAAACCAACATGTTTCGACCGGTGAAGGTCTTCTTCTTTTCCCATCATGTTATAGTTGATTTGTTCCAAATGTTTTCTTCCAGCTGATAGAATATAAATGTATATAAAGTATTATTAATAAAGAACCAAGTTTAGATATATAAATACTCTTTTCACGAGACTTGTGAGAAGTGTACGTTCATTGCATTATTTGTCACATGATGAACATTACTAAGTAGGCATCATAATGGTAAAGCGAATGTAATATCATATACGTTACCCCTACACTACATGTAATACAAATGTAAGTAGGGGTAATGGGAAGAACGGCTATGCCAGTGTTACTTGCTCAGGATAAAAAACAATTTAAATTTCATTGAAGTGGTGAGCTGACGTGGCCTGACGGTCGGAGGTACTCCGGGAAGTTCAAGCAAGGCATGCAACACGGGTAAGAGATGGTTAGAATTTAAATAGACATAGATTCAGATTTCTTTCTCAGATTGATCGAAGTTTTGTTGAAGGCAAATGATAATAATATGTAGACCACATTTCCTGCAAGATCAAGATTTTGAGGATGTCCGAGTTGTAATTTTAAGAAGACATTTACTGAAATATCAAGATTTTGAGGATGGTCTAGTTATAATTTGAAGACCACATTTTCTGTAATATCAAAATTTTGAATATGGTAAAGTTCTAATTTGTAGGCTACATGTTCTGAAGTATAGAGATTGTATTATCATTATACCAACACTTCATTTATCATTGAAAACGGCCACTGTGAATCTACTTTCTTGTTCTTTGGTATCGATATCGATTTAGTCTAACCTAAGAGATATATATGTCTATGGTCTTACTTGATTATACTTACTCATGAAGTGATATTGAAAAAGGTTGTTATATTTTCTGTAGTCACGGGATCCTGTCAGTGCCGAAGGACGGGGAGACAGAGGTATACGACGGGCACTGGAAGGACGGCAAGATGCACGGCCTCGGCAACTACAAGTGAGTCGGGAGTGATGAAAGGAACTTGTCAAAAATCCTATTGTTTAATCCTTGCTTTTGATACAGCAGGTTTTAAAATCCATTTACCTACGTAGAAAACCTCCACGAATATTTGTGAGGGTGGTGTCAGGCGGCATGAACCTAAATTACGTCCAGAAAACGTTTATGTTTTGTATCTGATACTTTCTTATATCTATTGGAAGAACATTACAATGTCATGATATGGTTTTTAAATTCGGGGGAAAAATGGAAAAATTAGATATATCAATTCTGTGACTGTGACCTCACGAACCAAAATTTTGGAATTGTGAACAGTATAAAGTTTGTTCCTCCTGAAAGTGTTTCGGTCGCCACCCCGGTCATTATCAAAATTCATATACAACATATTGGAATAGACAAATGCTCCACGGTCTACAGTTCATGCCTTAAATCATCATAATTATACCTGCCCCTCTAGAGAGAATTGTTTACCAATATCTAAACTTTGTTGTCCCACCAGGGACATCAAGTACATAATATTCTTTATTCATGTTAGTGCAGAATCTAACATCTAATCCTTTCAGATGCCAATAGATTCATTACAGCAAAACAGAATTGATCAGCTTTAGGCAAAGCTTTTAATCATATTCAATGGATCTTTTAAGGTATGCCAATGGAGATGTGTATGAAGGTTATTTCAAGGACGGTAAGAAGCACGGTCACGGGGTGTTGAAGAGAGGAAAGATCACATCAGGCGCCCCGCCCGAAGCATCCGTCTACATCGGGGAGTGGGTCAACGACAAGAAGTGCGGCTATGGAGTGCTTGATGACATCTCTAAAGGTAAGGATCAGAGAAACTAGGGGAGTTTACTCCTTGTGAGATTGGGGTTCGCACTAGGGGCCCTCAGGGCTATTGTCATGTTGTATTTCTTTCTTGAAAACTCGTGTGTTAACATGCAATACATACACTTTTGCAAACAATTAGTTTTGTATTATGTGACTTGGAAATTGTTAGCAAATTAATGTAATTTTCAGTCCTCTGAGAGGTTGCATCAAGCTCCAGATTACTCTTTGTTAATGCCCACTTAACTTTGCAGAAACGGTATTATTTCATTTGTCTCACAAAAAAAAGCTGCTCCGGTAGGGTCACTATATAAAGATTTTGAAGGGGAGAAACAAGTTTAATAATTTCTCTTTCACCTACAGGACAGAAGTACATGGGAATGTGGCAGGATGATGCCCGTCACGGTAACGGTATCATCGTCACCCTGGACTGTATGTACTTTGAGGGCACCTTCACCCACGATAAAATGACCGTAAGTCGGGCCTCTTTTTTTCAAAGACATGTTCTAAAATTTGGTCTGTTCTTGTAGCAAAGACACGAAATTATCTAAAACTCCAGATAACAAATTTGTCACCAGGGTTCACATAGAAATTTGAAAAATATTGAAACATTACCGAAAGTCATAGAATGTTTACAGTTTTCTTCTAAGTTTGTGTGTTTTTTTTTGTTTTTTTCGTTTTTTCCGTCAACATCAACACCTTGTGGATTAGATCTGACGTTATCTGTTTTCTGAAAGATTTGCCAAAATTTTCATAAATCAAAAACATAAGTAGAATGTGTTGTTGAACAAAAATAGGAAAATGGATCTGATAAAAATGAATTGTGTTAAATTGCTGCTAAACCCCATGGGGGGCTTGATTATAGACTATTTTCTGATTTCACTGAATCTCAAATTGGTCGTGTGTTAACAATTCAGGGCTTCGGTCTCCTGATGACGGAGGACAACTCCTGTTACGAGGGCGACTTCTCCGGAGGGCCCAACCTACACGGGAAAGTAAGTGTTTCTTAGAGTAATTCGGATACCCAATTTTGTAGCACAAAAAAGATCAACGTTTTTTCAATTTGTATATCGGTGTGTAGTATGAAGAAATGTTCTCATAACAATTACCTACCTATTTGAAGGTATAATAAGTTAAATTGTATTGATTTACGAATTTGTCATATTTTCTTCCTTTTTTTAATAACTTAAGTGAGTTTCCATTTGATGAGAGCTGAGCATGCGATCAATTATATTCATGATGAAAGAGTAATCACAAGATGATAAGATGCATATAACTTAAGATCATGTCTGTTCATGATTCTAGGGTACGTTAACGTTACCTAACGGGGACTACATCGAGGGCCACTTCAGTGGGTCCTTCACCGAGGGCATTAAGATCAAAGACGGCATGTTCCACAAGGCAGATGAACCCCTGGCCGAGAGGAAGGGTTTCACGCACTCTCTGGGACTGCTCCCAAGGTGAGGGCAGAGAAACACATATATTTCTGGCCTGTTTCTTAAAAGTAAAAATGCTTAAAAAAAACATCACATCAAAACTGTTTTCCTAACTTCATCTAATTTTGATATAATATTGATTCAATATTGTCGTCTGATGAGTTAGAAAAAATGATCAATTTTCCAATCTTATTCATGGAAAAAAAATTAATCGTGGGCAGCAAATCCAAAAGTAATTGTAGATTGAACTTTACTTGTTTCGATGTAAACATAGGCAGGAAACCAGAAAGTATAGCAAATGACAGAGAAATCAAGTTTAGAAGATTTTACATAACATTTCTCAAAACGCCGATTGCTGTATCTTAAACTTTCTGTAGTCATATGAGTTGATGGGGATGTAAACGCAATTGGAATTCATTATCTCTATTGAACTATTCAGTAATAATCAAACCGTACTCTTTTCTCGGTGCAGTTCTTTCGGAAAGTTGTCTGTGTCGGCGGACCGTAAGTGGGAGGACATCTTCCACCACTGTTACACCATCCTGGGGTGTCCGGACGGCCAGCTTGTCGACAGCGGTAAGGCCTGGGAGACCGTCGCCGTCATGGTCTCCAACGGACGGAAGGCGCTCAAGGACGACAGTAAAAGGTGAGAACCAATTCTGCATTTAGTACCTCTGTACCTCTGTACCGGAAAATGAATCCACGGGAACAGACTCTGCAATGTAGGTAGGGCGTTTGAAACCAGGAGTCACCAGAGAACAAAATATAGCGCTCAGTTAATCAGGGTTCATTATTATCAAGGCATTTATTTGATTCCACATGTGAATTTAGGTCCATCAATATCCCTAGCGAATGCCTTGTAGGAAAAAGAAATGTTGACCTATAACTTGTAGCAGAAAATAAGCTTTATACCAATTTATATCTTCATGGATTAGATGGTAGAAATTCATGCGTCGATATGAAGGTTATGAGGAATGTCATAGAACATAGATTTGCTCTTTCAGTACATATAATTTGCATGCTTCTGTAGTAGACTAATCTTTAAAATATTACCTTTAAAGGGAAAATATCAAATGTATGTATTTCGCTTGTAATATCTTCAGAAAGAAAGCGGTGAAATTTGGAAGGTATGTTAGTCAGGCAATTTGTGTATATATATTCAAGGGAAAGTCAAGCCGCATCCCCACTTGGACGACAACCACTACCAACTAGTTCAGTCCGTGTTAAACCTTTCCATCATCAGCAACAATTCCATGTCAATAGCATTGGTTGCAGTAGTTTGAAAGGGTTAACACTATATTTACTGACTGAACTAGTGAGTGGTGTGTGTCAGGCGAGTGGGGACGCATTAACCTGGCCTGTTAGTCTGTAATCCCTCACAAGATTGTTTCTCCTGCACTGAAATCTTTAATAGAAATCTACTGAGACTTGTACCAATCCTTGAACTTTGTAACTAGAAGAAATACATATTTAAGAACTATAGTGTTTCAAGGTCCTATCCCATATGTTAATAGAAATTAGGGGTGGAAGAATCACAAACTTATCTTGTTTAGAATATTTCCACAAAAGTTTATCTATTAAGGCAAAACGCATCTCAACCCTAACCCTGCTCATTCTTATTTTCTAACCCTAAATTGTAAATATGTTGTGTGATTGGTATATGTTGTTTTATTTTGTGTTGTTTTGAAGGGTCTGAAATCAGGGTACAAAAAGCACAGGAAAAACAAAAAAAAATGGCTTTAAAAAAATCCCTAATAGGGAAAACACAGGGAATTTGCAAAGTTTACCAAAACACAAGGAAAACACAGGGAATTTCAATTACTAAAGTACAGGGAAAACACAGGGAATTTCCTTTGGCCAAGTTTTTAATTTCCTGATTATCAAGATAGTAAGGATTTAACTTCTTGTTGTTGGGTAAAAAAAAATTTCTGGACATGAAGGCTTTTGAATTTGAGCAACTTGTTCAATATGACACAGAGTAAACTAGCCACAAGCCAGGGAAATATCAGGGAAAACACAGGGAATTTGAAAATGGATTTTGCATTTGCTTTAAATGAATTTTTCAGAATGCAAAACCTTTAATACCGGTAGTCTTGAATTGGCCATTTTGGGGTGTGATGTTCTAAAAAAAACACATTATTTTGAAAAAAGTGATTCAAATTACAATAAGTTCAGTCAAAAGCGTTGGTTTTAAACAGGCCTTAAATGAAAACCGGAACTAGTTAGCACCCTAGGATAAAATTGAGCACAATATTCATAACCATATAAATAGGATACACTGACCATTGATAATGTACAAATCAAATTCTGCCGAATCAGACTTCCCCAAAGGTAGAATTTGTATGGAGCAAGAAAATCAATTGTCTAATAGCAAGAAGTATTGACTATAATTTTGCTCAGGTATAGATCTACTCCTCACAAGCCTCAGCAGAATAAGTATTTCATACCAAGCGTTGACATAGTGACATTGGTACTGTGCAGGTCACGTGTTGCGATGGACGTCCTAGAAGAGCTGGAGAAGATTCCCCGTCAGGGAGAGGGAAACCTGACTCTAGAGGAGTACCAGGTCATACTCAACTACCTCAACAAGGTGAGTGTACACGTGTCTAAAGTTAAACACTGTTATAACCCGTCAGGGAGAGGGAAACCTGACCCTAGAGGAGTACCAGGTCATACTCAACTACCTCAACAAGGTGAGTGTACACGTGTCTAAAGTTAAACACCACTATAACCTGTCAGGGAGAGTGAAACCTGACTCTAGAGCAGTACTAGGTCATACTCAACTACCTCAACAAGGTGAGTGTTCGCTGACTAAAGTTAAACACCGTTATAACCCGTCAGGGAGAGGGAAACCTGACTCTAGACGAGTACTAGGTCATACTCAACTACCTCAATAAGGTGAGTGTACACGTGTCTAAGTTTAAACACCAACATTACCTGACTAAAGTTAAGCACCAACAAAGTGTTTGTTGTCTAAAGTTAAACACCGACATAACCATCAGAGAGAGGGAAACCTCACTCTAGAACCAAGTCATATTATATACCAATGCCAAAATACATGATGAATACTAACTGGACACTGCCATTCAGTATTTTTGGTGTATTGGCACAGTGGGCAGTATTCGTGTATACTGCCCACCTTGCTTTACTTTGTAAATGATTTTCTCCTTATTTTGTGAATTCTGAATGGATTTGCATGATTGTTTTTTCAATTTCAGGTAAAATAATGCAGTCTAATTAAATGGAGATAGTGATAGAATCCTAATTCAAGAGAAAATAATGAATATTAGGGAAACAGTCAAAGTGTGTGCATAATCAATACATTGGAATACTGCCCACTTTGCTCCACTGGTAATTTCCTTTCTCTTTTGCTTATAACTTACAAAATATGGTATATAATATAAGGAAAACTTACCTCGGTTGACAGTACAACCCTGAATACTCGGTGGGATGTCAGAAAAATTACTGCCCTCAGCCTAACGGCCTCGGGCAGTAATTTTTCGACACCCACCTCGTATTCAGGGTTGTACTGTCAACCTCTGTATGTTTTCCTATAATACTGGTATACTCAATAAGGTATTTATTAAGTTTTAATATCCAGTATGTAAATATTTATCAATGTAACGTCATTACCACTAAAGTCAAGCTATCAGCTCTTTACTGACCCATAACATAATATTGAATAGTCTTACTCAGCTGACAAACATTAGTAACACGTCATCTCCCTGAGCTTACAGAGGCCAACAGAAACTGCCCAGGCTGTAACCATGAAGAGGTTGTTGAGACATCAATCAGAAGGTTGATTTAAGATCCAGGCATTTACAGCAGTAGCAATTATCCTCATGCATACATTGGTACCACACCTAACAGACAAGGAATTATCTTAAACGTACATGTATTCTGCAGGCATTTGAGACGGCGTTCCACCCTCTGGGTAAGCTGATGGAGGGGCTGGTTGACGTGTACCGGGCCACCTACATGGGTATCGGGGCGCACCACCCCCGACTTCTGACACACGCCGTGGCCGAGGTCAAGTCGTATGTCAAGAGGATTTACCCACTTGTCAGGTCTGTTGAGCTTTTATCAATCCTAAATTAGTTCTTATTTGGGAGTCCTAGGAGTTAAATAAAAGTGCTTACCTCCAGTTGATCGTTGGGTGACAACCAAGTTGGAAAAAGACTTCTGTATTCAATGGTCGTAGGAATTATTTGCATGCTTTGACTTCTCTTTTTGTTTAAAACATAGATGATGAAATTATTGGCCGTTGTTCTTTTCGAGGAAATTATTATAATTGTATTTTTGAACATATATGCCCTTCAAAAACTCACAAACAGTAATCAGTTTTGGTTGCCACACCCATTTTTCTTTTATCTTGGAGGGCCTATTCTTAAATTCGACAGGGCGACAGGGCCAATTCTTAAATTCAGCAGGGCAGCATGGGGAGCCAACTCAAGCCTGTATTCCACATACCGATTTTGCTACTACCGATTTTGTATTTGTTTGATTTTCTATATGACATGAGACCTTACATATTATATACCATTCAAAAGAGAATTTTAAGACCTTTGTATTGATGTCTGATATATCTATATTTGACCATTATATCCACTGCCGAGAGCAAAATCGGTATGTGGAATACGGCCTTAAGAATAAGATTTTGTCATGTACAGTGGGAAAGGGTGGAAGAACGGCTATGCCGAACCTATATGCCCAATAAAATCAATTTAGAAAAAGACACATATAGGATTGTAATATATCTCCGCCTTAGTTTGTTGTTGAGTACTAGGTATATATGATGTATTACTATCTCTACCTCAGGTTGTTATTCCCAACTCTCCCTGAGGACCACAGACAACTCTACCCGAAGGACTCCAAGGACGAGGACGGGGAGGATCAGGAGGATGAAAACGCCTGGTAAGTATTGCCATAAACATACATATATGTGTATGGTATTGCCAAGAAGGGGTTTTGGCAAATTAAGAGCCATCTAAAATATGACAAAACGTCTTCTGATCTTATAGTTAATGTATTAATGTTGTCAGAACATGCGTATACTTGGTTCTTTGTGTGACAGAATACTACGTATAACATATAGAGGAGAGGCTGTATTCAGACCAATAACCTTGGAATTAATCTATTTTGTGGTCGCTGAAAGAATTAATTATCAATTTTCCAGTTAAACCCCTAGTCCTACTCCCCTTGTTTTATGTGCTTACCCCAAAGCGAAAAGGATGTCATGGATCCTAAGTTGTAAATGTAATACTATTGTTTTACCTCCAAAATAAGATGTTTAAAATTGTTTTTTCAACTTTAGCACATCTTGCTACGTCCAACAAATTACAGAAAATTATGCGTTTATTTGTTTCAGTGTGATCATAACACCTGGCTCCCTGATCTACCCCCTGCTACTCCCTAAAATCTACCCTCCCCTGTTCACACTGTACGCCCTGTACAACGAGCGGGAGGACGAGCGTTACTGGAAGAGACTGTCTCAGTGGAACAAACAGTCCGACATGGGCCTCATGGCCTCCCTCGGCATGGACCAGTAAGTGGTAACTTTAGTCATTCCTATGCCCATCATGTTAGCTCCCATTGAATCGAAAAGTGAATGTTGGTAACTGTAGACAGTCCAGTATGGGCCTCATGGCCTCCCTCGGTGTTAACTTTAGCCAATCCTACACTGGTTATGTGGCCTCCTCGGTAACTTTAGACAGTCCGACGAGGGCCTTAAGGCTTCCCTCAGCATGGACCAGTTAATGTTAACTTTGTCCAATCCTACACTCATTGTATGGCATCCTTGTTAACTGTAGACATTCCGACATGGACCTCAAGGCTTTCCTCAGCCTAGATAAGTGAGTGTTAACTACACTACAATAGGATTAACAGTAAAGTCTTTTAGGCGGGCTACATGCACATATTACTCAGAAAGAATATAAGAAAGAGTTTATCAATACTTGTACATGCACTTTAGGATAATTGTTTTCTGTCATTTCAGGAAATTCTGGTTGATAGATGAATCCATATTAAAGTCCAGACAGGTAAGTAATGTGCTAATCATTGTCCTCAACCGTAATTTTTCATCCGTGAATTATCTATTTTAGTTCCTGATTTAATTGAACATTTACAGTTTACTTAAGTACAATTTCTCGTTTATTAAAAGGATCTAGTCACGGTCTATATTTTGTCTTCCCTCCCCTTAAAGCTAGCTTTTGGCTTCATGAATTTGTTGTTTATTAGAGAAAAGAAAGTCGCCTCACTTTTCTAGACGGAGTCAGAATATCATCCAGAGGTGAAGTTTTTTCCCTTATGTGTGTCATATCTGAAATAAAGAAATCTTTGATTGTGTGTGTGAGCTGAACAACTATTTGACCATTTTTGGTTGCCTTGAAAATAACAGAATACAGTAACAGAGAACGACTCCGATGACAGTACCATTATTGGTGGTCGCCAAGTAGGCAATTGCAACTAATTTGTACACTCATAGCTTATTCCTTCTACAATTATGTAGATAATCACCATTTTTAGATGGGTGCTTTACGTATTTTTGCAATGATTTTGGAGACAAGCTACCTCTCAATAATTTTTTATCTGTCTAATAATTATATAGGATACCTGCGGTGTTTACTGTGGTCCTATTTCTATGTATTACTAACCTACACTACTGGAAGATCATACTTGTATGAAGTGGTTTTTGAGGGGAAAAAATCTATCATTCTCTTCATCAGGAAAAGTTGAACACGTATATAGCCACGTTTTCGGTGACTACCCTTAATACAATATTTCAGCTCATTATTTTGGCACATACAATAGTCTTGTCTTCCACAGGCCTATGATGATCTCGGGCATTATTATCCCTTTCAAAGGACAACAAATAAGCAAGAATATGTAAAGCACTTAACTTCTTTCAAAAATCCACAGCCTTATTTCTGATTGACCACTTTTTAATGGATCAAGGTTGTACTTTTTAAAGACGGCCGATGAAATTCTGTTTTAAATAAGGTGTTGTGGGGAAATAGGCAATAGGGTTAAGGGTGTGTTGAATTGGTTGGTGATTAACTAAAGCTAAGACACCTAAGTAACATAAGTGTGAAAAATAATTAAGTTGTGTATATACGTTAATAATATATACATTGTAATTATCTTGTAATATTTTTGACCTGAAAAATTATTGTAATTACCTGAAACAACAGTCGCAATAAACTTTACAGTACGAAAAAGAATTGTGAGAGAAATCTTTAATAGAGATTCTTCAGATGAAATAGAACAGTTTCTTTTAATCACATTTCTATTAATTGTATACACGATTGAACAATTCCATGTCTTTTCATGTTCGGTATTTAATTTTTTCCAGCAATTATCTAGTGCCAAAGACAAATGTTACCGAGAAGCTACAGAAACACTTCAACATATAAGGTCAGTCCAACCACTCAACAGTTCGTTTTGTATTCTTAGCAGCTTCAGTTTAAAGTACTTAGTATTTTTCGGTCATATGTACACATTAAACAGTAGGAAATACAAAGGGAACAAGTAGGTTACTTTGTCTTTATAGTCCCATTTTTAATAAACTGTACAAGTGCGCTATGCGCCGCCACTGGGAGGTGAACCAGGGACCCCTCACACTGGAGGTGGACACCCTATCAGTTAGGCCACCACTGGAGGGGCTGCGGGGAGTGGCCAGATGTGGGTATAGGGGGACATTTCGCTGGGTGCTGGTGTTCTGCTTTCTGTTTCATAGAGACATGTATGAGTTGAGATACCAGCATTTAATTCAACTGGCACTCTGCCTCTGGCTCCCACTCACTCTGTGCCAATGGTAGCTAGCATTGAACAGGCAGAGCTTGGTGAAGATTGGAAGCAACACTATTTTGATATAAGAAGGTAATGACTAACATGTCCGTAATACAATACCAAACCATTGACTGATAAAATGCTATTTATCTATTTGAGTTTGATAATTAATTGATAACTGTGCAAGGAACATATATATATACTGGTACATATACCCAAAGAAAATCTGATAAATATTCATATGAATAAAATAGTTGAAATGATAACGTTTTCTTAATCTCTTTCCACAGTACCTCGTTCAGTCCTGCAGAAAAGTTGAAGACTATAAAACAAACGTTTAATGCCATAAATAAGGTAAGAAGACTTTTCCGTGTTTTTAAAGTATTCCAAGACCCAACTTTACTTATTCAATGTTGAATCTTGTGAAATAAAGATGATAAAATATTTTTATATGGTTGTTCAGTCATCCCATCAGATATGTATTTACATGTTGAAATTGCTGATTCTCGGTTTATTAATTATGATTCCCATTTTCTCAGTGTATTAGTCATGATTCCCATTTTCTCAATGTATTAATCATGATTCCCATTTTCTCAGTGTATTTATTATGATTATTTCCATTTTCTGAATATATTTATTATTATTCCCATTTTCTCAATGTATTTATTCTGATTCCCATTTTCAGAGTGTATTATGTACGATTCCCATTACAGAGTGTGTCAATCACGATTCCCATTTCCACAGTGTATTAATTATGATTCCCGTTTACAGGAGGTCCAGTTGTGGGTGGGGCCGGTTCAGTGGTGCATGGACGAGTTGTTCCCCGTGTTCCTCTTCGTGGTCGTGCGGGCGGGCATAAGGCATCTCGGCGCTGAGATTCACTTTATAGACGACCTGATGGAGCCTCACCTGGAGCACGGGGAACTGGGCATCATGTTCACCACACTCAAGGTAGGAATTTAGAGTAAAGGTTATATAAAATATTGAGGAACTGCCTAAGAACTGTAAGACTGATATCTTAGACATCCAAAGCTCACATAACATAACCACGTTGAAAACTGCACATTTTTCTGTAATTTTCGATAACTTTCTATTCGAGGACACTAAGTACATATGTACTTGATAAAACCAGGTAATTTAAAACTTCATCGAATAATATTACATCTGCCTAAGTTTGCAAATATATTTCGTGGATTTCATTGTTTTGGGGCATACACAATATTTGCACCCAAAAAACTGCTAGCTACGGATCTTTTTCAATATTTACTCATTGAATTAGTTGCAATACTACATATCCATACTTAACCATAGTTTCTTTTATTCACTTGAACCTACTTGTCTTTTTTTTTCATTTCAGGCATGCTACCACCAGATTCAGATTGAGAAAATCTAGACGGAGGGACAGTATATCAGTTTGTCACTTCTAAACTTCTGAGTACCGGTAACGATGATACGAAGGAAAGATTACACATTGTATGACGTTTTGATGTGAATGACCTGATAATATCGTCGCCTGTTTTTAATCTGTGCAAACTGCTATTACCATGGCTTATCCCTAATTTAAGACGCACTCTGATTCAATCCTGACTTTTGAACTGTTTGTTAAGTACTTTTCCATAACATTTAATCAACTTTGTGTAAAATCCTAATTTAGGCGGTACCCTCAAAGTTTAGGCCTTACTGGATTTCATTTCTGGAACTAACCCTTATTTAAAGCGTGATATGAATTCGGGGTTTCATGGCAGACCATGTCTGCTTGACACTTTCTGACGTTTTGACGTCAAAAAATATAAAACAGATCTTCTGTTGTAATGGTGCGCACAGATTCATCCAGACAGTGCCAGCATTGACAACGTCGCAAAATGACCGTCGGATCGTAGCCAGGGAGTATCGACGGAGTCTGGAAGTTGAACCTACTCCAAATTTGAGAAGTTTAGTTCGCAAAACAAAACAGAAAATTTGGTAAAAATTCTTAAACCTCCTCAAAGTTTATTGAAACTCCCTTAAATTTATCGGGAACCCCTCAGATTTACCTGGAACCACTCAGATTTTTCCAGAGCCCTCTCAGATTTTAGGGCTGGGTATGGCACGGTTAGGCAACTTAATTTAGGGACAATACGGTTTGCACATAGCCAGTAATGATAAAGAAATAGTATGGTTTTAATATTGTTGTCCACTAAATTAAGATGGAGTTATTAGTGGTCAGTTAGTTCCATAATGAGGGGTACAGAGACGATGTTTTACGTTTACGTAAACCTATTATTGCAGCTTGTGATACTGATAGTTCTTAGATGTTAGGTTATTGAATGTAAAATAAAGTAGTTAGTGTTTTGTCGGATTGGACAAATTGTAAACTAGCGGAGGGAGAAAGCAAGTATAGGTTGTTAGTGTGGTAAGTCATGTCTTACAAGTGAAATATGATCAAGAAAGTGTTGAATGTACATTATTATTATCTAATATTACGGATGTTATTGTTTGCAAAAGTGTATTGTAAGTAGATATTCCAAATTTCTTTTGTATAGTCTGAGATACATTCGTCAGATTTAAAACCTGTGGAACTCCCAATGGCTTCTACTATGTAAGATACATGTACTAGATCTATTTTAACACAATCTAGGAACATTTAGAGCTATCTACTTCCCTATGTATACCTACCTGAAGTTACTGTTGTGTTTATCGGTAGGCAACTCAGAAACCCAACTGCTAGCAGAAAAACTCTTCCAACATTACCCTTTTTCCGACGTGTATGATACCTTGTAGCAAGTTCCGCCACTGGGGTGAATGTAAATATTGTAGTTAAGCATATCACGAAGCTCTTATCATTAGGTAAATTTTTGTACGTATTTGTACGTAATGTGTAAAGTGTCTGTGTCAGTCGAGTTGTCTGGATGTGAGTTACTTATATGTGTGTTTGTCTGCTTGACAAGTTTTGCTTTGATAGTCACATAACTTGTCTCCATCATATTCGGATCTCATATCGCCCCGTGAAACCTAAAAGATCTAGAAAATTGACAAGGAGGGATCTCTCTTAATTAAGTAATTTCATGGTAAATACGGTCGTTGTTATTCAGATGTCGAGAACCGTTCAAGAAGTAACGAATAGTAAATATCATTTATTTATTGAAAATGGAGCATCAGACGATTTATTGATGTCCACATAATATCTACTTGTAAATTTAAGTTTGATGTTGTACAGAAATGAAAAGTGTCTTTTTAATCCTCGTTTGCAATGTGCCACAAGTTTGTTTCGATATTGAATGTTTCTGATCTATGGCATGCAATGTATGAGCTTCTCAGGGTGTCAGAAACTAGGATGTGTATAATCTTATTAATATTCTCCAAATGTTACAGAAGTTGATAGTATGCAAGAATGACTAAGTTGTTAATAAAATATTTTCATTTTTGGGTATCTAAGGATTTTGTGGAACCTAGGCCGTGTTTTGTCGTTGTGACGTCTAAATATAAAGGTTATACTCGGATTGTAATGCAGTCCGACTATCCGTAAGCTGTGTACTAAAACCTAATTCGATAAAGCAATAACATAAATATGCTGACTAAATTAAGCTGAACTTGTCATAGATTTGATTTCTCAGTAGACTTCAAACCATTAAGTTGAAGCATGTTCTTATGACATACAAACCTAAATATAATATAAACTTTGAAATTTAGATACATTTTCATTCTGGTGTTTGTTTATAATGATCTGAGCCCATATCTTCGTAACTAGTTTGGCTGATCAGAGAAAATTTGATCAGGGTCCCATAATCAGTGATTTTGCCTTCACCAAAATGTATAGTTTTATTGCAAAATAGTATCAAAGAGGAATTATTAGGTGTAAAATTTATTCATGATAGATAGAATTTCTGATCATGAGACACTAATAAAAATGTCCCTGATCAGCAAAATTAGTTACGAAGATATGGCCCCTGTCCTTAAACCATCTTTAAGCCAGATCGACAAAAGAACTTGTGGCTACCAAGGAAAACTGCTGTTCTGAGCTCCTCTACCTAATTTGGAGCCACGTTCCAATCATGTTGGCTCCACTACACGCCTATGGACATTCCTCTGTTTGAAAAATCACTTGACATCCTGGGTAAATTTTACTGATGAATTCCATTCCATTTACTGATTTTTCAGTCTTCCACATACTTTTTATGAAAAGATTGCCCCTTTTATTCTATAGGAATTCATTTTGATATCTACACAACTAGTTTTTATAATTCTATTCTTAAAATGTCAATTTTAAACTGGCAACACGTGGTAAAATCATCGTTTCTTTATTGCAAGTAGTTCAAATAACTTTTCGGCATCTACTTTATTTACGGGGAAATAAATATTTCAAGCAGTTAAAAATCAAATAGATACACTATTTACTGCTGCATTTCGTCGATCCTCCCATAGTGTCTGATAGAAAAGTAGATGATTTAACATTTCTAAAAGAGTCCAAGACAGCATTAACAATTACAAATGTATATGATTGTTAAATAAATTGTATCGACTGAGATGGAAATTACTGTACTTTGATAGATGCAGTTAATGCCAAAAGCATTAATGACTGTCAGAGAAGAAATACATATTCATCATAACTTTTGAAATGAATCATTGATGGTTATTAACTTTTTGATATGGTTAGGCATGAAGTTCATGAAGTATCTCAAGGTTATTTAAAGATTCATTATATAATATCTGTTTACACATAATTAAAAAAAAAAAAGACCAACAAGCTACAATTGAGATACAATCCCTATGCTATTTGGTATTTGCTTGATATGTATGTGCAAGTGTTTTTTTTCTGTTTGTCAGTGGATGGCTTACATCTGTTACACATTGACATAATTTGAAATATGATAAATATCCTAATGTTATCGGTTTTGCCCATTCAGATTGTCGTTTTGGTGTTGTTTTGTGACTTCAGATTTAAGTAGATCGAGTAATTGTGATGAACAAAATGTAGTTGAAAGGTTATTTGAGAAAAAAAGGAATCTTTCTGTAAAAGTTATTAAAGTTGCCATAACAAGAGATGAAATATTCTCTTGCAATCTAAAAGAAATAATGTTGACTTTGTAAAAGATTTAGGTATGTTGAATGCCTAATTATCACCAAACTAAATTTAAGTTCATCGCGGCTTTTGATTTTCTTATCGTTAGTAACAAAATAACTAAGCTTCTTTTGGTATCTCTCAAATGGGGGCCGTGTGGGACGATCTGGCTTAAACCCTTTGTCTTGCCATTTATGGAAAACACTTCGAGCATAGGACAGTTTTTTTGAGAGGTAAAAGTGTTGACAGGTTTTGGGAACATTTCTATTAAACACTTATAACGTATCGGCGGTATATATTATTAAACACATACAAAGTATCGACGGTGTTATGTTGCCGTTCATCTTGGTCTTAGCCTTATAATACCGTGGTCTGAAGTTTGTCTTGAGAATGTGTTAAATGAAACAACAGGTAGGAACACCGTTATAGTATTATTCCTTTCTGACTTGCGATACCGGCTTGACAACTCATTGAGGGATTTTTATCTCTTCACTTTATAAATGCAGTTAGGATCAGAATCGTTCTAGTTCACACTGTCATATCTAGATTTGTCTAAGTTAAGTTTATTAATACAAAATAGGTTTGATGTTCGTTAGAATGGCTGCAGTCCAAAACAGAAAAGTATGATTTTATCAGAATAGTCAGTGGCTATATTGTGAAATGATAAGTTCAATGGATGATGGGATATTATGTTTTGAGGTCACGTATCCTTTAGAATGTGATGTGTACATAATGAATTTCTTTATTTAAATCCATTAAGGCAATGTGCTATGAACTTCTTGCTGTGTAAAAAAAACAGTAGCCGTGGAAAGTTAAAATGTATAGGCCTAGCTACTACCTGGATATACATCATATCGTTAATACAACTGCTACAGTTAAGATCCATTATTCAATTTCTCTTTATAGGCGTAAAAAACATACCTGGTATGTACAAAGAAATGTACATGATCTATGAAATAAACATCTAAAAGAAGAGTGCCTCCTGTCATAATTTGTTTACTGACATTTAGGAAATAAGTGGATTCATACGACAGGGGTGGATCCAGGAAAGGGGTGGGATGGGGACTGTTTTACATTTTCGAAAAATTGAAATCTCCCCCCCCCCCCCCCCCCCCCCCCAAGGGAAAAAAAAAAGAGGGGGGCGGCCCCTCCCTGTACGATGAGATGCGTCAGACATACCCGTTTCTTCGCCTCCAATGACTTTAATCACGTTCATGGCTTCCAGAGTAGCCTGTATTGATAAATTATTTATATTAAATATTTGATTGTCTCATCAAAAGAAAACTCAACCATAATTTTGCTGGGTCTGTTAGTTTTGTTACTTGCTACCACTGTATTTATTCTTCGCTCACCAATGGTATAAAGTTTGATAGGCGAAGTATAGGATGGCTATTTCTTTGAACAAGTGAAAGAGCCAGTTCACCCTATTATCACACATTTAATCTCCTGGTTCCTGTCCTATGCTTGGAGAGTGGATGCATGGGTTTTCTTGTGAGAGGAGATTTTAGTTACATTTAGTTACGTGTAGATGTGTCCTATGGCCTTTGACAATTTTTACATTAGAATGGATTTTGTTGTTATAATTCTTTAAAAAAAATACCTTAAATGTATTTTACATAATTCTCTTATAAGTTTATATGTATTTTGCTTGTATTCATGTTATTTGATTAAAATTTACAAGTTTCAGGATAGTTAAAACAATAATAACTTTGAGTTTTGGGCAACTCTAGTGGGAAAGTGGACCCTAGGTGAAAGTCAATTGCCTCTCATGTGCTGTGCGGCAGACCGGAACAGACTGGAACAGAAGTGCCAAATCCCTTACATTCTGTTGTTATGGTGTGCCAAATGAGAAAAAACAAGTTGACAATTTCAAATTTGTATATCATTTTTTCTCAATTCCAACATTTACAGAAGTTCATCAGACATGTTTGTCAGCATGGCGGCCATGTTTTTTTATGATATGCATAGTGCTAAAAAATGACTTCAAAATTTTTAATTTCCAAGAAATTTCTTTTCACTTCTAAGTTTGACAAGGTCATCAGAAACTTTTTTCAGCATGGCGTCCATGTTTTTATGATACGCCAAGTGCGCAAAAACAACTTCAAATTTTTTTATTTTCATGAAATTTCTTTTTACTTCCAAGTTAACGACAAGTTTAAGACAAGGTCATCAAACATGTTTTTCAGCATGGCGGCCATGTTTTTATGATGTGCCAAGTGCACAAAAACAATGCACTGAGGTACAGTGCAAGAAAAACTAGAATAGTATATAATAAAATATTGTAAACTCGTTTGTATTGGCAAGAATATTATAGTGGAACTTGTAACGCTGATACGTGTGCTAAACGCCAGGCGGCGACATCGTTTAGTGGCATAGTTAAAGTATGTGGAGAGCGGTAAGGCCCCCAGGCGCAGGGACTGCAGCCGGGCTGAGGCACGTCCTGCAGGTACGCACAGGTACGATGAATGACGATGGAGACCTGTAAGGGTACGTTATGGATCGTTGAACTATTGTTAATGTTTGATTTAAGACTGCGTAAGGTTCGTGTATATCCAAGTCTTCATGAGTTGTTTTTCCAGAATGCCTGAGTAATTCAGACTGCGTTTAAAGTTTGTCCGTTCACTTCCCAATAGTTCAAAAGAAATGAACGATGAGGGAGCTTCTTAATATGAAAGGGTTTTTATTCAGTAAACATCTCATCCCGAGTCAAAGCCACCATGTATAAGTCTTCATCAGTCCACCTCCCATCTCCTATCAGCAATCAACCACATTTAGAACACGAGTTGTTCCAACACCTTCTAGACCATTCTAGTACTCAGCTCTATCACAATCCTATGTCCGAGGTAATGGGTATTGGTAAACTCCAGTCTGTTACACGGAGCCGATGTACTTACTCCAAGTATAACTCCTTGGCTAAACCTACTAAAACTTTAGTGACTACTAACCACTAACTGCTCGCTCTCTACCTTGCAACACCTTTTATACTGGTTAACAGGTGGCGCTAGGAGCGCAAGATATTTAGACTAGAAGTAGACTTGCTAAGCCTGATCCTTGTTGGATTATATATCATGACAATATATTAAAAGTACTAAGCCATTAGTACATTCGACGGCGGTCAGGTGTTTGAGTTTAAGGAGGTGGACGACATAGCTCAAACCAAATGAATATAATGAACTCCCAATTTTGATGATTGGATATATTTGTTAAACCATGGTGGGGTGGCCTTGACTCTCGTGGTACATTCAGCACAGTGTCAATAAATTCAGAAGTTCTTTTAAGAATTGTAAACAAAGTTACATTCATATGTCCAGTTTTACTTAATACATAAGTACATTTCCAGTAGTCCATGCTAAGACTTGAGATCACGTTGAAAAGGTTCATAAACATGAAGTTTTCAGGAAGAGTTCCTAGTATTGTTAGCCCATATTATGGCTTAAGAATCATGTCACCCGTTCACAAGATGACAAGGTAAGTTCAATGATTACATTAGCCCAAGGCTCAAGGATAGCGGAACAGGTTCATAAGGTAACAAGGTAAGTTTTAGTGAATCATGATCATTGTATGATAAGTAAATGATGACATAATCATGTTGATAAACAGGCGTACTCAGTTTTAGAGGATGAAGATTTATGACACTCGTGCTTAAAGTGATAGAGTTGGGTTTTTCCTTAGTACATACATGTACAGATTCTGACATTTGTAATTTGTAACACAAGTCGACAGAACTCAACATATATACAGTGTAGGGTTGTCTTAAACTTCTAAGAGTAACAAGTGTACATCAAATCCAATTTCAGAACAAATTAACACAACATAAGTCAATACAGAGAATTCGGACACTTTGAACGAACGACTTTCATGATACAATGCGTGTCAAATTTCAACCAAACTTCAATCATAACAACATTATTTACAATAAATACAAGGTCTCTGTATCAGGTTTAGCAATACCGAGCAGTTGGAACCAGAAAATACCACCATTCCTGTCACGCGTCCGCCATCTATACTTAGTACACGTGTACTTAGCGGGACGCTTGACTGGAGTTCCCCCCCAGGGTTTGACCTCGATATGATTCCTTCGGGCGCGAAGCGCCCGGATGGCAAATTTCTGCTTCGATCAAACTTTCAAGTTTGAAGGCTCGACCTGACATTTTGAGCCGATATGAATTAATTCTGGCGCTTGATTATGTTGGTTGGGGACCTAAGCTTTAGTTTAGCACAGGTTTTGTAAAAATTTATGCGATGGATTGATCATGCTAGCCGATTTCGAAATTTGGATCTTTTGGATCAAAAAGGGGTTTCCCAAATTAGCCTCGTTTTGACGTCATTTTAATCAGTGCCGGTTATTATTTTGTTTGGTGCGGACGTACCTCAGTTTTGTCTTAGCCAAATTTTAACTTTTTATTCTTCTACGCCTCACCATGGTCAAGTTTGTGGTTTTCGGAGACGAGAGGGTCGCCGGCCTCACAGACTTTCTCCCATTAATTGAGGCGGATGGTGCGGAGGCGGAGATTGTCAGCACCGAAGAGGCCACCACCGCCGACCTTGGAGGTCAAGCCTTTGCCCACCATACCGTGTGGCCCAAGGATGTCCTCGTCATTGTCCCGTCGATCTACGACCTTTTTACCTGGGACGAGGACCTGGAGCTTTGGTTACCACGCTTTTCCAAGGTGGACACGGCGGCGGCACACTACGTGCAAGTACTAAATGACATTGTGACTAAACTCCAGTGTCATCCGGCCTCCTGTCAATTCACCATCGCGCAACTGACCGGGATTAATTGCCTGGAATGGGAACGACTTTGTGATGATTCGGCCATCCAGCGATGGATGAACAAAGCCGTCCCGAGGATAAATATCGAGCTGGGTGCCATCAACGCGTGGAACCGGACCCCCAGCGTTAACTTGGCCCGGTTCACGCACGTCACGCGGAAGACCACAGACGGGACGATCACGGTCCACGACTACCGGGAGTTCAACGATGGTATCCTCCCGAGTCGCCGACAGCTACGCCGCTGGGCCCGGTGCGTTGGTGAACTGGCGCGGTACTACCCAGCCCAGTAGCCTGCTTCGTAATTTTTTCTCTGTATATACTTAATTCTAGTGATTTTAAACAAGTAATTTTCTGGATCCAATTCCCGGCCTGTGATTGGAACACTTAATTCCGGGTCGTTTTCACCGAGTGATTCTGGTGATTTAATTCCCGATCAGCACCAAGTCCACCAAGATGTATTTATCCAGGACACCCCAGACAGTGTTTTTTTTTTTTTTTTTTTTTCTCCGGAGGCCTTTGGCCAGATTGTTCATCAGGAGCCGCAGGAACATAGACTGTTGCCACGGGACCCGTTGTCTACGTCGCTCGTTGCCGGGCCTTCGTCCTTCTCGTGGAGCCGCCTTCCTAACCACCGCTCCGAGATCGGGTAAGTTCCGCCTCCCTTCTACAGTTCTTGGCACGTTAGGTAGGCTACTAATTGTAGATTTAAGGAGATGGCCAAATTCCTCTTGGTGGTTCTCGGCTCGCCTTCACGTGGTTGTATTCCGGAAGCTGATGTCACTCCCGGAACCAGAAACTGTGTTTCGCTGGTGATTTTAGTAACGGGTAGCGTGGGTGGCCACCTAGTGTTTACTTTTGGTTCCAAGATGGTGGACGCGGGCCGAGAGTCAGGATCTTGCGTACTAAACTTATTATCTTTTCCAGGTCCTGCGGTATGTTAGGGTGATGTAAATGTAGCAATGTGACACGGTTGGCACTGAAAAGCGTCAGGCTATATAATTTTAGTGGGAGGATTGTTTTTAGGCTAATATGATCAAGCATTTTACCTCGCGCGTGGTTGGGCGATAATAGAGGGTTTTCTGACTAGCGGTTTGTTGACATTGCCGATCTAAGTAGGCTTTTTGGAGTGTGGGTAATTTGTATCGTATTGTTATTATTTGATACTATTAACTGTTGGGGACTGACACTGCACATGAGAATCAGGTATGGGTGGCCAGAGATTCCGGTCTGAGTTGTACAACACTAGATTTGCTGTAACAGGATTCTTTGTTTAGTCGTTATTCGTACAGGACATTAGTGTAAATGTCTACATTGGAAACAATTCACATGGGGTGCCCTAGGTAACAAGCGCTTCCTAGGGTGTTCACCCTGGTAAGTTTAGGTGACAGTAGGTGACCAAGTATTTTGGTCCAGACTTCCCAGCATTAGATTGGCTGTGACAGAATTCTTTGATGAGTAGTTCCCCTTACAGGGTACAAGAAATATTGACGTGTCGGCCACGTGAGGCGACACCATAGGTGGAGCCGTCCAACGAGTTGTTGGCGACTCCCATGGTAAGTTTGAGATGTAGTGGCGAAGGCCACAGATACCCATCCCATGTTTTAGTCTAACAGCAAGACTGCGTCAGTGCCATTGTGTTAGAATAAGTTTTAGAGTGAGTATTATTGTACAGAGTCGTCTCGAAGAAGAAAAAATACTACTGTGAGGAGACCGAGATGAAGTCTCTAAGACACTGAATGAACTCCCAGATGAAGATTCTGTATGTGTCCTTGTGAAAGAAGGAATGGTATCCTTATTAAGAGCTAGAAAGGCACCAACACCACAAAGATTACCAAGCGTCCCAAGCAGAGATACATGTGTGAACACTGCGGGAGTTCGTACGTTCATAGATCAGGCCTTAGTAGGCGCCGTTCCATTGAACACAGAAGCCACGCTTATCAGTGCCTGAGATTGCCAAACACCTCAGACAGTGATATCTTTGCGATGAATATGTGGAAGCCTATGCCCACAGGTCGGGGCTGAGCCGTCACAAGAACATCCATCTGCTAAGGCTTCATGAGTGCCCGAGATGTGATGCAAAACTGTCCCGCTCAGATTCCCTAACCGACCTCATGGGGAGATAAGAATAATGATAGGAATTGGATCCCTGGTGGTTTACCTTAAGAGGTCACTTTTTTTTTTTACAAGAGTCAATACTCTTGATAACACTCTTTCTGTACAGTGTGTTAGAATAATTACCCAATACACTCCAAGGATTTATTCGTAAACAAGTTAACACCCCCTTCAAGGGTGACAACTGTTCTAACATATTTGACTCCATTTTTGTGAAGCATCCGCTTTAAAACCACAGTTTGTTCTTATTGAATGATTATGTTACGACAAAATCCCTTCTCTCTTTGCTAGTTACAGGTGGTAGCTCGGCGTTCACCCCCTACATTCAGCCTGGGGTTTGAAGACCGAGTTCCACTTTATATTGGGTAGTGGCGCCCTTCTGACAATGCAAACGGGTGCGCCACTAACTCCAAACGGTTCACTGAATAGATATTATACCTATGTTAACAGTAACATCTCACTGTCTACCCTATACTCTACATCACATGGGAAAAACCAACATGACAAGCGGTGGGGGTAGCGTTTTCATTCCGTGAGGTATAAATGTCATTAAAGGACATTAAGTACTAACTGTACAAAGGAGGTTGAGATTATTCGTTCCTCATTAGTTATCACCAGAGGATCGGGTCTCAGATTCAGGTTCATTTCTGATCTGATTCCCGGTCCTCATTAGTTACACGTGGTTTGTCGGTACCTTCCCACTCATAGGACCAGAATGGGCAGCACCGAGTTTCCCATTGTTATAATTGGGAGCAGACTGCATATATATATATTTTTTTTTTTAATATGCAGCCTACACCCCCTTTAAATTATAGAGATGTGTAAATGCATCTCCTTAGATCACTCACTTCCAGACAGCACCTAGTAAGTCGGGCCTTTACCGAAGTACAGTACAAGGTTAAACCCGTTTTCTTGTTCAGGTCTATGCCCGTTTTTCTTGTGGAGAGTCAAGACTACTCCTGAAAAGACTCCGCCCCCAGCTTATCCTAACTATGCGCATGCCGGGCAGGGATAGGTAGTGCTAAAGACAGAGTTAGAACTTTTAGCTCCTTTCTAATAGATCGGGTAAACTTATTAGCTCTGGGTGTCAACCAAGTTTATTGTAGCTTGTTCATCAGGGAATCAGTAGTCCATGTCCCCCCTCTTCAGCTCAACTGTTGAGCGGAGACCTGGATACTTTTAGCGCCACGACGGCGGTCAAGACTAATTTTCATTCATTTATTTATTTTTTTTTTTCTCGACGGCGGTCAGCTCTGAAGCCGCTCATTTCCTTTATTAATTTTAGTTATTTCTAATTTTTACCCGGGTCGAAACTTGACTTCTTGCCGTTTTGTCTCTGTCCTGATTAAAAACTGGTCTAAAAATGGTCTAAATAACTTAGTCTTGAATTATGGGCAGTTGTTCATTATTTTCTTTCTTCTTGATACTAGTTGTCGTTGGATCCTGACTTTTATGTTAAAGTCAGGATCCCTCGACCTAAGACATACGGTGATCCGGTGGTCATTTACACATAACCAAGACGACGGGGCTATTAATAAGGACAGCACCTCGCTCCACCGCCTTGTGAGTTTTCGCTACAGCTTCTCCCCCCCCAGGGATGGCTTGTCCAGTCTGAGGGAGTCGCGATATGGTGAGAGAGAGCCGAGCACCCTGTGAATGTCACCAATTCGCTGTTGTCCCGTAACTACATTTCCTTGTGACCTCCGCTATAGCTCCCAAATATGGCACGCCTTGTCAGGATTTGCACATATCCTTGCCGCTGCAGCGTGTCTATACTAGGAGCAAACGAGCCACGTATAAGGTACTCTCGTGTGCTGTCACAGAGCGTTTCCCCTGAGAATGTTACTAATTATTCTGCGTTCTTATTATATTTTGCCCAAAATTCCCTGAGGAAGAGCTCTTAGTTACACAAATATTGGTTTGCTTTATATATTAGTTTTTAGGTAAATTTCTTTCTATTCGTCGATTTTTTTTGTGATGAAGAGACCGCTTGTCAGGAGCCAATCCACCCGGGGCATAGTGACTGCCATGGTCGGGCGTCCACCCCAGTGCCCTTCGCAGCGTCAGTGACGCGTAACCCCAACGTCCTGCCTCCTGTCAGGCACCACTGACACCAGGCCTGTGGGCAGGCTCCTGCTGCTTGTGCAGCCCCCTCATCTTTGAGAAGATTATATATGTAAGCATGCTAAAGAATAGGCAGTGGCGTTCCCCAAGTGACTCCTGTACTGCAGCCCGATCCTAGCGGTAACAACAGCACAGGGGTCAGGTGTAGATGGTACTTGCTTGAGGAAGTTCACTTCGCTCGTTGGGAGCATTGGTCCCGTTGAGCGCTCTTAGGTTTTATACAGAATTTTGAGTATCTTTTTAAATGCTAAAATTTCGCGACACTAGGATCGGTTCCAAATGGTTCCCTACTTTAAAAGCGTTGCCAAATCGTTAACAATGAGAGTGTTGAGCTAGGCTACCGGGCATGGGACACTCGACTTGAGAGAAATTTAGATAACCCATGGGTCCATAGAGAGACGGTTGGACCAGCCTACCCGACCCAGGTTTCCCTGACTGGTGAATCCTTATTGATCAGGTTAGTCAACAGAACCCTACCTACCCAAACAGGTATTGCCCAGCGAACTTCCTGTAACATTTTAGTTTTAGTATTCGTACCTTTGTGTTATTAATTCACCAATTTTACCTGTACAGCACTAGGTCAGGTTTTAACACTCGTTACATTGTCATATGATAACTTCATAAACCGTTCCTGGATCTATTTCGGATGTCCCTGGCCTTATTGTCTTTCGGGCAGATCCCGTTCCGGTCGCTGTTGAGGTGGGCGTGGTCGATCTAGGAGGAGCGTTAGGCATTGTTCCATGTCCCATCACCGGTTGAGGCCAGTCCGCTCCGACATCGGACCAGCCTGCGTCGATGAGGCGAGGTACTCCCATGGGTACAGGAGTGGCTAGCCCCGAGGAATATCTCAGTAGTCTGGCCCTGGTATTGTATTTTAAGTTACTCATCATCAGACGGGCTAGTTTTTTAGACACTCTCAGGGTGTCGGGTAGTGGCACCTTAGATGGACGTTGTCCAGGTCTAGTCGCTGCTCCCATCAGCTGCGCCCCCCAGGTTACTGTCAGAGTATATTTCAGACACAGCTGGGTCACCAGTAGATCCCTAATGAGCACATAGCCCTCCGTATAAGTGTGGTCTGAAGGCATAGCCAGTTCGCCTAGGAAGATTGTTTCTATCATATGTGGATTGGCAAACTGTACGTACAACCCATCCACAGTCTTTCTTCTAATATTTCTCCACTTTCGTCACACGAGGACCACTATAGCGATGACTAGTACTGCTAATAATATAGCCAGCACTGCCACTGCAGTGGGGTTGGCGGTCGCGTCTGGACACCCAGTTAGTGCCTTTTCATGGTGCAACAGTTTCTCCGGGTCCGCCGTCTCCAAGGCCATGGCCCGAGGTAAGGTCATGGTTAGTCCGGCTAGGGCAGCCTTACCTTGATGGTTCCGCCAGCATTTCCAGAGGACACATCCAATAACTGTCACAGCCACCACTATGCAGAAGATGGTGAGGAGACCAAAACCTCCTCCGAAGTTACCTATAGAGAACCACGGGGCGTGTTTCTCTACCTCGTAACGGTCAGTCGCTTTCTTGATGCCCTTGGCCAAGTCTTTACGGTGTTTTTGTATTCGTTTGGCCAAGGAGGTTACAGGTATTTTGACCTTCAGGCTTTCCTCGATTTCCAGCAGGTCTTTCCTAATTGTTTCAGGGATAGGGTCTGACTCCAACATAGTGGGTTCGTTTTTGGACGTTGTGAAATTCATGTCCCACCCCTTCACACGACTTGCTGCTTCCAACAGGTCATTATGTGGGTACACAACCGTGGTGATCCTGGTGTGCCGGTCACAATTTCGCAAGCTATACGGTATCCACGCTCCTTGTGTTTGGAATGCACAGTCGCATTCCACCTGAACCCTTGCGTAATTTTCTATGTTCACTCCGACCGCAGGCTGGTTTCTGCAAATCATTTGGCCTCGGGTGTCGGCGCTGACCACTAGCATATCTCCGTCGTCTAGGTACACTGCCATCTCTCCAAAGTCTGCTTCCAGTAGATAGTCCAGCTCACATTTTTCTTGGATCGCTAGGTCGTCGCGCCTCAGTAGCGCAGCAGTGCAGGTGTTGTCTGTAATCTTTTTCATATAGGGTAGATCCTTACAGAGCGTGATGGTTTGTCCATAACAACCTGACCAACTGCCACTAGCCAATGGTACGTAATACTGGCGGGACATGGACATGGCGACACTTTTGGGTAGATTAACAATTTGGAGAGCGTCCTTCTTAAGTCGCCCCCTAACCGTCACTGGCACAGGAAAAGTTAGTACTTCGTAGACCCTGAACAAATGTTCGTCAGCCACCACAGGCACCCTTACATACACTATTAATTCCTGAGTGGTTTCATCGAATTTGAACGAGGGTTGACTGTTCTCGTAATAGAAGGAAGGATCTGTGAACGCGACATGGAACCTGGGGTGGATCCCCTTCAGATATCTGTTAACTTCCTGGACCGCTCCGACCATATATTGGCGGGGTACCAAGTCCATAGTCAGCTGGCCCCGCGTCAGGCGCTGTACACCTTTCCTGAACACGCGAGTTTGCTCTACCATCAGTTGAAGATACACCATCTCTCCTAACTTGTCCTCCAGAGCGACCGGTATCATATTCAGGTACAGTTCCATCCAATCCACCTTATGTTGCACGAGTTTCATCCTCCGGCGAGTCGTGTTGTTCGCTTATTTAGTGATCTTAGATTGTCCAGTAGGCCTATCACGACATGGTTAACCCTTTCGACAGCCTCGTCATGTTTTTCATTCATCAGAGCCAAGTCTTCGATCATTTGGTTCGAAGATTCTTGCAATACTCTAATCAATTCTCTGTTATATTTGACATCAGCTGCCAGCCCTTGATTCCAAGAGGTTGGAAGAGGAAAGGTCGGCCATCCTGGATCGTCCAGCATTGTGGGCAACTTCTTCATTCTCTTGACCCTTCCACCTGGATTTAATTCCGACTCTTGATTTTGAAGGTCTTGTTGAGTGTTCTTTATTAGGGAACTTAAGGTTTCATTAAGAACTTCCCGGTACCGACCCTTAAGCGCTTGCGACGTCTGATCCATCCAATTGACCAGCGACCTGATATGGTAACAGGCCCGATCGAGGGCGTCTCCTCCCTGTAGATATCGGTGACAGACTTGGCCAAAGGTAGCTTTGTTGAAGGAGCGCCTCCTTGGAATAGTGATTAGGAAGCCTTGTCGGACGTGTGTTATATCCGCGGTGGACATTAACTTCCCTGGTTTTAACACTACTCCATATTGTTCTAAAGCTATCACTTCAGCGTTAGGGGCTAGCCCTTCAGGTGGGCTGGAGTCGTTATGCACTCCCCTAATGCCCCCTATTATAGCTAATACGAACAGCACTAGCCACTTCATTGTCTTTGTTTGGCCTTAGTGCTAGTTCGAGAAAGTTTAGACTGAAAAAGTCTATCTAAAACATGTTCACCGCAAAGTTACCTGTATTCTCCTGCGCACTACTATCATCCATGCGCCGAAGTATGCTCTCCTCCCGGGTCCTCTGGTTTGTTTAGTTTGGAACATGCTCGTAGAGGTTTTGCCCGTTGTCATTTACCACTCGCCTGATGATCCCGCTCTCGTCCTTGGTGACCGTGATCCTCAAGCCTCTCATACGTTCGCAGGACGAGGGGCGCATTGCTCTGAGGGGTCTTGGCCTAGTAGGTTCCAGTCCGAAACGGCCCCCGTTGGATCGTACGACGGTTGGCTCGAGGGGTATGGGTTCGGTACCTGCGGTGGGTTTGTCGCTGGGAGTGGGCTCGGCCACAGTGGGCCCCCCGGCTGGCTGGTTGGCGTCCACTGCTGCTGGTTCCATAGCAGTGGTGAGGGATTGGCGTTGCAGCTCGTTGTCAAGCTGCTCAAGTCTAAACAAGCGGGGTCCGCAGGCTGTAAGTGGTGGAGGAGGGGAGCTCCCGCCGGCCCGTTCCCCACGGTGGGGTTGGCGCGTGTTGAACGGGTGCTACCTCCACTTTTAGTCCTGGAGCGGCGACGGTTAGCTGTTCCCCTCCCGATCGCCTTTCCAGAGTGGGCAGAGGTCGGCCGCCTCGTGTTGTTTGTAGGCTGGTACTTTCCTTGACGCATTTAGAGTTTTGTGTGGTCCTTTGAATGAAAGGAGCTACCTGAGTTTTAATCTCAGCTAACTGTTTGTTTGATTTTGGCACATCCAGTCCTACTGTCCTTCTAATTTCGTCAACAGTCTCAAATAGTTGGAACAGTGGTTGCGTAAGGTCCCAGAACCAACCGGCCTGAATCTGCACCGGTTGGTTGGCCGCTTCCTCCTTCTGAACCGGCTTGGCCAACGCCGTTAGCCTTGGCTCGGGCTCCGAGTCACTCACCTCAGATAAATTGTAGAAGTCTTTATCTGCTGTCTTCTTTTTGGCTGGAGCCGATTTAGCGGACCTCTTGGCTCCGCCTGTGGTCGTTCTGGTGGGCCGCCGGGCTGGTGTCCTTGGCTTCTTCCGGGCAATCCCGGCGTCGGTTGAGTCCGGACGAACACCCCCCCGGCCCGGCCAACTCCACCGCCTAAGGGTCTGAGCCGGTTGTTTCCTAGCACTCTCCTTTTCGACTGTCTTTTCTTTCATTTGGTAAAATCCTAAAAGAATGGCCCAACGAACCTTCCCTTGGTAGGTAGCGCCCTCTGGTGGGGGCGGCTAATCCGTTTCCTTCTCAGGGGGACGATGATCCTTCCCTCCGTGTCCGCAGGGAAAGTAGTGGTTCCCTTTGGGTTGCTATGTGGCCGGAGGGCTAGACAGTTCCCCATGAGTCGGTGGATCAGTGTCCCAGCTAAGTTCTCTTTCTGCTCCTTCCAGGAGAAGTCGGAAGTTGAACAATTTCTATCTCCAACTTCTGTTCAGAGATAGAATCAATGTCTATCTCCGCCTCCCCCCGGGCTGGGTTGTGCGTACAATCACCTGCAGCAGAGGTGACCGTCTAGGAGCAGAGTTGCGGACCGACTGGTGGATCGGCGCGGATCCCACGAAATTATAACCGATCCGCTTGTCCATGCCGTCTCCATATTTGGAGCTGTATCTTGTTTCAGGTGGGGGGGGAACGCTTGTATCCGGTCCCAAGAGATGACGCCAAACCACTGGCATCTCTCTTGGTGTGCGCACCCTCCCTTTCTGCCACGCCCCTGGGCGCGGCGAGGTGGCCGTGAGGTAGACCACCTGTTCCATTAGCGCTGATGCTAACGGTGCCGCTCCGCCGAACCTTTATTTTCACAGGGCGGCTAAATTTCCTGCATTAATCATCCATGTCGTCGCTTTCCCCGCCGTTGGACAGAGCGACGTAGTTAGGGCGGCGGTTCCGACGTAGGTTATAGCCACCTTTCGTCGGGACATGGTCCTTTACTGTTTTTTCTGGGCTCTGTTCCGATGTATCCAAGATCGGCACATCACCGCAGGGTAGTTTTATGGGCTTGTTGTTGCCTGGAGGGGATCTCCCCTCCAACGGCTGGTTTTTGCCCCTTCGTTTAGCTCGTTTGCGTTTCCTCTGTCCATTAGCGCCAGCTGTTCCCCGTTCACAGGCGGCTTTATTAGGAACAAAGGGTAAGTTTGTTGACAGCGCGGTGTCCGCACTGGTGCCCTGACCATCAGTGATTTGCCCATCCGTTTCTGCTAAATCAGTGGGACTTGGACCAGGTTTTTGTGTAGGTACCTTCCTGGTCATAGGAACTGCATCATGCTCACGGGGACCGGTCGTTCCCGTTGAGTTTTCAGTCTCAGCACCCCTTATTTCGCCATCTTCCTCAGCGATTTCACCCGTCGGAGTGTGATGCAATTCAGGGTTTCGGTCAGGATCTGCCCCTTTTGAGTTAGTGATTTTCGCTTCTCTCACCAGTTTGGGAATGTTATGAGGGACGGCGGGAGACCAAGGCCCATGTGCAGGTTTGAGTTTCGAAATGTTTACTAGATGTGGGACCTGTTTTCCAGTTTTTAAAGACACTAGTCTAACAAGGTGGTCTCCTTTTGTTTCAATTACCCTGAATGGCCCAGTATACCTGTTTGAGAACTTAGACGCTTTATTTTCACTAGCTAAAGGGTCGTACATGTATACCATATCACCTTCGTACATCTGAGTGGGCCGCGCTCGCTCATCAATTCGCAGCCTCAGATCTTTTTCGTAGTTTTGAACTACCCTTTCAGCCATATTCCTAAACATAGCAATGTTGTCCTTTGTTTGCATGAAGAATTCACAGTCATTCAGCGTTTCAGGGATTGTTCCCTGCTCAGGCATTCCCATACTGATTGGATCTCTGCCAAACAGCAGGGTGTGAGGGCTGTATCCCGACCGTACACTGATCGTGGACCGAACCGTCCATAACGCTACGGGAAGCAGATCAGTCCAATTACAGTGATCATCAGGGATATAATATGCGATCAGGTTCTCGATTGTTTTATGTAATCTTTCCACTCGAGCATTGCCTGTCGGCATTCGCCCGGTGGTGAACGTTTGTTTGCACGCTAGTCGTGTGGTGATTTCCCTGAATAGCCCTGAGAGGAAGGCTGCTCCTCGGTCGGTATGCAGGCGGTTTACCCGTCCATACCGACACACTATCCCGGTTAGAAAACAGTTGGCCGCGGTCTGCGCGGTTGAATCTTTCGTGGTGAAAGCCTCCGGCCATCCAGTTAGTAAGTCTATGAAGGTCATGATGTATTTTGACCCATCCCTAGCTCTCTTTAGTGGCCCGATAAAATCACATTGAACCACCTCAAAGGGTCGGGTCGGTCTCTCCCAAGACTTAGCTAAGGCCTTGAAATGCGGAGCCCGTCTCCTCAGAGAGCAGGTCTCACAAGCTTTCACATAGTCTACTATATCGGCGTTCATGTTCCGCCAGTAGAATTTATCAGAGATTTTGGTAGTGAGGTTACTGATCCCTACATGTCCCCCAGCTAAGATGTCATTATGTAACAGTCTCAGGACTTTGGGAATTAACCTACCTGGAACTATCATACGGGGTTTTAGTCTGACCAGTTGGTCTTGGTGTTTGTTATACCTTTTGACGTTGAACCTACAGAGTACCCCCGGTGCTACCATTCCTACAAAATCAGCTTGGTCCATTATTCGCCTAGCTTCAAGGGGATCTGTCGGTAGGTCTCCGTCCTGCAGGTAGTCTATCAACTGCGCGCACTCAGCATCTTGGAGTTGCGCGTTTATTATCGTAGCCACAGAAAGCTCTTCATCCTGAACTTCGGCCTCAAATAACTCACATCCCACAGCGGGCTCATATTCTTCACCTGGGACATGCTCATGATAGACTCTAGACAAATAGTCCGGTAGAAAATGAGTCGCTCCTGGCTCATATATGATTTCAAAATCAAAATCTGATAACGCTAAAGCCCACCGTCTCAGCCGGGCTGACGGGGCTTTGTAGGCACTCTGTAGCAGGGGAATCAACGGTTTGTGATCAGTCACTATTGTGATTTTAGCTCCCTGCAACATGTCCTCATAGCCTTTAATTACTGCCAGAGCCTCTTTTTCTGTTACCGAATAATTTAATTCGGCGTCCCGGAGAGTACATCCCCAGAAAGCAACCGGACGGTAGATTTCATCTAGTTTGTGACAAACCGCTGCACCGCACGCGGCGTCTGATGCATCTGTTAGCAGATAGAAATGCCCTCCTATATCCGGATGGATTAGTAAGGGTGGCGAGGTGAGCAGTTTCTTTAACTGTTGAAACGCTTCCTCGCAAGCCTCCGTCCACTCAAAATAGACTTCTTTCTTTAGCAGCCGATTTAATGGTTTAGCTAGATCAGCAAAATTTGGGACAAACGATCGGTAGTAATTACACAGTCCCAGAAATGATTTAATGGTTTTCACGTTATGTGGACGGTTAAAGGCTGTAATCTTTTCTGTGGTTACCCTTTGTGTAGCCACTCCTTCCGCGTTTACTACGTGGCCGAGGAAATTGATTTCACTGCGGCACCACTCACACTTTGACGGTTTCAGTTTGAGATTAGCTCTCGCCAAAGCTTGGAGAACCACCTCAACGCTCGCCAGGTGTTCTTCAAATGTAGTGTCGTAGACGATTACGTCGTCTAAATATGCTAAGCATGTTCTTGGAATCAAGCCTTTTAGCGCAATGGCCATCACCTTGGTAAACTGCCAAGGCGCGCCAACTAAGCCAAATGGTACACGCTTATACTGATACACACCCATCGGGGTTTCAAAAGCGGTATATTTTCTACTGTCTTCTTCGATTACACACTGATGATAGCCGCTCAACAGATCTAAAGCTGTCCACATAGTGGGTTTCTTGTAAGCCATATACAGGAAAAGCGAGCGAGCCGTGGGCATGGGGAATTTATCTTTAAAAGTGACTTGATTAAGCATGCGAAAGTCTGTACAGAGCCTAGGTTTGCCATCTTTCTTCTGCACTACCACCAGCGGGCTTCGCCAAGCCGATTCGCTGGGCTCTATGACACCTATATCTATGAGTTGCCTAACCTGTTCATCGATGATATCCATTTTCTGTGGAGAGTATCGGTATGGTCTAGAACTTATGACTCCCTGCGACTCATCCACAATGATTCTCATCGGCGCTATTTCACAGTGACCTAACTCTTCCATTGAGAACGCTAGTGCATTTCTGTTGTTATTAAGCATTTGTCTAAACCTTACCTGTTGTTCTTCGTTTAAGCACGACTCGGTTAGATCTATTTTACTTACATTTTCATCCATTTTACCTCGGGATTTCTCCTCAGAGGTTTGGCTTTCCATTTGCACTGCGTCTTTCATTACTTCTACAGAAATCCTACAGATGGACATTGGGGTCTCTGTTTTAGTTAGATAACACAAGTCTAGGAACTCCTCTATCTGATTTTGGTTTACCTCAGGTACTGCGCATTCTTCTGCAAAAGCTAATACTTCCTGGGGAGTGATTTCTTGCATTTCATCTAGCGGATTCATGACTTTGATCCACCACTGACTTCCCACCGTATTCACGCACCCCTCCACTAGGACCGGGGCGGTGACTGCTGGTGGGCAGTAAGCGACTGGCGAGTCTAATCCCAGCGGCTCTCGAGTGGTTACCGGTATGATGCATTCATTCCCCGGCGGAATTTTCACTGTTTCTTTGCTAACTATAGGGTTTCCACAAAACACTTCTATCTTTGCGCCTGGTAGAGATAAATCTGATCGAAGCACTGTTAATAAGTTTCTCCCGATTACTATTAGGTGGCATAGATCGTCCACTATGTTGAAATCATAGCAGACCACCGATCCCTGGATTGAAAACTTACATCTAATTTGTTCTAGTATTACTTGAGACGAGTTGTCTGCCAAACTGATGTTTCCCTTCGATACCTTCCATTCATCTAAAATGCATTGTTTAGGGATCTGTCGTTTACAATGGGTGGACATGAAGCAATCGCTCGCTCCTGTGTCTACTAAAGATCTAACCTCCTTCTGATCATCAAATCTTAACGTTAAGAAAAATGCTTCGTCTCCTATCTCTCTCCTAGCCGGTCCGTCCACTGCGCCTAATTCTATCGTGGAATGAACGGACCCTTCCTCTAGTTTCCCTGATTCTTTTGTTCGGTACCACTGGCTTTGCTATCTTTGTAGATCCGCGGGGGTTTTTCCCTCAACCTATTCTTCAACCACAAGCACGCTTCTGTAGAGTGACCATGCTGTTGGTGAATGATACAAAACTTACTTTCATCAAAAGGCAACCTGGGTCTCTCTACTTTCTGTTGAGTTGGCAGATTCTTTCCCTTATCTGCCTCTCTGTTCGGGGCGGTATTGGATTTAGGCTTCTGATCTGAATTTCTTTCACCTTTCTGATTTTCGTACCTATCCTTTCTCTCATAACCTTGCTGTTTAAAGTTACCACCACTCTGGGGAGTCCCGCTTTGCCCTGGCTTTGGTTTCTGGAACCATGGGGCGGCCTCCAGTCGGGCCAGCACCACTCCAAATCGTTCGGAGATGGAGTTTAGGGCCGCGGTCTCCTCTGATTCATGGCTTCCAGCCAGTTCGCTCACTGCATTAGATATTTTAGTTCCCCCTTTGCCTTTGTCCAACGATTCTAGTCTCGTTGCACAATCCACCGCTTCGGTGAACGACTTAGGGTCCAGTATAGCTACTTGCCTGGCTACGCCCTGTTTTAATCCTTCTAAAAACACAGCTAACATCATGCTTTCACTCGCCTCTGCCTTAACTTGCTTTTGTTTCAGAACACCTGCAAATTCGATCACGCTCTGGTCCTTTCCTTGTTTAAGGGCACAGAACTCTGCGTGTTTCTGCCACTTAGCCCTTCGATCACCGAAGATCTTTGTTATTTGAGCTTCTAGCTTCTCAAATGTGTCTTTCTCACTCTCAGCTAACGCTCCTGCCCAGTCGTCTGCCCTTCCCTTTAGGCCTAACAGCGCCATATTCAGGAGATGGGCGTTCGACCAGTCATAGATAGCTTTTAGTCGTTTTAATTCCCTGAAATACTTTTCTATTTGCTCGTCTTCCTTTCCACTAAACCATGGTAACCTAATGTTTGGTCCCCTTTGGTGACCATTGTGAGTCGTTTCACGCACTGGCGCTGGTGTTTGCCCCAGTGTCAGACCTAACTGTGGTAGAATTTCCCAAATATTTGGTTGATTTGGCGGGTTTGGAGGGTTATTCCGTCCTGGTGGGCCCGGCGGACCTGGCGGTCCCGGTGGTCCGGGCGGTGGAGGATTCGGTGGGTTTGGGGGGTTGTTCTGACCTGGTGGGCCCGGTGGACCTGGCGGATTTGGAGGGTTATTCTGTCCTGGTGGGCCCGGCGGACCTGGCGGGTTGGGTTGATTAGGTGGGTTCGGAGGAGGGTTATTGAGTTGGTTTAGGAAAGGATTGTTGTTCTGGTTTGGGGGAGGGTTATTGGGTCCTGGTGGGTTCGGCTGGTTATTCTGGCCTGCCGGGGCTTGCTGACCCTGTTGGTTACCCGCTCTTCCTCGGCCTGCGTTAAGATTGGCTGCGACCGCCATCGCCTGCAATAGGTAAGGGAACACGTTTTGCTCGACCCCACCTCCTGCTGGCACGGCTTGGCCGGGTTGTTGGCCTGGTTGGCCACCCCCATCATTTTGCTGCAGCCCCCCAGGGTTTATCCCAAGATTGGGTTGATTCGGAGGGGGATTATTAAGAGGGTTTTGAGGAGGGTTGTTAAACAGGTCTTGAGGGAGGTTGTTGAAAAGGTTTTGAGGTTGGTTAGGTCCCTGTGGGTTGGCCTGATTATCCTGGCCTGCCGGGACTTGTTGGTTAAGAGGAGGGTTAGGCCCTTGAGGATCGGCCTGATTATTCTGGCCTCCCTGAGCCTGTTGATTTAGAGGAGGGTTAGGCCCTTGTGGATCGGCCTGATTATTCTGGCCTCCTTGAGCCTGTTGATTTCCCCCTCTTCTTTGACCTGCCTGCAAAGGGGCTCCCATTGCTTGCGCAAAGAAAGGCTGCCACATATTTTGTTGTATAGGCCCAAGGTTTAGCCCACCTCCTGCCGGCGCACCTCGGCCCCGTGGCCGAAGTCCCCCAGGATCTACACCACCAGCTCCCCCCTCGCCGGGTTGTTGGAGTTGGTTTTGGTCATCCCTTTCACCTACTAGATTCACCAAAGGTACGCCTCCTACCGCCATATTATCTTCGTGGAGGTTTTGTATATCGTGATCGTCCCACTGTTCTTTCACAGGTATTTCTTCTACACTAATTTCGTCCTCACTTTCTAGTTTAGCTTTCTTACCTGTGTCTAAAACATCCTCGGTAATAAGTTCGTATGAAGACGAGGTTGATTTATCTTCTCTAGCTAATTTTCTATCAGGACTACCCCCTCTGACATCTGCGGCTGCTTGTTCTGTCTCGCTATTTTCTTCCTCGTACTCGTCCTCGTATTCTTCATACAATTCTTGAGTTAGAGTGTTAAAATCTTGTGCTTTAAGCGTTACATTTTCTTCACTATCCTGATCGCTTAGCCTCTCTAAATCTATGTGCTTTTCGGGGCTTGAGTCTGCCCACTGCTTTAATATTTCGGCTGGATTAAAGGCCCGAGCTTCCGCTCTTTTACCAGCTTGGTCTAAGTTCGTTTCTACACCGTAAGTTAATCGATAGCGTTGTAAGTTGTCTATTTTCTCGCTGTTTCCCTCTGTTTCCCTTTCTGCTTTATCCTGATCGCTTAACCTTTCTAACTCTTCATGCTCTTCGGGGCCTGTTTCTGCTAACTTCCTTATTATTTCTGCCGGGTCAGGTTCATACCCTCCCCACCCCAGATCTGGAACTCGAGCTTCTGCTCCTTTATTAGCGTCGTCCAAGTTCTCCTCAATGTCAAAGGTTAGTCTATAGGGTTTTAAGTTGCCTACTTTGTCGCTCTCTCCCTCTGTTTCCCTTTCCACTCCCCTGTCCCTACCCACTGTTTTCCTTTTAACTACAGTGGAATCAGGAATGGACGCCCCCGGGGTGGGGTGAGTCGGTGTTACCAGCGGGTGACTGATAGACTCAAGTCGTTGGGGATGTGGATAGGTGAGAGAATTCCCATCAGGTTGAATTACCGGATTTGCGGGGCGTCTCCCCCCTGATGGGCTGGAGTTATCTGCAGTGTTTTGTCGATTTTTCTTGTCCTTTATGGGAAATAAGTAATCCTCATCGAAAGTTTCCTGTTCACTTTGTCCTCCTGCTGCAGGTAGTAAACGATAGGGAACTCCTTGACTACACCACGGATTGTTCGCATCGGGTTCACACCACAGACTGTTCACATCGGGTTCACAAGTAGAGTGAGAGCTCGTACCAGGTTCGCGGTCCGTAGGTGGTACGTACCCTGGATTCCAATATTGCTGATATTCCTGGAGACGGTTCCTCCCTTCAACTCGTCCTGAGTGTTTTAGGGATTCAAGTCCTTCGTCAAGAACCGGCCTATCTTTGGACCCTAGGTGCCAGGAAAATGGTTTACCTCTGCCACGGGTTTGGTGATTATGAGTACCTCCGGGGCCGAGCTGCTTGGGTCTGGCTGAGACCCCTTGTCTCGGTGCCTCCCCGTCTAAGGAATCACCTACCTGGTGGCGGTTTTCCACATTTCCTGTATATGATGTTGACACATCGTGTCCTGCGGGCCGCAAAGATTGAGGCTTGGCGTTAGAAGAAGCCTCAAAATCACCGGTGGCTGACATCAAGGATGAGCAAAACGATAAAAGTCATGTTTCGGGTAATCTCCACCAAATGAACTATTGTTAATGTTTGATTTAAGACTGCGTAAGGTTCGTGTATATCCAAGTCTTCATGAGTTGTTTTTCCAGAATGCCTGAGTAATTCAGACTGCGTTTAAAGTTTGTCCGTTCACTTCCCAATAGTTCAAAAGAAATGAACGATGAGGGAGCTTCTTAATATGAAAGGGTTTTTATTCAGTAAACATCTCATCCCGAGTCAAAGCCACCATGTATAAGTCTTCATCAGTCCACCTCCCATCTCCTATCAGCAATCAACCACATTTAGAACACGAGTTGTTCCAACACCTTCTAGACCATTCTAGTACTCAGCTCTATCACAATCCTATGTCCGAGGTAATGGGTATTGGTAAACTCCAGTCTGTTACACGGAGCCGATGTACTTACTCCAAGTATAACTCCTTGGCTAAACCTACTAAAACTTTAGTGACTACTAACCACTAACTGCTCGCTCTCTACCTTGCAACACCTTTTATACTGGTTAACAGGTGGCGCTAGGAGCGCAAGATATTTAGACTAGAAGTAGACTTGCTAAGCCTGATCCTTGTTGGATTATATATCATGACAATATATTAAAAGTACTAAGCCATTAGTACATTGTCACATCTAACCAAAAAGATGCTAAGAACAGCAGGCCTTCCCGTCAACATTAGTTTATATGATAGCTAGAAATAGAATTAGTTTATGTGAGTAAGAATGGGCAGTATGAGAGATAAGTAAGACTTCATTAAGTGATATTGTAAATGAGCATAGCGACAAGCCTTTTGGCTGTCACTATATAAGTGGTATGAGACTTGAGACAGATGAGCAGACCAAGAACTAGTTCGAACAGAACACATGGAGCAATAGTCAGATATACGGATCACACGGGTAGTGTTAAGGATGGTAGTAACCACAATGAACAGGTGATAGTAAGGATTGGGACAGCTTAGGCTTAGCCTTACGGACTACGTGCTGGAAGTGACGGAGATCCTACCAATGGTCTCCGTTACCGGTAGACGAGAGGTGACTCTCTCAACAGTGTAAGAGCGTATATACCTTGCGAAAGGGGAAGCTTGACCCAAGCTATACCTGGTTGGATTGTAACTGATGTGTTTGAATTGTGACAGGAAAGGAAGAAATGTATGGATGGAGAACTGTATACTTGTACCTTCGGAATATTATCATGAATGTAATAAACTGACCTCTTGCCAAGCGCGTGTTCTTTGTATAGGATTGAGCCCCTTTACTTAGAATCTCTACCACTAAGAATTGAACTTTGATCCAGGATAACATCTATCTGGAAGAAGCTAGCAACTTCAACGAATAATCGCTAAGAACTCCCCATTATCTTAGTATAACACATTTTATTAACATATCCAAGTAAAACGAAAGATCTACGATAAGCGATATAATATCACGCAGTCGAATAATGAATAGACGAATCAGCACAGGATATGAATAAGTACGAACTTTAATAGGATACTCCCTGATAAATAAACGAACATCAAAATATAACCACCCAGCTCAACAACTTCAATTTTTTTTTATTTTCATGAAATTTCTTTTTACTTCCAAGTTAAAGACAAGTTTTAGACAAGGTCATCAGACATGTTTTTCAGTATGGCGGCCATGTTTTTATGATACGCCAAGTGCACAAAAACAACTTCAATTTTTTTTTATTTTCATGAAATTTCTTTTTACTTCCAAGTTAACGACAAGTTTAAGACAAGGTCATCAAACATGTTTTTCAGCATGGCGGCCATGTTTTTATGATGTGCCAAGTGCACAAAAACAACTTCAATTTTTTTTTATTTTCATGAAATTTCTTTTTACTTCCAAGTTAAAGACAAGTTTTAGACAAGGTCATCAGACATGTTATTCAGTATGGCGGCCATGCTTTTATGATACGCCAAGTGCACAAAAACAACTTCAATTTTTTTTTATTTTCATGAAATTTCTTTTTACTTCCAAGTTAAGGACAAGTTATAGACAAGGTCATCAGACATGTTTTTCAGCATGGCGGCCATGTTTTTATGATACGCCAAGTGCACAAAAACAACTTCAATTTTTTTTTATTTTCATGAAATTTCTTTTTACTTCCAAGTTAATGACAAGTTATAGACAAGGTCATCAGAAATGTTTTTCAGCATGGCGGCCATGTTTTTATGATGTGCCAAGTGCACAAAAACAACTTCAATTTTTTTTATTTTCATGAAATTTCTTTTTACTTCCAAGTTAAAGACAAGGTAATCAGACATGTTTGTCAGAATGGCGGCCATGTTTTTATGATGTGCCAAGTGCGCAAAAACAACATAAACATTTATTCTCAGGACACTTCTTTTCACTTCCAAGTTTTTGACAAGGTCATCAGACATGTTTTTCAGCATTTGGGGGCCATGTTTTTATGATGCCCCAAGTGTAATAAAAGAACTTCAACATTTTTTATTTTCATGAAATTTCTTTTTACTTCCAAGTTTAAGACAAGTTTTAGACAAGGTCATCAGATATGTTTTTCAGCATGGCAGCCATGTTTTACGATGCGCCAAGTGCACAAAAACAACTTCAAATTTTTGTATTTTCATGAAATTTCTTTTTACTTCCAAGTTAAAGACAAGGTCATCAGACATGTTTGTCAGCATGGCAGCCATATTTTTATGATACGCCAAGTGTGCAAAAACAACTTGAACATTTATTCTCAGGACTTTTCTTCTCACTTTCAAGTTTTAGAGAAGGTCATCAGACATGTTTTTCTGCATGGCGGCCTTGTTTTTATGATGCGCCAAGTGCACAAATAGAACTTCAAAATTTTTTATTTTCATGAAATTTCTTTTTACTTCCAAGTTTAAGACAAGTTTTAGACAAGGTCATCAGATATGTTTTTCAGCATAGCAGCCATGTTTTTGAACTATTGTTAATGTCTGATTAATACTGCTTGATGTGTATAGTTAATTTATCCATGAGTCGTTCATCCAGGTTATCGAGCCGATCAGCCTGCGTTTAAAGTTAATACATCCATTCCCCAATAGTTCAAAAGAAATGGACGATGAGGGAGCTGGTAAAGTGAAAGGTCTTTTATTCAATTAACATCTCATCCCGAGTCAAAGCCACAGTGAATAAGTCTCCATCAATCCACCTTCCCATCTCCTACTCAGCGATCAACCACATTTAGAATACAAGTTGTTCCAGCGCATTCCAGACCGCCCTAGTGCTTAGCTCTATCACAATCCTTTGTCCGAAGCTGTTGGTATTGGTAAACTCCAGTATACTGCGCAGGAGCCGTAGGTATTACTCCGAGCAGTTCTTCTAACCCTATGGTTAAACTCTAACTCCTAACTAACTCGCTCCCTACCTTTGCAACACCTTTTATACTGGTTAACAGGTGGCGCTAGGAGCGTAAAATGTCTCTGCCTAGAGGTAGACTTGCTAGGTCTGATCCTAACTAAATTATAAAAGATGATAATATATTAAAAGTACTAAGCTATTAGTACATTTTTATGATGCGCCAAGTGCACAAAAACAACTTCAAATTTTTGTATTTTCATGAAATTTCTTTTTACTTCCAGGTTACTGTGATTATGATGAATCGTATTAAAATTGCATTTATAAAACTCTGTATTCTCTTACATTTGATATTCTCATGTAATATTAACATCCCATTCCCATCTTTACGAATTCTTCTTTGACGGCCTCGACCTCTTTTATCAGAGAAACATGCAGATATTTTATTTACAAATAATCTTTGATATTTTAGTTTCTTTTTCATTAACAAGCGAAGAATCTCGTTATTTTAATAACGATTTCAGTTTTATACGAGATTATACACGTGCACTTGTATTAATGTTCATCCACTTGTAATATGAAGGACGTCTACATTTATAACATCAGATGCGTTCCATTAGCTACCATGTGGCATGTCGCAAAAATGCAAATGCGTTCACTCGAAATTTCATTAATACCTATGAGCAAAGAAAAAATTCTGTGCTATGAGTTTTCTCTTCTCTCACGTTATGCGACAAATCTAAAGCTAGATCTACAACGGGATTTGGAACGAGCCTGTAGGTGTTTCCATGCTGAAGCATCAGGAATTTAATCAGCGCGGGAAAATGTCCACCTAGTGAGCAGAATTAGAACCTTGTGTGACCTTTGACCCTGGGCTCTTTGCTGGTTCCCGGTAGTCCTGCTAATTCGTGTTAATGATATTGAGAACCAGCGAAACCTCACTGCGTTTGGAAGTCGTCTGCCGAGAGGAGTTCATGTCGGTAAATATCCGTTTTTCTCATGAAAATAAGTCATAAAGGTATTTCGATTCATAGATACGGATCATTACTTAAGAAGGAAGAGTTGTCATGCAAAGAAATAGTCAGTGAGCATATGTAATCTAATGTCACAGTAACGATGGTACTTTTGGTAGCCAAACGTTTGCTCTTTACAATTAGGCCTACACCACACGTCCACCACAGTGACCACACTACGCTGGTGCCCGCGCATCGAACTCACGCTATAGACCCCATTCCAGTGCTCGCGCATGCGCTGGTCGGTGAGAACATCCGGTACGCAAAATACAGTGTGGAGGATCCATTTTTCGAGCACAAAGCATGGCAAATTGAATAAGGAGAGACTATTTAAAGAAAAATAGATACATTTCGAATTCATGAGCTGAGGACATAATTATGGGAAAAAAAAGTGAAAATTGAAAAATATTTAAGAATATTACAAGAAATTAACTTTATGTATGTGTGATATGATAAGAACATCTGCCAGCACCATCATTTCTATGCTTTATCAGCATACGAGAGGCTGTGCTCGAAAAATGGATCCTCCACACTGTGTTTTGCGTACCGGATGTCCTCACCAACCAGCGCATGCGCGGGCACTGGAAAACGGACTATCGCTGAACGCCCCTTTCGTTCGAGGCGCGGGCACCAGCGTATGACCACACCTACGCTACAGTCAACCAAATAATCGACTCTCTACTCCCTATCATATGACGTATATTTTCTCATTTAAACCTAATTTAAAGCCCGTCGGCCCTGTTGGGCTCTGTTGGCCGACGCCCTAAAAAATTAGTATCAACACTGACATCACTGTCACTTTTGGGTAACTTAAGAGGCTTTCGAAACTAAAAATAATTATTTTCTGGGAATATTCCTGCTCTCGTCTAGACTCTCGTCTAGTGATCTAGGCTATAATAGATAGATCTACGTTATTTTATGTAATGGCTAGCGGGAGCAGCGGTGCTTATTGGAGCTTTCGAACGTAATTACGTCCCGCAGCGCCCGAGGTAAAATTCTCCCAATTATACTAACCTGTAGAAATGTGGCTGGAGATTGTACGCAATCTGATTGGCTATTGTACGCCACGTGATGCGTACACTCTCCTAACAGAGATAAGGATAGCATCACATGACCACCGTTACTATGGTTTGGGCCAATCAGCGTTGAGAATTATGTAAACAAACAAAATGTCGACGTCACCAAATGGATTTGATTGTCATCGCCATCAGCATTACGAAATCGCCGTATTTTTCAATAATTTGGCAATTTTTTAGGTTAATTTCGCTTGTGTAGCCATCACATAAAATAAAGAAGACACTTTTATGTCGTATTTCGGTCTGATATATTTATCCCAGCACCAATTGAACCTTGGCCTGACGGCCGCGGTTCAATTGGTGCTGGGGTAAATATATCCGACCTCATACTCCATAATCATGTCTTCTTATTATAGTATGATTTTCCTGATGCAGATCACAAGTTGAAGCTGGGAAAAAATCACTGTGATACACTGAAGTGTGCATGTCTACCGACTACTAGTCTAGAGTAGAGATCCCAGTGGAAACAGACGGTGGATCTTGAAGTCAATGTCAATGAAGATGGCTGCAGATATAAAGGTAGGACATATGTCATGAGCAACCCAAATGTGATCTGATATAACTGTTAGTGACAAAATGGTGTAAGTTCCAATTTCTGGTCAAATACAATGTAGCATATAGTAAAATATTGGCTATGAAATCTAACTTCTAAACCTTTGTTAAAATAGCTTTTGTTCTTGTGTTTACCCTATTAATGTGGATCCACACAACTTTTTACTTGTTTACAATTACAGCAAGAAGTGATGACATCACTCTCTTAGTATTTTCCCTACCAACCAAATATGCTAAATTCAGACTGTATATTTTCTAATCTTTTCAATAAATTGAATAATGAGTTTCCCTAAACTTTCCAGTAAATCAATACCTTTGGGTTACTAACTTATTTATTTTCATTTCTGTACATGTTCAGGATTCTTCCTAGAAAAAGATCTCATGTATCAAAAGCCCCATTTTTCTTTTCCTTAGGGGGGCTTTTTGAACATCGTGGGTTAATTTCTCTATATCTTAAACACAGTTCTGTAATTTTGATGCGGGAATGGCCCCCTTCAAGTCATCCTAATGCTGCCGAATTTTAACATCGGCAGCAAAATCAGCATGTCGAATACTATAATAAGAAGACACTATTATGGAGTATGAGGTGGGATATATTTACCTCTGGGTCCATTTAGGCCCGCGCCCGTAGGCGCGGGCCTAAATGGACCCAGAGGTAAATATATCCCACCGAATACGACATAAGGGTGTCTTCTTTATTTTATGTGATGGCTGCACACATTGACACTTGAAAATTAGCCCTTTGACATCGCCGTCGGCACTCCGACATCGCCGTCGGCACTCCGACATTTTGTTTGTTTACCTAATTATGGACGCTGATTGGCCAATACCATGGCAACGGGGTCACGTGACGTCGGAACGGCCCGAGGTACGTATAATCGGGAGAATTTTAGCTTGCCTGCAGCGGGGCGTAATTTCGTTCGAACGGCCCAATAAGCACCGCTGCTCCCGCCAGCCATTACATAAATAATGCGGGAATCCCGCATCCCGCACGCCTATATATGAAGATCCCTGCATGTTATAGGATGAACTTTCAATTGTGATGTAGCATAATGTAGCATAAATGTAGCTGTAATGATAAGCAATAGAGACTTTTCCGGACTTGGCCATCACGCTCTAGTGGCTTTGTTTGTCTGGGTGTTGCTATGGCGACCACCAAGCAGTCGGGGTCGGCACCTGTTACGTAATGCTGATAAGGACTGATTCAGGGCACCTGATTGGCTAGAAACTTTTATTTTTGAAAAATTATTTTAAAATATATACCATCCATGCACACAAATGACACATATATCAGAAGAAAGACAAAGATCGGGGTTATCAATACATATAAACAGAATTATGCAATTTTGAATAAATCATAAGATATAAGGTGGTGAAAGATCAGCAATTTACATTGGCTCAAAGAGAAAATAACCCTATGCTTGTCTGGGTAAAAACTCGTGGCCTATGCCCCACACTAGGTGGCGTGGTCTGGAAAAATCATTTATTCAACTAGTCATATTTTTCAGGAAATGTACAAAAAATAGATAAATTTTGGTCAAAATTATAGTTGAACATGATAATTTGCATCTATAACTGTCAAAAATTTTCAAAATATGTACAATTTGATATTTATGGGCATACATGTAGTTAAAAAGTAAAATAGCACTATGCGAACATAGGAGGATCAAATTTCCCAATGTTGGGTCTTGCTGCCTAGATCTTGAATAAATTAGTGATAAATCCATCAGTAATAAGACTTGATTCTGTTATGAGATTCGGTAATATCTATAGGTATAGGGGGAACGAATGGTGTAGCGCGCCGAGTCGGCGAGCTCTCCCGACGATCGGGAGCCCCCTGCACCACCTCTCCTGCCCTTCCTTGGCTCAGGGGAGATGATCTAAGGCTTTTTACTTGTTGTATACTGTTTGTTTAATATGTCTGTCTTACCTTTCAGGAATACTTGATCTTTATTTATGATTTAGACTGTAAAACAGTCTTTGGCCTTAGCCAGTTTTGGGCCAGCTTGGGCCCTGAGAGGCCATTTTGTTTTTATGACATCTTAGGGGGCCAGCAGCTCAGCCAATGGGAGCCAAGCTCTGTGTTTCCCGCCTTTTCCTATTGTTAGGAGCCTTTTTATTGGCTGGTGCCCATTTTGGAGGGAGACTCCATCTTGTTTTATCTGACTTCATCAGATTTCATCATTCTTAGCTTGGCAGTCAGAGAGTTCAGTTGTGGTGAGGGCTCTCCTCAGTTTTCCTATTGATCTCTAGTTATAGTGGCCTTTTCTCCACTCTGTTTTGTCAGTTCTCTATACAGTTTTAGCTGGGTTGTTGACCTTAGGGTAGCCCAGCCTGTTGTAGAGAACTGACTTTTATCAGAGTTTAGGAGTTTTATGCCACTTACTTAGTTCTGCCTTGTATTTTATGAGTGACTTACAGTGTTAGATTTTACTGTTGGAGTCTGTCATCCTTGGCCTGTGATCTTTATTTTACCAAGTTGTGGTGACTTCCAGGCCATAGGTTTTATGGACAGGACTTAGATTTTATCTGGCAGTTTATCCCCTGTTTACCTTTTAGGCCATTTACTTGACATGGGGTCAGAACTTTTGGTTTTAACTGTTAGTTTACTTTATCTCAGGCTTTAAAGCCTTGACTTTTAGATTTATTCTAAATTTACCCCTGTCTTAGAATTTACTTAGTCTTATGTACAGGATGCCTGTATTTGTATTTGTAAAGCTTTAAGCTTGTGAGAATCTACTTTGAAAGAGACTGTTGTAACTTTTGAGTGCTTTAATAAATATTTTCATATCTTTAATCTGTTTGATGTCTGGTTATGCTTTCACCTATTGCCAACCCTAATGGTCGAACCTGGGAGTGAGTTCCCATTTTATAGCAGTGCCCCTGGGCGCGCTACATTTAGTGGTGCCTGTGACCAGGGTTGGAGATAGATGTGATTGTGACCAGTACATTTTTTCGGCCTAGCAAAACACAACGAGAATTCATTCCTTTTCAGAGATTTTCCAGAAGGTTTTTTAACATCGTTTCCAGGAAGATGCCTCCCAAGGGTGAACAACCTAAGGTGAAGAAGGTGTGTTGAATTGCGAAAATTTATTCCTACCTATTAGTCAGGTAGAGTTTATTCATGTGAGACTGTTGCTATCCTAGTTCTGATAGACCCTTTTATCTCACATTTAATAAAGTTACCCTGTAATTGGAGAGAAATTGTTAATTTATGGGCTTGTTAGCCAAGTGATTTTCGTGATTAACCGAGCTCGCCTCAGGTCTGTTTCTGGTCTGCGCATTTTACGAATTTGAGATAACGTAGACAATGATCGAGTAGCTTGCGTTTTGAGTTTTGAGCAAGATTTATCAAGGCAAAATTTTACGGGTACTATCGTTGATACCTTTTGCCTTAGGATGGATTTCTTAAACCGCAGTCTGGGTTGGATTCTTACACCCTTCCGTTCAGGCAGGCGTTCTGGTGGCCAACGAGAGGCTGCCAGTAGGCAAGTGGATATTGTGCCTCGTAACCTTGACCGTGAGTGGGATCAGGCCTCTCATGGTAGTGATATTTCTACTTTTTCGGATGCAAGATCGCATCACGGGGGCCCGAGCCCTGTCCCTCAAGGGACCTTACGCATGGATTCTGTTAGGCCTAGCAAGACTAAGCCCCAAAAGAAAATGATCGTGCCCATGAAATATGACGGGTCAAGCGATTTTGATGATTTTATCGGCCATTTCGATGCGGTATCGTCTTGGAACGAATGGTCCTATGAGGAAAAGGGCATGCAGTTGGCCTGCTGTCTTGTGCAGGATGCCAGAGAGGTTCTGACCACTGTTGCCCTCCCTCTGCAGACTGATTATCAGGCCCTAATTGAGGCGTTGCAGGAGCGCTTTCGGCCTCCCGGGCAAGAGGCCCAGTATACATTCAGGTTTATGAATCGGACTCTGCGTGCCGATGAGTCCCTGGCATCGTATGCCCATGATCTTCGTAGGCTGGCTAAGCGAGCCTTTCCAGGCGAGCCACCTAATGAACGGGTGCTTATCAACTTATTTGTGAAGGGTTTGAGAGATGTAGGGATGAAGAGGCACGTGCACGCCTTTACCCCTGCTACTTTAAGGGATGCTGTTGATTATGCTACTGCTTATGGCGTCTATGACGAAACGGTGAGTGCAAGCCAGGCACCCAAAAAGAAGCCGGTGGCTGTTGCAGCGGCAGTTCAGCCAGGTTCTCCGGCTGGTGGTGAGGCCAAGGGCCAAACTGGCAAGGTTGATCAGCTCTTGAAGGAGCTTGAAGATGCGAAGCAGAGAATTGCTAACCTTGAAGGCCAGAAACCGAAGGATAGGCCCCACAGAAAAAGGGACATATCCGAGGTGGAGTGCTTTTGTTGTCGTAAGATGGGACATTACGCTAGTAGTTGTCCAGACAGATCTGGTGATAAGCAGGCCCAAAAGTTAGCCCCAGTAGCAGCTGTGCAATCTGGTGGTGCTGTGCAAGCCAGTGCTGGACCGACCCCTGGATCTGGCAATTTAAACTAATTTCGGCTGGCCCTCCGCCCAAGGGCAAAGCCACCAACTTAGTTGCAGATCAGGAAGTTGGGCAATTGATTTATGTCCGGGCAGTTGATGATGAGTGTTGGTTCCTCAATGGTTACTCTGCCGGATTGAATATAGAATGGTTGGTTGATTCTGGGGCTGGACATAGCCTGATTAACTTTGAGAAATTTATGGAAATGGACTCTGTGAAAAGACCTTCTCTCAAGCCTTGCCCTTGCCGGTTGAGGGGAGCTGGGGGAGAGGCCCTCAAAGTTTATGGTGAGGTGACACTTGAGGTCAGGCTCGGCCAGTGTTGGTATGAGATACCCACCATTGTTGCAGAGTTGGGCAACTTTGAAGGCTTACTGGGTATCCGGTACTTAAGGTCAGCTAATGAGTGCCAAATGGACTTGGTACGAGGCATTTTGTCAGTTGATGACAACAAAATCCATCTCCATGAAAGGGTGAATGATGGTGTCGCCCAAGTTAGGGCTGAGGTAGGATTTGTGGTACCTCCTGAACATGAGATGGTTGTCTCTGGAAGTTTGAGCAGTTGCTCACTTCAGGCAAAGGAAGGCATTGTTGAACCATCCCTTGAATTTATACACCGGACTGGTGTCTTGATTCCTAAGGCGTTAGTTCGCCAGGACCATGGGAGGGTAATGGTCGTGCTTTCAAATTTTAGTGAGGACCCGGTGCATGTTAAGCCAGGGACCATGCTTGGCACCTGGACACCAGCTGAGGAGCTGGAGAGTGAAACCGTTGCTCCGGTACTGACTGGGGAAGGTAGTCAGCCCCGCAGATCTTGCCCTGTTGAGCAGTTGCCAGAGCATCTGCGGCCACTAACGACTGACGCTGCTAGTAGGCTGAGTAAGGAGGAGCTTGGACTACTGGGTGGTCTCCTGGTAGAGAATCAGGATGTATTTATGGGGCCTGATGGGCAAGTTGGACGAACCGGGGTGGTGAAACATGCTATCCATACGGGGCAGGCAAGGCCCATAAAGAAGCCACCCAGGCGGTTCGCAGATTCCCAGAGAAAGGTAATTGAACAGGAGGTTGATTCAATGCTAGAGAGAGGCATTGTGAGAGAGAGTGACAGTGCCTGGGCCTCACAGGTTGTTCTTGTGGCAAAGAAAGACGGGTCAGTCCGATTTTGCGTTGACTACCGTCATTTAAATGAGGCCACAGAGAAAGATGCCTATCCTTTACCTTACATTTCTGACTGCATGGATGCTCTGCACGGCAGTCAGTGGTTTTCGACCCTCGACTTGGCCAGTGGGTACTGGCAGGTTGAAGTTCAGGATAGTGACAGGCAAAAGACTGCCTTTGTTACCAGAAAGGGACTGTATGAGTTCAATGTTATGCCTTTCGGGTTGTGCAACGCCCCAGCAACATTCGAGAGGCTCATGGAGAAGGTTCTCCGTGGTCTTCAGTGGGAGACCTGCCTTGTGTATTTAGATGACATCATTGTTCTGGGTAAGACGTTTACAGAGGCTCTGTGTAACCTGGAATCAATCTTTTCTCGGCTGAGAGATGCTGGGCTGAAGCTTAAGCCAGTTAAGTGTGACTTGCTTGCTGAGAGAGTTGGGTTCCTGGGTCACATTGTCGGACGTGATGGCGTCCAGTGCGATCCGAAAAAGATTGAGGCCGTCCGCGAGTGGAAGACTCCAACCTCTGTCACGGAGGTCAAGAGTTTCATGGGACTGGCCAATTACTATAGGCGATTTATTCAAGGCTTCTCAGTGATCGCTGAGCCTTTGAACAGTCTGACATCAAAGAGTAAGGAGTTTGAATGGACTGAGAAATGCCAGACAGCCTTTGAGTCACTGAAGGGAAAGTTGACACAGGCTCCCATTTTGAGCTATCCCTCTCACTCTGAAGAGGACCTATTTATACTTGACACTGATGCCAGTGATGTTGGGGTAGGAGCGGTGCTCTCCCAAGTGCAGGATGGAGAGGAGAGAGTGATATCTTATGCAAGTAAGACCCTGTCCCCATCCCGGCGTAGGTATTGTGTGACCTACCGAGAACTCTTTGCGGTAGTGCTGTTTGTGAAACAGTTCAGACACTATCTGTTGGGTCGAAAGTTTAAGATCCGAACAGACCATGTGTCCTTAAAGTGGTTGATGCGTTTCAAGGACGCTGAAGCCATGGTGGGACGATGGGTTCTGCAGTTGAGCACGTTCGACTTCGAAATTGAACATCGTCCAGGGGTCAAGCACGGTAATGCTGACGCCCTGTCACGGAAGGTACCGAAACGTAGGATGGCATGTTTACGGGACTTGTGCCCAGAATGCCCCACCGGTGACCAGTTGCCCACAAAAGATGTGCATTCTGTTGAGACCACTAGTTGTTTTCAGCCAGACCAGAAAGGGGAGGGGCCCCTTGGGTTAGACCAAGGAAGTACGGCAGGGTTACTGTCTCCTGGTAGACCCACATGCTCCGGAGGGTTGGTGAAGGGTTCATCACCCAGGATGGGGAGGGAGGTGCCCTTCAAGCCAGATTCCAGTTTAGCAGCAGGGGAGCTGTCGCCTGGAAGGCTTGCGTGTGCTGGAGATTTGGCTGAGGGATTGCCGAGAGCTCAAGAGAGGGGGTTACCCTCTGGGCTAGACCAGGGAGGTATGGCGAGGTTGCTGTCACCTGGTAGGCCCGCATGTTCCGGAGGGTCGGTGTCAGGTTCGCCACCCAGGATGGAGAGGGAGTCGCCCTCTAAGCCAGGTCAGGAGTTTATGACAGGGGTACTGTCGCCTGTGCGGCTTGCATGTCTTGCGAAGGAGGTGCCCGAGTTGTCAAGGCAGGGCCCCATTTTACCCTCTGATTATATATGTGATGCGCTGAGTAGCGACAGTGAAGAGGAGGAGGCAGGCAGCTTAACAGGTGGCCAGACTGAGTGTGAAGGTCCTGAGTCCCTTCCAGAGGGCAACAGGCTGAGTAAGTCTCAGGTTAGGTTCTCCTTGGGACAGGATGCTGTGGTCCATCCAGTGGTTTCAGATGCTGAGGGGCAGGTGGCCAACCCAGAAGGACTTGGGGAATCAGTGTCTGAAGGTGGTGAGCCAGAGGATGGCTTGGTTGATGAAGGACTGCCAATTGAGCCCAACTGGTTGAATACATGGTCCCTGGAGAATCTCCAGGAGATGCAGCAGGATGATCCTGTTATTGGGAGAGTTCTCCAGTGGAAGGTGGATGATGAGGGCCAGCCAGATAGGGAGACCTTGCTCTGTCATGACGAGGATACCCGTGTAATCTGTGCCCAATGGTCAAGTTTAGTTGTCCGGGGTGGAGTTCTGTACAGAGAGTGTGTTAAGGGGAAAGGCCAAGAGGCTGTGTCCCTCCTCCAGTTAGTGACCCCCCTGAAGTTACGTTTTAAGATTTTCCATGAGGTCCATGCAAGTCGTACCGGTGGGCATTTGGGAACGAAAAGGGTTATCGCAAAGGTACGCCAGAAGTTTTACTGGCCGCGATGCAAAGCGGACCTGAACCGATGGTGTAGGGAGTGCAGTGTTTGTGCACAAATTAAGCCTGGGCCTCGCCACAGGGCGGCCCTGAGGCAGATCCCTACTGGATGCCGGTTGGACCGTGTCCATGTTGATGTGCTCGGTGAACTTCCCGAGACTGACAATGGAAATAAGTACATCCTGGTTTTGACTGACCATTTCTCCAAGTGGGCCCATGCTTGGGCCATGCCCAACCAGCTTGCCCAGACAGTAGCAGACTCTTTGATGGTGGATTTCTTTATGGTATTCGGGCTGCCGAAACAACTCCACACAGACCAAGGGCCCAACTTTGAGTCACACTTATTTGCCCAGATGTGCAAACTGTTAGGCATTGAAAAGACCCGAACCACACCTTACAGGCCACAGTCAGATGGCCAAGTGGAGAGGTACAACCGGACCCTTCTCCAGATGTTAAAGGCCTATGTCAACGATAACCGGGATGACTGGGATGATCACCTTCCGTATGTTATGGCTGCCTACCGGGCCACGCGGCATGAGAGCACTGGGTGCACCCCAAATCAGCTCTTCCTGCACAGTGAAAATATGCTGCCCATTGACCTTATTGCAGGCTTACCTCCTGTGGAGGAGGATCGCTGGCATTGCCCGGTAGAGTATGTTGAGTGGACTCGCCAAGTTATGGCTGGAGTCCATCAAAAGGTTTATGAAAACTTGAAGACAAGTAGGGTACGGCAGAAAAGAAATTATGACCTCCGAAGCAAGCCAACGCGATACCGCATGGGGCAGTTTGTCTGGAGGTGGTACCCTCCCTCGTTCAAGCGGAAGCTTGGTAAGGGATGGGTTGGACCGTACAAGGTGGTGGGCTGTCCCACAGACCTAAACTGTGAGATTCAGCGGTTCCCAGACAGTGGAACAATTAGAGTCCATGTGGACCATTTGAAACTCCATTATGGAGAGGTGCCCCCTTCGTGGCAAGAAGGGGAGGATGACGATTCGTCAGACCCAGAGAGTGAACCTGAGGAGGTCATCCCTGATGTTGCAGAGGTTGACCAGGGAATTGGACCAGAGGTCATCCCTGATGTTGGAGAGGTTGACCAGGGGATTGGACCGGAGGTCATCCCTGATGTTGGAGAGGCTGACCAGGAGATTGGACCAGAGGTCATCCCCGATGTTGAGATTTACCGGGAGATTGGGCCGGAGGTCATCCCTGACGCTGCCAGGACTGAACCGGCAAGTGAGCCGGAGGTTGTCCCTGATGTTAAAGGGGCTGATCAGGAAAATGAACGGAACGCGATTCGTACCAACGATGCGCCCGACATTACGATAGCGCGAAACCCTCGTGATGGGACCAGACCAGAGTCAGACCTGCGGCGTAGTTCTAGGGCCCGTAAGGCCCCAACCCGTTTGGACCTTTAAGAAGTATTTAATTGAGATTGCTTAGTGATTGTAAAGCTGTTTACCTGACAAGATGTCCTTGTATTGAGGTTCTATAACCTAGGTTTTCTTTTGTCAGATGAAGATACCTCCCCGCTGTGGTACATGTGGCCAGTCGTACGACGACTACCCGGGGTTGTTCCGGCATCGCGCCCGAGACCACGGGGACGTAATCTACCAGTGTCCGCTGTGTGACTACCTTAACACCAGTAGGAGGACGATACTGGGAGGACACAGGAGGGTCCGACATCACGGTGCCCCAATTCCTCCAGAGGACGTGAAGTTGGTGACGTGGGACGATGTGGCGCCGACCTTGGATTCGCCTTCCAAGGGGGCCCAAGGAACGGGGCTGGAGGCGGTGCCGGCAGCCGTGCAGAGCGAGACTGAGTCGCAGCGAACAGAGACTGTGCGCCTCATGGAGTTGCCAGTTTCTCTGTTAACCAGGACGACGACAACAAAGATCCACTATTCAGGTGGTGCCATCGTAGAGAAAGTTGTGACCGAGGTGTTCGACCAGAACCCGGGTGGTGCACCCTGGGTACGTACTTCGGAGCGGTCTATCCCACCTGCGTTGCCAACAGATGGCGCCAGTGGTCCTGTTGGGGATAGGCAAGTGGCGGGCTCTTCTAAGGACAGCTCTTGGCAAGGACGCCTCCGCCGCCGCTGCCACCCGCAGACCTACAATGACTGCACCACTGAAGACAGTTCCGACGAAGAGGAGTAAAAAACTTTTATAAGGACTATGCCTGGCAGAGCCGGTAGCCTTAGGTGCTGAACTTTTGAAAACAGAGACTTGTAGTTTTTAAGTAGTTTTAGCTATATAGTTGTACATATTTGTATTTTTGTACTGTTCTTTCCTTTTAGGTACAATGCGAGGACGCATTGGTGCAAGGAGGGGGGGGTGTAGCGCGCCGAGTCGGCGAGCTCTCCCGACGATCGGGAGCCCCCTGCACCACCTCTCCTGCCCTTCCTTGGCTCAGGGGAGATGATCTAAGGCTTTTTACTTGTTGTATACTGTTTGTTTAATATGTCTGTCTTACCTTTCAGGAATACTTGATCTTTATTTATGATTTAGACTGTAAAACAGTCTTTGGCCTTAGCCAGTTTTGGGCCAGCTTGGGCCCTGAGAGGCCATTTTGTTTTTATGACATCTTAGGGGGCCAGCAGCTCAGCCAATGGGAGCCAAGCTCTGTGTTTCCCGCCTTTTCCTATTGTTAGGAGCCTTTTTATTGGCTGGTGCCCATTTTGGAGGGAGACTCCATCTTGTTTTATCTGACTTCATCAGATTTCATCATTCTTAGCTTGGCAGTCAGAGAGTTCAGTTGTGGTGAGGGCTCTCCTCAGTTTTCCTATTGATCTCTAGTTATAGTGGCCTTTTCTCCACTCTGTTTTGTCAGTTCTCTATACAGTTTTAGCTGGGTTGTTGACCTTAGGGTAGCCCAGCCTGTTGTAGAGAACTGACTTTTATCAGAGTTTAGGAGTTTTATGCCACTTACTTAGTTCTGCCTTGTATTTTATGAGTGACTTACAGTGTTAGATTTTACTGTTGGAGTCTGTCATCCTTGGCCTGTGATCTTTATTTTACCAAGTTGTGGTGACTTCCAGGCCATAGGTTTTATGGACAGGACTTAGATTTTATCTGGCAGTTTATCCCCTGTTTACCTTTTAGGCCATTTACTTGACATGGGGTCAGAACTTTTGGTTTTAACTGTTAGTTTACTTTATCTCAGGCTTTAAAGCCTTGACTTTTAGATTTATTCTAAATTTACCCCTGTCTTAGAATTTACTTAGTCTTATGTACAGGATGCCTGTATTTGTATTTGTAAAGCTTTAAGCTTGTGAGAATCTACTTTGAAAGAGACTGTTGTAACTTTTGAGTGCTTTAATAAATATTTTCATATCTTTAATCTGTTTGATGTCTGGTTATGCTTTCACCTATTGCCAACCCTAATGGTCGAACCTGGGAGTGAGTTCCCATTTTATAGCAGTGCCCCTGGGCGCGCTACAATAGTATATAAGGGCAGGACCCCATGTAACCAGTGAGCAGTTAAGAAAACCTTTCTGTGGGGTATGTATGGGAGCTTGATAGTGAACCAAATCATTGCGGGTAGGCTTGGCTAGGTGAAGATAGCTGAACAACAGGCCGTATTCCACATACCGATTTTGATGCTACCGATTTTGTATTTGTGTGGTTTTCTCTGGGAATATGATATTAAACTTTACATGCTATATACCATGTGAAAGAGAATTATAAATGCCTTCTAATGATATATGACATGTCCATATTCAACCCTAATATCTGCTGCCGAATTTAAAATCGGCAGCAAAATCAGCATGTCGAATACAGTCTTAAGGATCGTGAATCAAGGAACTATACAGACACTAGGTTGGTAGTAAGTAGGGGGAATGAGTTAGACTTATAGGTAGTGTTATTTCCCTAGTAGTAGAGCACCTGTGCCAGATCAACGGAGTGGTAATCTCTACTGAGACCTTTTTGTATATCCCCCCCCCCCCGCACCGTGTCTGCGCAAATATTATGAGTACACTGTACAGTACCTATAGAATTTAAATGCTAGAAAAATTGTGCCACTAAGCTTTTGTTTCATGTTATCGACAATTCCTGTGTAATGTTCATGGTAACACTTTTTTGACCGTCAGCCCCCTGCCTTTGCCGAGCTGAAACAAATGGACTTCCAGGCTATGTTCAAGAAGCACTCCTGGAAAGACCCAACAGAGGTCAACATCGAACAGTATTTCACTGCAGAAGAACTTGCTGAAATGTGCGAGTATGAGAAGGATCGTCTGAGGAACATCAAGAAAAACTATGAAATGATGTTAGACCTTGGTAAGAATATCGGTTGTCCACGATTCGGTGCAAAATTAAAGACCCTATGAGACCCTTTGAAAAAAATGATTATCGTCTAGGCCTCGAAAAATCATGGAAAAAATAACAGCAGTTTATTACTTAATTTCATAAAAGCATGGACGAAATACAAGGGATGAGAAAGGTTAACTTAAAAGTCTTAATCTCAAAAGTACAATTTGATACTGCAATCAATACCGGGAACTTACTCGATTTTGAGGCCATGTATACGATCATGTCGAAAATATCTGTAAACCGTCACCTGTTTTTTTTTCCAGGGCTGCCAGCAAAGAAACCTCATTTCATGATCAAGAACCGTCAGAGCTACATAAAACCGGTGGTAGAGTCAACTTCAGAGAGCGATGGTGACTGGGTACCGTCAAAGGAAAAGGAAAGAGCAAAACGAGCAAGTAGGTTTTACATAAAAGGGTCAAAGGCAGGGGCGGATCCAGAGGGAGGGAGGCACGGGGTCCTGAACAAAGAGGGAAAATGAATTAATGTTGCGCGTGCCATTTTAGTACCTAACCTATATGCCGTACCCCCTGGAAATCCTCGATCTAACACTGGAAGATATCTTTCTTATCATCGTATGTAATAAGTATAACTAACATAAGTGTTAGCAAACTTGCACAGCCCCTCCATGAATATCTATCGATATCAATCTCAGCTTATTAAATTGTATTTTCTATGGAGCTGTTAAAATGATGGTCATGTGAAATATTCACGTACTCTTTTGATTAATCAGGAAATGAGAATGATATCTTCTAATCATTTAATTGGTTCAGTGACGACAAAGTCATCATGGAATCCACCTACTCAGATAAAGAAAAAAGAGAACGTGGGGAAGCCAACAAAGAAAGAAATATCCAAGAGAAAGGACAAACGAAAAGTAAGTGACTAAATAGAAAAACGAATTTTTATTTCTAATCACATTTGTCAGTTTTAGTTAGATAAGTACACCTAGTAACTTACATATTTATGTTAGTGTTGTATTTCTTGATTTTTATTTTCAGAGACACTAATTTCAGGCATCATACCGTTCCTTTATTTTAAAGGAATTTCCTTTAAATTCCTTTATTTTTGTGAAAATGGGCAAAATTCCTTTATTTTCCTTTATTTTCGTGAAAAATTCCTTTTTTTTTTCTAGAGTAAGAAAATATCACATTATCTCATTAAATGCATAGAATTCCATATTATTAGCGATAAAATTGCAAAATTTTCTAGCCGTCGGTCGATCCAGGTCGACATGTCGATCGACATGAGTCGATGCATTGATCGAAGTGAGTCAACGTGGGTCAACACAGTGCTGCACAGAAATAATCAACAGGAAGGCAGTCCTGTTACAATATTACTTGCCTTATTTCATGTTTAAACTCTCTAAAAGTTCTCTAAATATTCCTTTAAAATTCCTTTATTTTTCCTAGAAATCCCTGTAAATTCCTTTAGATTCCTTTATTTTTACGAAAAAAACTTCCTTTAAATTCCTTTATTTTTTTGGGAGGGCGGTATGATGCCTGTAATTTTTGGACACTGAAATATTGAATTTCTTTTTTTTTAAATCAATAAATTGTTCCATGAAGCCCTACTCCCACTAGGGCGATATGCGGCCTGTTCTTTGTATTTTCGAATGTTCGGCTGTAAGCATATAGTATTGGAAAGAAAACGTTTGATCGGAAAAATGGCAAATATCAGCCCCTTATTATAAGAAATTCTACTATAGTCGACTAATTCAGTCCATTGGGTACCAGGCTATGTTTAATGTTATGGAAATTAATTTTCTGTCATGTTTTTTCATATCTTTGAAAGTCCTTACTAATTTTCGTTTTCATATCATTGTAATTATTCTCAGGAGATGCCAGTTCGTACAAAACGTGATGCGTCGAAAACATGTACAAAAGTGGATAGAAAAACGAAATCTATACCTATTCCAAAATCAACGCCTGCCGGTGACAACACAATTCTTTCACTGTTTGAATCCGATTCTGAAGATGAAGATTTCGAGGGCTTCTCCGTGGATGAAATAGCTGAGAGCGAAAGAAGGATGAAAGAAATTATCAAAAGAAACGAGGCACTTCTACAAGATCTAGAAGCTGGGCGTTTCGATTTGGAAATAGACGAAGGTATTATCATGGAATTAGTTTTTTTTAGTTTAGTACAAACATATTAATTGAAATGTTTATTATAGATGCCTTTAATTCCATGATAATATTTCTTGCTAAAACAATTAGATAATACTATGATACAAAAAAAAGAAAAAGAATTATTTGGCGACCAAGTGACCCCTATAGACACCAATACTCAGATTTCCTTATTCCAAGCGATGTCCCATGGCCCATGGGAATCCATGTTCCAATATAATGTTCGGGCCTATCAAGCTAGTAGGAAGTAACACTAATGAAAAATGACTATATTTTGGTGCTGAGGGCTCCTTAGGAAACGCGTGTGGACAGCAACGGAATTTAAAACAAATTTCCCTTTCTTCCTTATTTGCTCTTTGAATGGTATAACAGTGTTGATCAGGTGGCGCAAAAGTATTCTGCTTTAATTCCTATACATTCTTGTTAGAAAATAAAAGACAGTTATTTGTATATCTTATCTCATATTAAGAGGAAGCTGGGGATGAATCTCCAGTTGCCCGACCTAAGGACATTGCAGAGGCCGGAATGTCAGCTGGCAGAGAGACAGAACCCCCAAAGCGATACCCCCGCCGCAGTGTGTCCAGAAAGGACTACAAGGAGCAGGAACTTCCTAAAGACGACGATTATCTTTGTAAGTAAACTTTCCAAAGGTAAACGGTGTGCGAGGCTAACGCCTGCTCGTCGGCCAATGGCTGACAATTTCATATCAGGGTCTACAATTTTTGTGAAAAGTGCATTAAAATCGGCCTGGATTGTACCCAGCAAAATTGTTCGCTGGAATCATGCCAGTGGTGCTCCTATCTAATTCTAATGCTATTCTGAAACACAAGGGAACCAGTTTCAGTCGATCTTCCGGTGTTCCTCACGCCCAAGTCGGGCAGCGCTAGAGGCCACGCCGTTCACGCACACCGCAGGCACCTGCTGGCTGTTTCAGTGGGTTACCCGCAAGGTTACCCACAGAAGCATTAAGTCCCGCGATGAATCAATGCCCCAGGCCTTCATGTACAACGTGGTAGTAGTCTTGTCTTATGGCATTCCAAATTCCCTAGCTTTTGGACGGATTTCTTTCATGGAAAATACATCGCCACTCGCTGCCAAAACTCCGCTACCACTCTGCAACAGCAAAGCCCTTTGACAGGCTCACACTCGGCGCAGAGCGTACGGCACACGCAAACAGGATTTCACCAGATTTCACTGAGAATTCCTGGTCCCAAAGCCACATTGTAACAGAGTTGATGCTATTTTACCCGTCCAAACTGTACTAACAAGTTACCGAGAAGTTTTGCACACCAATCCGCTGGCAATTGGCCGTCCGTTACGCAACTCCCGCATTTTTGCCCACTCCCGAAATGTGTTACAAAATCTTGTGTTACAGCTATGCTTCTGATTCCTGTGTATACTGTACTACTGTAAAGCTTTCTTCTTCTCTACACACGTAGAGAACAAGAAGAAGGCTTCACGCTGGTGTACAGATAATGCTACTTCGGGAGCAAAGGCGTGGAAAGTGCTAACCTCGGCCCGATAACGCATACTTCAGAGCCTCCCATAATTTCACTTCAGATTATTTTACGTCATATCCAGCCTATCAAAATGAAAGTCATGTATTTATTTCTATGTTCTCATATCTTTCAGGATCCTATAAATATATATATGTCGTATGGTTTGATTATTTTACTATTTAGGCCTGGAACACATTTGCAATTCAAATATTTTCAGACCATGTTTCACAGATTTAAGATTTAAAATGATTCAAAGATTAAATGATTTGTGAAATTGTCACTATAACGTTATAGTGTTATATTTTCAGGCTCCTACTTATTGTATGGTTGAATCATTTTAGGCCTGGACATGTTTGCAAATCGAATATTTTCATACCCTATAAAGATAAAAAAAGAACTGACACTGGTTCATGCATGGGCACTCACACTATAAAAAAAAATTTTTAGGCCTTATCCACCCTACCAAAATTATTATTTATAAAACTATGTTCTCAAACCCCTCAAGCTCTTAGATATTGTATGGTTTGGTCATTTTAGGCCTTGACACGTTTGCAATCTGAATATTTTCAGACTATGAAATGTAGAAAAAAGAAACACTGACACTGTCAAGCATTTTTATTCACCCTCTGAAAATAATTTTGTTTAGGCCATAGGCCTATCCAGCTCATCAAAATGAATTATGTACAGGAAACTATGTTTTATGGCTTAGACTTCCTATATATCGTATGGTTTAATCATTTTAGTCCTAGACAAGTTAAATATTTTTTTCAGATTGTCACTTTAGTGCTACTTCAGAACCACCTATATTTTTATATTTAAAAAAAGATTTTGTTTTTAAATATTATGCTACATAAAGTTTTTGTTTTTTAGCTTAACTGTATTAGCTAATTTCCAATAATTGCAATGGGCGAAATCCTCGTTCCCTTGAACGATCAATCTTTCTATAAAGGCGATCACGTAGATCTTGTTCTGTGTTTGGTTCCCTTATGTCACTGATCATTTTTGCGCAAGCATTCAGAAAAAAACTTGTGTACTAATGTTGTAAAGTAACTAAGTTAGATTTCATATGAAATCAAAATAGGCCATATTAATTTTGTTGAATATTGATACCATTCGTACTATTCAACTGAGTAACTGATATACCTGTATAAATAACGTTTCGATTCATACACAACTTCATAAGGTTATTTTCGGAGGGAGCATCTGCCAAAATTGTTTTTTGAAGAAGTATTTGTACTACGTAAAGAAAAAGGTAATGAAATGACACTGTTAAATATCAATCTCGTAAATAATCATGCTGTTTATAATTAAAGCCATACCTTTGCTTTAGATTGTGAGGAATGTGATCACGAATATGAGGGTGACTGTCCTGTACACGGACCCTTAGTCGTCATTGAGGATACAAAGGTAATTACTGTACTACATACAATAGCATTAAGAGTTTTCCCTAACTTTTAATTACATATTTCCACTGTGGTATTTCACTCTTGCAGTTGTTATATAGACTTTTATGCACAGTCATAGTATTAGCAGTATGAAACAACCACAAAATATATACATGTGATAAGTTATAATCATGTAAGTTCGAAATTAAAAGGAGAAGAGAGACAATAAATTTGTCTGCATATGAGAGGGGGTGTTGATAGGGGGTCCCTCGATTGAAGAAACGCCATGTCATGTCGTTTATTTGTTCTCTTAATGTTAATTTTAGTAGTATGAAACAACCACAGAATATGCTGTAAAACCCCTAATTAAAGCCGCACTCTAATCTAAGGCGCACCATTACTTGTGGCTTTATCTACACCATTTTTTCCCCCATGAGTACCATTGTAATTAAGGTTGTGTAAGCTCCTTACTTAAGCCCCAGTCTTATTTCTGAATTATCCCTTATTCAGGGTACCAACCACACAGGGAAAACAGGGAAAATGGCAAAAAGAAATCCCTGACAGGGAAAACACAGGGAATTTGGAAATTTTGCCAAAACACAGGGAAAACACAGGGAATTTCATTTGGCCAGGTTCTGAAATTCATGATTCTCAAAATATTAGGGATTTGACTTTTTGTTGTTAGGTTGTCGAGATTTTTTCTGCATGCAGAGGCTTTTAAGTTTGAACAACTTTCTGGATATGACACAGGAAAAAAAAAGTTGCGGGACAGGGAAATCTCAGGGAATTTGAAATGGAGTTTCGGTTGGTACCCTGCTTATTAAAACCGCAACTTCAATTAGCTGTTTTAAACATGTCAGTTTGAGACTCAAAGCAGAAAAGACAAGGATTTCTTCAACATGAGGAGAGGGTTCTGATGGCTGGAGGGGGAGGGGGGGGGGGGGGGCTAGGTTGCTATGTCGTGGCATTACGTTTTTCCTTTCACGTCACCAAGGCTAGCACGCTTATGTTGACTAATAAGGCCATAATATCATTCTGTTGATTTTAAGGATCATTGTTTACCCAACAAAATCAAAATAGAGATTTTTAATTCATCTTATGACCTTTATGAATCTGTGTCAAAAGGTAGCTAACGATGGGTCTGATGCGAACCGAGCAGAGCACAGCTTACCAAAGGGTCTCATGGTTAAGAAATCCAAGATTCCGATGGCCGGAGAAGGAGTCTGGGCTGATTCACCAATCCCCAAGGGAATCCGGTTTGGACCTTACGAGGGTATGAGGTTGGAGGATGATGAAGTAGCTCAGAAATCTGGCTACTGTTGGGTGGTAAGTCCCTTAATCATACGTGTTTTTTTTTTGTTTTTTTTTTAAAGAACTCAAGACAGGACTAAAATGATTTTTTCCGTAGATAAGGTTGAAATTATAACTATTTCACAAATATTACTTTTGATGTAAACAAGTATTCTTAATGACTATATAACATGTTTAGTTGTAATACGATGTCAACTAGATCTGCATCAAAAAGGATACAATTGAAACCAATGTTACTCTTGTAGATCTATAAAGATGGAAAGGAGGTTTCGCACTACATTGATGCTGAAAATAAAAGCTATGCGAACTGGTTGCGGTTTGTGAACTGCGCCCGGAATGAGACTGAGCAGAATCTGTTGGCCTATCAGTACCACGGTGCCATTTACTACAGGACAATCCAGCCCATCTCCAAGGGCAGCGAACTCTTAGTCTGGTATGGGGATGAGTTCGGCAAGGAACTGGGAATCACGGAGGGTCCCGATATTCAAGTGTTATACGACCAAGCTCGTAGGTTCAGAAGTGAAAAGATACCATTCAAAATTCCCTATGACTTCCTCATTTTTCATTGTATTCCCCTGTTATCGTTTTACCAAAATAGTATTTTTATAAATCATAATACCAGTTTCAACCGTCTAGAATGTAACAATAATTTTGTATAAGCATGAATATACTTTTTTTAATTAAACGTTTATTTTCGCGAAAAAAAAAACACAACACTACTGCAGGGTATAGAAATACACCACTAACTTCTTTTCTGAATTTTTTTTTTTTAATCGTGCATAAATACAAGAAAATATTAATCTGATAAGTTAGGCTAAGGCTTATAGACTCCACCAAATTGAAACTGGATTTTACAGTATATCATGCCCGTTATAGAGAGCCATGCCCGTTATAGAGAGCCATTTCCCTCAAAAATACTGAAAGTCACTCATATGTATATTTTCACCTCATTTTTTGGGGAAGAAATACACCTACCATAACGTTGTTTCCCAAAATAGAGTAAGAAATTCCATTTTGATCATCAAAATCTTAAGCCCCCATCCCGGTACAGGAGAATATTTTCTGCATAGATCTGGACTTATCTCAAAAATGACCCAAAATATCAACAATTCGTAATTTTAAAAAAACACTAAGTCTATGTCAATCTGTGACATTGTTGAATATGAACCTAGAGGCTAGCAATAGCTTTCAACCGTAGTTTGTGTTTTGTATTTCAGGTTTTGAGATGTGGCCGTGTGAGGTGTGTGGGCAGGTGTTCCCCTCAGAGCAGTGGAGGGACCAGCACAGGAGGCAACATGGAGACAGGACGGGCAGCAAACACTACGTGTGTCAACTGTGTAACTACTCTACTCATAAGATTGCACACTATACCAACCACATGAGGACCCATACCAGGGAGAAACCTTACAGCTGTACTGTATGTGGGAAGGGCTGCAGTCAGTCAGGTCACCTAAAGGGACACATGAGGACCCACACGGGAGAGAAACCTTACAGCTGTACCGTCTGTGGGCAAGGCTTCAGTGAGTCAGGTAACCTAAAGGGACACATGAGGACCCACACGGGAGAGAAACCTTACAGCTGTACCGTCTGTGGGCAGAGCTTCAGTATGTCATGTAGCCTAAAGAACCACATGAGGACCCACACAGGTGAGAAACCTTACACCTGTACTGTCTGTGGGCAGGGCTTCAGTGAGTTAGGTCACCTAAAGAGACACATGGTTACCCACACTGGTAAGTACCCACACACATGTGGTCTGTGTGGTAGGGGGTTTATGCAACCATGTGAACTGCGGAAACATCAACACAAAGTGCACTGACATGCATGTGGTTTGTATGGTAAGGGGTTTGTGAGACCGGGTAAACTGAGGGAACATGAACACAAAGTACATTGTTAGTCTTGTAACACTGGTGGCAGCAATGTCATGTGTGGGCAGGGCTTATACGTCAGGTAACCCAAAGAGGCGACATGGTTACCCACACCAAAGAGCACCCACACACGTAATCTGTAGTAAGGGCAATTGTGACGTGATGAGCAAATCTATATTAATTTTATGGTGCCAATTTCAGAATGGAAGACATCACTCGTTATGTTCAGGTCAAAGCGGAACATAACCCAGACCTCTCTAATACTCATATATATACTTGTGGTTGTGGTAAGACCAAGTAGACTGAAGAAACACCAACACAAAGGAGAATCTCTATACAGATGCTCACCGTGGGAAGTGTACAAATTCTGCTGAGGAAACATCAAGAGGGAATGAGCGGACTTACCAACGATCGGGCACAAGAAGTGGTCAACGGACATTGGATTGGTTCAATGTGTGGACATGGGTCTTCAACATCAACACAATGTGCACTTGATGAATAGCATATCAAGGTACACTGATACCGGTACTCAGACTTTACTGACAGGACCAGTCTATAGACCTTGTGCAGACGTGGTCACGTGATCACTTTTTGGTGATCACCACGTGGTGATCAAGACCACATGGGTAAAGAATTAATACAAATGAACCAATTCTAAGTAATGATAGTTGCAAACTATTAGGCAGTGAGGCTATTTGTAGCATAATACTATACTTTAGATACTTCAGACATAAGAAAACAAGGGTTATAAATTGATCACCAATATGGCTGCCAGCCCATTATGGCAGTTATGACGTCATCTGCACAACGTCTATAATATAGTCTTTTTTCTTCTACAGGACCAGCCACTAATATTTAAAAAAATATTCAGAATAGTGTACTTGAAAAAAAATACAAAAAACAGACAGAAATGTACTTGTAAGTTTTTGTGACAAAAATTTCCCCATATAATAGAAATTATGTGGAAAACTTGTTTTCAGTCGGTGATATTTTCGACCTTATCTCTCGGGATATGGCCTCCTTGGTTGTCATCCCAGCCTGTTGTAGCCCAGTTTGCCGACCCTCAGAGTGAAAAAAAATATAGTTACTTTTGTTTTGATTTGAAATATTCTCAAGTACAAGGCTACAACAATTCACAATCATTCCTGCTTTGATATATTGAACATTGACGGACATGTCACAAAAATGTATTTTTCTGTTACTTTTTTTTGATTAATCAGGATTAACATTTACAACTGGTGGCAGGGACCTTTTCTGACCGTTCCTTCAGTGGGCTTTTCAGTGATAAAGTACGCCCCAGTCCGGTAGGGTCGGATTACAAATTCAAGAAAATGTACATACGTAATATAAGGTTATGTATAATCCATATATGCATAACAGTACGTAGAATGCAGTTTTCCTATGTTTTCTTTGAGGAATGTAGGAATTATTTAATTAAATTTTGTTCTGTAATCAATGAACGTATTTTGAAACATCTTTTCCAGTTGTTTAGATCTGTGACATACATACCTGGTTTTAATTCAAATATCTGTGATATTAACCTCTAGTCAGTGTTCCATATTTTGTAATTGTTTTAGTTACTTTTTTTAGAACAATTATGTTTATTCAATGTTTTTAAAACACCTGTTTTGTTAGAAAGATGTTTCTCCAAACAGATATCAATAATGGTTGTATTTTACTTTTACTGACAATGTTAGTTTTTTTGTGTTTTTTTTTATTGATGATACTTTTTCTATATCATTTTGTAAACAGCAAAAATGTAACAAAAATCAATAAGTTTGACTCGTAAATATAAAATTACTACAGGATACCATCCACGCAGGTCATAAAAGGTCTCAACTTGATTTTCTCAAATCTAAGGCTTTAAAATTGATAGTTTTGCAGCTAGAGGTCGTCTTAAATTCTTTGTTTTTTGAGAAGTTAAAATGAAGTATTCATGAAAATTCTACATCACACTTTCCAATTAGTACACTTTCAATTTAGTTCATATGGTATGTTTTGAAATGTTTCTTTGCACGCGGCAATTAGGTCTTATTTTTTTCCGAATCTTGGTCTCAAAAAGGTCTTGCATTGATTTTCAAAAATGTGTGGGAAACCTGTATGGACTTTAATTGTTTCTGACTGAGAGGTTTCATATGCAATACATATGTATGATAATGTTTGTGCCACGTTCGTTATTTCAATGTTAATATCTTAAAGTTAGTCGTTTTGAAATTCTAATGATATTGTATTTTGCGTATTATCTGTGCTTAAATAAAATATCAATCTAGTTCCCTTCAGTTTAGATGTTTTATTTCATTTCATATCATTAATAGAAAATTCGCACAAATCTGCATTATCAGAGCATACATAAATGTTTAGATATCCTTACAATAAGTTACATAGTGTAGTTTAACCATTAAAAGATTAAGCTTTCTCATCACCAATAATTAGCACACATACATTTTGTATCCAATGACTAGTTCGGTGAGCAAAAGTTGAGATTAATTAGAGAATCACTGGATAAAGAAGGATAATACTGGTTTCACTAAATAATGAATGTATAAAGTTTACATCCACGAAGACGTTTTCAAAACATACTGCAACATCAAGCAGATATTTAATTATCTTTTACATGTTCATCAAGTTAATAGAACACACCATGATGATCTGAGAACATAACAGGTGCCCACGAAAGATCGAGAATATTTTATCAAACATAAGGTCTTAATTTTTTTTTCTAGCTTGAGGTCATAAAACGGTCTAAACAATGAATATGTTATGAAATCAAATTATTGTGATATACAAAATGGAATTATAGTTGAGTGACTTTACTGACTACCATAACTTTAGTCTTAAAGGGAGGAGCCAGTGATTGTAAACTCTTATATTGTCGTGACCCTTCCCACCCAGGCAGTCACCCTGCCAATTTTCATGTCTGTATCTTTAATAGTTATTTATTTATCTGACTTTTTCTAAACCACACTAAATATTGTTGTACAAAGGTCTATTACAAAATTTGCAATTTAAAAATTTAAAAATAACGTCTGTTTTGTGTGACGTCACCCACAGACTTGTATTTACTGTGGATCAGGGGCTCAAAACGTATTTTAAAAGTAAAATCTACTTTTGAATGGGGGGGGATTTATTTTTTTGCAATAAAACTTAACATATCGCTATTTTAGCTATATATCAATAACATAATATGTGAAAAGATAAATGATTTTTCACTGGCTCCTCTCTTTAAAAAGTTTTATAAAAAGATCTTAAATTGAATTTTTGAAGCATGAGCACTATGTTAAAAGTTTTGAAATGATTGAAACGCACCCTGTTCCTCTTCACGGAGTACATGTGTATACTGCTAAACTGCTTACAGATTGTCACCTTAACATGACATTTTTCAATTCCACCTTGAAAAACGTCATGCAAAAATCTCACACATACAAAAATAGCTACGTTATAAACTGCCATAGGCAAGTTATATTTCTGAGTATACCTATCACACTTCACACGTAAATATTCTAGCTAACCTTCTTAAGAGTTACAGAGTAGGTATTCCAACAGAGGGTTCACTCATAATGTATGCTTTGGCGCAAACATCAAGCGTACCATTGTAACTTCCTGATAAGCGCTTTCAATGCTGCCACAGACTTCTATAATTCTTTTTCCATGAACAATAAAAATTCTCCTGGTAAATGTTTTTGGTTTCACAAAAGTGAGCTCGGGGCAAATTTTACGTTAGCAGGATTTATAGGTAAATGCATAGTTTCTTGGCTTTGAGACAAAGCAGTCAAATCCCAGTTAAAACCAGTCAAATTCCATGACTGCTGAAAAAAATCTACGACTTTATGAGACTTTCCAATTCCATAATTTTTCCACGATTATGTTCGTTTTCCAAGTTGCGCGTGAACCCCGACTTTGGTTACACAAGCTTTCTCATTCCACAAAAAAGCTTATTTCACACGGGTTCATATTATTTAGTTGTGTATTTACAAAGTACGCTCATTAAACAAAAGGGAAATGTGGCACATAAGTCCACCCTCTGTTGGAATAGATCTACATAATTGGTGCCAGCCCCTAAGTCTAAAAGATGCACCCAAAGGCTTGAATCAATTCCTTCAATATTTCCTTTTAGGATATTCTGTTCGAGAGACAAATTCTTGTTTCTGTAATACCAGTAAAAAACCATGTTTCTTTTTACTACAGTTTTGGCAGGAGTATGGGAATACAGTAAACAATATCTATTACAGGGTCCACACTGCACAAGGAAAACGGGGAAAAAGCCCTGTCAGGGAAAACGCGGTATTTAAAAAAATGACCAAAACATAGGGACTTCTGAAGTTCTTTTTGCCGAAATTCAGGATTTTCTCATTCTTAAGATTCAGGAGATTGCACATTTCCAAAGATAATATTTCAATTTTCCCCTGAAACTTCACACGTGTTTCATTTCTAAACTAGAAATCTCTGAGGTCAGAACAAATCATCAAAACCCTTATGGGGAAAATTTTACTATGGGACAGGGAAAACACAGGGAATTTGATCGTGAATTTTGAGTGGGGACCCTGCTCATACTAAACTCCTACTTCACCTAACGTAAAAACAATAGTTGTGGTCATTGTGACTTCTCCTCTGCTGCTTTCTTTTCCCCACAGTTCGTTTTGTCCCCATTGGCCGCCGCTTCCCGTTTCCGGCGCTGGTCACTGCGGTACTCCTGGTAACGCTTAATACACAGTCCCGGAACCAGGGCGGCGGTTGCCATGGCGAACAGTTTGATCATGGTCCAGGGGGTGAACACGTTGTCCATGGAGGTGAGTTGGGAGAGTAGACTGCCCGTCTGGACGCAGATAAAGTTGTACGGCATTAACCCTGAAGGAACCAAAATATGCGTTATGACGGGCTGGTAACAGTGATTGGGTTATGTGTGAATCGGACAAACCCGCGCACAAGGCATGATATGAAACGCATCTATGATAAGCCTTCAGTCTTACTAGTATTACTGGATATCTCACACACAAAATTCACAATTTTACTCTCAGTGTTCCTTTTTATTGTCTCATGATAAATGATTTTTTAAAACTTTCAAATTAAGATAATTTTAAGGCCTAAATTTAAGACATTTTCAGACTTGCGTGGGCATCCTGTACTTGCGGCTTCTGATATTGCGTGTAAAAATATAGTAGAGTAACTTTCTGATATTAATAGACATTCCATTTTTCAAACTCACCAAAGAAAACTGAGAGGAAGAAGAGGTGGGTGGGTACCCCACATATAGGTGACGCCATGTTGAGGAACCAGTTGGGCGTCATCGGGAATAACCGAAGAAACATGAGGAAGAAAAACAGACTGTCAGCATTCTGCTCAATCTGAAAAAAAGTAGATACATTTTGGTTATTACAATATGCTCGCGATAACTTCAAATAAATCTATTTCTTATGTCAATTAAATGTAAACAAAAAAATCTTATGTAAACGTTTTAAAGGAACAAGTATGTTGTTTATAAAGTGAAGACCTAAATCCTTAATTTTTCTGGCACGCTAAAATCAAAAGTTCTGCATTATAATCACTTTGTCTATACATGATGGCAAAATCTGACTTTTGCCTGGTTATTGTACATTTGGATAATAGTAACGTACCTCGTGCAGGTGAAAAGAGTTTCTACGACTGCAAGCCTCCAAAATTATTTGAACATATAATTTGCCATATAATGCTTATCTGTATATGAAAAATGACATTAAAATAGATTTAACAAAAAAGAAAAATTCCCACCTTGGTTTGTATAAGTTTGAGTTGGCTTGGGAAGTACTTGACAATGTAGGAGCGACCGCATACTTTGGCGAGAAGGAAGCAGAAGGTGGCACCACCTGCACTGAGGAAACAGGTGAGTACGAAGCCCACCCATTGACCGAACAGCGCCCCGCCCAGCAGGTTCTGCAGGAAACAAGAAACGTATTTTGTAGTACTAAACCCACCCACTGGCCCAACAGCGCCCTACCTAAAAGGTTCTGAAGGAAACAAGAAACGTGTTTTGTAGTACGAACCCCACCCACTGACCGAATAACGCCCCGCCCAGCAGGTTCTGCAGGAAACAAGAAACATGCAATGTAGTACGAAGCCCACCCACTGACCCAACTGTGCCCCACATAATAGGTTCTGAAGGAAACAAGAAACGTGTATTGTAGTATGAAGCCCACCCCCTGACCGTACAGCGCCCCGCCTAATAGGTTCCGAAGGAAATAAGAAACGTGTATTGTAGTACAAAGCCCACCCACTGACTAAACAGCTCCCCACCTAATAGGTTGTGAAGGAAACAAGAAACGCATATTGTAGTACGAAGCCCACCTACTGAGTACGAAGCCCACCCACTGACAGAGCAACACCCTGCCTAATAGGTTCTGAAGGAAACAAGAAACGTGTGTTTTGTTACGAAGCCCACCCACTGACCCAACAGGACCCCACCTAATAGGTTCTGCAGGAATCAAGAAACGTGTATTGTAGTACAAAGCCCACCCACTGACCCAACAGTACCGATACCCCTCATGGCAGGTTCTGCAGGAATCAAGAAACGTGTATTGTAGTACAAAGCCCACCCACTGACAGAGCAACACCCCGCCTAACAGGTTCTGAAGGAAACAAAAAATGTGTGCTGTACTACGAAGCCCACCCACTGACCCAACAGTACCCCTCCTAGCAGGTTCTGCAGGAATCAAGAAAAGTCCCCCCCCAACTGACTGCCCAGCTCCCTGCCCAGCATGTTCTGAAGCAGAAATACAAGCTAGGCGTACAGGGCTTTATAGAGCAAATCTCCAAATAGAGGCGATCTCAGTGTTACCTTAGGAGTATCTTCCATGATCCTTCAGTGACCCCCTTGTTGATCCTTCCATGAGCCCTTACCCTCACAACCTTCGCTATGACCCTTGGTACGACCATTGGTATGACCCTCGGTACACCTCTACCCCTTCACATCCTTCACCCCCTTACTCCCATTTGAAAATAAACATATAAAAACATAAATTAAAATAAATATTTTACTACATTTTTCAATGACTACCGTAATACCCCTAATTTAAGCCGCACCCTAATTTAAGCCGCACCCCAACTTTTGGGTTTATTTTTGGGTAATTTTTTCATAATATTTATCATGAATGCCATTGGATTCAAGGTTGTATAAACCCCTTATTTAAGCCGCACCCTTAAAGTGGAGGCCTTGCAGGCTCTTATTTCAGAAAGTAACCCTTATTTAAGCCGCGGCTTATATTAGGGGTTTTACGGTATTCTAGTGCATTGGTGATGCAATACTGTCATAGGAGTCTGAGGGCTTACACGGCATGATGCAATGACGGGCTCTTTGAAAATCTGATGCAACTCTACTATCCTTTGGGTCAGTTATCCGGGCAGTTTGGCATAGGTGGCGCTGCTGTAGTAGTCAACATTGGTGAATACAACCCCATAGGAACAATGCTTAAGAATCAGAGTTTAGGGTCTAGCAGCTAAATGGTAGTACCTTTTACAAAATTCTGAAAAATGGTGATATCATCTACATGTATATGATAAGCACGTAAAATTTTGTAAATTACTGCATACTTTTGGAGTATTTTTCATTGTTTTTCTGTTTTTCCCTCCATCCCTCCCCATAGTCTTATCATAAGTTGTCAGGGAGTTGTCACCCACAATGGCGGCCAGATAAGGGTCCTGGGCCTAGCAATAAGTTTGATACAGCTCAAAAAGTGCATCAAAAAATTGTCAGATGGAGTGTTGACCCAAAATTCATTCAGAAACCCATAAACCCATCTTGTATACATAAAATTAAAATATAAAAAAATATGGCTAGGTTGGCCCTGACAATGTTTAGCGTGAGCAGGGTGACTAAAACTATATCACCACAAAAATTAGTACTCACCAGGAAGACAGAGCCGGGGATGGCGAAGGCCTGCTTAAAGAGGTAGGCGGTGCTGTAGAGCATGACGACGTACCCCATGTGGTTAGTTCTGTAGTGCTCTAGTAGGGTGGCCAGTGCCTGCAGCTCCTCCAGGGTCGATGGAAACTTCAGCGCCGTGCTGCAGGGAAAAATGACGGTGCAATTATCATACATAAGAACATGTTTCGCCCTTACAAATTTTGAGTCTGATTCTTTTTTTTATAAAGTGAAAAGTTTCACTGTACAATGGTTACTTTATTTGTTATATACCACAAAAGCGGTTGAATAATTCTCTATCGAATGTTGTACATTTTGTGGTCATATTGTCAGAAAAATAACAAATACAAAATCACCAGAACCAAAACCGGCCTGGGGGGGGGGGGGGGGGGGATTAACGTACAATGGAACAATGTTCCCAACAGCCTGAACCCAGTCATAATAGTCAGGAGTTCAATCAAAACATGATCAAGGAGGTCTGTGTGTGCCTGTGTCTGTGTGGGAGGGGAGGGGACATGTGTATATTTGAAGCTTCTGAGAAAGCCATCAAACCTCACAAAAGCTCATATCGTGACCCATAAAACCTCTCCATTATTAGTGGCAGATCCAGAGGGGTGACGCGGGGGCGCAAGCCCCTCCCCTTTTTCGGCAAATTTTGCGTTTTTTTAATGTAAAACTCGTCCAAAAAGCAATTAAGCAAAAGTTTTTCCAATAGCACCCCCCCCCCCCCCCTTTTCCAAATCCTGGATCCGCCAGTGCATTTGAAATCAGAAGAAGATCTCATTAATGTGAATGATATTAACTCGACAGGGCTCATATTATAGCCGTCTCCCGCCGCCTACCCGGGGCAGGTAAACTTGAGATTGGGCAGGTAAGTACCACCTTAACAACTCAGCAAAGAAAACTTTTCTCGGGCAGGTAATTTTTTCAACGGGCAGTTCAACAGAGCAGTACCATGTCAAAGTAGCAGTCACATTGAACTGCTTAATGCTGAGCCCTGAACCCACATCAACCACAGTTTATGTGTAGGATGACACAAGAAAGTCACAGGACGAGGGTGCTAAGAGACATCCGCCCAAGCCTCACTTTGGCTAGTCTCCCGTACCGAAAGAGTTGGTTAACATTACCAACCTGCGGAGGCAGGTTCTTAGAATCAAGGGGCTCCAGACATGTATACATACATGTATATGGGTAATGTGTCTTTTCAATTTGTCACATCCATGTCATATTGTAACAACATGAGGAATTTTTACATGGAATGATTTCAAGCTAAAAGACAATGAATATTCGCTGTGAAATATTGGATATTTTTCGTATGTTATGCAGGGAAGGGGAAGAACAAGATGTCTGAGGGTATATACCATATGAGGGCCCCGAATCGACTACTTAGAAAAATCGGAACGTGTATGATTTCGCAGGAAGTAGAAGGGAGGCCACACTATGCAAAATCATAATTTAAAAGATACCATGAAAAAATCTAACTTTTAATAGTTTAGATAATTCTTTTTGATATTCAACAATGAATTTTAATATCATAATAATATATTATCACTCCCTGATTATAGTCATGTAAGGGCTAAAAAAAGAAGTCACATTAAAAACCCATGTGGTGTAACCTGCCTCAGCCCTATACCGTCTGGTGCCCCTATCTGTTATCACCAGTACATAAACCATGCCGACCACGGAGCACGGTCCTCCCACTTCACACTTAGCCAGACAGACCCAGATAAATTGCCTTCTCTTCTGGGCACTCCTAGTGAGTGGAAGACTAGAAATCCCCACAGGGAATACTTTTATCTGGGGGCGGGGTGTGTATATATAATGTATTAGAATCCTATTAGTATCATAAACCTTTCTTATGTAACTGTAGAATTATTTTGATTAAAAGAGCTGGTCGCAGAGTATTCAACTGGTATTTTGTAATTTTGATTCCAGAGAGGTATTACCTGTATATCCAAAGCAATGAACAGACGTCAACATTTATTATACTTAACCTCCATTCATACCTCTTGCACATATTTATTATAGCTTCTAGCTCCGGGGCAGTTCGCTTCCTGTAGTAGACGGGCTTAGGGTAAACTAAGGGACGTTCTCTCAGAGATATGGTCTGAGACATGAGCCAGAAGCCCGTAGTCCATAGAGAGTCAAACCAGCTGAAGAATAACACCTACTGGATGGCCAGACCCACAGGAATTCCAAGACGAAATTCACAAATTCTGTGTCCTAGAAATAGGTACGGAAAATCATTTTATACTAAACCATCTTCAAAGATGTTTAAGTGATTACCCCAGGCAATAAGCATGTCTTCCAAGATTTCATTTTGTTAACGACAGAAAAGGTGTCCTCAAATTGAGTAAATATGTCAAATTCAGTCTGACCAAAAACACCTGTAACAAGTACTGAAGTTCCCTATAGATGTTGTGCACATGACGTCACATCAGTGAAATTGGGCTGGCCGCCATGTTGGTGATCAATCTATAACAAATATTTATGCCCTATTTTCTTAATACAATCATACTGAATCATAATTAACAATAAATATCATTCAGAATTTAGGATTTTAGATTTATTACAGACCCACGTGGTCATGATCACCACATGGTGATCACCAAAAAGTGGTCACGTGACCACGTCTGCACAAGGTCTATTGGATATGCGTGGAGCCTTATTATACTTCTGTATGAGGATTCTTTTGGTTCTCCTTAGCGAAGCAACTGGACCATTGAACCCATTACTGCATTAGAATAAACTTTTGAATAATACAGTCTAGACTACAAATCTATAATGAATATATGAGGGAAAAAAAGATGGCTAATGACTACCCCTTACCTGCTAACACTAATGCTTTCCTCGGGTAGGGCCGGTACTCGTAGACAACCAGTAGACACACACCCCACACACCGCCCCTTAGCTGTTAACACTAATGCCTTCCTCAGGTAGGGCCGGTAGACTCGTAGACAACAAGTAGACACACAAACCACACCTCCCCTTACCTGCTAACACTAATGCCTTCCTCAGGTAGGGCCGGTAGACTCCAGTAGACACACTCCACACCTCCCCTTACCTGTCAACACTAATGCCTTCCTCAGGTAAGGCCGGTAGACTCGTAGACAACCAGTAGACACACACACCCCACACCTCCCCTTACCTGTTAACACTAATGCCTTCCTCTGGTAGGGCCTAGATACTCGTAGACAACCAGTAGACACACACCCCACACACCACCTCCCCTTACCTGTTAACACTAATGCCTTCCTCAGGTAGGGCCGGTAGACTCATAGACAACAAGTAGACACACAAACCACACCTCCCCTTACCTGCTAACACTAATGCCTTCCTCAGGTAGGGCCGGTAGACTCCAGTAGACACACTCCACACCTCCCCTTACCTGTCAACACTAATGCCTTCCTCAGGTAAGGCCGGTAGACTCGTAGACAACCAGTAGACACACACACCCCACACCTCCCCTTACCTGTTAACACTAATGCCTTCCTCTGGTAGGGCCTAGATACTCGTAGACAACCAGTAGACACACCCTACACCTCTCCTTACCTGTTAACACTAATGCCTTCCTCAGGTAGGGCTATTAGACTCGTAGACAACCAGTAGACATACACACACCCCACACCTCCCCTCACCTGTTCACACTAATACCTTCCTCAGGTAAGGCCGGTAGACTCATAGACAACCAGTAGACACACTCCACACCTCCCCTTACCTGTTAACACTAATGCCTTCCTCAGGTAGGGCCGGTAGACTCATAGACAACCAGTAGAGAATGGCGCTACATGATGCGAAGACCACTCGTAGACAACCAGTAGATACAAACACACCTCCCCTTACCTGTTAACACTAGACTCGTAGACAACCAGTAGACAACCTCAGGTAGGGCCGGTAGACTCGTAGACAACCAGTAGAGAATGGCGCAACATGATGTGAAGACCACTCGTAGACAACCAGTAGATACAAACACACCTCCCCTTACCTGTTAACACTAATGCCTTCCTCAGGTAGGGCCGGTAGACTCGTAGACAACCAGTAGAGAATGGCGCTACATGATGCGAAGACTACTCGTAGACAATCAGTAGATACAAACACACTTCCCCTTACCTGTTAACACTAGACTCGTAGACAACCAGTAGACAACCTCAGGTAGGGCCGGTAGACTCGTAGACAACCAGTAGAGAATGGCGCAACATGATGTGAAGACCACTCGTAGACAACCAGTAGATACAAACACACCTCCCCTTACCTGTTAACACTAATGCCTTCCTCGGGTAAGGCCGGTAGACTCGTAGACAACCAGTAGAGGATGGCGCTACATGATGCGAAGACCACTCGTAGACAACCAGTAGATACAAACACACCTCCCCTTACCTGTTAACACTAATGCCTTCCTCGGGTAGGGCCGGTAGACTCGTAGACAACCAGTAGAGGATGGCGCTACATGATGCGAAGACCACTGGGAGCCACAGGATGGACGCCATAGGGACGTCCTTAGTGCCTGAAAAGTGAAAAGAGAATGTTACTTCCATTAGCTCAATAACCTTAAACGATTTCCTCACATCGTCATCTTAATTTTGATATATTTTAAATTCACAATTTTGTGGATATTTGAGTCAGAATCAATTTCGCACTTTCACTTTTCCCCAGATATTTCATAAGCATAAAGTAAGTGGAAAAAAGGACAGTGGAAAAATAAATACGTTCACAGTAGTTAAAAGTAAAATGTGTCTGACAGATGACAAAATACTTCACAGATACAGTTATTTTCAAAAACGTGCCAATTGCTACACGTGCCCTCATACAGGAATAAGCTTGATGCGATGCTGCCTTCATGTTAGACTTCTACCACTTGAATCGGTAAATCATAATTCAAAATGTGAATTGAAAAAAAAAGAAAAAAAGCTCGACCTACAAGAGCTTAGTTCTCAATGCAGCAAGCATTACAAAATATCTAGAAGCATACGTCAGGAATATTTATGAACTAGTTCATGAATTCAATTCTGATTATTCTGCTCTCTCTATGTATAGAGTTGAAGAGAACCAACGATGGACTGCACTAACCTAGCCTCTTCATTCTCAGTCCTACTGTGCTCCATCAGGGTAGAGTTGAAGGGAACCAACCATGGACTGCACTAACCTAGCCTCTTCATTCTCAGCCCTACTGTGCTCCATCAGGGTAGAGTTGAAGGGAACCAACCATGGACTGCACTAACCTAGCCTCTTCATTCTCAGTCCTACTGTGCTCCATCAGGGTAGAGTTGAAGGGAACCAACCATGGACTGCACTAACCTAGCCTCTTCATTCTCAGTCCTACTGTGCTCCATCAGGGTAGAGTTGAAGGGAACCAACCATGGACTGCACTAACCTAGCCTCTTCATTCTCAGCCCTACTGTGCCCTTCTAAGCTGTAACTCTGCCTCCCCTTACTCTAGTCTCAGATAAATAGCTGGAACCCAACAACGGTTTGGTCTGCTGCCAAAGGGACGACCCAGGGGATTCCCAATTCCCACCGCAATCAGAGAAGGGAACGTTTGGTATGTGTTACATATCAATCGTTTAAGTTCTCTTACATAATATATTACTTAAATCTGATCCACTTTAGGTTGACGTTTTACAGATCATCATAACCATAATACACTCCAAACGTACTTGCAATCGCAATGTGCTTTTTTTTTTCATTCACGATTTTAAGATATCCAGTGACCACACAAAAATGTGTAATCATGTTCAATGGGCCCTGGATCCTTGAAAGTTAATGAAACACAAAATTAAAAATCTGCGCCAATAATCTTTTTTTTATTCATTTTTTTTTTACAATTATTATTTTTGAAAAGACACAAAATTAGAGGATGTACAATGCCTCTTGTCGCATCTCTAGCTTCTGCTTACCTCTGGTATAGATCTACCTCAGGTATACACGTACCACTTCCATTTAGACTCACAATAGACAGTTCTCAAGCATTCACTTTTTGTATCAAGAAAACATTAATCTATTGTTGTTGGACCTAGTCGGTGAAGCACTCTAGTAATACCTTGGAGATAAGAATTAAATATCTCATTCAACTAAAAAAGATTATGGAGCTACAGAATTGACACTTGTTTCCTTAGTAACCCTAATCTTCCATATTGTTTAGAACCAATATGGCGCTGTTGCTAGGGGAACCATTCAGTCGGCCGTCCTGACTTATTCTATTACCCACGACTTCTTATCTCTGTTCTTCCCACATCACCAGGTTGCTACGCAACAGGCGAGGTAAGGTGGTTCAAGTTGCCATGGTTACCTGAACCCCGAATCTCCACAATGTGAGTACCACTCTTACAACAGTGAAACTACCTGTACCGACAAAGGAGCCCCCAAAGCCGCATTCCATTGTTTATCCTTCGCGTTTTGATAATATTTTTTCCATTTTCTAGGTGTATGGGTGTTCTTTTCTCTGAGTACAGGTAGGTAAATTGTTATCGGTCCCTCGCTTGATATCACAGCGAAGTGTCCACAGGGGGTAGGGGTAAGTCTGTGTAGGATAGTTTGTTTACACTAGGGAAATACTCACAGCCCGTTCACCCATAGAACCCCTTTTCATTTACTGCCAAAGTCTTTGATAAATTTTAATGGAAAACATTTGGTAATAGTATTAGTGTCCTTATCCTAGAATACCGATGGACGTTTTATATTGAGATTATCTTCCGTTTAGTGCATGTTTTTTTAGATATTGAATTATATGCATTATGCAATTATAACTGTTAAGTCATCTTGAGTGAAGTGGGCAACTCTAGGGAAAACATAATTAATTAAAGCAAATAATCTGCAGCCTATATATATTAGTATTTAATGTTGTTTGCTGTCACCTGTGGAAGTAGACTATTGTTTCAATGTTTACTGCGGAATAATGTATTGCACTTCATGACCTACCTCATAATGAGAACTAATATATCATCATAATTCCTACCTTTTCAGCAGGTAATATGCCGTTACATAAAAATGTCGAGTTGGTGGATGATGATGATGATGTGTTGGAATCCTCTCAGCGATTTTTCAGCTATATCGAGACCAACTCACATTTTTCGCTTTGTACAAAGAACTGATAACCAAATCCAGGGGTTACTGTACTGACAGCAAGGAAAGATGGTCCAACAGACACTTCGGGGACCTAGGACCATCACGCAGAAGTCCACCATGCTATCCACTGGACCACCCCTCCCACCTTTGAGTGGGCAGAGCACCTACTTAAAAATGGTCTATTCCTCCACGGCGCGGCCCCAGGTAGACTGGGAGACCGCCGCCCCTCCCGTTGTTGTCTTTTGGGGGTTACCTCACAACTCCTCCAGCCCCTGCCGTGCCCGCCTCACCCACCACCCCTTCACCACAGATCCGATAGCTCCGGAGAACCCCGCTCTACCGAGGATCCAAATATACCTGAGGGACGCAGGAGGGACGCAGGAGGAACGCCGCGCGTCTCACCGGGCCGACCGTGGAGGTGTGGAGTCGGCGTAGGAGTGGAGGTACTGTGGGAGAGGTACAGGGGGAAAACTACCAGGACCAGGAGGAGGAGGAGGGCAGGGGGTGTTGCAACAGGGGTAGGAGGAGGAGGGGAGCCCGGAAGGTCCCGCGGAATTTAGTGCATTGGAGGAGGAAGGATTTACATCTCCACACAACAGGATCGTCCTTTAATCCCTCCAGGGTGTGAGGGTTTGGAGATTAGCGGAGATTTGGGCGGTAAGGTGCAGACTCCCAGCTGAGAAGAATGGAGTACGGCCGAGACAACAGTAAGTAAACAGGGGGGTGTTTTTAATATAGCCCCCTACACCTGTGGAGCCTACCCCTGCCCCTCACATTCCAAGAAATGTCAGACTCCCCAGTCCTGTGCTCGTGGCCCCAAAACCTCTCAGACCCGCCGTACTTATCTATCTACTCAGCGCCTACTTAGTCGGGTTAAACATTACCGATAGTACTAATTGAGTAGTTAGGTGAATAAAACTGATAAACAAAGAAAGACCACTTTTGACTCGAGCAGATTTACAATGGATATTTTCCTGTTCTATTTCGACCCGGACCCTCCCAATATCTACATATTAAGAAATGGCCGCATGCAGTTTCTGCTTGAATTCAGAGAAATTATGAGTATGAATATACCACAGACATTGCAAGGGACATAAACTGTCTTTAAAAATGATAATACCTATTTCATAATCTCTGTTTCTCAGCTAATAGCAGTAGGACTCCGATCCTCAGTTAAATATGATAATTATCTTGTGTAAGTGACCACGTGGCAGTGCTTGGTTATCAAGCTCGAGGATTGCGAACGAATAATACAGTGGCAGACGTCAAAGCAGAGAGGAGAAAAACGATGAATATTTGGGGGAAATTTATTTCGGGAATTTCCATGAATAGTTTATACTAGGCTGTCGGCATCTTCAGGGGGTACAGAATCCAATGTAGTTTGTGCTTGAACTTAACGTCCAAAAGAATGTAATAGATTTGCAAATAGTCTGAGGAAATCCACACAAAACAAGTAATTTTCAATTTAGTTTAGTGCTTATTACAAAAGAAAACTTAAGGCCCAGTTTTCAAAGAGATGACAGGGGACAATAAAGATGCATACAAACATAATTGAAGGAGAGACGTATTTTGTTTTTCGTTTTTTTAGGGTAAAAAAGAAAACTTTGCTACGTACTAACTATGAATAAGAGACGTAGAATAGCTTTATCTTAGAGGCATTAAAACGTCGGATGATAAAACATCCTACATCTTAGTTATACTTTATGATACTACGGAGTTCTGAGTGCGACCAGTTCGATGAAACTGATTTCTAGGAAAACTGTCAGCATTCAGAAAATGCAGCCTAGCAACTATGACCAGTTTAAATCGGTTTATGAGGGAAATCTAGGACACCCTGTCGGTGCAAGCATACTGAGCTGAATGGAGTAGGAGTTGGTGTAAAAACTCAACGTGTTAAACAGTTAAACTGGTGGGGAGGGGTACAGCGACTGGGAAGACGGGACTGGGTGTATAGTAAAGGGGTGTTGAAGCAGGATGGATTCCTAGATTTTTACCAGCTTGCATTAAATAAAGGAAGTTAGAAGTTCTCGTGGTAAGTGTTAACATGGACAGCGTAAGGTACCACGAGACTCAGGGCAGAGTTTGGAATGTATTTAGATTACCGTAATCCCCTAATTTAAGGCGCACCATGAAAGACACTTTCTTACTGTCTTTTCAGAAGCAACTAGAATAAGAACTGGAATAGCTTGGAACTAACACATATATATTCTAATTCAAAATCCCCAAAAAGTAGGGAATCCTACAAAAGTAGAGCAGCTTCAACGACGGTAGTTGTTGGGTGAGGCCAGAGAGGGTATGACTTTCTGAATGTACCTGGTTGGTACGGTAGTTGTTTAGGGAGGACAGACAGGGTATGACCATCACGGAATGTACCTGGTTGGTACGGTAGTTGTTTGGAGAGGCCACAGAGGGTATGACTATCACTGAATGTACCTGGTTGGTACGGTAGTTGTTGGGAGAGACCAGAGAGGGTATGACTATCACTGAATGTACCTGGTTGGTACGGTAGTTGTTGGGAGAGGCCAGAGAGGGTATGACTATCACTGAATTACCTGGTTGGTACGGTAGTTGTTATGGAGAGGCCAGACAGGGTGTGACTATCACTGAATGTACCTGGTTGGTACGGTAGTTGTTTAGGGAGGACAGACAGGGTATGACTATCACTGAATGTACCTGGTTGGTACGGTAGTTGTTTGGGGAGGCCAGAGAGGGTATGACTATCACTGAATGTACCTGGTTGGTATGGTAGTTGTTATGGAGAGGCCAGACAGGGTGTGACTATCACTGAATGTACCTGGTTGGTAGGGTAGTTGTTGGGAGAGGCCAGAGAGGGTATGACTATCACTGAATGTACCTGGTTGGTACGGTAGTTGTTGGGAGAGGCCAGAGAGGGAATGACTATCACTGAATGTACCTGGTTGGTACGGTAGTTGTTGGGAGAGGCCAGACAGGGTACGACTATCACTGAATGTACCTGGTTGGTACGGTAGTTGTTATGGAGAGGCCAGACATGGTATGACTATCACTGAATGTACCTGGTTGGTACGGTAGTTGTTGGGAGAGGACAGACAGGGTATGACCATCACTGAATGTACCTGGTTGGTACGGTAGTTGTTGGGAGAGGCCAGACAGGGTACGACTATCACTGAATGTACCTGGTTGGTACGGTAGTTGTTATGGAGAGGCCAGACATGGTATGACTATCACTGAATGTACCTGGTTGGTACGGTAGTTGTTGGGAGAGGCCAGAGAGGGTATGACTATCACTGAATGTACCTGGTTCGTACGGTAGTTGTTGGGAGAGGCCAGAGAGGGTATGACTATCACTAAATGTACCTGGTTGGTATGGTAGTTGTTTGGGGAGGCCAGACAGGGTATGACTATCACTGAATGTACCTGGTTGGTACGGTAGTTGTTATGGAGAGGCCAGACAGGGTATGACTATCACTGAATGTACCTGGTTGGTACGGTAGTTGTTATGGAGAGGTCAGACAGGGTATGACTATCACTGAATGTACCTGGTTGGTACGGTAGTTGTTATGGAGAGGCCAGAGAGGGTATGACAATCACTGAATGTACCTGGTTGGTACGGTAGTTGTTTTGTAGGCTGTAGTGGGTAAACCTATCAATTATATTTGATACTGCTCAAGAATTGGGGGATCGCATTTGAACAGGAAAATATCTATTTCTTTGTCATACTATAACATTATTGCATTTATATTTCCTTTTTAATTCTTTGAGAACCCCTTATTCTGTCAGGGTAGCTATGGGAGCGTTGACATAAGATCTGGATCTTCAAAAACTTCACATACAGTGGTCACTACCGTCACTGTGCTCCTGGCCTCCTGCCCCAGGGTTGTATAGTGTAGCGGTGTCTGTATTGGGTTTCTCACTGTATCCTATTTTTATGTGACTCCAATCTTTCCCTGATTGACGCGGTATGTGGCTAACAGACCCGTACCCAGGACACTGTAGACGGATCCTGTACCTCTTCCAATTTTTTTAACAATGAGTTTTTTCTGTCTTTTCTTCTTCAAATGCGGGTTTTTTTTGGTTAAAAAAGTTTATGTGGCTGGAAATCTCAAAACAATTCCATATATAACTATCACTAAGTAAGCCTTACTTAAGGGCTCTGAAAAAAGGACATTCGAATGTTTGAAACCTTGATGGTCACATTCCCCAGAAAATCAATTCATTCCTCAAGAAGAACTTTTTTTTCAAGGGGGGAGGGGAGATACATGTTTAGGCAAACTTGTGTGTATTCATATTAAAAAGATAGAATTTTTTATTTGAGATGAAATTACATTATTTTTGTGTTGGTTGAAACAATTAAGCTGGGATCCAGTCGCCCCCTCCTCCACCCCCATCCCCACCCCGTCGGATTTGGACGACTAACAGGAATGGTGTGAATATTGATTAGAAACAGAATTGCGTGTTTTCGTAGAATTCTTTCAGACCTAAAGATTTTTTTCCATTCTGAAGTGCAGATTTAACGTCTAAGTCATCTGAGTACTAACACATGCTTAACAAGCACTAAATATCGTCAGAATCCATACTTTTTTTTAACTCTTTTTCAACACCCAAAATAACATAGACATTTTACGAACTTTCAGTCGCGTTGTCCACTTAGACAAGGATTAAAACAGTGTTTTATAAAGTTTGAATTCAGTTGATATAATTAATCGAATAGGACAAACGTTTCTATGATGGGATTTCTATAGGAAATTGTAAGCAATAGAAGATGTGGACTGTGAGTATATCATCGACTCACCATCCTGCCTAGAAGTGGGTCTACTACAGGCCGTTATAGCGGCACTGACACCACAGCTGGAGCTCCTGAAGTGGGGCTCTGGAGGCGGGGGTATGTTACATAGGAGCGGGTCTACTACAGGCCGCTATAGCGGCACTGACACCACAGCTGGAGCTCCTGAAGTGGGGCTCTGGAGGCGGGGGTATGTTACCTAGAAGCGGGTCTACTACAGGCCGCTATAGCGGCACTGACACCACAGCTGGAGCTCCTGAAGTGGGGCTCTGGAGGCGGGGGTATGTTACATAGGAGCGGGTCTACTACAGGCCGCTATAGCGGCACTGACACCACAGCTGGAGCTCCTGAAGTGGGGCTCTGGAGGCGGGGGTATGTTACCTAGGAGCGGGTCTACTACAGGCCGTTATATCGGCACTGACACCACAGCTGGAGCTCCTGAAGTGGGGCTCTGGAGGCTGGGGTATGTTACCTAGGAGCGGGTCTACTACAGGCCGTTATATCGGCACTGACACCAAAGCTGGAGCTCCTGAAGTGGGGCTCTGGAGGCTGGGGTATGTTACCTAGGAGCGGGTCTACTACAGGCCGTTATATCGGCACTGACACCACAGCTGGAGCTCCTGAAGTGGGGCTCTGGAGATTGGGGTATGTTACCTAGGAGCGGGTCTACTACAGGCCGTTATATCGGCACTGACACCACAGCTGGAGCTCCTGAAGTGGGGCTCTGGAGGCGGGGGTATGTTACCTAGGAGCGGGTCTACTACAGGCCGTTATATCGGCACCGACACCACAGCTGGAGCTCCTGAAGTGGGGCTCTGGAGGGAGGTGGAGTCCTTTTTTTTTTCCTTTTTGAATAATTTATTGTATCAACTTTCGTCGATTTTTCATAGAGCCCTTCGGTATCGCCTGCTGAATTAAGAAATACCTCTGTCGCATGTCTTTGTCAATCACTATGGAACTGTTGAATTTAAAAACTAGAGTTGTCTCACACCACTATAGGTATCACTCCCCCCCTGCACATCTTAAGGCCCCGTGTCGCCATGTTGCGTTCAAGGAGTGCATTTGTCGCATGTCATTCTCACTTATTATTGAAGTGTCGAATTTAAACAAATAGCTATGTCGCACTTCACTTCCATTCTCACCCTCCCTGGCGTTTCACCTCTGTCACACTGTTGAATTTAAGAAATGCCATTAATTTTGTAGCATGGCATTGTCACTTATTATCGAAATGTTGAATCAGAGCAACGGTTATGTCGCACGTCACTATAATTGTCACGCTCTCTGGCACGTTGTTGATTTTCTATGTCGCCCTGTTGAGAAAGGCCTTTGTCACCGTGTCGATTTTAGGGGTCCACACCCAGTGCAATATATTACCAGGTAAGGGGTAGATCTAGGCCACTCCAGGGTGTGCTGGGGGCGGAGTTGGGGGTGGGGGTGGGGGTGGGGGGATGAGGGCCCATTCCTTGGTGCCTTCCCCCGCAATTCTTCAACCTCTTGCAGTACTGCAAGGTCAGGAAATCTTGTGGGTGGAGCTATTTTTTACGTCATGTATATATCATTCAGAGATACAATGGAGGCTGCATTCGCGTTAGCCCAGAGTGCAGTACACTCATTTTTTACGGGGACTAATGAGACATACAAATGTTTTTACGTCAAATTATCATTCTTACGGTAGCATCAAAACTATGCATATTTCAGAACTAGCCTCATATGAACCATATTTCTCCTTTGAGATATTTATTCAAATGATGTAAAGAAAACATGTCATGGACTCGACATAAAGTATTGCACGACTCCCTCGAGTCCCCGGGGCAGGTATAACCCTAAAGACAGGGCTGGTAAATCTGGAGACACTTCTGCATATATAAGCAGCTGAATTTCTGACTAAACTCAATCAGAAGTGAACATATCACGTCTGAATAGTTCAGCGAAGGTAACATTTCTCGGGTAGGTAAAATTGTCCATCAAGCAGGTCAAACTTAAGCTGTGCCTACGAAGGGAAGAGTCATCTTGAAACAGTTAATGTTGGTTGGTTATTGGTTGCTTTATGCTCTATTTAACTGTCAGGGTCATATAAAAGGGTGGGGGTGGTGGTATGAGAGGGTAGACACTCTGACCCTACACTTTTACAGAGGCAAGCATCCTTTTACTTCTCATACTGCATAGACACAGTCGATATAGGTCGATATAGTCAAAACAAAACCACCGAAAAAATAGGATCTGTCTGTATTGTAACAACCAGGACATTGAAGATGAACTTCATTTCTTACTATTCTGTCCTCTATATCATGAAGAGCGTTTATCACTCCTAGACATAGCCAAAATAGAAATAGTTGCATATGAAGGTTTAAATGAAAAGGAACAATTTATTGCCCTAATGCAAAGTAAGAGTATAAGCATTATGAAAGCTTTAGGTAAATACGTATTCACTTGCCTGAAAAAAAGAGAGAGTATCCAAACCATAAATCAAAATATCAGGTAGTTCCCACTGGTGCTAACTAAATAAAACTGCCATTTTATAAAGTAGGTAACTTACTTGTGGTCTCAATGTCAAAGCACTCTTTATCACCAAGTGTAATACTAGTCAGCAATCAGTCACTCATTGGATAAACTATCCTTTGTTTAACATAAGAGATTATTACATTTCAGGGTGATCAAGTATTATATTTCACCTGTGAAGAGTTAGATCTAGTCTGGTTAGCCCTATAGTCTAAGTATAGTAATAGTCTTAGTTGTAGTGTAGTGTGTTTGAAATTGAGATGTTAACTTACTAGCCCCAATAACAGAGAAGTGATGAGCAATGCCTCAAGCTAGACTCGCTTCTAAGTGCTACCTCCCATATTAAGATCTGTTTTATGTTATATCACTGTTATGTCACCTTCACTGACGCATGAGATCAAATGTAAATGACTCGTTGTTTGTCAATAAAAGTTCTACTACTACTACACAGTATGAGAAGGACATGCATTTGATTTGGACAGTCTGTCCACACTGCTGGGGGGGGGGGGGGGGTAAGGAAAACAAGCTGCTAGCACCAGGATTCAAATCCACCCCATACCCATCTCAAGGATCTATCCCAGTGCCTTAGACCGCTTGGCCACCCCTGCCCCCTCCCCTGCATGATTTTACCGTTTTTGTCCGACCTAAGGTATACAGCTTCTATATTGTTGATGCTACTTTGACAACACTTTACGAGATAATTTTTTGGTCAGTACCCTGCAGAAATATTGATGTTGCATATTTTTGTCACTTATCATTCTCGATGTCCCTTGTGGAATTTAAGAAAGCTGATGTCCTTATCACTGTTGTCACAATGTCTTCCTGTTGAATCAACGGGGTCTACACGGTCTTCGCAACTTTCTTCCAAAGGCAGTGATTTTTTTTCTATAAAAAGATAAATTTATGTACGAACTAGTTTCTTGGACCCTGTCGTTTATCCCAAAACGGAAAAGGTGGGGTAGATAGACAAGTAGCCAAACGCACGTGAAACATATGAAAATATACTTGCAGTTTTAATGGATCATAATGTGAACAATTACCGCGGTATGGAAGTATAGCTAATCAAGAACAGAGAGCTAACTCAGGCTTGTGATGTTTTCAGTTCTTTCTAGATAAAATTCAAACAATGTCTTGATATACAAGGAACTTAAACAGATGTCGGTAATTGGTCAAGCAGAAATTCCAAAAATAAATAATTACTAAGCTTATCTTCTTTTTTCTTTTTCCAGAATTCTCCTTCTGGCGAAGGCTGGCCACTGGACCATTCAGGAAGAAGGATCCGTCCAGTGTGGGGCGGGTGTCATCTCGGGAACCGTCCCCAAGTATAACCCCCAACTATGCCTACCGAAGAGACTCCTATTCTGACGGCAGTAGGACGACCAGTTCAGGTTATGATTCCCTACGGACCAGCACTGGTACACAGACCGGGTATGGGGGGAGGAGCTCCTCCTACTCTACCACAGCTCTGGACCGAGGAATAAGGGCACCCACTCTTACAAGGACAACAAGAGAACCAACCCCAACACGTGTGCCGGAAAATAGCCGTAGACAGTATTTGGAGGAGACGGTACTGCGCGGTGACCGCACGCGAAGGGAAGGTAGTCTTCCACGGTCCAGCACGGGTAGTAGCAGCTATTCCAGGACTTCTTCCCTGACCACCACACCAGAGTATGGGATAAGAGCCCCGACTCCTACACGCCTGACTCGAGAACCAACCCCTACTAGAAGAACACGAGATCCGACCCCAACTCGTTTAACACGAGATCCGACCCCAACTCGTTTAACACGAGATCCGACCCCTACTCGTTTAACACGAGATCCGACCCCTACTCGTTTAACACGAGATCCGACCCCGACTCGTTTAACACGAGATCCCACCCCGACTCGTTTAACACGAGATCCCACCCCGACTCGTAGAACACGAGAACCCACCCCTACCCGCATTCAAGAGACCAGTCACAGGCCATACCTGGAGGAAACAATACTACGCGGTGACCGTACTCGAAGAGAAGGAAGCTGTCCAAGATTTTCGACTGACTCAATCAGGGAATCGGGAAGCAATAACTCAATCAACCGAAGGTCAACAACTTCTGCATCTGACAGCGATCGCAGCAGTAGCTCACGACGTAATAGTCTCCAGTTCTATTATGACCCAGGAAAATACTCTGCTCCAACAACTGAAAGGGACATGACTGGTATTAGATCGCTCTACACTCGCTCTCTCTTAACAGACAAAGACCGTGAGATCACCAGCAGTGGCAGACGCGCGCCCTCCAGCTCCACCTACAGGCCCCTCGTGTACACCCCTGGAAGCCCGTCTCCACTTCGTCGAAGCTGGGGAGGAACGAGTGATTCCTACAAAACATCAAGCTCTACAACTACTGGAAGGAACTTTGTCTTTCCTGATTTTCTGTCTTACAGGTCTAGACAGACAGACAATACAACAAAAAGCTACAAGGATTCTGCACTTGGAGGATACAAACCAAGAACATTTTCCCTCTTTGGGGATTCTTCTAGCACTGAGAAGAGAAGCAGCAGAAGGCCTTACTCAGCAGATTTCAATAGTACTTCAAATAGACTGTATGATAACTTACCCAGTTCAAGACCACATGAACATAGGCTAAGTTATGATGAAACAAGATCTAGTAAAGAGTTCCAAAGGGAGCCAAAATCTTCAACTACTACTACCACCGACCAGATTTCCGATTTCAAGAAGCCACACTTTCTGCAGAGGCTGATGGGATATAGTGAGTCAAATGAGAGCAAAATTAAGTCAAAACCTGAACAAAACCTTGATAAAAGCTACCAATCACGATTAGACCAAGACAAGTCAAAAAGTACCCATGACCAAAGCCTTGACAAGGGTTACCCGTCAACTGTGGAACAGGACAAGTCCACTGTCAGTCTGGAACGGACTGATGCTGGGAAAAGTGACTCTAGTCAAGTATCAACTGATGACTCCATAGGGTCATATCTACCTAACAAACCTAAACTTGTCAGAAGTGCATCTTCTGATTATTATGACAACCTGGACTATAGAGAGACCAGAGGACTACAGCCATCATCCCCTTCCTCCAGCAGGAGCTCCAGGGCATCCGGATATGGAGCGTCTGCGAGGAGACGCTCACTGGACCGTCCCCGCACTAAACTTAAGATTCGTTTCAAGGATGATGTGGCTGTCTTACACTATGACCAAAAAGAGAAGGTGACTGCCATCAACCAAGAGGACACGGTGAAGGAACAGCAGAAGTTGAAGGATGACAGAGCCACATCTTCCACCGTGACAGAAAGCGCGTGTCGTCTGCAATGCACTCTCCATAGAGGAATGGCATGTGGACATGCTACACTACCAAGGATTCTGGAGAAAACCGAACAAGCGTTCGCAGACCACATTGATGCTGATGGTGACATGAATCGCAAGTCAATGTTCACGAATAAAACTTACGAAATATTGCAGATTGATGACGAATCATATGAGCTCAAACTTATCGTCCCAATTGCTGCTGACTTCCTCCGCAACAAAACATCGGTAAAGGCAACTAGCGGTGGTAAGCGTTTGATCGTTATAGCCTATCGCAACGAGGGTGAAGGCGACAAGGCCCATGTTCACCAATACATAGAGAAAATGACTCTGCCCCATCTCATAGACGCTTATAGTGTTAGGGCAACCATGGACAGAGAAGGAAACCTTAAAATCTCTGCTCCTATGTCAATCCCTATTGAACAGAAGCCGGAGGTAGAGTCGTTACCCGAAGTAACGGAGGATGAAGCGGCCTCCTCTACATAGGGAAAGATGTGAAAATATTAAAGGATTGACACTAACTATTTCTTGAATAGTATAGTAAAGATTAGAATAGGGGACCTTGTTATAGTTACCAAAATGCTACTCTTATCTATCCTAGATAACGTTCGTAAGCTCAATTAATTTTATTTCGAATATTTTCAGCTTCCATCTGGCAAATATTTTCCCTGTATTTGTGTAAGCATCATTTTACCTTTGCAATATCTGGGTTAGGAAAACTTATTTCTAAAATATATAAACTTTTAATTGCTCTATAATGTTTATAATGTGCGTTTACTTTTTCCAATTACTTAGTCGTTTACTATTCAGATTTTCATCATATTTTACATTGGAAGAGGAACAAAATTATTCCAATTTATTAGGTTATCTAAGCATATAATTATATGATAAACATAATATGTTCATTTGTTCTTGCAAGGGATCTTTCGAAGGTGCTCTGGTAAAAATAACCAGAACATAAATCTACTAACACTCATGATAATGTATCAAGCCGAGGACATATATGCTTCAAGCCAAGTATGCGAAATTAAGGGCTGCCGGGTGCGCACTATTTTTTAACCGTGCACCGGGCATGTATAAACTTATTAAGGACGGTCTGGACCATAAATACCTCGATATATTGGTGTCCACATAGATTTCGTTGATCATGAGTTATGAATCCCCTGCACCCAGTGCCGAGTATGTGCATAAAATAAATCCTTAATTTCGAACATTTACGGCCCGTATACATGCAGTGGTTTTTAGGGTGGAATTTCTACCTGGCCCAATGGTTTCTGATCAGTAAAGGATGTTTCCTTGCTTAATATGAAGGGCCAATAGTAATAACTGTAAAAATACAACAAGATGTTTACAGATTTTGCAGTGTTCAAAATTTAGGATTATTTTCATACATCGTCCCAAAAAAGTGTGCACCGGGCCAGTAAAAAGTGCATCCGCTCTTATATATGACGTTAACTAGTCAGAAAAAAACTGTGCACACCTGGCTGCACGAAAAAGTGCATCCCACGGCAAAATCGTGTACCTCGGGTGCAGGGTGCACTCTTCATTTCGGACATTTTCGTAAAGCAAGCAACCTGGCCTCGAGAATACTGATACTTGTTTATATAACATATGTTTTACTGTACTATATATACGTTCTTTGTATACTTTATGTTCAATTTAGATGTTGGAAATGTAGTATATTGCTGTCATTTTGTACAAACGAATACATTGATAGATATACATATATAGTAATTATAATCGATACATAATGTCGTGGGACGTTAAGGCGAGTACCATTGGGCATAGACAATAAGGGTGTACTACTACCGGTATATATCTAAGGTATGGCAAGAGTAAACTATGTAAAACCATCTATATTGAAGCTAAGGAATATTTTATTACTACACTTATTAATTTAAATCAAAATGAAAGAATGAGTGTCTTGAAAGATCAGAATGTGATGTGTATCCCCAACGTTACAATAAAATTTTCTACAATGAAAATGTGACTTATTACTCTGAATATATAGACCTTGTGCAGACAGGGTCACGTGACCAGCTTTTGACGATCACCACGTGATACCCATGACCATTTGGTCCTTATATCAGGAACTTAAACCAAAATTGAAACCATACTTACTAACATATGCCTGATCAACACTAATATACCATTAATTAATCATGAGAATATCATAAATTTGCTTTTAGAATTCAAAAATCAACTGATCACTAATATGGTGGGAAAATCGCGAACGGAGGTTGGGGGGGGGGGGGGCTTTTAACATAGGATCCTATGGGAGAAAACAGGTTATTTCGCTCTAACTTTTTAAATACTGGTCCAATCTTAATACAGTAAATGAGAAAAAGTTTGGAATTTATCCCAAGCATCCCATACACGCCTTCAAATTTTCCTAAAAGGTCAATTTTCCCCACTATTGCGAAAATTCTGATTTTCTCCATAGGCCCCAATGCTAATTTGCCAACATACAGAGCCCAGAATTTCACCGCGCGATCTCGGAAATGATGGCGATACCGCTGACCCGTTTACTCCGTATAGGAGTAGGGGGTCGGGGGGATTTCTTGAAAAAACTATTTATCCCTGTACAATCATAATTGGAAGTTTTCTACCTCGTTAATGTATCTTTTTTTTCTTGTTTTACTTTTTATCTATATTTATTTCATATTTCAGAAAATATGTTTTGATATATTTACGTTCGATCATACTCTTATAAATTCAATACATCCACAATTTCACATTGGTTTTCTCATATCCTTATCTAACAAAAATACGTAAAAGTTCGCTTCCGGGTTCAATTAGAAACCAGGCTTTTCCTATTCTAGGGAATATGTTGGTTTTAATCTTGCCCTTTTTGATTGTTTACACGTATATGTCAGAGGGATTACTGTATGGTTTATCTCAGTCGGTGGGGACGAGCCCTCGGTGGGAGTACCGTAAAACCATAGAATTAGCTGCAGCTTATATGAGGAGCACCTAGGAAAATTGAATCTCTACCGAACTTAGAATATTTAATGCTGCTAATATAAGGATATGTCATTAATATTATAAAAGGGATGAAAGATTGGAGATGGTCATATACTAATTAAAACAGATTGATAATTTGTTATCTAAGTCTAATCTATTTTAAGATATGCTGGTCTGAATCAACTCTAGCCATTAGAATTGTTCTATATATTTTCCCTCTCACTTGAAGGTCTTAAGTAAGGATGCGACTTATATTAAGGGGGCTTGATGCTGGTCACGGGGGTGTCAGAAATAATGATTGCAACTCTTAAGCCAGGCTGTAGCTTATGTTAGGCTGCGGCCTAAATAATAGGTTTTACCATACGGGTATCAACATACGCAGGGGCTCCATGGGTGCAGTTACCCAGACTAACAGCAGCATTAACAGATAACCTTTAGTAAGCTCGGTAAACAGAAATAGAGACCAGTCTTCTTGCACACAAAAGTTTACCAGGAAATGGCTCTATACCGAGTTTGGGAGTTTGCTGCCATCTTGGCCTATGTCCACCGCCCGAGCCCCAATGCTAGGCCAGTAGTTGGTTAAGTCACCTTCTCCTCTGATCAGAAAAGGGCGCGACTGGACGGTTGGAGGTTAAAACGTCTCACAGATATCTATCATTTACTCTGTTTGACTCCGTCAGCAAAATCCACTTTTTGTAATCCTTTCAAGATTCAATGACTCTGCCGGGACTTTTGTCATTCTCAAGGTTTTCCAAAACAGTCTCTGTGTGAAAGCTAAATGAACGACAGGGATTTAAGGTCGGATAGAATATGAATGCCATAGCCTAAGTGAGTTTGTTTTTCTATTGTTCTTAGTTTTACGAGCAGGTGAGATAACAAGTGTCAAAAACACATTGATTTATCACCCATGAAGGTTGCAGTCTTCATCATTCTCAATCTACCAGTGACCTCTATACTAATTCTATCAATATCTTATCATGTTCCTCTAGTTGTACAATACCTTACGACTAGATCGAAACAGAATAACCCTCCAGTGCAAATTTTAGACTTTGATTTACACTGTCCCCGATATAGACTAGTTTTGGCCTTTGGGCTACCTCAATATTTCTTTGCGACATTGATAATATTCAAGATAGTACAACATTGACAATAGGTCCCATGCGATGAGGTCATTTCTAAATAAATTTGCGTATGAATCGAGCATCACTTGTTTCACCTTTAGTTCACGTTTTATTTCTGATGTGAAATAGAACAATGTTTTTAAGTTTACAATGTGTACCCTTACAAACACAACATCTTTATCTTTATACTTTGTCTGTCACTGTATAATTGAACAATGTTTTTATTTATTTTTTCTGTTTTGATAAAAAAACATCTGTGCTCCTGACAATATCTTCTAGAACAGGATTTCCACTAACTACGTGAACGAGACATTTGGATTATCATGATAATAACATTTTCACTTCTTAAGAAAAGTAATTTTAGATCTTATTATTTTGAGATAAATCAATTATGGACGTTTCAGTCTTCTTAGTACCTGCATGGGAACCCAGTAGGATGTCTTGACTTATCATTGAAAAAACATAAATCCGAAGTGCCCAGTTTTTTTGGTTTTTTTTTTAATGACAAAAAGCTCTCATGTTGACAGAAATGCTGAACAAGTCAGCATTCGACTTGTAAGTACACATTTCACAGTCTCGATCTAGATCAATATCTTCTTGCAAGACTGCCATTGGACCAAAATTTAAAAAGTGTACTGTATCGACCGACCGTACCATTTTGCCCCGACACTGATTTTTTTTTTCCCAAAGAAAATATTTTTCTAAATTATTAAAATTAGCCTCAAATGAGAAAATAGACCCTGTGCCAGTTCCCTTTTGCTGCGGAGCTATTTCTGAGTTCCGGCCTATGCTACAGCATTGGAGGTGGTGAAAAACATTGGTTTTCACAGCTATTTCTCATAAGTAAATTCTGGTTCTCTAATAAGTTATAGATGGAGACCAGAGCTATCCAAAACTGTCAACATATTTTCTATGAACAAATTATAAGAGGCACAGGGAGCCATAAACAAATTCTTAAGCATTACGCCTACGGGCCGGAACTCCGTAATTCGCTATCAAATCCGCGCGTTTGATCAGGGTGGACGCGCGACCGGCACGGGGTCTATGGACATCAAATTACTTAAACATTATCAAAATATGTACTATAACAGATGATATAAATTGTTTGAGAAGGTGGATTATCTGGCATATGTCATTACAGTTAAACAATATTTAGAACAAAAATCCGACTTACCGACTCTTTTTTTTTTTTTTTTTTTTTTTTTTTTTTGAGGCATGAAACCTTTGCCTTTGGCTTAACACAACCTTTTATTTTTTGCCCTACCAAAACTGATTTATAGAACAACGATTTTACTAAGGGAAGTTTCTTTTTCAACCAACATATCCTACAATATAGTTTAGCCTAAACTTTAGTTGTAGTCTGTAGACAAGCAAGGTAAGGTTTAAGTTAGTCTGTCAAGCTGACCTATCTTAGTATCTAACTTTCTAAGTCAAAGCAGTCTACACGCTGGGTGAGGTAACGTAAAATTAACTCCTTGATTACAATGTCAAAATCTTATTTGATTACACGGATTTCCAAATAATATTATGCCTACCTTCAAAAGCAACCCTTCTAATACTTCCCGATGCTTGGAAACGTGCTTTAGTCTTCGAAACACGACAAAATGTTTCCCCGTTTCTGAGTCAGTCGCCTTATTTTGATCGTCTACTGCTTACTCCGCTGATTTCGGCGGAGCTAATGGAAAAACATGGTGCATCGTGGGTACCAGCTTCATATTTTACGCATTAGGGAAGTCAGCATCTAATCCCTGTATCTCAAAAGGGGAATTAAGTATAACAGGGAAACAACACACATAAAAAAGCACTAGTCAAATTTTCCTACTTAAGATTTAGCTAGTCATTTCACCACAAGTCCACATGAATGGTGCTATAGGACAATGGTGCTACTATTGAGCTGTATATATAGAAGCTTTAGAACTACCTATAGGTTATAGAACTATCTACTTGTCTCTCAACCTACACCCTTGAACGAATCTCATGAAAAAAGGAGAAAGAAAAACTGTATCAATTGCCTCCTGGAACATTAATGGGCTTAGAGACCCACACAGCTGTGATGGATCCCTTCTCACCTCAGACAAGACGATCCAAGAACTTTTCAGGAAACATGACATCATATGCCTTCTAGAAACTCATATGGGTAGCTCGCAATCAAAACAGGTATCCTTTCAAGGTTACCAGACTCACTCAATCTGTAGGAACAGGGAGGGGAAACGTTTTTATGGGGGGCTCTCACTTTTCATTAAAAATGAATTAGCATCTGGTATCGACATTTTAGAAACAGAAAATGAAACGGAATTTATATGGTTTAAAATGCGTAGTTCTTTTTTCCAGATAGTGGAAGATATATATATGTGCTGTATATATGCTCGCCCAGAAAACTGTGCAGGTATATATGGGAAGAACACTCTAGAGAATGTTGAAAGGGACATAGCCCACTACTCATCTAAGGGCCAGGTCCTACTTATGGGTGACCTAAATGGACATACTGGTACAGGAGATGACTTTATATCCGATGAAAGGGACTCCAACTTTACCTTGCTTAACATGCCCCAGGACTACATACCAGACAATGCAATGCCCAAAAGAAGAAATCAATGTATAAACAATATTAATGAACGGGGCAAATCAATTCTTGACATGTGTATATCATCTGGGCTTAGAATCCTAAATGGTAGGAAGCTCGGGGATGTTCTGGGAGCACATACTTTCTTTGGTAGAAATTGTAAGATGCCAACTGTTGTAGACTATGCTTTATGCCATTACAATTTGTATAACAACATACTTTTTTTCAGAGTTGGGGAACTTCTACCATGCTCTGACCACTGTCACATTTCACTTGTTCTAAAAACTGGTACTTGGATACAAGGGAAACCTAAAGTCGATAATCTTAAGAAGGGCCCAGACAACTTTGTATGGGATCATGCCAAAAGTCAGGACTTCATAAACGAACTTAATAGCAGAAAACACCAGGTTTTTATGGACACAAAATTTCAAGTAACAAGGGAGGGCATTGAGGAAGCTTGCAATTTTTTGACTGACAACATTATAAGTGCAGCACAGAAAGTGCTCAAAAGGAAATCTAAAAGAGCAAGAAAGAAAAAAAGGCCAAAATTCTTTGATAAGGACTGTGAGAAAGCTCTAAGGGAACTACGGCGACTCGGGAGGAGGGTCCAACAAAACCCACATGCTAGGGAACTACGGGTATCACTCTACCAAAGCAAAAAATTTGTAAAAAAATTAATCAAATCCAAAGAAAAAGAATTCAAGAATAAGGCAATATCAAGAATAAATGAGTTATCTTCGAATGAGGCTGAAGAATATTGGGCAATCATCAAACAATTAGATAACATGTATAAAAACAATGACCATGATGTAACAGATGCCATTAGTGCACCAGTGTGGGTAGAACATTTTAAAACACTCATGTCTGACAAAAAACATAAGGATGAATTTTCTGTACAAGTAAATGAATATGTAAAAGATGAATCTAACTGGAAAATTTTCAATGAACTCAGTTTCAAAATTACTAAGGATGAAATTTTTAGGGCTACGATGAAGCTTAAAAACAAAAAAAGTAGTGGAGCTGACATGATACGAAATGAAATGTTGAAGTGCGGAGCAGTTTTTTTGGCACCAGCTATAACTAAACTATTTAATCTCGTACTAGATAGCGGTCAATACCCGAATGCATGGTGTTCAAGCGTGGTCAAACCCTTACACAAAGGAGGGAATGTATCTGACCCCAATTGTTACAGGGGTATATCAATCATGAGTTGTTTGGGAAAGCTCTTCTGTTCAGTACTGAATAACAGACTTAATACATTTCTATGTGAGAACAACCTTGTCTCTAAATACCAAATTGGCTTTTCAAAGAACTCACGTCCAGCAGATCACATTCTAACACTGAGAACCCTGTGTGACATATACTTTGATAAGAGTAAAAGGATCTATAGCTGTTTTATTGATCTACGCAAAGCTTTTGATTCCGTGTGGCATGAGGGACTCTGGTATAAGCTGCTGAAGAAAGGAATAGGGGGTCCGTTTGCAAAAATCCTGAAGAATATATATGATAACACCCAAATATCTGTCAAACTTGGAGGAGGGATTACACAGGAATTTCCATGTGACATTGGAGTCAAACAGGGATGTGTTATGAGCCCAACCCTATTTAATTATTATATACATGACCTACCACTCTGCTTCACCCATGACTGCAGGCCCCTCATGCTACACAATGAAACTGTGAACTGTTTAATGTATGCTGATGACTTGGTTTTATTATCTGAGACTGCAGAAGGATTGCAGCAGTGTATGGATAAGTTGCAAGAATATTGTACTGAGTGGCATCTTCACATTAACCCAAAGAAGACAAAGGTAGTGATTTTCAACAAATCAGGTAAAAATATTGGGAACAGAAAATTCCATATTGGCAATGAGGACATCGAGCTTGTACAAAAACACACGTATTTGGGGATTCTGCTGTCCAACTCAGGTTCTTTTACATCTGCCTTTCAATCACTTTCTCAAAAAGGACTTAAAGCTATATTCAAATTAAACAAAATTGTAGCCCATTCAGATATGGAAATCGAAAAATTACTGAAGCTCTTTCAGGTAATGATTAGACCTATAATGATATATGGTTGCGAGGTATGGGGTCCATACATATGTAAACCTGACTTCTTCTTGCCTCAACACAGAAATATTCTGAAAATGGAACAATTAAAATTCGAGAAAATAAGTACTAGGTTCCAAAAACATATTCTAGGTGTAAACAGAAAAGCTAGCACCTTGGCTATCAGGGGTGAGCTAGCAGAGTACCCTGTATCGATTTTTATTTGGAAACAGGCGCTTAAATACTGGTTGAATATGTCCTCAAGTCTCAACAAACCGCTAATGATAGACACATATAAGGCAAACCTCTCTCTGGAACGAAATGGAATTCAATGTTGGCTAACAAATATCAAGCGCATGGTGTGTGATGCTTTAGATATGCATGAGCTATGGGGAGTGTACAGCGATGAAAGTTGCAATGAAAAAATGTCAAACAGCACAGTGAAAGCATTAGAAATGACACTGAAGGAGACATACGGGGAAAAATGGAAGGTAGCTATTGATATGGAATATAATGAGAAAGGGGAAAGAAATAAATTAAGGACTTATAGCAAATTTAAGGATGCTTTTGTGATGGAACCATACCTAAAGAACATGAGCAGCAAAACTGCAAGAGTTAACTTTACACGTCTAAGAACAAGTGCCCACAATCTAGAAATCGAGAGGGGACGGTACACCAGACCAAAGACAGATATTGAAAATAGAACCTGTAAGACATGCAATGTAACTGAGGATGAAGAACATTTTGTTATGCATTGTAAAATACATGAGAAAGAGAGGAGTAAATTGCTGCAGGACATTCCGAACTATGCCCCTTCCTTTACACTTCTAGACAGACAACAACAATTTATCTATATTATGAAATCCACTGAATCCCCAATAGCCTCAATTGTTCAATCTTTCATTTCAGAGGCCATTGTTTATCGGGTAAATGGGGAGCTATAATCTAAGAAAACAAAATACCCTTAAACCACATTTCAATTTTAGCCACTTTTCCATATTACTTACAAGGTAAAGAAGGTTCTACTGCCATCTTTTCTCTTTCTTCTTGTACAAAAGACTGTTGAGTAGCATGTAGCGACACTAGAAACATAGTCATTTTCTCTTTATTTACCTTTGTGTATGTAGTCTTTTTTTATAATGCTTTGTAAAAAATACTTGTAAAAGTGCATTACAATAAAGCAACTTGAATTGAATTGAATTGAATCATATTTTACGACATAAAAGGTATCAAAATATGTGATAAATTCTAAATCATATGAACACGAAAATATATAGCTTTCTTGAAAAACCTATAAAACACGTTAGATAATTATTTTTAAGTGAATAATTTACAGAAGTCGAATTTTACGACACTGAGAACCGCTGGCTGGTAGGTCAAGGTCATTAGTGCACGCTGAACTTTGTGACATTTTGCTGTTTGGAATTTTACAAATTCATCGTTTTCATACGTCCACGGAATGGTTTTGAGGACGGCAGATTACCAGTAGTCGGTTTAGGTTGAAGGTCTCCCGTATATAGAATTGTTATCCTTGACAATGTGTTCTGTAAGGGGAATTTTGCGTTGTACTCTGACACGGAGTGCGGCAGATTTTGGTTCTCCAGCCAAGACAAGGTTCTGGACTTGCCTGAGCTATCACACAAGTCAACGGTTATGTTACAGTCATGTTAGCAATGTCAGATATGTTGACGAACACACAGGCTGCTACAGATTAACAAATAGAACAGTCCAACGGAACAACCATATGCTCAAGAAGCTACTGTTGAAATCAACAAATTGTCAAAACAAATTCAGTAGTTTGGGACATAAACATGATAATTGTATCTCAACACTGTTCAACTTCAAGTGTATTCCCAAACATAATATGTGTTACTCCACTACGAATTTACACACGCGCAGTTTTTCTACCAAATCGCAAGTTCCTACAAGTGATCTAACTGAGCAGTTCAAGAATGATCCCGAAGTTAAGGCTTGGTTGCAAGAATTCAAAGACGACTTCAGTCCAGGGTCAGCCTCTCAATCAACCAGTGGTACCTCATCAGACAGTGATTCATCTTCTGATAGTGACTCTTCCTCAGATTCAGACTCTGAACCTCCCTCTACCTCAGATCCAAGCAGATCTGTCCGAGATCCATCAAGTAAAACACCCTCTACCCAGACCACTGCACAATCAGCCCCCCTAGACAGGACTGTTTCACCCATTGTCAATTCATCGCTCTCCGAAATAAACGTAGATGGTACAGTGTTAGATGAAGATGAAATTGACGAAGATGAACAATACGAAGATTTTTATCATGATTATGAAGACATTGAAGAAGAAATTCCGGAAAGACAGTTACCGATTAGTATGGAAAGTGAGTATATATTTATCTTGACTTAAATTTTAAGGGCCCTCCTGGAGTTTATTATCGAAATAAGTCTTTCTGGTTTCAAATTATCTTATTTACTCGAATCGTTGTTAACATTTCTATAGAAAGCCAATCCTAAAATGGATATCATGGACTGTCGATATCTATTCAAAATAGGGAAATTTCATAACCTCTTTAAAATACTAGCAAATCTGAAGCTAAGTCCCGCCTGTTCATTATTTAGAGGAAGTCAGTTTCATACTTTTTAGGATCTCTTTGATTTAGTGATTTAGGCATCTTTTCTATGGCACTCCAATATTAATTATAATTTATAGTAGTTTCATTCCGGGTTCCATTCTTTTGCCACTTTCCTCCTACAGAAAAGTAAAAGTGTTGTCCCCAGGGGCATCTTTAGGAAGTTCCTAGCTGACCCTTTATAAATTCGTGTTATTTTAACTCTAACTAGGAGGAACAAACGGAGTGTATGACGTGCATGAACTCGTGACGTTACTACGAGAAGAGAACGGGCGCGACATCTGTGTGATAGAAGTTCCCAGTGTGTACAAGTACGTCGACCAGATGGTGATTGTAACTGGACGGTCGACTAGGCACCTCAGAGCCATGGCCGAACTCGTCAAATGGGCTGTAAGTTCCTAAATATGAAAAATGGGATTTGCATAATTATATGACAGATTACTTCATTGCAAGTTACCAAATATTTAAAGCTGACTTTACCATAATAATCATATAATCATGACACATTAACGTACATGTAATATAGACATACATGTAGACATACATGTATATCTATCTCTGTATTAACTTCTAAGTTCAATTAAGGAATGTCTTACGATGTTGAAATAATGTTGTTCCTGAAATTATTATTCTAAAACCTGTTTCCACACACCTTTCCCCATATCTTTGATTAAACTTAGTTTTCTACATACCGATGCTGATGCTGGAATTTTGTATTTGTTATTTTCTCTGAGAATATGGTATGAAATCATACATCATTTATACCATTAGAATGAGAAATATAAAACCTAAAAAGTGATTCTTAAAATCAACGGCAAAATTGGCATTTGGAATATAGGCTTTACTGTGATGTATTTTATGATATACTAAGTGAACGTGAAAAATGTATGTAGATACATATTTCTTTTTAGTACAAACGCAAGCGAGGCAGAAAGGATTCCGCGTCCGTGAAGATTGAGGGAGAGCTGACGAAGGACTGGATGGCTCTCGACTTAGGTGACTAGAATTTATAATAAGATGGCAGCCTTTTCATTATAACGCCATTACATGTAGCAGTCATACGAAGACTTCTGATTGTGTCCATGGCATTGCAAAAAGCTTTTCTTTTTTTTAAGTAAAGTGCACGTCTCATTTTTAACAAAGAATATGACCCTTTCTTATAAACAATGAAGAAAAAAGACATAATTATGTTCTTTATAAGAATGCTAAGGTAAATACATCAGCCGGCTATTAAATTACAATTCTATTATATCAACCTTATAATTTTCTTTCTCTAGGAAATATTGTGTTGCACCTGTTCCTTGAAGAGACCAGAGAGACGTATGACCTGGAGACCCTGTGGACGGTCGGTGCCGAGTTCGAGTCCAGGGAAGAAGACGAGGTGGATCCCTTCGCACTGTTTGTAGACCAAAACTGGCCTGGGGCTGATACGTACCAAGAACCGGAGAAAGTAGACAAACCTGAAAGCGCCGCTAGCAGACCGGATGTTGTTACGTCAATGGAGAGTGTGAGGGGGTGGCACGGCTCCCCTTCCAAACTCTAACGGTTTAATTAGAAATTCCATTATTTCTTGAACATTAACGTATACATCCATTTCCTTTCTCAAGGACGCCAATCAGCCTTTGTATATTAAACTATACTGAGCTACATTTTAGTTAAGTTATGTTTAAAGAATGACAAACATATTCTTGTGTTTTTTTGCCTGTCTTCAATCAGATATGAGATTTGCATGCAGGTTTGAAAAAGTAGTCATTGGTCACATCAAAAGTTTGTTAAGTTTATCAGATGGTTCCAGTTTATGAAACGGCGACGTGGTCGGAAAAGATACCGATCCCTTAAGACATCTTGATTTTATCAAATCTGAACCTCGAAAACTTGTCCAGTAACTGGGCATTCATTGGTACATTAGAACTTAAATGAAATGTTCCAATTTACGTAACGGTATCTTGTTAAAAGCAATTGTATCCGTTATGAAAGGTGTGCAATGTACAATACTCCAGATCAAAAATAAAACGCAGGTAATCTTTATTTCACGTCTAACAGAAGCAGACTAATCAATATAAGTTGGTTTTTTTGGCTTGGCTAAATAAACATACAACGCCACGTCCAACAGATTACTGTAACTATGCCTCATGTATGAAGTGGATTAATAATGCATGATGATTCTCTAAAAAATGATGCGACGTCTACACATATTCAATAATTTCCACTCAAACTGAATATTCGTAAATTATTTTATACGTAAGAACCACTTGTATTTTTGTCACGACAATTATCCCTATTCTGCTGCTGTCGCTGTTACTTGTAGATTGAATAGAAATAAAACTATTCTGTCCATATATTTCGGTATGATTTCCTGCATTTTGTTCTTAGACAGGGACTTAAGACCCCTTGCTGAATTGAATTAAAACGCATAATTATTAATATCCTTAGGTTAAAAAACTTAGGGTTATTATTGCTACAGTTTTAATGATTGACTTGTTTCAAAGATTTTACTTTTAAAGATGTCTGTTTTATATGAATGTAGATCTAAGTTAACCTATAAAGATAGTATTTAACGTCACACTCTATTCATGGTCTGATAAAGATCTATGAGACATATTATTCAACATTTTATCCCATTATTATTTTTTAAAAAAACAACCTTTATTTTCACATTTCGGGGGTCGGGGTGGCCAACATGACAGAGGTGTTGGTACCACTCGTTGGCATTGACACCCCATGGGTTCGAGTCCCATGGGGTGCAGCCTTGAAAAAGGACATTTGGATGACCCCTGCAAGGAGTTGTGCCCAAATGGTCCACAGGACTGCAGTGGAAGAACATTTAATAAATTGAACTCAGCCTGGATTAAAATCCAATTAAAAAAAAAAAAAATTAATATGATTTATGACTGACAAAAATTCAACTAGATTGGTCAAATAAACTCTTCTAAAACATTTTTTCCTTTTGATTAGGCAAAAAAAAAAAAAAGTGTTCAGGTAACATGGTCGAAGAAATAGGGTAGGTAGGTTGGTCATGTCGATTAAATTATTTATTTGTTTTTGTTTGGGCAGTCTTGGAAAAAAAAAAAAATCCAAAAATGTCTCTAAAACAATTTCTACTGTCTCAAATGTCCTAAGCAAATGCCCCAAGCATTTATATACTGTTCTACATCCATTTAGTCAAAATAAAAACTGAACAAAAAATTGGGTATGGGCAATAATTTAGGGTAGGTCGGGTTCCCTGAACACAACAATTTTTAAGCCTTATGATATTGCAAAATCACCAAAGCGGGAATGCCCCTCCCCACCATCTACTGCTGCCACCTAGCGGATCAAACCCGAACTACAAAATGTCGCCGAACGAGGCTTCCACAACATCCGGGTACCAGCCAGCCCACTCCGGGGAAAATGGCGGATTGTGTGTGAGTTTCAAAGGCCTTTGTGTGTGGATTTAGCCTGTGCTTTAGGTAAGTACACCTACCTTGCCCCATCCGTAACTCGACCTAACAGCTAACACTCATATCTACCCGTAGCGCTGTTTTGTTTTACGTGTAGCCGTGTGGATTTCCCGTATGCCGGGTTAAATTGGTCCAGTATTACGAGTCGTGTTTTCAGTTGGGGCTTGGCCGTGGTCGGACGAGTCCCCTCCCAGACTCAACCTTTCTGTGCCAGTCTAAAACACCTGGATTAAGAACAGGCTGGCATCAGTGTACAACTCATTGGATTGTCGCGGAAGAATACGGGATCGTTTTATACAGCCTGTAAGATTTAGATGGTTGGCTTGGCCTTGTTTTTTGGGGGACGGTTTTTGTTTTGATGGCTTGGGACAGGAGTGGGGGAGGTGGCATGTGCAACGGGCCGTGACCGACCGGTGAGAGGTGTGGACGGGCGGGGAGGGGGGGGGGGGGGGGACTGGAGCAAAAGGCCTCCAAATGGGATTTTGAATGAAAGTTTCAAATGGTAAGAGATATGATCTTTGCATAAGGATTAATAGAAGGCCACCAACACAGAATTGTTGTGTTTGGGGTAGATATAGATAGTCTCTAGTCTACTGTCTAGACTCTAGGACGATTTTTTTTTTACTTTTTGTTACATCCTAAGATACATGCCCTGAGCATGTGCTGTCAAATTCTGTTCCAAGCTTTTCTGGTCAATTCTTTGGGATTTTGAAAAATTGATAGAAAAAAATCCTTAAAAAAAATGTTGGGTAGGGCCAAAAACTTAGGGTAGGTCTGGTTACCTGAGGCTGAACACTCCCCGGATGCAAAGACACTTGCAAAATAGATCTAGATCTATATAAATGACATTGATTTTAAGGGTGGCTTCCTCCAGAGCATGTGGTACTGAATTTAACTTTATCAGAGAATTGAAAACTTTTATGAATTAATTATCATGTCATATTTATGATCAAAATATTGCATGACATGCAGACTTGTAGACTAGATCTACCTGCACACTGCCCAAAACGACAGGACATATTAAACTCAAAATTTACCTGCCCTACCCAGGGGTGGACATAACCAGGGGCCCGAGGGCCTAAGAAAGGGAAGGGCCCCCAAGTTTTCTGGCGTAGGGGCCCGACTGGCCCCTAGAAATTACCAGGATTTTAAGATTATTCATAGTGCGGGCCCCTAGATTTCAAAAGCTTGTGGCCCGACTGGCCCCTGGATTTTGAGACTTATGTCCACCACTGCTAACCTACCTCAGGTTTTAGCTGGACAATCATTTATGTGTATTCATAAAAGAAAAGCGGGGTTAGGGGAAGACTCTTTTAATGGATCTATCAGTGTTCGAGATTAACGCCGGCCCGTCGGCCAATGGCCGACGATTTTGATACAGGGCCGACAAAAAATTGAGAAATCCTTCTTAAATTGGCCCGGATGGCCGACGTCTTTTTGGGCCATCATAAATACATTTTTCGGCCGTCAATTATACTATTTTGAGCCGTCAATCACACTGTTTTTGGCCATCATTTTAGGTACTCCATAAAGTCGCGCTACATTTCTGTCACTTCACGCCCATAGGGAGGTGTGACCCAGACATAGAATTAGAAAAGCGGTGAAATTCGCACTGAATTATTTGGCCGAGTTTAACCTCTTGTAATTGTACATAAGCAAAAAACCTGAAACTTTGGGTATTTTTTCTGCTTATATATCTTATGGTCTTGGTCCTGTCGCTGTATGATGATTATGTGTATCAAACTTGATTTCAAAGCTATCATTGTACTTTGAATGCAAATTACTAAATTAAGGAGGCCTTGTACCTTTTAGGTATTATAGCTGTACTAGCCGAACTATCGACGCCACTGCTCACGTTAACGCAGTAGCTTCCCGACGGTACAGGGAAGGCTAACAGAGCTAATAGCTGTACCAGTTTTTCAAACAATTTTACATCTAAATGTACTAGATCTAATTGTAATAACTTCACTTTGAAAAAAGATACAGACATGATTTTCAGTTTAGAATCCTTAAGATACGTTTCCGCACAGGTATACGCTATAATAAAAAGATAAATTTATTTTTTTCATGGTAGTGCCTAATCATTTACACAATATTTGTGGGCCGACTCAACGCTATCAGGGCCTACAACTTTTTGAGACTTTCGGCCCTGATGGCCAAGAGCCAAAAAAGTTTGTCTCGAACACTGTCTATAGGTTTTAGGTTTCAAGGCCACCGTCATTATTTAGACCGTCACATGCCGTCCTATTTGGGACCAGTTCATGACATTGATTGGATAACCTTCGATTTGTCCATGTACAGTTGAGTGGCTACCTATTGATAAAAAAACCTACGCCCCTAGCAGGGTCAAGTGGTCACACGACATTGTACATGGAGATCAGTGTCTGGAATTGAGGTTATATTTTTTACTGGGTGCACAGGCTCTAAAATTGAGCAACTGGTTTACATTTCCACGTGTACTTTCCCATAAAAGGGTGAAAAATCCTGCATCAGCCAAGTGCACACACACAAAAAAATCATACAGCCGGGCTGTAGTCATACATGCTGGGTTGCGATGAGTGTGGCCAGTGGGTGCATGGAACTAAAAGAGTGCATCCTTCCTTTATGTTATGCATTCTCTCTGGCTCTTATGCAGTGTGTTCATACTGGCCTGTAGATCTACTTGATATTTCTCCAAAAACTCTAAACAATATGGGACAGTCTAGATATTATAGATCCATCCTATAGTATCTGGCCAAACAAGGCATCCATCAAAGCTATTGAAAAAAATATACACAGAATCGAGGCCCGACATGCATGTAGTTGTTGATACAAATGTCAAAGGGGTGTCCTCAATAGCTGTTCTAGACTACGGGTTGACGGTCAGTGACACACTGACAGTCACTCAGTGTGACGTCTGGTGACAGAAGATGAGAGAAATGGAGAGTGTGGGTAGGTAATGGGTGGTGGTGCAGGTGGTCCTTGGGTCAGAGGGCAGCCAGCCAGCATTACTCTCTGATCGTGCCATCGGAGTCATTTCATACACACCACCTCGACCTGATGTTAAGTACTCTAGACTATGGTCCAATACCTTGGGCACTGTCTTTTCCATCATTCATTTGAAATCATTCTGTTGGGAAGGACAACCAGAAAAATTGCGAATTAATCGTTTCCATTATTGTAATATGTATATTCTTATTATTTCAAAAGAGCGTGTTATATTGTCAACAGTAATATTGATAAATTTACAAAAGAAAGCATTTCATACAATAATGAAAAATATTTGTTAAAAAAATCTACAAAAAAGGAATTGATAATTATATCTTAGACCTTTTAATAAGTGTGCATTGTAGTATTTGGATTGATAAATTAACCTCTCATTAAGTGGGTAGATCTACTTTCTATAGGATAGGATAGATACGTGTTGGGGTAAAGGTCGGTACCGTGGTTCTGTGAAGTGGTATGGTTCGCTCGACACAGTTTGTCTTGTCCTGGCCTCACAAGGCTATTGTTCACACATGCTGTTATTTAGCCCCTCTTTTCCCGGGGGGCTCACACCTTACGCCCCCCCCCCCCCCCACACACACACACTCCACTCTACAACACCATACCCTTACCGACACGCACCACCAAACAGCTGGGACTTGGAGGTGGCGCCTTACACTAACCCACCTTTGATACCCCTCCCACCTCCCACACCCTATTCACCCTGGCTACATCTGACAATCCGTCAACTACAAGGTCATTTACTTGTGTTTACACAAGCCCAACGGGCTAGCTGAGTTGAAACAGCACTGGCCCGGATAAAAGTATAGTAGCCAAGTTCTATTTTCAGGTCATTACACCACGTCTAGAAGACAACCTAACGGGTTTCTTTTAAAAGTTGTTTAATAATATGCTCCATTGATTATTTGTTAGCACCACTAGATGCCTGAGTCAATGTTTGGTAAATTTCATGTTGGAAACTCGGCTTTAAAATGAGTTTCGAATGGTTCTGTGTTGTATTTTTTTTATGTTACTGGCATTAAAGTTTTGACACTATTTTGGTGTGAACAACATGTCTCTAGAGTTCCATTTTAAGTGCACAGATGTGCTGCCGGCGTCGACGTGGTTGTCATGGTAACTGACCGTTATGCCACCACCATGCTGACAGACCTTACCTCTTTGAACGAGTGACCCCCTCGGGTCATGTGACAGGTGGGACAGGTCACATGACCTGCAATTGTCCAGACAATAAAAAATATATTTACATGTATAGGTAAAAGCAAACAAACAAAATACTAAAGTCTTTGAAACGACGAGGCTGATGGCCCCTCACCCGCAAATGCTACCTTGAAAAAAATATAAAAAAATACTAAAGTCGCAGTATAAAGCATAATTGTAAAAAAGAAAGTAAAGGGGAAAAGATCGCTCCATCTATTAACGGTTCCAGTACTACGTTACGAAATCACTATTTCTAGTCCTTAGAAGTACCCATCAAGAGAATCAGGGAAAGCAATGCTTAGTAGTAGTGATTTTAATAGTAGTGCTAACGTTATTTTGTTATCGGTACTTACGCTTTGGTTTTTGTACCCTTGAATGATTCCGTCTCTTCCTCCTCCACCACCTCCATAATTTGATAACTGCCAAGAAGTCCAGCAATGTCCACAGGAATTCAACTTGACCTAGATTCCTCCCTCTTGACCCAGTTTAACCCCCCCCCCCCCCCCCTGTGTGTAAAGTATATCCCTGTGTGGTATTACCACAAGCAGGTTGAACCTTTTACTTTTACCGAATGGCTGTATGTTTGCATTAAAGCTGAACTTGTTTTCATAACCCCGTCTTTTATTTTTACGTGAAACCATCTCTTGTTTACAAATATAAAAGACGCCGAGGGTAAATCAACAGACCACCCTGCAGCCTTTGTAAAGGCTTTACTCCACTTTACTTATCCTTTTGCGATTTTTTTTTGTTAATTCATAATGTCTGCTCTTCAAAACGATATAAGAGATACAGACTAACAAAGAGCTTTTGTTAAGCTTTTTCTGTAAAAAGAAATCGCCGTAAGTAGATGATCTATTGATTGTGATTTTAGAATCAGTTGTATCATTTAAAGACTGAACTAATTCGAAACAAAATTAAGAGAAGCAATAGCACTTCAAAAGAGGACTACCATTTGAAAAACACCTCATAAATCAAGAGCCTTAAAAAGCACAATGAATGAACCTTTTCTTTTTTTTAAGAGAGAACAATTCATATATTGAATAGATACTCCCTATTACACATTGCATACTCATGATTTAGTAGGGTTTCGGCAAAAAAAAGAAGTCGATATGACACCCCCAGGCTGGTAGCCTTCAACCTGCTTCGTCGACAATCCCTACCTCCCCCTACCTGTTAGCACTACTTCGGTCGCCCTCATAGGCCATGTTAGTGCACTGATAAGTTTCCTATCAGGTTGGCTGATAACCCACTGATAAGGGACCCCTCACATTGACTCTCAAACACGTGACTTATCGGCCCTATTGACAATCCGTACTGGTGAGTTATAAAGTGAAGTCAGCTTCACAAAAGGTCGCCTCTCAACCGAAATCAGAATGATTGGTAATAATTCATGTTGATATAGACGTTGTGCAGATGACGTCGCAACTGCCCATTATGGCCTGGCAGCCATATTGGTGATCAATTTAAAATCATTATTATTTACCTTTTTGAATCATTTAGCATACATTTTTAGGTTGGAAGAGTCTCACTGAATCATGCTTAACAATAATTATGATTTAGAATTCATAAATTTTGATTTGTTCCAAGACCATGTGCTCCTGATCACCACGTGGTGATCACCAAAATATGATCATGTGACCACGTCTGCAAAAGGTCTATACCCTGTCCCAGAACAAATACAGTGGACATACAGTGTGTAATGAGTGCAGAATCAGTTAGGGCTTGCATGAGGATTTCAGAAGTGAATTAGTGGAAGTAAGTGAGAATCTAGTCGTTAAATCAATAGTAAATCAGTGTTCGAGACAAACTTTTTTGGCTCTTGGCCATCAGGGCCGAAAGTCTCAAAAAGTTGTAGGCCCTGATAGCGTTGAGTCGGCCCACAAATATTGTGTAAATGATTAGGCACTACCATGAAAAAAATAAATTTATCTTTTTATTATAGCGTATACCTGTGCGGAAACGTATCTTAAGGATTCTAAACTGAAAATCATGTCTGTATCTTTTTTCAAAGTGAAGTTATTACAATTAGATCTAGTACATTTAGATGTAAAATTGTTTGAAAAACTGGTACAGCTATTAGCTCTGTTAGCCTTCCCTGTACCGTCGGGAAGCTACTGCGTTAACGTGAGCAGTGGCGTCGATAGTTCGGCTAGTACAGCTATAATACCTAAAAGGTACAAGGCCTCCTTAATTTAGTAATTTGCATTCAAAGTACAATGATAGCTTTGAAATCAAGTTTGATACACATAATCATCATACAGCGACAGGACCAAGACCATAAGATATATAAGCAGAAAAAATACCCAAAGTTTCAGGTTTTTTGCTTATGTACAATTACAAGAGGTTAAACTCGGCCAAATAATTCAGTGCGAATTTCACCGCTTTTCTAATTCTATGTCTGGGTCACACCTCCCTATGGGCGTGAAGTGACAGAAATGTAGCGCGACTTTATGGAGTACCTAAAATGATGGCCAAAAACAGTGTGATTGACGGCTCAAAATAGTATAATTGACGGCCGAAAAATGTATTTATGATGGCCCAAAAAGACGTCGGCCATCCGGGCCAATTTAAGAAGGATTTCTCAATTTTTTGTCGGCCCTGTATCAAAATCGTCGGCCATTGGCCGACGGGCCGGCGTTAATCTCAAACACTGTAAATCAGTGTGTCGAAAATATTTGAATGAGCTAGGCAGTGTACGTAATCAGTAGTCATCGCTGTCTTTCTATTCAGGTCGTCTGCATACATTGAAATATTTCATAGTCCTGCACCCTGGTCCCAGAATGCATGCTTCTACAGCCTACTGCACAAATTAGTGCAACCGGCTGTAGAATAAATTAATAATGCCAATGATATGCATTCCGAACGATTTTTCTTTACCCTTTTCAATATTTAATTTACTATAGGAATGTACACAATGAAATGTCAATATTGTAAACTGTGCCCCCAAGGATTGCACACAATTTCGGACTTTGAAATATTATGCACCCAGCTGCAGAATCTTGCACACAGGAATGAGGATGCCGGGTGCATCCTTCATTTCGGATGCTGCCACGGTGTCCGAAATGAAGGATGCGCGCAGGATTTTGTAGCAGGGTGCAAGATTTTTAAATGTGTGCACCTGGATGGTGCACGATTTTCAGCCTTTTAAATAGGTTTTTGAGGAAATATACTCAAAGAAATATCGCCGGGTGCACAATTTGAGAACCTTTGCACATGGTATGTGCACAAATAAAACCTTAATTTCGGCCACTGTGCAGCCACTGCATTAAATACCAAATCAGGTAAAACCCTACAGTCCCGGTTGTCCCCGTTTCAGTGACCTCATTCTCCGAGTTTAACGAGCAAACACGGCGTGAATCGGAGCAGTAGGGAGCAGGTCAGGGGAGGGGGGTAATCCCCTCATTACTAACTACGGCATGCTCACAAGTTTGTTCTGCTCACAGAAAACACCCTGCTTCCCACTCAGGTCGTCTGGACCTTTTTAGGACGTGCGTTACGTAGTTACGGCCCATCTGCCGCCTCTCAGCACCTCGCCTCCCCTCTAAGGAACTATTCAGGGTACCAAGCACACAGGGAAAACGGAAAATGGCAAACAAAAAAAATCCCTGGCAGGGAAAACACAGGGAATTTTGAAATTTTGCCAAAACGCAGGGAATTTCATTTGACCAGGTTCTGAAATTCCTGATTCTCAAGATATTTAATTAGGGATTCAATTTGTTGTTGTTGGGTTGTCCAATTTTTTTCTGCACGCAGAGGTTTTTAAATTAGATCAACTTGCTGGATATGACACAATGAAAAATTTCAGTTGGACAGGGAAATCTCAGGGAAACACCGGGAATTTGAAAATGGAACTTCGGTTGGTACCCTGCCTATTACACTACACGACTTTGAGCTGTAATATCAGCGTTACTTGATGATATTACAGAAAGTTCTCACACAGGAGTAATAACTTTTTGAAATTGGCAAATCTGAGTTATTACACATGGCTAAACCAAGCAATTTTGTAATTAATATATGCAGTTTCTCTGCAACACGGTCATATCGTAGCTCATGTCGTATAGTGTAATTGGGCCCTGAGTCCCCCGTACTCAGGGGACTCTTAAAAGAATATTGAGGGTTGGGTATATCAATACGCCAACCCCTATGCTCGCGAAAAATGAACCAATTCTGACTATTTTAAAGATTCATTGAAGAGTCTTTAAAATTTCCGTTAGCCCTGGCTTAGATTTTCAGCTGATTGAGGGACTCACTTTGGGAAGCAGTGGGCCGGGCTTGGCAGTCTCACTCTGATTTCAGCAGGGAATTCAGCAGTTTTAACCCCCAGGTAAAGCCCTCAGTGAGCCCCTCCTGAGCCGCTCCCGTCACCCCTCGTCACGCTCCGAGTACCCCACACCTTCCTCTGAGTCACACACCACACACCCCCATTCATTTGATGGGGACACTCCATTAAGTACATACCGGGGTACATACGCATTATGTTCCCAGAATTTATAGCTCCCCCCCCCCGCGCCCATTCCCAACCGCCTCTTGCCCCCCCCCCCCCCCCCCCAAAAAAAAAAATGTCCATTGAATATGGACTGGGACGTACGCATATTTTCCTGAATGCCCCCCCCCCCCCCCCCCCAGATGTGTGCATACTTAATGAAATGTCCCATGGTAACCAGGGGTGCCCGAACCGTGTCGATAGGACGGCTTATGGGACGTGACGTGTTGTAGGCAGTGGGGGCGGGGGGGGGGGGGGGGGTAATGTTGTAGTGTGACTGAGATTTTTAATGTTTTTTTGATTTTTTTTTTTTTTAATTTTTACCGTGGACCAATTTGGTCCTGGGATAGGGTGAACCAGTAGTAGGGATCGGTTTCTTTACTGGATAATTTCTTATTTCACCTATATTGTCATTCCCTGTCTATTTCAGGCATTATACTATAGAGACAATTATAAAAGAGTAACCTAAACAGACAGATTTTTACAAAATATCAAATTTATTTGCTCGACCTAAATGAAAGAAAATATTTCCATTTCAGTATGCGTTACGTCGAATGTAATCAGGAATGGCATTCATGGCTCACGGTTCTCAGTAAACTCAACTCATTTCCACATGTATGCATTAGTATGAATGTTTAACCAGTTCACCACCCCCTCCACCACCACCACCTCCCCTACCACCGCCACCACCAGTCGGTGGGCCGACAGCCCTAAAAGGGACAGCCCCTTTAAACATACACAAAAAAAACATACCGGCATTCTAACTGTTAACTAGACCGTAACCCCTGATATTGCCAGCGTATTGACACTATTTCTCTCTCTCCTTTGCAGGTAGGTAACTTCAACTAGCTTCAACTTGGAAGTATTCCCCTTACTTCTACTACCTCTGCATGGATTACATAGTTTTACGTTGAAGGACGGATACTATGGATTAACGCATGATTAACGTGAGTTATTGAAATAATTAATGTCTTTTTGTTACTGAATGATTCATGTGTGGATCATGTGTCGTTAATGGGAGTGGTTTGTAGGTGTCTACACAAATTAAAAGTTGTGTGTATCTATTCTGTTTCACTATCATTGAGGGAAGGATCCTGAATGTACAAAGTGGGAATTGCCAAAGAGTATGGAATTCAAGTTACTGTTTTTTTTTCTTCAGAGTTTTCACGTACTATTGTGGTGCACTGTAATGTACATTAGGTCAGTATATATGATATGTTTAACAGTATTTAATGAAGTCTATTCAAGATCTACCATACCCCCAACAGCGTTATCAATTTGGGGTCGGGTGTTTGTTGCCCTTTCTATGGGACATTGCACATGAAGATCTCCAGCCACTCTTTAAAAAAAAGAGTTAGGTAATGAGCCTAATGGCGAGTTTCTCCTAAATCATGACATAGATATGATCACCCATAGTTTAAAAGCATTACCTTGTACAGTCTGGAAAGAACCTGATGGGTTAGCCAGACGTTAAACTACCCCAACATCAAAGATGTTCCCGATCTATGTGCCCGCTCGTCAAAGTCCGAAGTCGGAATGATCCAGATCCAAGTATTACCGGACACAAAGGACATTAAAGCGGACCTAGGACTTTTACAAAATCTCTGGATACAGCGGATAGGCAGACTGAATAAATTACCATTACCAATTACCCAGTACCTGAGCCCAGGTTTCTCGTGGCGGGTTTCCACAAAACGACAAACCATGATGCTTTGTCGTCAGCCATCTAAGGTTAACCCTTTGCAGCCCTGGTAATTAATGCCCTCAACAGGCACTGTTCGCTTGGAATGGAGGGGTTATCGCTGAAAGGCTGACTACAACTATGGTTTATCGCTTACTAAGTTAGGAAACCTGCCTTTAGTTTTAGGGTGAAGCCATGTTTCCACGCTGCCGACAACTGTGCCTTTAGTCAGCTGACTATTGTTAACCCTTTCATACATATAGCAACTAATGCTACCTATAAGCTCTTGGAAATGGTTGACACTACTGACAGTTCAGCTGCTGACAGTCACGAGTGACATTCTGGAAACGCGGCTAGCGTTGGGTCTGTACACCCCATGATAGCACTCCTATCCCATAATGACCGTGCTGTCCGTGCCAATCACACATCCCATAATAATCAGACCCATCATGGACCCAATGAGTAGGTTGTTAACTAGCAGCACTGCAACTCACTGAATAAATACATACCATAATAGGGCGTGTATCCCATAATAAGACATGTGTCCCATAATAACCGAACAGTCAGTAATACGCAGGCATTATAATGATCTCATTCTGTCTACAAGGTAAAAATCGTCTATGGCCTACCATGTCATTATTTGCCTCCTAAATTTATACATAATTTAATGACAAGTGCTGAGCAACAGTCAAAGGCTTGGTTGACATTATTAGACTTACAAGTACATGTACTTAAGTCTTTGATAGCGATAATCTATATTTACTTACTTAAATGACTGAGTTTACACCGAAAAACAATATTGAGCACCTTCGGAGGGGTCGGTGAACATCTGTGATTTGCAATTAAAAAACGTCAAGTTGATCTATAGAGTCTTTTTATTTTGTCTGCTTCATAAATCTTGTTTTTTGTTTCTAATTTTGTTCCGCGAACAACAGTAGAATAAAAATGAAATGATACCTAAAAAGTGCCCTCTCTATAGTTACGTGGTGCGACCATCTGGTAGCTTTCACCCCCACTGCCCTAATCAGGTTTCTATGGTAATCGGGGCCGGTAGGGAATAGTGATGACTGATTGGTCAGTTCCGGGTTGCCATGGAAACGGGTAAAATGGTGGGGTTTTCCGACATGGGGTCAGCAGCACCCATAAGTCTTCATACAAGTCTATCCTCGGCAGGTTCTGGTCCAAAAAGGTGAAGATGACTGATCATGTGACTCAGTAATTAGGTCAAAAAAGTAGGTCAAGTCGTGAGAAGGGTGTGGTGTTAGGTGTGGCGATTTGTGACACATCACGTCTTAACTTGGGATGTGGGCTAATTGAGTCCTTTCCTTTTTTCTCTTTTTGTTCAAATTTGTCTCCATGTAAACTCATGCTGAGCAGGAGGTTTCTTTCATGTCAAGTCCCAGGTGATAGCGAAATTGGGAAAACAATATCAGGGAACTTTGATTTTATAAAAAGATAGGAATCACTGCATTTCAAGTAACACTTTAGATTAATGAAATGAAATCCGACATTACTGAACCGATTTCTTTTCTTCAACGCTGGAGTAGAATAAGTGATCGATGCCATTTTCTATGGACATTAAAAGATTGCTGGTACATACTTTATTCTAAACGCCTAGCTCTAATTATTTGCCACATGTATTGTATGCAACCACATCGTCGCAGTTTAAAAGTAATTCGAAGTCCTGTTGTTAATTGACGTTGTCCTTGAAAAAACAAAGCAAAAAACTGTTCGATAAACCCATGTGGAATTGAGTCCCATGGGAGCAGTGGGGGTTTTAGCTTAACCCTATTACTATAGACGTGTTGTACGGCATACCAGTAATGGACAAATGCCATACGTAGGTTTCAACCGAGGCCCTGAACATGAATAATTGAAGAAGTGAAAACGAGGCTTCGAGCGGCCCGACACCCTGGCAACGAGCCATGTTTGCCCCTCGTATTTTTGTCCACCCCTTTTGTGTTTGTTGTATCAATAATTTGGCAGAAATTTGATTAAGTGAGATATGATTCATCTCCGTCGAGGGGAATTAATAGGGGAAACAAAAAAGGACGGCGCTCACATAGAGTTACATGTACTTCAAATGTCAGAGTCTGATGTTTCTGTCATATGGTATAATGAGTGTCTGCATCAATGTGTCGTGTACTATGATTTGGAATACGAATTGGGAAAGTCGTTTACATTAATTGAAGCAATATTTAGTCACTTATAAAAGTTAATGATGGGTGATAACGATGAATGTATTATACATGCATTTGTCCAATTGCGAATAGCCAGTAGCAAGCAATACAGTTTTCACAGGCATACGGTTCTGCTGTCCCAGTTCATTGTTCATCACCAATGTCTCATGTTAGCAAACAGTCATCTGTAGGGTCCGTATATTTTGTACCACCCAACACGAATTCACTCTGTACAGTACCTTTAATAGGACCTTAACATTGGGCAGAGCCCTAATTCACTCACAAGTCATAAATATCAGTTACCATTATGTGTTTGACTTTTTCTCATTGGATACTTTCCAACGGCTGATATGATATGCAAGAAGGAATGCAAATCCACCAGTTAGTATATGGGTATGACACTGAAACCTAAATCAAGAGCCATATGAGTTCTGAATAACGCTGACCTTAAGTAAAAAAAAGTTTTTATTGCGCATCAATCAGTCAGCTTTCTTTATCATTTTCCACAAAGGCCTCGTTATCCAGCTCGTTACCTAAACAAACTAGCTTTCTCCTAGGTCAGTTGTAGTCACTTTTTTCTTTGTGTTAATAACACTCAGATCTGTGTGATTAGAGAGATAAGTTGGTGATTAATTACATTTACTCACTCCTTCACAGGTAGACTCGGTTTGCTACTTGTAAATTGTATATTGCGCCAGTGTTACCTTTTAATTTTTTATGTTAAAGCAAATGATATGAACAATCCGAGTATCGGATCCAAAGAAATACAGGTTAAACAAAAGTGTTTAGCTTGTACTATTTCATTACGTTAGATCTTTTGAATCTTTCTGAAACATTATGGCTTCCGTCGAAGTTTTTACAAAAAAGAAAATGGACCATATATTGATCAAGAATCAAAGTCGGTCAAGTTTATGAAAGCTCTAGATAAGATTTGTCAGTCGTTTTCCTTGGTTTGTATGTCATTATCTAAACTCAGAAGACAATATGTAGGATAATCATATTGCAGGGCTATACCCTCAAGCTATTGGTACAGGCCCAGGGGGTAGATCTATGTGTGTATTGAACCAGTCCTAATGGTCAGGAGTGGAAATACTTGTAGGGCTCTTCAGATGGTTGTTACGTCTCCAATCAATATACGTGTGAGTCCGTGTACTCGGCATGTAATACTACCAGTACACGCCTACTTCGAACAACAAAGAGTGATTGTATAAAGGATACCTATATTGTAGCTATACTTTATACTATAGACTTATGTGATAATTCATAATTTCTAATCTATATAGGTGCAACTGAATGGTGTTAAAGATTGATTTTAAACGTACACATGAAGGGTGGAAGGGGTGTGTCTTGGTGCGATTTCCATGAAACCTTTTATGGAAATCCAACTTGCTCGCTGGCTGGAGACACTCAGTTGTTCGTGATAAGACTCCCTAAATAAGTAGGTCTCCTTCTGCATAACTGAGGAGGTTTGTGATTAGGGTCTGTAAAAACGGTGGTTATTGGTGATTGAGTCCTAGTAGTGGGTGAATGAGGGGGTTGGCGTGTCGCTGTGACGCTGATCAGTGGCAGTAGGAACCAAGCCGTAATGGTCTTTTAGGGGCAGTCCAGAATAAAGATCCTGGTTACGAGTTTGCTCAGAACATGTATTAGTTGAAACTTCTCTGGTACTACAGGTAGTCATAAATTAAGGTACTATTAATTGCTATATCAGTGAAATAATGCAAGTACTCTATTATTCTCGTAACAAAAAAGTGTTTGTTTATTAAGAAAGTATTCATAGCAAGTATGAACATTTTGTTTGTGAAAAGGAAGTTAATTTGAATATCTGAGTATTAATTAGATAGAAAAACATTCCCAATAATCTCGCCATGTTGCACAAGGCCCAAGTATATATAGAAAAAGGGGGGTCAAGATATCGAGTCAAAATAACTGGTCAGACTCAGTATCTGGGCCTGCTGCTGCTGTGGGTAGTAGTGCAGTGAAAAGGTCATATGTAACGTTACACGGGTCTGGGTCAATCCCATACTGGGCGGGTGTGGGAGAATCCCCATTGACCCAGTGGGAAGACTTGCCTATGACTTTAAGGCCTTACATTTCTGCTGATTGTCGAAGGGATTTAACAGGATGTGTGGTAATGCTACGTTAAAAATGTCATAAATTTCATATTTTGCTTGCGTGAGGTCTTGAACCTGATTTGAAAACAAAATCAAACCATCTGAAGAGCAAAATACCGAAAAAGTGTCACATCCTCAAAGATGTTCTTTACAAGTACATTGTAGTAAATTGGTCTTAGATTTGCTAAATTAGGTCTCAAAATGTCTTCAAAAGCTCTTTTAAGGCAGTCTGAGCAAGGAGAAAAGAACAATGCGTAGCTAATTATAGATCTTTGGTCTGGGTTATTAAGCCTGGCCTCTTTGATGTAACACGTGTTGATTTACCTTCAGAAAACGATGCCCCAGTTCTTAGTGTTGTGGCAGGAGGAGGTCGGAGGTATCGAGTAGTGTGAGAAAGTGGCCCCTGATTCACGGCCACTAGACTTGCCACAGGTCACAGCATCAAGACTTGTGCTATGCACTGAATCACTAGTCTTGCCACTAGTCACATTATCAAGAGGCTGCGTTAGGGCCATTCAAACAAGCTAATGGAAATTGTTTCATCATTCAACAAAGATATGTGATGCCATGTGGACGAGTTGAATATAAAAGTTAAATAATTGCAATTTTCTGAAGCAGCAACAATTTCCAAAAAAAAGAGAAGATAAATACTGTCTCCCAAACAGACCGGTCACTAGTCCGTTCTGACTCTGATTTACCCGTATATAATGGGAAAGCATGCACAATACATAACTTTCGGAAACAGGCTTGGCAGACTAACCTGTCACCTGCGCCTAGAACGACTGCCTAAGTCAGTATTTCAGTATTACAGTACACTTGCACCTAGTCCAGGTTTGTAAAATACACACACATCATCACTCTGTTGACCCGGTAATTTACGTTACTAGTTAGCTCGTAATACGATAAAGCCACGACTAGTCAACTTTACTCCGGCGCCAAGAGCAACATGTGGTCGAGTGTTTAGGAGGGGAGGTGGCGGGCTGGTAAAAAATCGTTAATCTGAGCCACTTAGCCGAGTAAAGCCTGGATTCCACACACCGATTTTGATGATGGCGATTTAGTATTTGTTTGATTTTTTTCTGAGGATATGACATTAGAGTACCATACATCCTGCGTGCCATCTTACAGGGAATTCTAATGTCTTTTTTTTTTTTTTTAAATGAGCAGCGCTCTCTTTATTTCTGATGTTATACAGTCCGTAAAATAAGTATTTCCGCTGTGTTTTTGATTTTTAACATGGATATGATATCAGTGTTCGAAATTAAGGGCGCACCCTGCACCCGGTGTGCACAATTTGGCTGCCGGATGCATAGATTTTTCAACCTGTGCACCCGGTGTGTGCATGGTTTTTCAAAGTTATAAATACCCTTATATAATTGTGAACACATGAATTAATTGCCGGGTGCACAAGTGTGTTGGTCATTGCACCCAGCGTGTGCATAAAAAATATCCTTAATTTCGAACACTGATATGGTACAGTAAGACAGTGAACAGGACAGACAAAATGGACACAACAGGACAGACAATTAGCGGGACAACTATCTAGGTACATACTATTTTGACATACTATTTTGACATGCTATAATGGCGAACTTCTAATGTCTTTTTAATGAAATGTAATATGTATACAAAACCTTTTCTCCCACTGCTGATTTTCAAAATTGTTATATGTATTCCCCTAGACTATCCGATTTGCTAGCGATTTCAGAACTCACCTGTAGGAATAAATGCTAATTATTAACATGCTACATATCATTTAAAGAGATTTTAAATTCTTTTTCAAATAATATGAAGCATGTAGGTGTACTTGTCATATTCGTTCTGAATATTTAGAAATAACCTGGTAGTTACAATCACCTAGTGGAGTACAGGCTTTACTGTAAACCCCTGCCACCCTGCCACCCTGCCGCCTCCCACACTCACTGCAGAGTAAGTACTTAACGGCAATGGGGAAGGGGCAGGTGGTGGGATGAATTTGTGTCACCAGTTGCTGCTCACAGGGCTGACGTGAACTGATGTGTCTCTGACAGTTCGCAAGTGTTTCAATTTATGTCTTATGTATGAATCCGAGTGTTTCTTTTTTAGTTTTTAGTTTGTGTTCAGCCGAAGACATATGTATGAAATTCATTTGGTATCTTACCCACCTATTTTTTCCTAGCTTGTAACAATGAATTATTTTATCTAACAGGAAGGAGTCGAGGCCATACGGGAACACATCAATTCCATGAGTTATAAGAATAGTATTCTATACGTATAGACACAGGAAAAATCTGTACACATCAGGCACAAGCCCGCCGACTGTGCCTCCCTCTTTCCCTACCCCAGCGTTGGTACTGTTTTACACCGCCCCAGTTCAATCAGAACGGATTTACTTTTATCACCCTAAGTCCGCAGTCTAAATGAACCTTGTCGGTCCTAATCTCACTCAGGCCTGGCTGATTGGAGAGAACACTTTAAGGCCGGTCCACTTGTTTCTAAATCAGTGTCGATTTATCAGACCCCAGAGTGGGATGTCCTTTTGCCGGTCGGGGGTGGGGGTGGAGTGGGGGCAACTTGGCCCCAAACCTGCACAGAAAAGGTAATGGACATTGGCCTCAACAGCCGAAGTGTTGTATGTGTTTTTGAGAAGAAAAATAAAATAAAAATAAAAAGTGAGTGAAATGGGTGGGAAGATTTCACTCAAAATCGGGTGTGGAATCTACTGTTTCAGTCCAGCTTGGTTAGGAATCCAGGAGGAATCGAAGTATATATACTTATGATAATAAATTCTATGTGAATTAAGGGAAATAGATGAATATAGATAGTCATCAAAATTGCTTAACCAAATAATGATAGATATAAAGTATATTCAATATTCCTCCTTCATTGGTTGGTTATACAATTTGAGGTGTCCTTCAAAATGGGTCAGCAGTTTTCAAAACCCCGACAAACACACTCAGACATTGAAAATGGAAGCCACCCCCTCCCTCCCTGGGCCTCTGACACCCCCATCTCCCCCCCCACCCCCACCCCCCCCCCCCCCTCCCGGATTAGGGGTAACGGCCGGTCCCTTGTCGCCGGGGTATTGGGTTCAGATCCCGTTAACCCTAATCCCCGCCTCATGACTCGAGGACATTAACCCTCTCCTCACGAGTGATTAAACCCGTGTCAACAAGGGGATTGATAAAGAATAGAGTCGGGGGGGATTCAAGGGTTAACAGGTGGGTATGGTAACAAAGGGTTAACCGTTTAACCGTTAGCAGCGAGACAAAAAGCAACGTTCCTCTCTCTTAAAGGGGAAACTTAAAGGTATATTAAAATACAAATTTTCTTCAGGTCACTCAGTTCAGACATGATGTTGCGGTTTTCAGTCATGACAATGTGAGTTTTCTTTTTCAAAAACCCACTGAATGAATCACCTATTTCATATGAGGTCTTTACTTAGAATATTCCTGAAAGGGAGGCAAAAGCACGACCTGTACATTAAAATACAACGAGCTACCACATACAATTTGTCATCAACAGTAAAAGACGCAAGAAACGTGTTCAGTGATGAAGTACCACTGGAGTGTCAGAAAAAAAACGGGGGAGTGGGAGGGAAGGAGAGAGGACGGGGATTACATAGTGACAGAGGGAGTCGGAGAGAGGGGGAGGGACTGGGAAGAGGAACGATAGGCTGGGACTATGGTGAGGACTCCCCGCAGCATGGTGGTGATGTATTGTCATGTCAACAGGTAGCCATGGTAACACTGCCTGTAGCCCACCCCCCACCCCCCGATGACCCACACGGATACACCCTGGAGTCACTGTTACCCGGGACGGGCGGGAGGCCGCGCTGTGGGACTTACCGGAATAAACGGCCCCCATGGAACAATTAACATGAGGGCTGGGAAAATGCACTGTGGGTACAGAGCTTCTGTTGTATTCCCAGGGATTTAGGGACTCCATATATATTTCCGACTGACTCGTGTATGTACATACACTTGTATGTTACATTCCCCATGCAGACAGCAATGTTGAACAACCTTGTCCTTGTTACGTTTATTTATAACCCTAACGAAATCTGTCGGGTCAAAATTGAGGGGGGGGGGGGAGAAAAGAAAAGAAAAGAAATATAGATGACCAGGTCTCAAACAAAATGCGGTCGACTGTCCGGCGTATCTTTATACACTGAGTGTTTTCTTTTATCACCACATTGACAGGATTCACCAACCAGTTCCAATTACCACAGAAGTGCCTCCATATTTCATAACGCCGTACCCATTGTAATACGGACCCACTCTCCGCTAACGGGTCCCATCACTCAACTCATCACTCAACCCCCGGGCTGCTCCCACTCCGAAGCATTATCACCTAGATCCAGTGTCTTGCGGAGGGGGCGGGGGCTGGGGGGTACTCGGGATCTTTTTATGTTCAACTGTGGGCACAACCCTATGAGGCAGTGGTGATCCACCGACAAAATAGGGAGCGGTGACCTCCCCTCAAAGCTTTCAAGAAGGGGTACTTTCAATTTTTCATGCATCAACTAAATACACTCTGACTCAGGGGAGCAGTGCCCCTCTAAGTTCTAACCAGAAAGAGCAGTCATACATCATGTTTTAGTCTTTTATATCTGCCTGTGCATCAATTTATAGATTTAGTAATGAAACTGAATAGTGTAGGTGCTAATTGGACAGTTTGTGCTGGTTTTCTCTGGAGTATAAGCTCCGAGGCAGCAAAAAGAATGGACATATCCCTCCCACCCGCAACAATTGAGGTGCTTTCCTTTCATAAAAAGAGTTCTTTAAAGACTGGCCTTACCTAATTTAGGTAAGACCAGTCTTTAAAAAAGTCTTTGTACAACCAAAGACTCAGTTCCCCCCCCCCCCCAGGTCAGGCATAGACCCCGACCCTTACCAAGCTTACAAAGCGTTCACACACCCAGCATCCAATACATGTTTGATGAAGGTGATATGACTTCAGCACATAACCCATGAATCATACAAAGGTGGTCGCGTGTGGACGTCGTCTTCAGGGAAGTCTTGGAGAGGTGGGGCAGTGACTAATGTAAACACACACACGTGCTTAGTCTATAGGTAAAGGAGCACCCACGCGCATGTTGGAGTGTGAATAGGTTGGATGGACGATCAGTACATTATACAGTGCGCTGACCCCACATTGTTCTAGGGTAGTAGTACGCTACCATCTGTCATAGAGAAGATAAACCAGTTTTCCTAGGGTTTGCCTCCAGCTCTTATTAATCCAAATAAGAATCTGGGATGTTATTATCGGGGAAAGGATCCTAAATATCTACGTCCTTGGGTTTTGATGGTGAGGATTATGGTGGGATGCATACAAAAATACATTGCTCTGATGTCAAACCTGGGAGAAAACCGCTGGTAGGGTCTGGAAATAAGTCCATCTCAGTGTGTTTAACAGGAGTGAAAAATCGGGGACTATTTAGTCTATTTGAGGACTCAGAGACTGACGCAGTGAAACACAATAACGACAACAATAACATTCTTCAGAAGTCGAGGGAAAAGGCGGAAAGAACGCACGAAAAACAGCACATTTTGTTTGGACAAGAGTTATAAAAGTGGCTGCTGTATGTCTTAAAGTTAAAAAGGTCAGCTTAAAAATGTTTTATTTCTGATCAGAAAAAGGGAAGTTGGAAAATATTTTTTTCAACAAAATAATAAAATAATGCTAGGTAATATGATAACAGAAGTTGTTTAAGGAGAAATATATTGAAAACATCCCCAGTCAGTAAAAACATCAAAAACAAAACAAGCAGCAGAAACAAACATTTTTTAAGGGTGGCCTAAAGATCCAGGCCATATCAGGTCTCGCCACCACTAAGCCTGCTGTGGGACCGCTGGGGACAACCCAGCTTTAGTTATGATCTCTGTCACACGCTCACAGCCCAGACTGGGTCAACGACTACCCCGGTACATTCAGCAAAGATCTGTATGGAGATTGTCCTCACTGTCCCCTAGAAATTGGATTGCTGGGAAAGTAGGATAGGGAGGTTTAGGGGAGGGGGGCACCAGGGAAAGATGATTGAAAGACTTCAATTAATAGATTGACAAACAGTTGTCTCAATATATTAGATTCTAGATATCTACTTTTAAGTTTTTCTTGTTAGGTTGCCAGTTGAAACATTGGTTTACTCTGAGATGGTGAAATGTAAGAAGGGCCGAATTGTGTTTGCATCTGTGAAAGAACGGTACGTTCATGACATATTTTCATAATTGAGGAATGGGTAATGTTTAGTTGAAATTGTCCCGGGATATTGCCCTTCAAACAATCTTTCCTATTCCTTGGCTTTTCAGTGCTAGCAGGAACAAATATCCTCCAAAAAAAGCACAAGGAAGGGAAACTCAAAGGGCCTTCTATTTGCCACAGTATTGATCAAACCCCAGAGAAAATTAGGTTAAGTAATGTGGAGAGTCCGCGGGAATTCGGAGAGCGAGACGAGAGGACAGGTTCAACTCAGAAGTGGGGGGAGTGTGGACAAGGGTCGAAGATTAACCCTAACAAACGAAGGCCCCCACAGCGCCCATCCAGGCCGGCCCTGTCGGCGACCATTTCGTGGAGATCCCGTCCTGCCCGTTCCGACTTACACGACTAATCCGGTAAATCCCTCTGTGATCCGTGCCAACAATTACTGCTCGGCATGGGTCATTCTGGGTACATATTGGTTCTGGGCTCCTGACCCCTTTTGAGACTGCTGGGATCTGCAGGGGACTGTTTCAGGGTTCTCTCCAGGACACATTTACAGCCGGTTCTTTTTGTACATACATTTGGTAGTCAGTTGAGAATCTATTTCATGATTATTTTTCTCCTTCTCTATATTTCAATATAACTTCGACCAGCTTATGAATTTTAGACGGACGTTAATATCGAGAGTCGGTCGGCAGAGCCGGCTGTTAGGGCCTGGGGAAAACCCTGGATTGGGTTTACTTCTTACCAGGGATATCCCCTAACTACATCCTGAATAAAGTATATCAAGATAAGTGGAAATTGCAAAAAATACCATAGTATACAATTGTTAGGATTGTTTGCAACGTAAATATATTCTATGAACATGCGAAAGTCATGTGATATGTCCATACATTTGATATAAATAGCTCCACGAAAAGATAAATACGGATATCCATAATTGAATAATAAAAGATAATTATATAACCGAGAAAGAGATACATGTAAGGCTGTCATGGGTGCGGTGAATTTATATCTCATCTCATAGTACAGGAGGGAAAAAAAGTGCAAATCAGTGAACATAAAAAAACCCACCAAATATGTTTTCCTGGGTGTCGGCTGAGAGGGGCCCATCATGTCTTTGATGTGAGTTCAGCGGAGGTCGTTCTGGGTCCATAATGTGCTGGGAGCGCCTATAGAAGTTGTCAGGGAGCCGTCACTATGGGGGGAGGAGGGGGTGTGGGGTGAAATATGGTAACGACCTCCGCAGTACAGGGCTTCCCACTCAGTACACCGGTTCTCAGCGAATAAATGACATTGATATTGAGGACGACAGGAACTAGCGAGAGGGTGGTCTGATGGGTTTGTGACCTTCAGGTCTTGAATATACATCGGATACCAAAAATAGAAATAATATAATACAACTTAAATGTATTTTAATGAGGGGAAAATATAGAAAAGAAGAAGACAATATTTCTTCATATTGAGCGGTATCTATTATAGAGTTTGATACAATTAACTAAAAAAAAAGTAAAATAAATGGATCACTCTGATTTCAATGAAGTACCAGCTTTACCCTGATTTTTTTTAAAAATAAATTTCATGTACACATATGAAAACATGGAAGTGAAAATTCAAATCAAGTAGCGGATTTCTTTTGCCAAATTTAGCTTTTTTTTTTTATGTAAAATTATGGAAAATAGGGGACCCCCCCCCCCCTTTCTATTAGCACGCCTCTACCTTTTCAAAAAGCTGTATCCGCCAAGGCCTAAGGTGCAAAGGCTGGAAGAAAAAGGTTCTACAGCAGAATGTTATATGGGGTTGTGTGTGAAATATACAATGTGTGCACTGGACCAGAGGCGGGCTGTCTGCCAACCCTTCCTGGTCAGGAAGGAAGCCAGACTCGTCAATATTTGACCTGACCCGAAAACAGGCAGGGGTCAATGTACAACCTGGTATTGACAATGGCACTGGAAGACTGGACATGGCTCTCTAATGAAAACAAGCCGAAAGCAGTAACTGGTTCTCAAATATGGTGCCATTCTGCAACAATATCTCGCCTTGATAGCTCAACGAGATCTCTCGCCGTGTCAATAAAAAAAAAAGTCTGAGGGAAGAGACTGCCATGTATGCCTTTAACTGTATGTTTTGATACCAGCACAAGATGCAATGTAAGTGAAATTGATCATTATGTATCAGAGTTTGGTTAGTCATACCGGTAGTCCCAGAACAGTCTCATGCAGTTTACACATCCCGTATGACTGAAAATGCCAAGCTAGGCATAAAATGAGTGTACCATGCCAGCGACCGTCCAATACCCCAGTGTGAGTGTATTGTGTGCGAACAACATGACATTGTAATTGTCATTGTACACTCTCGCCTACGTAAGTTTTACCCCAGAATGGTTATTGAACTATATGACATCATTGGTGATTGTGAAATTCCACTGTCGTGTAAAGAATATGTCTGAATTAGATTGCAACATTTTAAAGAACTCTGAAATTAAAAGCATTAGCTAAAAAGGGTAGAGATGGCAGTTCCCCTCTTTATGTAGAGTAGTTGGGCGAATACTATTTTGGGGTCTTCATTTTCATCCAAGCAATGGAATAAAGTTCCCTCTGGACATCTGAAAAATACTAACACAAATCAACCTTCAGCTCCTCCTCCCATGTACACCCAGGTAACAGTCCCTGAGTAAAGACACCGATCGGACTGTGTCGTGTAGGACCGTATTATGACCCACAGTCCTCTATCATGGTACCTATTTAGGGTCTAGGGTTAGGTTCAAGTTAGTTAGAAAACCCCCTTGACGTGATATACGCACAGCCTGTCCTAAATAGCATCAGAACCCTGAGCCCCCCATAGGAGAATGCCATTTAGGTGCCACCTTTAAGGTCTTTCATGTTTAACCATCGCGTGGTCAGTGGGCCCAAAGTTCAGTACTCAGGCACTCTCCAAGCAGAGATTTGGATCAGGCACTGACATGGCAAATACAGACTGAATCCGAAGTTGTGCTTGGAGAGCTTTTGACCAAGAGTGGAGCTGGCTGCGTGATCTGTCGGGACTTTGGCTGGTTTCCAGCCTTTTACAACGGTACCTACGTTTTCCGCACTGGCACGCCAGGAACTAGTGAATTCATGAACCCAAGTCGACACAGACTGGGGCGATTATTGTGTGTCTAAAATCCTTACTTATTGCGGGATTTCAACTTCACAGGGAAAACAGAAAACAGAAAAGAAATTCATTGTCAGTGAAAACGCAGGGAATTTGGAAATTTGACAAAAAGCAAGGGAATTATGTTGCCCAATTTCTGGATTTTCTGATTCTTAAAATTAAGGAGACACTTAAGTGAAAAAATCCAGAAATTACACATCTTTGATAAGAATTATAAACCTGAAGTGAACACTTTGCTATCTATCAAAACAAGTCATTGAAACCATAACAGGGACAATTTTCTGTGGTATAGTGAAAACACAGTGAATTTGATCCCGAACTTTGAGTGTGGACCCTGTTTAAGAATTACATCGACACAATCTATCAATGTCTCACAATGTGCTCGATTAATACCAGTATCGCGTGCAGGCTCATTTCGTGTTGAGAAAGGTTGTGTTAGTCTCCCACACAAACTGTTATTCCTGCTCTTGTATGGAAACTGTATTGGCCATTGGCGTGATATTGTAATACAGCCTTGGAAATCAGGAAAGGGAACACCACGAGCGATCATGACTATTGGCGGAAAGAGAGGTGCCAATCAAAGCTGGGCAGTTCGTTGTATAACATGATTGTCCACCGGGCAACCACAGATCTTTTCTTGGTTTCCCTGGTCTAAAATATTGTCAGTCCCATTGTATTGAAATTGGTATTATTTGTTTTGAGGACATTTGGTTACATATAAAGACAACTAAATACAAATTGCTAAAGATGTTGGACGATTAGGGATGTGAAAAAAAGTTTTTTGGTGTATTTATCAGGGATATAAAATAGAGATAAAAAGTATCGCCGAGTTTAAAGGTGGACCTGGATGGGTTAAAATCGAAACAGATTTACAGCTTAATGGCTCGTCACTTGGCCATTTGGATCCCTATTCGCCTTAGTCACCGATGGGTTCTAAGAGTAGTAGTGTTTTCGGTCCTATTCACCCCATGACCTACAGAGGGATGAGGTGTCTGAGTCAATGATCAATACATAGGGGGCGTGTGGAGGGTGAACCAGGGACCGTTAGGAGCACATCACTTTATTTACCTCTAAACCAGTCTAAAGTAGAAATTGAAAGGACCCTTTGCTTGTTCCCTCATATGATCAGGGTACCAACCACACAGGGAAAACAGGGAAAATGGCAAAAAAAAAATCCCTGACAGGGAAAAGACAGGGAATTTGTAAATTTTGCCAAAACACAGGGAATTTCATTTGGCCAGGTTCTGAAATTCCTAATTCTGAGGATATTAAGAATTCAAATTTTTGTTGTTGGGTTGTCCCATTTTTTTCTGCAAGCAGAAACTTTTAAATTTGACAAACTTGATGGGTATGACACATGGAAAAATTGCTGCGGGACAGGGAAATCTCAGGGAAGGCACGGGGAATTTGAAAATGGAATTTTGGTTGGTACCCTGTATGATTGACAAAGCAAGGCTAGGAAAATTAACTGTCCTTTAAGGTATGTTCCACAACATTCATACACAAGTTTTGAGACCATACCCTCACCCCGTTCTCCTAAAATATGTATTAGATTCGTACAGGAACGAACGTGCAATTTCAAAAATTTTGGTCCCCCCCCCCCGCTTGCTGCTTATGCACAAAATGGATGGCTCCTTACCAAATTCTCCGGTGCTGTCAAACCTCCACTCGGTGCGAGTAGCTCGAAACATGGAAAGGTTAAAGGAGTGAGGAGGGTTAGTGAAGGAGACAGTGAAGGGAGGCCAAGACGGGCAAAACACAATTTACCCCCCTCCCCTCGCCCCCCTCTCTCTCCCCACCCACTCTCGCTTTAAGTTAACCCTTCCGGCCCCACCCACCTATTGTCTGAGACTCCACCACTATTTCCCTCCCTCCTTCTGTCCAACCCTCTCCCCGTCTCCCCGCCCTCCTTCCCCGCCCCACCACGCCCATTTCTGCCCACCACGCCCCATCAGCTCTCACCAACCCCTTCAGTTCCCCCCCCCCCCCCTCCCCCCCAACCACTGGTCATTGATTGTCAGGTTTGATGTGCCGTCTATGAGGGCTAGTATGAGGTGGTCGTGGTGCCTGGGGACAGCATATTGGGTGGTTATTTAATCCATAGGGATGTGCCTGGGATACATCTGATATGATTGGAGGAACACTATATGAAATATACACCCTAGGCCTGCATGAAATATGAGATACATTTTAAGATACATAACCCTTGGAACATATGCATGGTTGTATATTGAACAGAACTTGCAAAAAAAATTGTTATAAAAATTCAAGGCCTCCGCAGTGTCCGAAATTAAGGGTGCACCCTGCACCCGAGGTGCATGATTCAGAGCAGGGTGCATGATTTTATAAATATGTGCACCCGGATGGTGCATGATTTTTCATAATTGTACTCAGCTTTTTATAGTAATGTACAGACAAAAATGACACTGGGTGCATGGTTTTAGAACCTCTGCACCCGGCGGAGTTGAACTCTTCACGAAACCACCCCTTTTATAGCCCCGACCCCTCCCCTTTCCAGTACTCCCCACCGTCCATGATATCAGATTTCCCATAATTGTGAGATGATTACTCACACTCTCTTTATCTAATCGGGCAGAGTGGAGGCACCCCACTTACCCTGATCCCCGTCTCCCAGCCAGCATGTTTAATGACATCACCTCATGAATATTCACATTTGTTTTGGATGTTGGATAATCCACCTGTTGTACGAACGAGAGCGTCAAAGTCTCATGAGACAATCTAGGCTGCTTACCATTTCAATGATTTGTAACGTTAGTGGTACTGATGGGACTAACTTGCAGGGATGTAATTTTAGAGACTTGTCTGATTTCAGATTTTTTCCCATCAAATAGAATGGTATGTTTGAAAATTTAATTTCTTATGTACGTCATGTTTCATAGCATTTGGAATGATTTTAAATCTTAAATTTCTAGGGCCTTTTTTTTCATTAACCCTGTCTTAGTTCCCTGGTTACTCGACTGGACAATTTCCAGCCACTCGTCGCAAATATCAAACATGTTTGACGTAGAAATTCTTATGAGACTTGATGTGACTGCAACTTTTAGCTTACCAATAAAACAGTTTTACCAAAAATTTGAAAAAAAAAAAAAAAAAATCGCAAGGCGTCAGATGAAAATTGTACTTGAGTTGCATTACTGCAGCCAAGGCCCAACTTTATTTTGTAAATCACCTCCATAGAAAGATGCACCAAAGCCCAGAGAAAAATTCTGGTGTGAGTCATAGTCCAGATTTGTCAGTACACAATGTACCCATTCATAGTCAGCACATTAAAACTTGATACCACAATATCCCCCGCCTTCCTCCCCTTGTTGTAGTCCCCTTTCCAGGGTGATCCCTAAGAATTTCCAGAGAAAAACGCTCCCCATAACAAATCATCCCCCTTCCTCATCTTCCGCCTCGCCCCAGCTGCGAGCATGAATTATGTATGTTAACCCTGCAGCAAAGAAAGACCCCCGGCTCGTGAACGGCGGCATGTCAGAGCCTGGTATTTATGTGCACGGCGTCATGCCCTGAACCCGCGGTGAGCCTGATTTGTCACCTTGATGGGGGGATCTCAGAATAGCCACGGGGGACCCAGGAGAGGGGGTTATGAGAACTCGATATGTAATATTTTAACACCAAGCCCTATGGTTCGCTGTGGTAAAATAATCTATATAGGACTCAAAATCCAAGAAATAATTGTGTGAAAATATTTTTTTTTTGTGCAGGAGTTAATTTAGTCAGAAAAACTTGTGTAGAAATGTGCATTTTGTTTAGTAGTTTTTTTCATTATCAAAAGTGAGATCCTTAGCAAGCTAAGGATAAGGCTTTGAGATATTCAACAATTGGTAGGTTATTCAATTTTCACAAATGTGTTTAAATTTGTGCTCACGAGCTTCTCCCTCTCCAAGCAGTTTCCCGCCCTGGGGAGAAGTGGCCGATGACCCTTTTATGGGTCCTTTACCTTATAAGGAGACGGCCCCCACAGCCCTCCACCAATCAGAAGGCCGTATATCAATCACGTGACGACAGCCAACAGGCGGGGGCGGATATCGCTGGTTCTTTTGGGTTGTGGTCCTACCGCTACTTACCAGCAACAGGAAATGTCTAGGGGTTTCTAGGTCGGAAAGGAGGAACTCTGGTTTTAGGAAAATCAGTCAATTGTTATTGCATCAATGCAAATAATAAATAGAAGTACAAAGATTGATATATACTCTTTGTTATATCCTGAATTGAAACAAATTAAGACAAGAAAATGATTAAAAACAGAAATTGGAAACTTTTTTCAGTCTTATTATAAAAAATACAATTTCACGAGTCATTCCTATATACATGGTAATTGTTGGGATAATACTGTAACTAAAAACATATGATTTACCGCACTTCCAGTCGCTTTAACGGTAACCCTGTTTGTGTTGATAACATTAAGTCTAATTCTGTTCCCACCCTTGGGCCCTGTACAAACGACCCCCTGCAGAATTCGCTAATGCAGCGTGGCAGTCTCCTGGTTTTGCAGCTCACTGTACGTGTACAAAACATATTCATGAGTGATTGAGGTTATTAGATTAATTCAATTATGCCAACAAGTAATTACAATTTCTCTAAAACATTGTAAGAAAACCAGATTATTGAGCATCTAACACTGATGGGTTTTTTCTAGGTTGGACCTGGATTGGTCCCAAGTTGAACTCTACATCAATATCATTAATGGAGTGGAGTTTGATTTGTGGATCATCAAGATTAATTGGCAATATACTTAAATAGGTCTGGAGACCAGCGACAGCTGGTGGTATAGGGCGGAGTAACAAACTGCCAGGTCCCAGCGGAGTCGGCTGATGACGTCACAAGTCCGTGTTTTAATTTATACAGTGGGACTTAAGTGGAGACGGTGTGTGGGAAATCTGAGTGGATTTCTAGGAAAACGAACCACCAAACGCTGTGTTTTCCTCCTAAATCCAAAGCTTCATAGCTCATTGCAATAGTTATGATTAATGTGGAGTCAGATCAGGGACATCAGCAGACGACAATGCCATGATGTCACTCGGTTGCTACGTTTGCTGGTGCCTGGAATGTCCATTTTCGGCCATGCTAGCAATAGGATGATCCGATGGCAACCAGTCAGGATCAATCCAATTTGGACTACTTTCGCCACTGGCCGGGGTCTGACCGACATTCATTGAAAGAGAGACTGGGTGGGGGTAGGGTTAAAAGGGGAAGGTCAGGGGTGGTACAGGGTTAGAGACATGATCTCACCATTTGGCCAATAACTCATCGGTGCCTGTTCGCACCCTGGTTCGCACCCTGACCTCCCGTGTTCATTCATCTTTGTAGTACAGTCAGAACTAGCCCAAAGGACGTGTCCACTCCTTGACCTCCCGTGTTCATGCGTCCTAGTGGTAAAGTCAGAACTAGCCCAAAGGACGTGTTAAATCCTTGACCTCCCGTGTTCAGTCTTCCTAGAGTTAGGGTCAGAACTAGCCCAGCTAGGCTGTGGAGACGTTTCTCAGGGCAAAATGTGTACTTCAGCAACGTATTCTAAGTGCAATTGAGTTTTACAAATAAGGCATATATATATCGCTCAAGTCACTTCATGTGACATTTTTTCATCGGTACCACCTAATTTGTTAATACGCCAAGCAAATCCTATTTTAGCTTTAGACAGGTGCATTACAAACACCAATGGTAGATTTGATAAATGAATATTGATCTAATTTGACCCAATTTATTCCACTTTTTCTCACTTCATCTTCTGGACTCGCTGCTGAACATGAATACATGCATATAACTACTCCTGGTGAAAACAGAAAAGAAATACTTGTAAATGAAATTGGAATCCTTTCTGTGTCTGTTTACAACTCAATATCAAGTATTCTATTACTGTATGTATAATATGGAGAGGGGAAGCGGAGATCGACCAGGAAAATGAGTAAACATCAGGAAGTAATCCCTTCGATAAGAATTTTCCATATTGAACTAGAATGAAAGCGCTCTATCGGTTAGCGTTGACCCACTTTTGTCCCACTTTCATGGGTAGTCAAATAATAAAGATTTGCGCTACTTGAGAAGCTCTCAAATAATTATTATGGTAAAACAGAATCCTGAACGTAATCAGTTACATTTTCTGTGGTCTGTCATCTTAACCTAGAATTTGTCTGAATACGTTAATATGTTCTATCCTACATTGAGATTTAAAAAAAAATAATAATAAAAAAAATAACAGAAAACAAATAGTTGGCGTCAGGATCGGGTGGACTTGGCCAAGCGTGACGTGACATCAGAGTTACATTACCCCCTTCACGAGAACGAGGCTGAGTATCGGGGGTTACCATGGTGACGTGCATATACAGACATGGGCGTCTATTGGCCACATCGATTTTTTTGTGTGTACACATAAATTAATTGAAATTCAATAACTGTTCGAATAAGATGCTGGAATTGATATAGATATAAATTAGGGTTTTAACTTTTATGGCCGAAGAATTTTACTAGATGTTTCATATCATACAATTCAACGGTTATGTCTTGCAAAGATTCATCAAAAACCCATATTGATAACGGAATAGATAAGTCACCTTTTCCGATAGTACAAATCTCAATTTCATCAAACTGCACTCAGTATTCTTTGGAAATAAACACTAAACAAACCTTTTTTAATGGAAACAATGTGACGTGTCAAGCTTCTAATTTGGGGCGTTCGTCGTTAATAATGAACATCTGCTTATTCAGTTTTCCCTTTCACTAGGTTATTCTAACTATTAGACAGCTGGGTTGCGACTAAATGAGACGGTTCCGACCCAGCTAGGCTTTTGCATAGTGGATCCGTTCACTCTAAATGTGTACATTGCTCTCCTAGGGAAGTTCAAGTTTTTTAAGGATTTGTTTCATTTAGCCTTGGTTATCCCATTGATAGTTCCCTGAGTGTTGGCTATATTATGGCCCGTATGACAAAAAGCAGCGGCCCAAAGCATGCCGGGATATTTGTAGGAAAAAACACCCAAATATGTTACTCATGTACAGACCTACTTTGTAAACCTGTGGGTCGGTTCGACAGGCTGGGACTAAATGAGCTGTAATTGCTATACCTGGGGGCTAACTGCCTTAAACTGGATCAGACACTGAGGCCCAGTTACTAGCATGCAGCTTTTTTGACCCAGCTATCAAAATATAATGGATGTTTTTTACCGAATCGTTTATGGTTTGAAACGACATCTACCCGGTAGCGATTTAAATGTCATTTATATGTTGCCACAAAACATATGTTACAGAGCATTAGGTTGAGTGAACTTTTAGACGAAAGGTTCAGATTTAAACATTGAAATGCACCTGTATCATTATTTGCAAGTTGTGAAGAAAATCATTCTGAGCATCAAACTCTTTTATCAATATTAATATTTCCAAACGGCCGCAGCCTCAGATTCCTCAGCAATCATCACTGCAACTACAGCATTCTTATTTTGCGCTAGTACCATGCGCGTTGTGATATGAAGTACCGTTAATAGGTGTCTGAAAAGACTATACCGGGAGGGGTTATTGCAGGGGAGAGTGGTGGACGCACATCGCTTGGTACCGTATCAGATAGATTTCCTACTCTGTTTATTGATAGGCGTTCAGGCTGTTACCGAATCTATGATAAAATCAATAATGAAAACACAAATGTAAACACAGCTGTTTATAAATCAAACATAAACCTGCATAACGCCAGATTTACGATGATTTATATCGAAATCCTTGGGCCGTTTTTAAGTATGCAAACCCTAATCGTTCCCTAATCTAATCAATTCTGAAAAATATAAGCTGTATCAGTTTACACTGTCAGTTCAGTAATCCCCATTTTGTTTGCATCAAGGAAGGCATTTCAATTTTGAAAAATGAACGGAAGTTTATTTGGATGTATGAGAAATATGTGCTTAAAATACTTTTTGATAAAATAATTTAAAAAAGTAATTTCAGGAGTGCGCCGGGTTTTCCAGGTATTTCAGGGGGAAATATCTACGTGAGTAGCAGTTAGAAACGCTCTTCATTCTGCTGTGGTAATCAATATTTACGTCTGATGATACAGTATCGGTTCAGGAATGGTGTGAGCCAGCATGTGGTCTATCATGTGACGTTGCATGTAACATGACATGTTAAAGAGAGTTGCACCCAGCACCGACGTCATGATAAGCGACATGATAAAACACGGGACAGTAAATACGATGGGGACATTAAAACGACCTATTGAGTAAGCATTGACCGAAAAGAAGGGATAGGCTGGTGCATACATCCAGTGCCTACTGCTACATAGAATTCCAAAAGCAAAACTACATACAATTATTCATCCCCTTTTGGGAAAGGTATAATTGCAAAACAAAAGTGTACGTTCAGCGCGGGACGCACTTCTCTTTTCGGACACGCGTAAGATAACATAGCATGTCAACGTTGGAAGATTGTAGAAGTTTCGTCTGTGAACATATTCCCGTATTTGTATTGTTATGGTATTTACTTACTTAGACCAAACGGCACAGAAAAGACCCTATCGTCGTGCAAGACATATGACTAGATTGCAGATTTTACGACCTTTTATGTTTGCAGTACTGCCCCAAATGATTTTCTCTGTAACTACTGAGATACCTTATATATAAATCCAAGCATAACAACACGCTCTTCTTAAGGGAATAGTAAACATAAAAGACATTTTTGGAAAATAAAAAACCGTATACCTGTTATACCATATATCTGTTATTTAGATAAAATGATAGTCACCATTTCATATGAACCTCAGGAATTCTAGGGACCACTGCATGCTAAGAATGCTTCTTCACCAGGAAATAGTTTTTCCCTGTCTAGGCCTGGCAGCGGTGCCACTTGTCCCTGAAATTGAATCCGATAAAAAGAAGCAGCAGCAATAATAAGTGACTGCCGCGGGGTTATGTCCCTGTATGGCGGGCTAGGCTGAAGCTGGTATACTCTCACACTGAGACTGGAGCCAGGGTCCCAACAGCACATGGAAATAAGGGGAAATGTTGAGAGAAAAAAGTTACATGTCAGGGAAAACACAGGGAATTTGGAAATTTGATCAAAACACAGGGAATATGCGGGGAATTATGGTTGACCAATTTCGGGATTTTCCTATTTATAAGAATATTTCACTTTTTTGAGAACGATGTTTCACTTTTTTCCCACCCAAATCTTTAATGACCTTTTAAACTTTAACACCTTGAGATCACAATTAAGAAATCATGTAAACCACGACACAGAAATTTTACCATGGGACAAGGAAAACTTAGGGAAACATTACAACGATATGAACAATAATTTGATCATGAAATTTGAGTGAGGACCCTGTGTACTAGCTGTCACACGGAGACTGGAGGATATAGACCACACCAAGGAAAACACACATACACAGGAGGACTCGGACTAAGCTATCAGGTCAATATTTATACTCGACTTAGCTCCAGGTCCTAGGGATGTCAAGGTCAAAAAGGATATGAACATACCACTGGACATAGGAGTATTAAATCAGACTATATGCATTCTGTGTTTTTATACACATATCATTGTAAAGAAGGGCACATATTCCTGTGCGTTCTTGTCGTTTGTCCAACAGATTCTTTGATCAAAGAATATTAGGGAAGTGATGGTTGAAGATGGAAAACCTGTAGACCATAGATAGAGGAAAGGCTCCAATGCTATTCGATGGGTGTAATATAGCCAAAACCAAGATTATATCGATAAGAGTTTACTCAATGGTTAATCTTAATTTTGTAACACAAAATCTGTGTACACACGTATATGAATTATGGTTCTGGCTCCCCATTAGATAACAGTTTTAGACAACAAGCTCCCTAAGTAGAACAGCTCACACTGCCTACAAATAATTACCTAAAGTACCCACTCAATACCCAATTGGCCAAGACAAAATCTCGGGTTCGTGGCCCCACACCAGAGAAAGACGAGTGGAAATCGGCCTTGAGTCATTTGGTCTCAAGGTGGTATTATACTAAGCGACTTTATCTGTGATTTCGGTGTGGTGTGTGCGCAACTTCTCTGCGACATCGTTATATCGCAGCTCAAGCTGTGTATAGCGTTAATGTGGTATCACACTTCACAAGATGAGCTGCAATAATTATGATTCGCATAGAAATCACACATATAGGATTCAAAAGTCTGTTACACATGTGTAAAATACTCTGAATTGTCAATTTCAAACAATTACAGTAGCGGATTTAGGGGGGGGCACTGGGGGGCGCGCCCCCACCTTTTTTGGGAAAATTTTAGCCTTTTTTTAATGTAAAATTCGTCCAAAAAGTACTTAAGAAAACATTTTTCCAATAGCGCTCGCCCCCCCCCCCCTCCCCCCCCTTTTTTTTTTCAAATTGCTGCATCCACCACTGAATTATATCACTTCTGTGTGCTGTAATATCATCATATCGGTCTGACATCACAGCTCAAAGTCATGTAGTGTAAAAATTACCCTTTTATACTGCCTTCAATACTAGTACGCGGTGACACCTGACAGTGTAAGCCCACCCTAAGCGTTGTGTCGTTAACCCATGGCGTCCCGCAGATGGTAACAACATAGGACATGCTGGGCACTGCAGGGGTTCACGTGGGAACTGGTTAGAGTGCAGGAAAAAAGGAGTATACATTACAAATGGGGACATGCTACGACGTATTCAAAGAGAAAAAAAAGAAGATATATACATAGTCATTTCCTGTGAATAAAAGATTCATGTAATGAATGTGTTCTTAGGAAAACATATAATTATAAAGTAGGTAAATGAGGTTATTTTCCTTCCCTGTTCTTGGTAAATGTACATGGCGTCTCCAAAAAATCGTAGTTTTGTAGGTACATAGAATATGATTCAAAGAAGGAAACCAAGTCTATTTGGTCCCTGAGGATCACAATTCAGCAAATGAGGATACCGGAACTACAAAGTGTCTGACCTAAACTGCACTGATTTTGATAGATATTTTAAAGAAATTCGATAAGAAAATATCATTTAATAAAAAATAACAAAATGGATGTTTCATGTCGAAGTTGTAAAAACGAAGTCAAAATAAGTTCTCATCCTCTCAAGAAATGTTTCTACAAACGGGTATGAACAAACAAGATGGTGGAGCCCGCATAGTCGGTGGATACTTGGAAGGAAAAGTGCGAGAGAAGACGAATAACCAGCTCAGGGTCAGGGTGCATATGGACTAGGAGAAAGGGCGAGGGGGCGGGAGGTGTCCACCAATTTTCCAGTACTATTCCAAAGAGTTAGTTTTTAGCCACCTGATAAAGATTTTTTGTTTTATTTGAATAATGGCTTACATCACGTACGTGTTATTGCGTTTTAAGATCATTTCAGAGCGTTTTTATGCCATTTCAAAATTGTTCAGTAACTCTGGCTTACATCCTTGTTCAAGGGAAGGCACCCTCACTTTTCACGTTTGAAAGTAACCACCACCTGTCAGTGGCGGATCTAGGATTTTGGAAAGGGGGGGGGGGGGGGCGCTGTTGAATGTTCTCTCCTTTATTACTTTTTGGCAGAATTTTACATTAAAAAAGTGTAAAATTTGGTCAAATAAGGGGGAAGGGCGCCCCCTGTAAATCTGCCACCACCTCTATGGCTGTAGGCTGCAGTTGTCTCTCGGTGCCCATTGTTCATACCCCTGTCCCCAGGGGAGCCGTTTCTGAGTGCTCCAGGGCCAGGCCAAAACTAGGATCTGGGAGAGAGCTTTGTGCACCAATCACCGACCAGAGGAGGGTGGTTAGGGGAAACAACGTAGTGCCACCCCGCTATGGGCGAGTAACATGGTTTATGGGCATGTGCGATGCCTTGTATTTAACACCCATGTCTCTGAAGGGTTCTCGCATTGGAGGGGGGGGGGGGCACTTGGGTCTTGAAGGGGTATCCACTGCCAACAAGGGCTGTGTTCATCAAAATTGAAGGGTGATCAACTATTTCTTATACAAAAAAGAGCAACGATGACCACCATCAATAGAACAAAATAGAGGCAATAACCTGGAAGGTTTCTTAAGCAATGTTGGTAATTTTTGTATATTTTCTGGTAGAAACACACTCTTATTTTTAAGGGCAGTGATCCGTGTCCCCAATAAATAAGGGACGTTCAACTGAAATACACTAGTGGTCAATAAAAAAAAAGTAGGGGCAGTAGTTTGGCAGTGGGTAACCTACAAAGAGTCAGTGCCCCCCCCCCCCCCCCCTCCAACTCCCACGGGGTTCTCCCCGTTACACTCCCCCGTGCCATAACTTACAGCGGATATTACCCGCTGATTCATGCTCGTCGCTGATTGGCTGAGACATGGTATACTGATGTGGGTAGAGGCGTTCATTTGGCTCGTAATTCAGCCCTGAATGTGTGCGTATTAAGGTAACAATGCACATGGCGGTCCCTTCCCATTTCCCCACCTGTTACTGAACACTTAGTACCCTTAATCACTTTGTTGCATGTCTTCCTACTTATCCCTGCCTAAAGCCTTAGTAAAGGGCTATTTACACTTGCAGCAGAACGACGCACGAAGCTTTAAGCCCCATACCCACTAGGCGATATTACCGGCAACTTGCGACGGGCAACAGCAGAATCACTGGTAAAATCATCACCAATTCAGATCACCTGTTTGATATGATATTGAAATGTTACATGCTAACAGGTGATCTGAATTGGTGATGATTTTACCAGTGATTCTGCTGTTGCCCATCGCCAGTCACCGGTAAAATCGCCTAGTGGGTATGGGGCTTTACGCTCAAAATTGAGCTTGGGATTTTGCCCTTGCCACCACCGGCACACAGTTCTTATGTTATGCGACAACCAGGTTCCTTTTGTAGATTGCTATTTGACCAATCTCAGCTGGTATAAATTCAGCAGATTTTACAGAGAAATCAGAGCTAGTAAGAATAAAAAGACAAAAGCAATTTGTAATCCAAGTATTACACATGACAGAGACACATCTATGGGAGATCAGGCAACACACAGATGAAAGCGGTAGGTCAAAAAATGCCTATTTTGGTAGTGCCTGGTGGCACCTAACACACCTAACAGTGTACACCATATCTTAGCACACTGGTGGCATAACGTTGGACTCGTCGATATCTCTTTATCTCCTTCCCGGGATCTCCTTTCATTCTTGTACGTTCTTGGAGAGGGGCTAGTGTTGGCAAAAGTATATTTCCTAAATACTGTTATACAATGTATACATACTAGTTTATATGTTAAAGTACCAGATCGAAGAGTTAAGCAAAACTGCACATTTGTTATTTTCTGAGGGTCCCCCCTCAGACAAGACGTGATCTTGTCAGGATGGGCCGGTACACATGTAAATACCCCAGTTTCACTTTATCTGCTGGTTACCAGCGTCCTGTACTATCATACCGACCATCAGTCCAGGCACCAGCGTAATCTAGGGTTCATTGTGGTCAAAACGAGGCCATGTCCCTGGTCACGTGACTCCCATGGGGCAATGCGCCAAAGGGCCAGCTTCCTGCTGCAATGCATGATGGGAGAGATGGATCATCAGGTGGCAGAAGGGTGTTTCCCCCCTACCCTCCTTTACCCTACCCCCTCCTCCCCATACCCCCCTCCTTCCTCCCCACTTCCCATCCCCTCTAGGGGTTTCCCGCTCGTGCACCCTTAACATGATTGACCTCAAAGTAGGGTTAGCATGCTAGGACCTAATGAGGACAAATGGGTTCACTTGGTTTGAAAACAAGGGTCAGGGTTTTCAACAACAACCAAAAAAGAATTGCAAGGATCTCCCTGATAAAAAATATTTAAAGTATCAGAACCCTCAGCAGGCAAATTTCCATGGGCCTGTTTTCTTCAAATGGGATGCGTGGATATTTCAAACATTTTATTCATAAGAAAATAAAAGTTTAAGACAGAAATATTTCACCCCCCCCCCACCATAAAATGCAGGAATGGCCCATCCCATAAGCCTTGGAATACCCCTGAGCATCCTAATATGTTTGGCAAAGAATAACAATGTGAAATACAATTTTATCATCCTAAGGCGATCATACAGAGAAATAGTAATAACAGTGAGTATCCACTGACTCCTGCTGCCCAGTATCAAGCCAGAGACATCCACTCCCTCTCTACGTCGAACCAGTCATGCCGTCACCTTCTTTTGATGGACCATACAGACAGAAGCCAATAGCAGCACGCGTCTTCTGACCCCTGCTGTCCAGTATTAAACCAGAAACATCTCTAACCACTACTATTCTATGTCGACCCAGTCATGCCGTCACCCTCACTTGATGGCTCGTAGAGAAAGATGTCAATAGTGACATGCGTCTACTGACCCCTGCTGTCCAGTATTAAATCAGAAACATCTAACCAGTCCAGCTCTAGTCTAAGTTTGCCTAGTTGTGCTCTCAGCCTCAGTTGATGGATCATTCAGAAAGATGACAATAGCAGCACGCGTCTGGTGTGTCCTGCCACCCAGTATAAAACCAGAAACATCTCTAACCACTCCTTTTCTACATGGACCCAGTCATGCCGTCACCCTCATTTGATGGCTCGTAGAGAAAGATTTCAATAGTGGCACGCGTCTACTTACCCCAGCTGCCCAGTATTAAACCAGAGACATCTCTAACCACTCCTTTTCTACGTCGACCTATTCATCACCCTCAGTTGATGGCTCATAAAGAAATATGTCAATAGCGGCACACGTCTACTTACCCCAGCTGGCCAGTATTAAACCAGAGACATCTCTAACCACTCCTTTTCCACGTCGCCCCAGTTGTGCTGTCACCCTCAGTTGGTGGATCATACAGAAATATGCCAATAGCGACACGCGTCTTCTAAGCCTGGCCGCCTAGTATTAAACCAGAGATGTCATTAAGGGGCAGATTTATTGGCAGGGGGAAGGTGACCAGTTCGCAATTAGACTCAGTAATTGTACATGAGAAAGGGAGGCGCTTTCATTACAGATGAAGAATTAATGTTAAAAACATGTGTGGTAGAAAGATGTTACATGTAGCTGTTAGAGCACTGTGTTATAGTGTAGTGGTTAGAAGGGGGTGTGTTATATTCATTTGAATTGAATATCAACGAAATTAATAACAGTCCTATGTCAGCATGTCCTTATGAAAATCCACCGAGACCAGTGTCTTTGCAGGATCCATATCAGTTCGCACTTATCTATTGGGATCAATCCAATCCCAAGTGCAACTACTGATAAGGCCTCCATGTACATATTTTGAAATTGATTCTCAATCAGATAAGTACGACCCTTGTAGTGTGATATGAGTGTTGGGTCACTCATACTCAGACCTATAATAAATTTACAATGCCTTAGCATATGCTTGCTAGATATGTATTTTCTAATTACACGGTTTTTTTTTGTTATGACAATGTTCAGAGTACTAGAAAAACCTTGGGTAATCCATACTACTTGAATAATGATTACTAGTACATAAATGTATAATGACACCTCTTAAGCAGGTAAAACGTTTAAATACACAGATAATATACATCACGAATATATAGACCATAGTGAGGTAATAAATCGGTTTGACCATTTCACCTGTCCCGTCTATGTGCTAGTTCACATGTAAAGGGCATTAATGATTATACAATTCACCTCGGGCTTATATAACTTCGTCCTACATTGGCTGTTTGAAATAATTATATCAGGTGACATTAATAGTCCTATTAAGTTCAGGGATCCAGATCCTTTATCCAATTACCAAGCATTGATAAATTGCATTGGTAAAATGTAAACTCATTTCTATGTAACTGTTTAAACAGGGAGGCAGTGATAGGGGTAGGTCTGTGCAGCGCGTATGTCACACATTAAAAGGCAGCGATGTAAGTTTATAGGTTCAAATCTGATTTCAAATTTCTTAACTCCAACACCTCTGATGTTAACTTTTAAAAATAAGTGCTCGTGTGAGGTTTTAACACATTCTAGGATACTTTTTAGATATCCTTTATGCATTTTCAGATTTCAACCTGACTTACATCTCTGAAAAGTTAAAATTGCGAATTTAGAGAAACTCTGGCACAACTACATATCTATATCAGACACTGTTGCAGCCAGTATGTCTCTAAACGGGTTGTCTAGAGTACACACTTGGAGAAGACCTAGATCTAGGACCTGTTTCAAATGGGAAGGCCGTTTGGGTAGAAACCGGGGAGTGTTTATTTTGGAGTCTGTAGAAATAGGGGTTGGGGGTTTGTGAATAGTGTCTGCATCATAAAAGGGGACCTCCCATCGGGGCTAGGGGTCGGACAGATCCAGGTCTGTCAACCCGAGACGTAGTTTATGGTTGGGGGGGGGGGGGGGTGCATCGTTTTGATGTACAAATATTTAGGACACTGTGCAATAGGAGACATGTTAGTTATATTTGTATCTTTACGTGTATGTATTGTGTGCTATATATAGACGTATAAATTAAAAGAATAGTATTTATAGATATAATGATACATACATATAACCAACCAAGAAGGGAGTACGAGGGTGGTTATCACCCCGAGCCGGGACCCCGATATCAGCCCGAGGCCAGGGCCCAAAGGGCCGGCCGAGGGCTGATATCGGGGTCCCGGCGAGGGGTGATAACTGCCCGAGTACTCCCTTTGAGGTTGGTTATGGATTTATTATACCTTTTCTGTTAGATCTGAGCTCCCAAGGAAGGATATACAGCAATCACTGACGGTGGGACTGTGATGCTGCACATTTTTTTATGTTATTTTCATATAACTCTTTTGATATCCATCAAATCCACAAATAGTAAGCAGTAAAATGTAGCTATGAACGTTGTTCAGATAATGCATATGTTAGATTTTTTATTTCTTAATTATTTCATTTGTTCACGAATTTTAGAAAATTAAAAGTATCTGTATCACACTGCAGTGTGATACAAGGCTGGTTATCACCCAGGTTTGTATCACCCTGTGTTAAACTCTTAACTACTAAACTTGTATCACACTAAGGTGTAATAAATTGCAATCTCGGCTCAAATGCCAAGCAACACGTGTAATTCAAGTATATCGCTACCCTATTGCGTAGGAACAAACCCTAGATTATACATATGCATTTGATTGTATGTTTATCTGTTGTTGGCTTAAGTTATATAGATAAATCCATACCTCAATGATGTGATAGTTACTTATGTACAATACAAATATACATGTACTAACAACAACACCAGCTATAATATCATGTAAAGAACGTGTGTCAGTTTGGCTGATATCTAGGTGTAATATGACCAGTACCACATTTCAAAATAACAAAAATAAACTGGGGATTTCTGAGAATCATAACATCATGTACAATGGTGATTTTCCTGATTGTGCTCTGTATGTATTCACCATGTCATCCTATTATCTGAGTGCTATTCATACCTAGGAGTCTTATCGGTGGTTATCTGCCTCCTACATAACGTCAGTGGTAGATAACCCTGATACCCTACACGTACACACACGGGCAGTATTGACTCTGTCATACGTCCCTGGAGGGGGAGGTTGGTGGGGGGAGGCCCTGATTGTCACCAGGCTATGCCTAAAATAAAAGTCTGGTTCTTGTTGGCTGCTGACAGTTTTTTTTCTCTTTTTTTTAATACTTAATTACATGAGTATTTTAGAGCCAACTGGGATTTTCTTTTAATTTTTTCTTGTCGGGGGGATTGTTTTAAGAAAAATATAAAATACCTCCCCGAACATTTAAGAAAATTAAAAAAACTTGGTGATCCTGTACAAGAATTGTGGGAGGCATCTGAGGCTGGCCGTACGACACAGAGGGGATCTTCATAGACCAAGGGCGAAGCCTGAAGGCTGTACGATCCCCATGGGTTATACGGTCACTCGAGGACTAACCTAAAGGTTCTTCTATAATCTTATCACCCAAGCAATATTTACCCTACTTCTTCTAAAATGATGTCCTTTCGCATGTTGCTGCCTACATACTGAACTTTCTTCAGGTCTTACCAAAAACCAGTGAAATGGGTCATAACCAACCTATCCATCTGGTTGCTGTTTTGTTAAACTGTTTATAAAAGGACCTGTTGGGACCAGCAAATTGGGTCATGACCCCATTTCTTAGTTCCAGCCTCACCCTCCATGGTGTAGTGGTTAAGACCCTCACCTCCAAACCCCAAGGTTTTGGATTCGAATCTTGGCGAAGCCACTTGTTTGTATATAAAAACATGCTGAAAACGTTGAGTGGTAAATACAACATGTCAATATGGACCTCCCCCAACACGCCCTGCTCGCTGGTCCTACAGGTGTCAACAAATATTTTTCGACCCCCTGGCAGGTTACTGTTCTGGTCACCCACTGGACAAGAAACAAACTTGCCTTTAAGGTTGGCCCCATTCTGTACATACGGGTACTGGGGAGGGGCTGTGACTGACTCAATATTGTCACTCACCCGCGGTAAGGTAGTGATTGCGGTAGTGTGGGAGTTTGTCAGGAATAGAAATTGGGTACAAATATGGTGGTGTAGTATCTCAGTGTAGTTCGGTGAGTTTGAATATACGGTGCGCATAATTATTGGGTTATATTGGTGTGTGATATATATGAAATTTTAGCAAAAACACCTTCTTCAGATCCAGTATTGAGTAATCATGTGATAAATGATTATGTTTGATGCTTTAGTGATCCAAATTATTTACAGAATGTCCTTGTTTTAGATTGTACCATTGACATAAAAAGACCATAAATGTATACGAATAAACTGATGGCCGGGAAAAAAGTCAATCTTGTAACAGATGAGTACATGTACAATGTATTAGAAAATTACATCATTGAAACAGGCGCCTTCACAATATGTATACACCACTGGATGAAGTCGATCCCTTCTTTAATCAGTAAAGCCAATCAGTGACAAATCTCACACTTCAAGGAGTCCTGTTTGTACCTAGCTATTCTCCACCACAGCCCACCCCCAGGTACCAGTGTATGTACACTAGAGCGTGTTGTGGTGGGGAGTGCAGTGACCTTGGAGGAGAGTGTAAAGGGGTGAATCTGGGCTTGGGGCCAACCAGAAACACTCTGCCACATCAACCAACTCACAACAAGAGTCATGTCTGCACTGTAGGTGCAGCCCCTGCAGCCGAGGCTGCACCAGCGAAAACTGCTGGACTAATTTTTAGCTGAAGGACGTAGTAATCTTATCTTGCTTGTATATAGTAAAGGACATACAAAGCAGAGTCGGTTCTTATGGGCAGTCTTTTCTGGCGCGGAGGCTGATTCGCTACAGAGTGTACCAGAAACTGTCAGGGTGTAAAGGGATAAAAGAAGTGCACTGGTTCTGTAGGGAGGTCAGGGTTAGGAAAGAGCACAAAAACTTCTTTGCGTACTTCCTTTATTTGATCAATTCCCTCAAGGAGACTTGATGTTATAAGTTAGAACTTAGATCACAGACCATCTATCTCTGTGGTTAAAGGAGTTATTCACACAATGGTCATTTGCTAAAACGTTTATCAAGATTTATTTTGACACTGAATTGCAAGAGAGAAAAAAGGAATTGCAAGAGAATTTTTTTTTTTACAAATTTTCAAAGGATTATGTGCATGGCTGTGTATGGAACAGTCTTAGTACAGAATCATGACAGTAGCAATTAGAAATAGTTTAGCTGATTCTTTTACCGAGAAAGAGGCAGATGTTTGATGTATCTGACATTGGCATGATACATAATTTTCTGTGTATGGCATAAAAACTTATACTTTTTATTCTTTTACCGGGAAAGAGGCCGATGTTTGATGTATCTGACATTGGCATGATGCATAATTTTCTGTGTATGGCATAAAACTTATACCTTGTTTTTGTGTTTTTCAGGTAGGTGTGAGAGATGTAAACCCTTCTGTCTACGACTTACACGGAACTCTGGGCTTTAATTGGAAATTACCTGAAACCCCCTAAGTAACGTCTCTGTCAAGGTAACCATTCGTAACACAATTATAATTCAAAGGTTTTACGACAAACAAACAAACTTGGAATCCTAAAGCCCCTCGTCCTGCAATTAGAAACGATTAATTTGTCAAGGAACAAACTACAGCAAATGAATTAAGGGGCGATCCATGATGCGATTTTGGGCCGATTCTGAGCCGATTTCAGAAATTTGTTTGTTATGAAATTCATATTAATATTATCGAACTTGTAATTATCATCGAAGTTTAAACAGTATGTAACACATAACGGAACTTAAGACCAGATTATATAGTTCAAAAAATGCTAAAACATAGTTGAAAAGAAAATTGGTTGGCGTTTTGCTGCATAGTGGATCGTTGGCTTTGACCTCATGCCTCTTTTCCATTACTCTACATAAAATCGTTGATATATGCCATTATAGTTATACCTGCACGCCCCATGGTAGATAAGCTGCTCTGCACTCTGGTATTGGACGTATTTGAATTATTTATACTCCACTTCAGTGATACATTCTGGGTTCATTGTTGGAATAGATGCGATACCTGAGTTATACATTCAGCCATCCTGAATGACTCTTTATCAGTGGTCAGAGTTCAAGGTCATTACAGATTACAATACCTCTACTGTATGGTAAAAACGTCAAGTTAAGCATGTTTATCAAAAACCAAAGTATTTTGACAATTTTGTGTTAAATTGCTATCCCAATTATCAACTTTTTTCAAGGTAAGGGTTGCACGCTTAACTGGAAGTTCACGATGTACTGTGAAGTAGTTTTTGCTAATCAAAAAGAAAATTTGAAAAAATGGCAGAAACCACGAGCATGGCCATATGTTATATTGTCCAGAGCGCAACTTGAGTAAATATGGGATACTTTTATGATAGGGGCACCAACAAATACGTGTGGGCGGATGATGAAAGGATTCACACAACATTTCTTAAGTGTTTTATATAGGAAAGTAAATTCTGGGCAAGTCAATATACTTGGAAAAGTGTAAACAGTATGGCAGTTTGGAAATGTTCATTCTTTACACGAAGGAGCAAGGAACCTGTATACTAGGTACGAAAAGTGGAATCTAAAAACAACTCTGTACACACGCGAAGCTTACAGGAGCAAATAATGAAATGTTATTTGATATAGGGACATACTTAAATGAATAGTTTTCAAAAAGAAATAGCGTTGGGGGAATGGTACAGAGAAATTACAGATGAATAGGAGAGGAGAAGGAAGCCGACATTTTTTTTTTTTTTTTTTTTCCCAAATCTAAGAATTTTGCGGAGGCAAAACGTCCACAGTATTGCAGAATACATGATATGTTTTGCTGCTTTCTGATAATGAATATTAATATTCATACGATTTTGATGAATTCCATCCAGTCTGGTTGTATCTCAACCAATCAGATTACTGGATTCATCAGCTTGTACCTGCGGTCAATTCTCCGCCAAGCCTCCTAGCAGAGAGTCCAGCGTACCAACTGACTACAGTCCCATCCTATGATTGATTACCATTGTAGTATTTATATGACCGGTGTTTTACACACAGGAGTGTGTTGACACCATAAAAACAACCTGTTACCTTGGGAACTATGGTTGTCAGTTCTAGGGGAACACATGGTCAGTAATGGGTACTGTAGATGTGTTTCCATGGTTACCACGATTTATTTACATGGTTGGCCTGGTTACCCTGGGAACTATCGTTGTCAGTTCAAGGGAAACACATGTCAAAGTTGGGTACTGTGGATGTATGACCATGGTAACCCAGGTTCACAAGATTGTTTCTTAGACCTCATTCATACTCGCTTACTAATTCTAAGAACGCATGGAATGGCCTGTCACGACCACAGGAACCAAACCAACTTTCCAGCTAGAAATAATTTGGCAAACAGCCAAACTATTTACCACCTTTCTCTACAGATTAAGTATGGTCTACGCTTCCGGACACTGGGAGAGGTTAGAGGTTATAAAAACCAGAATTTCTGATTAGTGGGAGTGACGGAACTGTACACTTGCCAATATTAGGCCAGAAGAGAAACATGTATAATATATTCCAGACAATGGAAATGCGTAATTGCAGATATTTTCTTGCAGAAAGATAATTTAGGAAGGATTTCAGTTGAGTTATAGTTATGCAGATTTAAAAACTGCATTCTAAATGAGGGAGGGAACTACTTTTCTGGGCTCTTGGGTACCAGCCATACGTTATCAGTGCACCACGCCAGAAACTTTCTTTGCCACTGGTTCCTAGCAAGATACACCAAACGCTTATGGCTGGTACCCAATAGAAGAACCAGAAAAGTGTTTCTCCTTCTTACTGTAGATTGAGATTTTTATTGATCCTCAAGCAAGAAAATAGGCAGGACATAACAGGATAATTACGAACAAAATATGTAGTAGGAAAATTTGCAGTTTTGTTTGATTTTAAAAAAGTGCCTGTCCCGTTGATTTCTCTTGATGCCCACCAGGTGGCTCTGACCTCAGGGTTGTAACAGGTACATGATGGATGTATGTAGCCGCCGACCGTTTACACACTTTTTAGTCCACTCTCACGGGGGAATCTAGGCCACGTGACGATGAACTGTAACAGCCTCATGCTGGTTTAAATGGCTGAATCCTACATTCTCGGTAGTGACCGAATTTCCTTAAAGTGACCGAATTACACTTAAAGCAATACACTAAGTGTTCAGATTAAAGGCTCAGTTCGATGATTAACTATAAAATTCGGTTTTGATACTTGATTTCACACGATTGATTTGAAAAGATTTCAGTTCAAAGAAAGACGTTTTTTTAACCAGATTATTTGCCATTCTATATCAGTCCAGTATTTCATTTTCTAACAGTAGTAAAAGTTGGTTGGTATAGTTGACTGAAGCCCTGTACGGTGTGCATTCCCTCTCAGCAGTCACTGCCTGGTGCACCAACCCTGGAACCAACCAGACCATGACCGCACATACACATCTCACCGCCATAGTGGATCGGGGCTCACAACTATTTCTTCCAGACCAATTCCCAAACGCTACTGAAGGCTCATACAAGGGAAACTACTGATTAAACGTGTGACCTTTAATTTGAAAGTACTTGAGAGGTACAGTCGGGGCTCCAGGTTGGATAAAATCTATTCAAGATAACTAAAGACCAGGGGGAAAAAAACAACGAAAAAATGAGGATTAATTGAAAGTTTGCCTTTTTTTCTGTTAGTTCCGATATTTACGGTCAGTTGACCCAGCGTGGGTCTGTTAGTGTGAGTGGTGTCCGGCAGGGGGCCAACTGGAGCAGGCCCCTATGGGGGGGGGGGGGGGGGCAATTACACGTGTTTTACAACGGAACATGTCATAGACTTGCCATAGGCCCCAAGAGATAAGTTTTATTTACTCCTTGTCAGTGTCACTCCATTAATTTTGTTTCAGTTCTGATATTTCCATGATCCCGATCTTAAGAAGTATCAATAAGATATCATCACTCTTGGGTTAATTTAGATGATAAAAAATCTTTAAAAGTTGATATTTCTTTAATTCGTAGACAGCCAAATCTATGGCATTATCCACTGTCATCTTGCAATACAGTGGAAATAATCTACAGTTTTACAAATTGCAGTGGGAATACAGTGTGTAGTAGGACAGTTGAACTAGTAGAAGCACCCCCTGAGAGGTACCTGGGAATCTAACGTTTAAAGCAGTATGTCCGAAATATTTGAATGGGCTAGGGAATACAATCAGTAGCATTACAGTATGTACACTGATAAAGGAAGTAATCACTGCTTTTTGGCTCGATGTCCCTGTAATGTACGGTACATGCTGAATCAAACTTGAGGTATTTTACTCCGCATGCGTGACTCGGCCAGGATTTTCTGCTTGAGCTGACTTGTGCACAAGTGTTGTTGTGGTGTAGTCTTGGCCAGTCTTACAAGTTACAGGGCTAAAGTATTGGACAAAACTGAACAAAGGGTACTTTTAGAGTAAAGTGACACTTAGTTCAGCCTTACACCTCTGGGGTAATTTACAACTTTAGGGCACGATTGTAACCAACCCAAAAGAAGTCCCAGTTCTACATGGTTGCCACTTCCTGGTTTTTTGTTTGTGTATATATGTATATATATATATATATGTATATATATATATATATATATATACATATATATATATATATATATATATATATATAAATGAACGAAAGCGCATTTCAAAAGTCCATCTATCACTTGTTTATATAAGTAAACCTAAACAAAAAACAAAAAAACACCCCCCCCCCCCCCCGGAGAGAAAAAAGAAGAAAAAAGTTCTGACCACTAGTTCGCAGAGTGTGGTTTCCCGCTCCTTGTGGTTTGGCCCACGTACTATAACCCCTTACGCCTGTGCCCATGGAGAGTAACTCTCCATACTGTACCCAACCTGCTGCCAAACCTTACTATTCGAGCACGCCGGAACCAGCTTCTACCGTGGTTAGAGTAACGGTACCCTTATTCAGGCTATGTTAAGTCTAGACAATGGTCAATAAAGGTTTTAACGGTTTTCTCAGTAGGACTCCATTTCCAAACCAACAGCGCCTCTTTTCTTGCCAGGAGAACATTTGAGAATGTCCATGTAATTGAAGAGAAATGTATTTTCTTGTGTTTTGTTTTGCATAGATGGGTAGCTTTTTATATTTTTGCCGATGTCGAGCAAATGTAAAACCACATTTATTAGTAAACAGTTATGTGATGGCGGTTAGAAAATACGATTTGAAAGGTTTGTTTATAGAGTAAACAGCGGCTATTGTTATGATATAAACCACAAGGTCGGGGGCCCCGAGTACTCTATAAACAAGAGGAGGCTCTGTTTTGTAATTTGATCTTTCTCCTTAACACAATGCAAGCACGTATTGTATTCACAAAAGAGGATTTAAAAAAAGAAATATATTAGTGAAATATATTAGTAAAACTAACTAAATTTAAGACTTGGTTTTTCAATGAGATCCTGCAGTATTACATCTAGATAGTATACAACAAAGAAAGTCTCTAAAAGCCTGGTGAAGTTGGATTTTCTAATAAGGTCTGGCTTAGACATATTACTAACGGCCGTGAGATCTGGAAATTTCCTATCGCTCTTTGACCAATTCAATATATCAAATTCTCACCAATAGGGCAGCACTCCCTGCCAGTTTGGAAAAAAACTGCTTGAAAAAAAAGGTAAATCTGGCTGCGTTGAACCCCTCCTGGCTCTAAAGCTGCGAGTTGCTGGGGCAGTTCCAGGCTACGGGCTGGGGGCGAAAGTTGATACAATATTGGAGTGAGAAAGGTGGGGTCAAAGTAAGAATGGTCACACACTACCCTCGCTTCCGATTGCTGTTTAAGACAGGATGGAATGGTCTGTTTAAAATTCAAATTCTTTTAAAGCAAACATTTGTTTTCATCTTCGTGTTGTGTGTTGACTGTCTATGGACCCTTTAATATGTCACTGATATATTTTGGGGAAGAAAATTCTGTAAAAACTTGTTAATAAAATATCTGGTGTAAAATAAGAAAATAGGTGTATAGTCGAAGGCAGTTTTTCAAAATGCAGGCCAACAGTCGTTAGCGTTGTGGGTTTGCATGGTTATACCCCAAAAAAGTGGAAGGTATACAACCAAGGTGGTATTACACTACACGACACGAGCTGCGATATGACGATGTGGCAGAGAAATGGCACACATATTGGAGACAAAATTCGTTGTTACACATAAGTGAAATACTCCATATTGCCATTTTCATACAGTTATACCAATTCAGTATGCGAATTGTATATAATATCATCATCATAGTGCGCTGATAGGTCAGTTCCAAGTCGTGAAGTGTAATAGGGCTGTTAGTTAGTTGGGACGGGTCCAGGCCCCTGCTGGGTTCACAGGGTTTCAGGGTTGGTGAGGTGGGAATCAGTTACACGGAGGGCAGTGGTTGACGGCTGGGCTCGATCGTCCACATGGATCTATGCCAACCACAGAGTCCACAAAAAACTGGGTACAAACCCAGTAAGCTTGGGAGGTACATGCTGTAAAGATGTGATTTTTCAGATTTTTGTCTGATTTCAGATTTTTTCACCTCCATCACATTCAACAATACTTTTCAAAATTAATTGCTTACATCGGGTTTCATATTTCAAATTTGCTACCTGGAGTTTCAAATTTTTACCCTTACTTACCTCCTTGGTGAGAAGCATTCTTATCTGATAACAACATCTGAAACTTTACAAATGTATGTGGCTGCTTAGAAAATAATTTCTAGTTGTCTTCCTAGCGACCAGAATATTTATCCCTACATCGATTTTCCCCTAAAGCTGAACTATCCTTTTGAATTATTTTGCAAAAAAAAATCAAACCGATTTTCCTAGCCATGGCACACTTGAATTTACATATGTGATACCTCATGCACAATTGCTTATGTTGTCTTGAATCCCCTCCCACTCTTATAGCTGCGCACTTAAAAAGAATCGTGTTATGTCATGCCCCTACACTGTTACAGGTTGGTGGTATGGTGACTTGACCTTGACCAGGTACTGTGAGGTATAAAACACCTCCAGGTGGTTCACAGTGTCAGTTTAGGGTGAACGACTACTCTTTGTCTGTGTCTTTTATAAATGACTTCTGGCACAGGGTTTCCTGCACCTTCGTGGCCCTGTTGTCGTGACTGCTAAAGGTTTAGAGTGTGTGAAAACTGCCTTGTGTATGTATCATATGTCTGTTAAAGTTTCTAGGTTATGTAGTAAGAGGGAAAAGGCTTTGTTTTTACTCATGAGTTCCGAAAAGGCAAAATCAGTTGCCCTCTGAATGGTAATAATCTTTCTAAAGCCCCACACCCACTAGGCAATTTTGACTAAGTCAGCTGACTGATCATTGCTAAAATCGACCGATTCTACCAGGATAATCAGCCTATTTTAGCATTGATTCAGATCAAAAATACACATTTCAAATTTGCATACTGATTGGTAATCAAATTTGATACAAAAATGAGTCGATTCCTTTGGTAACGATCGAACTATTTGTGTGTTGATACAGCGTACTGGGTATGGGACTTAATAGAAAGCAGAGCACGGACGATTTGGCATAGGCAGTTTGATAATATTGACAGCGCGAACACTTCATAGACCGAATAAGAGCCGATAGTATTCATTCTAACCTATTTATTCTGTAATTGTTGACTATTGCGAGGGAAACATTAGGTCAGTCCGCGGCATAGAGCGTTCCCTTGGCTCAGAGACTAGACTTGGCCCATGGCCAACCCCTGGGGCTAGATAGACTTGCCCAAGTCCCTCATTCTATTTCCCCATTTGATCAAGATGTCTAAACTGTCTAATTGATATTAAACAGTTTTGATATTAAACATCGGGAAAGAAACCACACTTAGGTAGCCCATAATTCCCTCTACCCGACATTTAAAGAACTCCAGTTGTAAACCTTATGCAAAAGGGGTAAGTTTCCTATCAATTGAACAGTCAAATCCAGGACGACTGAACAAGAGCTCAGGTTTCTTGTCATAGCAGGTTAGAAGACAGAAGAGAAAAGACTGAAATAGAAAATTAAAAAAAATAAAACTCTTCAAGTACTGCCGAGATATCTTCCGATTATTGTTCTAAGAATAAATCAGAAATCTTGAGTATCACAATGTCGAGGTTCAAAAGAGAAAGTTGGGGGCTTGCCATGGATAAGTCAGAATGGCGGGTCTTATCAGTTAGTAGCTGAGGGGGGAGATAAGGGAGTCGGTGAGGGGGGAGTTCACAGCTTTGATCGTCTTAGATCTCTACCAGACATCGCTGACTGAGGATAAGTCTAGATCAATGGCGTCAACAAGACTTTACCGGGAGCGGGGTAGGGAGAAATACTGATCCTGGACACAGATATAACTGGGGAAATATCTACAAAGAACAGACATTATTATGGCTCCGGGAAGGTAAGGCATGGGGGTACTTGGATCTGGCATCAAAATGGCTCAGGAGAAAATTGAGGAATTATAAACGCAAACTGGAAAACAAATTAGACATTTTATTTTTGACGGATAAGTTTTATTTTTGGACACAAATTGGCCGTTAGTTGTCATGGAGTGTGGCTGTGTATAATGCAAATGTTTTACTTGATACTGAAGGATAGTTTTAAAATTGTATGTCTTTTTAAACATATGAATGAAAGACGAAATATTTTAAACTATTGTGGAAATTATTTCTATTAAGTACAAAACCATTATTCTAGGAGTGAGAAATAGGTGGAATTATTTTGTTGGTCTCATATAAGATCCTTCTGAATTGACGTCGTGGGTGAAGTGTCTGTACCTAGACGTGTGATTAAAAGTTTTAGTTCAGATTCATTAAGATGGAGTGGCACACTAAAGCACTGGTTTATGCATGTTCAACATTGGTAATGTTGATTAAAGGCTGCGTTCCACTTGCCGATTTTGACCACCGGCTATTTCATAATTTCTCAATTTTAACCAGTAAAATGGCAAAATCATTCATAAAATGACATATCATTTGAGGAGAATTAAAAGTCTGTTCTAATGGTATATATAAGCAATAACATATTCTTGACTGACCAATATTCCCGCTACCAATTTTTGAAATCGGAAGTAAAATCGGCTAGTGGAATGCAGCCTTAAGCCAAGTGAAGAGCATTACCTAGATTTACGTGGCCCCTATAGGTCTGCAGGGCAAGAAAGGGCTGGTTTTGTTTTTTCAGTTCTATTTGTAGTTCTACTTTCCAAAGATTTGTCATAAGTTTTTTTTATATATCAAACACATAAGTTTACTGGTGGGGGATTACATTATTGATGACTTTTTGAATTTTCTAAACATATTTTGCGTGTCATTTGTGGCCATTTATCATCTGAACGTATTTTATATTTCTTCCCCTTGTTCCCATTAATTTTTATATTCACTAGCAATGTCACATGAGAGTATGCTTACATTTTGAAAACTTATGCAGTCTTTGTCAGATTCTACTCCCATTTCTTCATTAATTTAAGATACTTGTGCCTGACAAACAATTTTGGTATTGAATGATAGAAAAATGTATACCGAATCTAAATATACCACTTCTTTTTTTATCATAACATTATTAACAGCGATACGTTTGTAAGACGGTTAGAAGGACCAGATATTTCAAGTTTTTCAGTCCTTTCTTGCCCTGCAGACCTATAGTAGTTAGCATGTTGGCTATAATCAGTACAGAGCACAACCGCTGAGTTGGTAATCATGTTTTTCCCACTACTAATTAATCCAGATTTACTCTCCTAAAAAACTCTTAATTAAATAGCTTAAGCAGATGCATTTAGACGGGACTAAAGATGGAAGGTTTAGGACGTCAGTTTTATTATCTCATTCATTCACGTTAAAAGAGTATTTCTTCCCTAGAGGCTGAGAATTAGCGTCTTGCATGCTCAGACTGGTGCCCAGTGAAGAACTTTTAACTTTGAAACAGTAACAAATTGTTAGTGTCTGAGCGTGTGGAGAATGATTTTCATCTACCAAATACATTTTGGATACTCATGAATTTAACCAACATGCTTTTCTGCAATTAGATTAAAATGGGTCTAGATTTTGTATCGAGATCAGCCTCTGTGTCCAGAAATGAGTCAGTGAGAGTAGACTCTGCTATGTCGGTAGAAACCTTGTCACCAGCAGGACAAGATTAATACACCCTTGGACTGAAGAATAGTACGGCAGTTTTCTCTGGTGCAGCCTGGCCCGCTGGGGCCGACCATTGAGTGGCAGCTTTTTGGCAGAGATTATTCTCACAGACCCCTTGATCGTATAAGACAGTCGTGTAGTGTAATACTACCATCTTCAGAGTCGACATAGACATATAGCCCGCGGACAAGTCTTGACCTTTAGTGGGGGATAACAAACCCTCTCCCCACCTCCCACCACTCTCGTCACCCCTCGCTGTCCTCCTTTTGTCCCCGGTGAAGGTTGACTTAAGGATTATGACGTCACGGCCCTGACCTCTCACCCCGGGTCATGACGTCACGGATGGCTGCACGTGACCTCTGACCTCTGACCTCAGGTACCGGAAGGCCCGTGTTTGGGGTCAATATGAAGGTCAATATTGACCTCTTACTTTGACTAATCATCACGGCAAACCTCCCCCCACCCCACTCCTTTGTCTCGTATTCATCCCATAGTTGACTTCATTAGTTTTACTTTGAACTTCCTTGAGGGTTGGGGGTGTGTGTCGGGGGGGGGGGGACCTCTTATGGTGTCCTGAGACGCCCATAGATTTCAAAACGTGTTTGGTCAGATCGCTTGAATTATTACAAATTTTATCAATATTCTCAGATTTCCCCCATCCCCGACACACACACCTCAAATTTACTTCGAACATCTTTGATTTACTATACACCCAGTGACCCTTCAGTTTTATCTGGAACCCCTCGGATATGCGAGGAACCACCTTAGATCATAGGGCTGGCTATGGCCCTGCATATTTCATAATGAAATTGAATTTTAACAAATAAACTGGCGTATTTGGTTGTTGACTTTCACATTTCAACCATAAACAAAATCTCATGAATTCGAAAAACATACATACATGTATACCTTGTTTCCATGCCCATTGTTGGAGACAGAGGCTCATGTTAACTTCCTGCTTGATAATTATAAAAAAAATAGTATCCAAAAAGGAGATATATATTTGACCTCTTAGGTCAATACACTTCCTTTAACTCTACCCCACCCTGACAAATACCTAATCCACCCTAACACTCCCTACATTACCTACTGACCCCTCACCTCCCACACACTGTGGGGTTATACCTCACACCTGACGGCTCGTGTGGTGGGGATGGCGGTCGGCAGAGAACTTAAAGGGAAAGAGGGGACACTCGCTTTGAGGGTGTGTGAGAATCTCTGGGGCAAAAAGGCAGGTTATGGATTTATTATACCTTTTCTGTTAGATCTGAGCTCCCAAGGAAGGATGCACAGCAGTCAGTGATGGTGGGGCTGTGATGCTGTACATCTTTTTATGTTTTTTCATATAACTTTTTTTATATATCCATCAAATCCACAAACAGTAAGCAATAAGATTTAGCTAGGAACATTATGCAGATAATGCATGTTAGATTTTTTTTATATCTTAATGATTTCTTTTTTTTTTTTTAATGAATTTTAGAAAAATAAAAAGTTTCTGTTGCAGGGCGATACAAGGTTGGTTATCACCCAGGTTTGTATCACCCTGTGTTAAACTCTAAACTACTAAACTTGTATCACCCTAATTTATAAATTAATAAAGATTCTTATGAAAGATGTAAAGGGTCTGTGGAACGAGGGCCCTTTATAGCAGAGTCTGAGAGACTATGTGATACTGTTTACATGGATTGAGAAGGGGGAAGTCCTCCCGTGGTTGTGGTCTAGCAGTCCCCGGTTTGTGGTCCATAAGGGTCTTCTCAGCTCTCGATCCAAAGGGGAAGTAGTATTTATAGAACCTAGAGCCTATATAGAGAGAAGTCTAAATCATCGAAAGCCCCTTACCCAATATCAGCCAATTCTACCAGAAGCATCACATGTTAGCACTGATTCAAAACAAACATGCACATTTCAATATTGCGTAGATCTTCTGATTGGAGATTCATTTGGTGCAAAAAGCAGTTGATTATCCTGATATAATCAACAAGTTTTAGCACTGATCAGTCAGCCAACTTGGTCAAAATTGCTTGGTGGTTCTAGGGCTTAAGTCCCGGAGAGCCCGTCTTGTGGTCTATGAGGGTCTCCTCATGTCTCCACAGTGCCCCAGAACTATGTCTAAGTTTACATCACAGTTCATGTATCAGTTTCATCGTGTATGAGGGTTACACCATACTCAAGGTATCGGTTACATCATGTTTGATACAGTATCGTTTACATCTGTGTACTTGTTACACTTGTGGCTGTTGGAAATCAGATGCGGGCTCGACTTATTCACATCAGACAGGGCTCAACCAATCGTTTCTACTGGTTCGCCTCTGAAATCCTACTGCAAGCCCCCCACTGATTCTGCAATCATTAGATACATACTGTATTTCTATTGCATTTTGTTACCAATCCCACCATCTCTAAAGGCACGTCATGTAATGTACTTAGAAGGGACCACACCAGGATGTCAAAGCTTAAAAAGCATATACTACTTCTAGGACAAAAATGAAATGGGGAATAGAATTCCCACGTCAGGATGTCAGAGTATTAGGGCCCTAGACCCCTAAATTCGACAGGGCGACATGGACCTTTTGGGGGCTTAATGACATGTGACATGGGATTTTAATGAGATAATGACAGGGGACATTGGAACTTCTTAAATTCGACAGGGCGACATGGCCAATTCTTAAATTCGACAGGGCGACATTGCCATTTCTTAACTTCGACATGCGACATCAGGACCCCCCCATCTAGGGCCCCAGTATTCGCCCTCTCTGTGATGGTCTGAAAGTGCAGGGACCCCAAGCGGGTGTTAATGTTAGTCAAAGGTCAAATGTGGGCACTTCTGCTAACACCTGACCCACCTTTTTGGTCATCGCCGTGATATGACCTTAGATGTTGCTACGGCGTTAAACCCCAATAACCAACCAACCTTTTTGGTCACGTCATGACAGGTGTTAATCATGTGTTAAACGGTTGAAACAGGTGTGTGTTCCAGTATATGGGTCGGCTTGGTGGGCTAGCACCTAGTGGTTGAGGGTATGACAGATTGAGATTACCAACTTGTCTCCTGGCCAGGAAGCTATTCATATTGGTCTGTCCTTGATTACATTTGTATGATTTTGAATGGCTTTTTTCCCCATTATTTATCTACAGTCATCTCTTATACAAGAAAAGCTCTCCTATAGTATCAAGATTATGTAATTAATATAATAACACAAAGGAAAGAAGGAAATAATGTTAACCTCCTTTTGATGACCCCTAACACTGTCATTGCCTCCAGCTTATAAGTACTCAGTAATACAGTGCTGAAGAATCTCAGGTATGCTGTGAATCACCATTCAGAGCAAACACCCACTTCCTCCACCTTTTTCTTTATGCAAAATTTAAAAAAGGTACAGGGATTACAGAGAGCCAAATTAAGGCAATGGCATGTCATATATGTCTATAGTCCTATAGATAACACGCCACAGCAAGAGGTTTCATTTCTTTTCTCTGGATAAATCTGATTTTTAGTTATATAGGTGCACCTCCTTCCCTATCTAGATGATATACCAAATAATGATTTTATTAGTGTCACTCTGTGTGTGGTGGGGGTTGGGGTGGGGGCTTGGTCAAATACAGTTATGAGGTGCCAGGTCAGGCTCTTAAGGTCAAAGGTCAAGTAGAACTTTATGGTAAGATGTAACACTTTAAAGGAAATTGGTTCTAGATGACAACCCACGGTGACCTCTGGGACTGACCTTGGGCTGAGGTCACAGGTAAAGCTTCGCTGGTTCCCGTAGAGAAGGTGTTCACTTGAACCAGTCATGCTGGTAACCAGATCAGGGGTCACCTTAGGAGACCTCGTTTTGGGGCTGTATTTCTGAAAAATGGAAGAAGCTGTAGATAGATTGTATCAGCGGGTCAGGTGCCTTAAAAGGTGGGGACAGTTCAAAACTATTGGAACAACTCTTTTTGTCGGTAGAATGTTAGTGAACGTGCATTTCTACTCGCTTGGAGTAAAATGACTAACATCTTTAGCAGTTTTCATTAGGTGATTCTATAAGCAAAAGTATGATTTTGGTAAACGACGATGGACGCTTTAGGACGAATTCCTCTTCTGCAGATTATTCCTATTTCTTTGTCATGTCATCTGGGTATAACCCTGCCTCACCTGAGTGAGTGAGTGAGTGAGTGTGTGAGTCTGTCAACTCCGACCCACTGTCTCCCAAAGTAAGCCTGTACAACAGTATCCATTTTAGGTGAAAATTCTACCCCATATCCCAACATGCTTTGGGGCCGCTCATTTATGGTAGGTAGGACCATAAATAAGTTAGCAGCCCAACAACCATAAAAGGTTTACCCATACTATCTATAGAGGTAAAGTCTTAACAGATTGAAGTGGCCAATAAAATCTATTGACTCTTGTAAGTGTACGGACGCATTATGTGAGAAGTTATCTGGGTCAGAACGGTCTCGGGGCGTGAGTGTGTCTGGGAGGTGAGTAACTCACCTGTGACTCAGAGCCCACCTTTAACGACCCCTGTCACGTCATGCTACCTGCCGAAACCCAGACGTCTGTATCCTATGTCCCTAGAAGTGCCTGGAAATACCAGGAAAATCAAGAAATAACTATGGAAGTGTCAGAGAATTAAGATGATCGACCTCGTAGATGTGCCAGAAATAACAGAGCTTAAGAAATCAAATTTGGTAGAACATTTCCTGATAAGTTTAGAATTTTCAGTGGATTAACTAAGCTAGATTTGTATTTTTCGGTAAAAAAAAAAAAGGTAGAAAAGGACAATTCTGTAAACACGAGACTAAATTATAAGAATATGAAATAGGTATCTTTCCTTGGGCAGGGCGACGGGTTTTACTTCTCAATGTATCTCACCCGTATTCGAGCTTTGTTTTCTCTTATTCACGAATCAAAGAGGTTAGATCATAGACACATATAAAATATATCTGTGTAGGACGAGGCTAAAACGCTCGGCAGCTCGCCGATGTTACCTGGATGAGATCTAATATATATCTATATTAGACTTGCTTGCTATAAATAGATATAGATACAAATACAAGTTGGCATTGGGATTTAATTTGATACATCAGCAAGCTTTGATACAGTGAAAGACAGCCAGGAAATGACAGACATACAAATGTAGTTTTCCCAATGCGGCAGCTGATAATTTCCGGGGCTTTCATTTTGGGAATCAATATTGCTCGGAGGAAAAAAAAAAGGCCCGAACATGTTTATGTAATGGGAGTAGTATCCTTAGAACATTGTCCCCAACTGATTACCTACTACCTAGAACAGGCGTTCTGTATACAGGGAAGCCCTAGGAACTGTTAATTTCCGTGTTAGTGAAAGATCTGTGTGTTCCCTTATCCCGAAGTAGGTTACAGCATTTAATTAAACGGGAAATAGAATATATATTACGGTAGTATTAGTGGTATTTGTCATTAGACTGTGACAACAAGGAATAATTTCCTCTCGTCTTTTAGAAGCCTCAACAGGAGTTCTTGTCTGTGCGCTTTATTATTCATGAGTCGAGTTCAACAGGATTTTCCCCCAAGTCATAGAAATAAAGATCGATCACGCAGTGAGAATAAGAAGGAAAGCACATTAGTATCCTTATTCGTATTTACCAAAGCCACCAGCATTGGTTTTAGTATAATCCCAAAGATAGTGATGTTTACCCTATCATCTGCTGGTAATCTATATATGAATCAGACATAAAGGCAGTCTCTTTGGTGCGAGTCGATAAATGGGTCACGTAATGAGTAACAGTGAGCAGTTATTGAGTCAATTCTGTAGATTTTGACTACCAGGAATTTGCTAATTTCTGAGTTTTCAATAGAAATATTACAGGAACCCACGCATGCTACATACCATTTGGAAGAGCATTTAAAATCCTTTCTTATGATATGTAACACGTCTATGTTTGGTCCTTATTCCTTTGGACGATTTACGAAATTGCAACAGTGCATAGAATTGAATCGTGGAATATAGCCTTGATTCTGTCAGCTCAGAGAGTGACTCATACAATAGACTACCACTGATGGCCAGGCAGGCTTCAGGCAGTGCTCATTATGGCCTTTTTATTGTACATTTCATTCAGTCTATTACCCAGTGTAGAATGAAGGGAGCTAGACTAAAATAGGTAATGATCTATGTTGAGGAGGACTCATTGTGCAGTCCACTTTAATTACCTTTTTGATGGGTCAAATTTAGTTAGATTATTGAGGCAGATGTGTCCGTCAACCTGGTAAGCTTCTTGTTTCCAGACATGCCATACATCTTAAATGAGCTTGAACACCTTGAGATCGTCATAACCATGGCAGGGACAATTTGTCGTGGGACAGGGAAAATTTTGTTCGTAAATTTCGAGTTGGGTGCAAATTTTACTAAAACACAGGAAACACAGGGAAGGGAATTTCATTTACCAAAGCACAGGGAGAACAGGGAATTTCATTTGCTAGGTCCTGATATTCCTGATTCTCAAAATAAAAAAAGGATTTAACTTCTTGTTGTTGGGTCGTCCACAAATCTTCTGCATGCAAAGGCTTTTAACTTTGAACAACTTGCTTGATATGACACAGGAAAAAAATTGCGACAAGACAGGGAAATCTCAGGGAAAACACGAAGAATTTGTAAATGAAATTTGAGTGGGGACCCTTTCAGCCAGAAACACAAAGAGGAGTAACTTGGCCCGAGTAGAGTTCATAATCATTTTGCAAGACCAGAGAGGAGAACAAGTTTATAATTAGATGTATTGAAAAGAGCACTAAGACTTGGCAACCTCAACAAAACAAAACACAGGCTGAAGTATTAGTTTTCGTTTCATGCGCTTTTACCTTTCGCCGCTCTCCAGTAACTAGCTTCATATTTGCTCCTGTGAGGAGTGAAATAAAAGGAATCTGGAAGGTCCTCCATTGGATGGTGTCCTGACTGATGTGAATGTTAGTCCGAGGAGGGGTGGCGGTGAGGCAATAAAGGTATCATTGTATTAAAGTTTGTTTCTTTATCCTTGCAATGAACCATTTTTGACCCAACACTTGAAGAGTTGAAGGTTTAGTATTTAGGGAAATGTGTACTTTTAGAATTGATCGAACAGCAATATTAAAAGTGGGGTGATAATAAGGGACATTTTAATTTTGCTGAGGATAGTCTCATAGGTCTTTAGATTTAATCTGATGAGCTTCCACGCCTTTTGAGATTTGTTCTTATGTTTCAGTTAAGTTAATTTTTGCAAAGTCATTTGAAATTCATAGAACAACTGAATGTTAATCACGTTGGAAAAGACTTCCCCTTCTTTTCTACAGTTCAGTGTGTATTTTAGCAGAGATTTAACATTCAAACTTCTCTGACACCATTAATATTGGATAATAACAAACTCAGCACCTTCCACCCGAGGAAAAAAAGGCAGGAAATGTCTTTGTGTATTCTATAGAGCTTTTCCATGTTCCTAGAACAAATCAAGTTTATAAAGCACAGCTCGGAGTATTTTCCCTGTCGGTGAATGTCTACCAAAAGTCGTCGTGTCCAATTTGGCCCTGAATTCTGAGAACTCTAAAACAAAACAGGACAAATTGCCATGTAGTGCACTTGACTTCTCCGATTCTATACAAAGGACGTCTGTGTTTAACTAAGAAAAGGTTCTGATTATTTTCTTTTACTCTAGAGACAATCCTTTTCACTGACAGCCGTCTTATTTAAGAATGGAAGCAGAACTTTTTTACTTAAACATTTTAAACTGTTTCTAAAAACGTGTTGGTTTTACTGGGTGGAGTCCATCCTTGGCTAAATTTAGCGCTCAAAGAAAGTTACATTAACAATGCACTTTCTGCAAATTTTAAAACTTGGGTGGTAATATGAGAATAAGAAAAACAGAGTGTAGCCTTAATTCTATATTCCATATGTCAATTTTGTTGCCAATTTTGAAAATAGCCAGTGGGAATTAATGGACATGTTATGTATCTCTAGAAAAGTTGTACAATAATCTTTCAAATAGTATATCATAGGATGTCTTGTTTCATGGCATATTTTCAGAGATAATTAAAAAATAAATACAAAATTGACAGCATCTTAATTAGTATGTGAAATACAGCTTTGAGGCCCCGTTACACCACACAACTTAGAGCTGTGATATCGGTGCACTGTGGTTATATTACAGAAAATGTGTATGCAAGAGTGATATAATTGTTTGAAATTGGCAATTTGGGATATTTTACACGTGTTTCACAAAGTATTTTGACTCTAATATGCGTGATTTCTCTGTGACATTGTCATATCAGAGCTCGTGTCGTATAGTGTAATAGGTCATACCAGAGAAGATCAGGGCTCACCAGCCCTCACCGAGGGACTGCTGGTAATCGGCGTGTCTGTGATTAGGGTAATTAGTGTGGGTAAGGCAGGTAATTACCAGCGACAGTATACCACCTCTCCCCCCTCCCTCAGTCCGATCTCTAATGGGTACTGATAGCTAACAGGGAGAAGGGTTGTCTACTTAGCATCAGCCAACTTCTATTAAGGAAAAACTACTTACTACTGCTCATAAGGCCAAAAATAACTGTGTTCACCTAATAGACCCGAAAAACATTGGGTGATAGGTCGATTTTCTGTTTTTTTTCCCCTTTACTCAGAATCAAAAATCAGAATCCATACCTTTTCAGCTTCTTAACTATATCTCCTGTATAAATATGTGGCATTTCAAATTAATGCTAAATTAAAAGTCATTTCTATTGAATTCTTTTAAGAGGTTTTCATCAAAATAAAGTTAGGGTGACGCCAAAGGAGAAGGTCGGGTCATTTGAACACAACACCTTTCTCTTTTTTAGACCTCACTACTGATTCACAGACAACCTCTGGCTAGCAGACAACTTCTCCTTTAATAAGAAATCTTCACAACTACCCAATTTTAACCTAGTACTTTGACAATGCTCACGCATGGACATCTGCTTATAACTACCAGACCCCAGACCCCTAGACAAATATTTACCTATTGACATCTACCTATTATAGGCCATAAATTCACGAAGCTTCAGAGGAGAAAATCGAACACCCTTTGACCTTGGGGTTAACCCAATTTCTATCAAGGTCAATACTGTCCCAACCTGAGTGATATTAGGGGAGTTGTGGTGAAGTTACCATGGTAACAGACCGTCACCATGACGACCCCTCCCCCGGAGGTCGCTGATTGGCCGAGGTATGTGGGTCATCCAAGGTCAGAGGTCAGGGTAAGGGAGATATGACCCTGTTGGTCACCTGACGCATCAGGGCGCCCCCTATTGGCTGTTTATTGATGTCAGGAGTGGTCCGTGTATTTAGAAGGGTTACCCCTACCAGACTGATCGGCAGACCTAATGTCACAGATCAGTGAGGGGGGAAATTGAGAATCCTACCTTGATGTCTGCCGGGTTTTCTTTATCACATTATTTTATACACAGAATAGTTTTTTCAGTTGAAAGGATGCCCACGCAGGGTCTTGAAAGGTATTACTTTGGTTTTGCCATATATGAGGCTATCAGATAGGCTAGGTATATCAATAAGTCACAGTGCGAATTGGAAAAAAGACACAGTGTAATAAAAGACTTTCAAAAGAAGTTCAAAATAGACCCTAAATAACTGCAGTAGGAACATGTCCCCAAAACGTATTACCACTCCATCCAGATCAGACAAAAATTGTGCTCTAAATACAATGATCTATATACAGTTATCTCTGCCACTCGTTACACGAATAGAAATAGTATGTGAAGGCAAAGCGCCAAGAACTGAGGATGTAGGGAGTGGACTTGTATCATTAATACAGGCCAGTGAAGTGGGGTATCAGAGAAAATCAGAAATGGGCTATTCATGGCTCCGGGTCCTTTTTTTTTGAGCATGTGGACTTGTTTTAATCAACTGGAAAAAGTACGTTTTTGGGAGCCACCAGAAAAAGTAGAATATAATAGTGAATTCCCTAAATCATCCTCAGGATGGATAACCCCATCAAAGTGTCGGAGTTAAAAACGAACTGGTGACAATTGCCCTGTGATAGAGTACAGAGTAGGAAGTAGATGGTGTCAGCCGGGCAGGACGTGACTCGGAGCAGGGTCTGACCACAGAGTAAGTCACACACAGCGACGGTACTTAGTTCTAACATTAGAAGAAGGGGGGTGGGGATGGGCGTCTGAGGGTGGTTGTACAACCCAGAAGGGGTCTTCAAGAACTAAGGTCATAGCCCCCGATCTGTAAATCCCATGGGTCGCACAAGTATCCGGTTTTTCTGCCTTCTGTCACCCAAACATCATTCAAAATATATTGAAATCATAAAAGTGAGGAGCAGTATGTATGGACCGTCAATACACATCACCCCCAATATGCACCGCTCATCAGGTGTAAAAAAAACGACCACAAAGACATAATTTTAGATATAAAGTAATATAAATAGGTTGATAGTATTTAGTTATGTATAATGATACTTTTCAGTGTTATCCAACAAATCAATTTTTCACATGTGGTCCATTCAGCAAACAGTGCACTCTCTGTTGTATTACGAACTCTGTGCTGTGACTATGTACCAGTATTACAGGTCTCTGGGTGCAAGGGTCAACTGCCAAATAGGGATGATAGCCAGTAACTAAGTGGACTATTCAGAGTATTAGGTTTAGGGATCGATCACAGCCATAGTGCTATTAAATTGTTAGAAAAAAGATTAAATGCTATAAATACCTTTTTCCGTCTATGAAAAGTGATTGTAGATTCTGGATCGCCATCATTTGTCATATCCGTTCTGTCATTGCAAAGTGGTTGAAAGTTATTCCCTTGATACCATTAGGCGACACTATAAAAAAAATCTGTTTCCGGTGGACCGGCCGGGTGGCCGTATTTTAGCCAGGTGTGAAGAATTTTTTCCATTTTTTCAAAAAAAAAAAAATTTTTTCTAAAAATGCTATGTATATTCCTACCAAAAAGAAAAAAAAAAGGAAAAAAAAAAGAATTTGCGGCCGCCCGACTGGCCTTTTTAACGGCCACCTGGTCCACCGGAAACAGATTTTTTTTTTAGTGTGGCCTTATCCCTAAATATTAAAGGGTATGAATTGAGATATTTATCGACAAATTCTGATTGAGATGCTTTATTTTCTCGGGTTTACTGTCATAATGACATTTGTTTTCACATTGTTCTTATACCTCAAAATTAAACAAAATTGTAATATTTCTCTATTTGTTCCGTCTTTTCAGGGTTGCCTGGTTCTAAGACAACGCCTAGACACCGTTGCCAAGCAACATCTGACAACATGGAAACCAGTACCAACAACTAGAGCGTTCAACCCTGCCTCCCCTGCCTCTGCCTCCACCCGCCTAGTAACCACGTCCCCTAGCAACCAAGTCACCAAGGAAACCGCCAGCATCGCCATAGAAATCCCCAGGAGAGATTATATCCCTTTCGCTTGATCCTCTGGTGCTCATGTACAAAAAGGATAAAATTGTAAATTTGAAACGAAGAAGAAAGGCAGGAAGAGTGACCAATCCGTGAACCCAGGAGCTTATATTGTGTATCTGTAACCTTAGCAACTAGAGTCCAAAGCATGCTGAAAACTACCTGAGCACCCTTGGATGGAATATAAGTATATATAAAGTATATATCGGTGGTACCCGGACCCATGGTTACCCAAGGAAGTACGCTGTGGATACACCGAGGTACCTTTCGTCTGAATGTAGAAAGCTTGAACACATTCCACACAGATTGATAGTTGTAAGACAGTATGTCTAGGCCTGTAACCATGCCGCGACCCGTGCATTCCTACCAACCCCACCACCCGGACGACATCGCCCGCAACCAGGACCGAGACTTTGGCGCCCTAGGCAATAAGGTCAGTCGTCTCAAGAACGTCTTCCAAACAGACTTTGATGCCAAGAACAATGAGAGTAATAACCACATTGGCTACAGTCGACAGGTGTCTGGTCCCAAATCCCCGGAGACAAAACGAAGGAAACAGGGGTCGGACGCAGCCCCAGAAGTGATAAAGTCCCAGAGGAGCCCTGATCCCAAAATTGACCCCAACCTTGCTGACCCACAGAAGTTCTTCGAAACAACCAACCATGTACAACGGTTCAAGTACACACGGGCGATCTTCGCCAAAATGGAGGAACAGAACAAGAAGGAGCAAGAGAGGCAACGAGCATTCCATAGGAGACCGTCTCCTTCACGAGATCGAGGGGTTTCTCCCACCTCACCGACTTCGCGGTCACCAGTCGGATATGGCCGCAACCGATTACCTGATAAGCCGCCTGTGGATTATTCCAATAAGCCTGTTGTCAACTACCTCACCAAGCCAAGGTCATCCTCCGACCCCACCAAGATGGAGCAGGAAGCAGACCGCAAAGCCCGTTACCATGGGGACGGGGCTGAAACCCAGAATAAGCCAAAGCGGGCTGAGTCGGTGGACACGTTAAACACAGAGAAGATCGGCCCTGAAAGGGTACTCCCACCACGCTGGATAAGACAGAAGTACGAAGAGGAGGTCCAGAAAACAAGCTCTGCGCCCAATCTTTCAACAAGAAGTAGGTTAAGCAAGCCCGAAACACTGCCAGTGAAAGAGGATAAAAGTGGCTTTACGTCAACAACCCAAGCTCGGAGTCCGGTGAGTCCTGGACTGAGTCCTGAGCGCCAGTCTACAGCATCCACTGATTGCGCCACGACAGATGAGCAGAGAGCGGACTCTTTTACATCCGCTCGGAGAATAAGCAGACCGGACCAACATCAGTCCTCTAAGGAGGAAATCAACACTACTTTTAGTGACAGGTTCAAAACAAAACATGATGAGGACAGCAGCACAAAGGAAACAACATACTCGAGAAGATTCCAAAAAGACGAGAGCGAAACAGAAGCACCAGCATACATGCGGCGCTTGAGAAGAGATTCTGATGAACCGAGTGAGCCTGCTTACACAAAGCGAACAAGCAGGGATGACGATGGGAAGATCACAAGTCTGAGAGCTGCAAGGTCACTTGAGAGACCGGAATCAACCAGGACCGAACCAACGACTGCCTCAACTAGTGTACCATCTAGTGCACCATCCACCTCAACCACATCCACTGCCACGACTGAGTCGCAAGAGGATGAATTGCCCTCATGGCGTCGCCGCAACCGGGGAACGACTTCATCGACGACAACCTCCTCCTCCACCTCAATCCCCTCTTCGGGTGGGGTTCTTCTTCCAAAGCGTAGATCGCGCGAAGACAGTTCCTTATCAAGTGAGGAGATCACGGCGTCTCTCAATGAGGCCGACTCGTACTGGCAGCGGATGTATGGAGAGGCAGTGCCCGAAACCATGGACTCGTCCAAGATGTCGGACAGCACGTACAGCTCAGGCAGCGGAGAGGAGATGGCAAGGTCGGAGAGCGGCCATGACCTTTCAGAGGTCAAACTTGCCGGAAGCCCGTCCAGCCCACTCAGTCCCGGAGCCGGAGATGTCGCTGTGCCGAGGCGATCCGCGTCCTGGATCCAGCGCTACCAACAGCAGAGGGCATCAAGGACGTCTGACAACCTCGAAGAGAAGGTCACATTAGGTGACCTTGACAAGCGAAGGTCATCTCAGGGGTCAAGTGTTGGGTCAAACCGAGGGTCAGTGGCTGACCTTGAGGACAAGGTCAGTGAATCGAACTTGAACTTGAGTGGAACAAAACGCGACACGACCCCAAGCCCGGTTTCCAGTCCGGTGTCACGTAGCTCCAGCGAAAGCTCCTCACTACCCTCTGTGGTGAAGCGCCTCTCAACCATCGAAGACCCTGACATCATGAACGCGCCCCCATCCTACCCCTCCCCGGCAGTATATGTGACCAGCCCGGGAAGCGGGGAACCCGACATGGCCCAAGGGGTCCTCTTAGGGCGCATGGGCGGGGAGTCTGAGACCGACCGCATTCAGGAAGATGAGTACGACCGCAGCTTCCACGAGGAGGTAGAAGATGAGCAGGATGTCGTGGGGCCCCTCGAACCGATCGCCAACCTCCAGCCGAACCTGGGTCTGAAGAAGCAGGCCAGCCCCAACGAGAGCATCGACTCGATGACGCCGTCTGAGCAGGAGAACCTACTGAGCAAATCGTGAGCTGAGTTTTGACATTCTTTTTTTATAACAAATTTTATTTATTCTGGATCGATTTCAAACTTAATGTCTGTTTCCTGCTCCAAACATACATGATTACAATATTTTAACATTAGACTAGCCCATGTGTCACTAATTTGAATGGGTAATTGAAATGATATGAACCATTCTCGTAGGCGTTGGGCAGATCGATTCAAACATGAATAATTTAAGCTTTTTTGCATAAATTCCCAGTTGTTTTTGCACAATTTGTCAGTTATCACACTTAAAAGACGTGTTGAAGTAGGGAACTAGATAGTTTTCTCATTTGGTGAAGCAGAATCGGTATAATCCACGTCCCAAAACTTAAGTATCCTCCACGTTAGTAGTTCTATAATGAGAAAAATATATTGAGAAACAAATTGTTTCTAGTTACTACGCAAAATATGTTAATTCTATGCCTAATTGTGATGTACCTTTTATTGCACATTGGGAGAGGTCAGATAAAATGCTATCATATTCTGTTTGCATGTTGCCTGTGTTTTTCAGTGCTTCTTATTCCAGAGCTCGGGTGCCGTTTTTTACAATTTGATATTTACCTGTGTCTGTATCATGTCTATTTCTTCACTTCTTTTCAGAATTTTTTTCGAATGTAAACCTCTGCCTTCTTTTTTATTTTTAATGATTTTATTTCAGGCCTCGGAACCCTTGATATTCAATAATGTATCTCATTCAAATGTATTTGTTTTGTCGTTGACCATTTAAGATGAAAAATACCGAAATTGTTTCACCATAATCATCAATACAAGTTTCATACCTAGCAGAAAATAGCCTAGACCGTTCGAGGTGAAGATTACAGTAGGATTGATATAATTAGCACACTTAAAGGTTAGAAAATCGTGAGTCAAATTTGCGTGATGACAGGTACGATTTGCCTACTGCGTGACTCTACACCTCAGGTGTAGTTTAATCATACTCAAAGAGTTGAATACAAGTCATAATTTCTGGGAAGCACACCAATAGTTTATTCCTTTAAATAGATTCATAATTCCTTTTATACAGTGGTTCTTCTCCCTTCAATTCGGTAACACTACAACATGAATATTCTCATATTTTGACCTGATTCAGTCTTGTTTAGGAAAGATCAATAAGGAAGAGACAGATTTACAGCGAGCATATTTATACTTTCTATAGGTTTTCCAGTTTGTTGTCAACAAAATTAATTAAGCTGCATGTTTCTAAGATAGATGCACTGAAATTCAGTTATTCCTGCTAGGGAGAATTCCCAGTTAGGAACGGCAGCTGTCAGTACGAGTGTACCGAGTCTGAGGTATAGGGGAGAGGTAAAGGGAACATGAGGGATGGTTTGGATTGTTGTGTCCCTCCATACCCCACCCCATCGTCAATACTGATGACACATAGCAGGCGGGTAATGATCTCTGAGTGAGTCAGACACGGGAACCAGCGAAACCCCGACACGATCAATCAAGTAACAGCCTCAACTCCCCCCCCCCCCCCCCCCCCCAGCACCTCCCCCAGCGTCTCTGAGTCTGACACTGGTACCCAACAGGTGGTCGTGTTACCCTACCCTTTACGCTGGATACCAGCCAACCCCACCCCTCCCCTTGGGTCTGGGCCCACTGAGATACTCCCGTTACATAGAGTGACATCTGGTGGATGGGTTTGGTACTAGTGTTTTGGTGGTTCGCGGTCTTGCTACCAGGTGGCGGTAGTGTGTGGGTTTGACACTAGGGGGCGGTAGTGAGCCAGGAATGGTTCAGTTCACCCAGATGGAGAAACCCACCCGTGTGGGGCTGTGTGGACTCAACATCTATGGCTGTGCAATGAACTAAAAGAGTAAATTTGGTAAAATTATTCAGCATTATTTCTTAGAATCAAAAGTATAATTTCATAAAGTTAATGGCAGTTCGCATATCAGAAACCTGTTAATGCTACTTTTCAAGCAAACTAATATGACTGATAAGCCTTGATTGCAATTTACCTGCAACTGTAAAGTCTTAAGGCTAAAGCCTTATACCCGCTTGGCGATTTTGACCAAATCTGCCAACAGATCAGCAATAAAATCAGCTGACTTCTTTGCATCAAATTACCAAACATTATGCAATATTGAAATGTACATGTTTGATATGAATCGGTGCTAAATTCGGCTGATTCTTCCAGTGAAATTGATTTTAATGCCGATCACTCTTAGTGTATGGGGCTTTAAGCACACTGGCTCTATTAAGAACAACGACCAGGGGTAGTCACCTCAACTTGGAGGTTCGCTAGATGCCAGCCACTCTCCAAACATAGACTGCCCTATTCCCAAACCATACATAGCTGCCAACCAGACCTCTGTTTGAAGAGTGTCCTTAAGTTGGCGTGTTTAGTGCTTGACTATCAAAGGGGCCCCACATCTTTGATGTGTCCTGTGAACAGAGAAATGGTTCATACCGGTCTAAAATAGACTTGCATTTTATCAATAGATTCACATGGAATTCACATAAAATAGAGACTGTAGATAGAGGGAATTATATGGAATATACTTGGCAGATTTCAACATTTTGTGATTGTGAATTAAGCAGAGATGTGTAGGGCAGGAAAATTATGACATCGGCAGTGTTAAACAGGGCACCCCTCTTCTCTCCTCCCCCCCCCCCCCCTCCCCCACTTTCCTGCATTATAGACCTGTTTATACATCGGGGTGAGGGGGGGGGGGCACTGGCTCCTACAATGTAATCACTTACTTCCAAACTACTACCCCAAACAATATGGGTCTACAAAATAATTACCAAATGGAACCTAAACAGTAGTAGGATAGTAGTAGTGATGTGGGATAACTGTTCAGATATTGATCAGACGCAGCTCAGATTGTCACAAACATCTGAATTGAATTCAGGGAAATAAATAAATGGCGTTAGCTGATAGGCTAATAATATATTTTCACAGATCCTAGTTTCAGTACCAGTAACCGCCCACCCCCATCCCTTTACCCCTACCTGCGGCCACACGCACCTCTCACATGCAGCTTACCTGTTATATATGTACATGTATATATATTTACATGCTGCTTTTAACATGCGTGTAAGGACATCATGTGAGATCAGGGTCTTGGGTTCAGGGGTCCACGAGGTTAGGGTGGGTAGGATGGACGGACATCGTGACCTATGCTCTCTTTTCCAGGCGTGAAATAGCAGGAAAGAAATAAGAAAAATTGACAAGGTTAACAAGGTTAACTGAAAAATAAATATAGAAGCTCGAAGATAATGCCTTTTGATAAGTTTAGATTTATTTTTGTAGGAACATAGAATTGAGGTCTAATGACTTTCGTGCTGAATCAGCCTAAAGAGTTTAAAGAAGACCGTCGGGAACTAGCTGTTTTATCATATCATTTATAAGGACTTGGAATCCATTGCATGCATTTCAATATTTAGGTATTGTCACTACTGTCATAGAGATACATGTACGTCTATGCTACTGTATAGTTCTCTGCTAAAACAAAATTCAAACGCCAGAGAAATGAGTATTGAGCGCTCTTATTTGTTCCCCGATGTTTTGTTGGAATTTCCCATCGGTTTTACCTGCCAAGCAGCCTTGATAGAAGAACCATACTAGACAAAGTTAGAAATAAGCACATTTTATCGCCTGTCAGTTCCCAGACCATTCGTGCCCCTTCCTGACATAGGGCCAACCTTCAGATAAAAGTCGGCCCTTTTTGATACATTGTAACACTGACAGCTGGGCCTTTGTTGGGCGGCCAGGGGCCCTCATATAACCACCCCTTCACTAGAGGAGGGAGAAGAGTTTCTTAGGAATACTAGTAGACTTATTTAAAGACTTAATTAAATCAAGACAAAAAGTTATTTTCTGTAATCACAAGGTAGGTAAGGGGCCCCAGCTAAGGAGTTATAATGTCATTTTGTTATGTAAGAGTCAGAAATTAGGTTTTTTCAATTAGTGAACAAAATTTATCATCCCAGATTATGTGACTGAATTCTATCGATTCATGTTAAATTTATGCAAAAAAAAAATAGAAAAAAATGAGTGAACTAATTAAATCTATCAAAGCATACATGTTGAATTCGCGGCCTAATATATGGTACAGCGACAGGAAAGATCTACCCACTATACTTTTAGAAGGTGTAAAGGCATCCTAAGGTCATGTAGAAAAAGTGACGGTGAATAAAAGTCGTGATCTGTTGGTGTTTTGGTAGGGGGTGGTGGCTGGGGGAGCTGTCGACTGTAGTTCTATACCAGTCCACTAGTTTTTTAAGAGTAAATCTGGGTCAGAACGGACTAGTTAAGGTAAGGGTTAGTAGAGCGGAACGCCCACAGTCTGTTTGACGTATTGTTAGTGAGTTTTTTTTATTTATTTCTTTTTTTAAAGTGACTGCTGCTGAGGAGTGTAGGCTTCCCGTCTGTGAAGACAATGCACAAACAAAGTTGGTAAAGTGGACCTCAATCTTGGAAAAAGAAAAAGTTTTAAAATATAACTTTGATATTTTAAGCTCCCAGTCAAATGATACAAAGGGAAACAACGTTATTCCGTTTTTCCAACTACCACAAACAATATAAACTTACATGCGTCCCAGATTGATCTTTTTGCAGAAACCAGAGTTAAAACCTTTGATTTAAGAAACCTTTCTTGTGACTCCTAGCCTCATATCCAACGAACCGTCCAAGATAATGTAGCCACAGTCTGGTTGCTCATACCATATTAGGAGCTTAGATGTTACATCCTTAGTCCCTAGATTATCAGATTGACGTTTTTCTTTACCAACAGTTGTAATTTAGGCGGGCTTTCTTGTACAGCTTCTGGGGCAGATACACAAATCTCATTCTCCCTGGACCCCCCCAGGTGTTAGTTGATTATTTAGGAGCCGCCTCCCCGATGAGAGGGTGTGGCCGAGCGCTGTTCACCCCCGGAGCGACGTCAATTATCCCACCAGTCGGCCTTCATCAATTTTAATAAATTCAAAATTGACAATAAACATACGTCTTAACTTAAGCCAGCCGGTATAGGCGCAACATTGAAAATCAGACGCATGTTTTGTATTGATCTTTTCCATTTGTCTGGCGTCCTTCTAGCTTTAGAGGCAGGAACCAACGCATTGGGATTTGGATCCCCATGGACCTATGGACCTAAGCGTCTATGTATGACTGGAGGGTTCACTGCGCAGATTGATGAAAAAGGTGTATGCCATAGACGTATGTGCCAAGAAAGGGTGACTTGAAAAGTTGCTGACAAAAGCTTCTTTAAAAATACTGTTTGGAAAAAACACTCTATGGAGATGAAGAAGTTAGCAATTCACCATTGTGATAGTAGCCGAATAGTTCCGATAATAACAAGGCGTTTTCCTCAAGTGTATTATTATGAAGTCGTAAAGAGACAATCGATGCCCTTACACTATGGAAGTAGGTAACCTCTAAGAATAGTCCCAGTGTCAATGTTGTGCTGTATACATGGACATATAGGGCACAATCTGAAGATTAAAAAAGAAAAAAAAAGAAAAGCATAAAAGTATAAAAGGGCCTTTTCTGTGACCGCTTCTTTGACAAGGTTGACAAGGTCACAGAACGAGGATTGACCAGTTTTACCGTTTACTTCTAGACTTAATGACCTCCAAGGCGTTTTCCTCGGGATACTTGAAGTGTGACTGACTTAAGGAAAGAAATGAACACAATTTTCACTATTCGAGTTGATAAATTAACTAAAAAGAAAATTTATTTGTAAGAAGGAAATGTCTTTTTCAAAATGGCACACATAGTGAAACACTACATGTATCTTTAAAGGCAGTAGTTTTATGTCGCCATTTACACATTGAATAAGACGTGACTCCTGTCTAAGGTTGGGCACGTAACAATACAAATTTATGCAAGTAAAAAATTTCCTAAACTGCACGTGGATCGTGTCATTATATAAGAATAGGTGCTTAAGTGACAAAGGTAAAGACTTACCCTGGACTTCCTCTGCAGAATCCGTGTTAAAACCAGAATAACTTGACCAATAATACCAAGTAGTCATCCAAGTGAGCCCCGGAGATGGTCAGTTTTCTATTCCAAAGTTTCATCTAAAAATGTCGGCGTTTACAGTCTGTTTTCCCTTTCTTTGCCCAAATATTCATCCAAATGAGTCGCCAGGGATGGTCACTTTCCCCGTTTCTAAACCCATGTATTTGTCCCCCAAAATCTTGTCTCGGTACCACATATCCACACAAGTCCAAAATGAGTTCCAATGTAGTTCCGGATTCTCTGATTGGCTGAATAAGGACCCTCATTTTCCGTATACCCGAGTATTCATCCGTGTGATTGCGGAGACAGTCACTTTTTGCCGAGTCCATACCCAAGTATTCATCCAGAATAACTTGAGTCGTCAGAGATGGTCAGTTCCCTCTCCCCTTCCCACCTGTGCCGTGTTGTCCGAGGGCGGCTGGTGAGGCAGTCAGTCTGTTTTTGTCACCGACCAGCTGATACCAACCAACAACTTTACCTTTTATTTGGAGCGTAGTTTATCAAATTACGCCACAGACAATTCCACCTAGCAATACGTTTTGTATTGAAAGATGCTGAAATAAAGTGCGCATTTGTGTGCCTTGAGATCAAACGGACACATGCACAATAAAATCTAACAATATAACAAGAAAAGCAAAGTCGGAACATAAAATCACAGATTAGTTATCAAAAAAAAAGAAAAGAAGAAGAAACCCTATCTCACCTAAAAACTTTTGTCAATTTAATCCTGAGTTTTGTCATCGTCACAAATCATGTGATGAAACCCTCACCTCTCCCTTTACCATGACGACCGCCGGGTGACCATGACAACAATACAACCATATCAACCTCCTACCCCTCCTACTGTTAGTTTCTGCGGCAAAACGGACATAGGATCCCAGACCCGTGGGAGGGGGAGGGGGGCACTGGGACCGACTATTCAAAATAAATAAACAAACAAACAAAAGAGAAAAAAGGCAGAAAAACAGCCGCATAGATTGGCATGCCTAATTTGACACCCACGTTGAATAAGTGGATATACATTCATGCTATCCAATTCCCATCGAGATTGGATCTATTCCTTTTGCTCCCAGACATAGACAACCGGGAATGCCGAGGCCTTCACCAGAACAAAATGAAGTTGGGTTACAATTTCAAATAAGCGCAGAATCTATCAGGCTTGCAACTACTCTTGCAGTAGGACTTCGAGCGAGGGTAATTAAGTGGTTAAATCAGTCGTAAATCAGTGTGTCCGAAATACTTATATAAGCATCACAGTGCATATGATATCAGTTAACTCTGATTAGGGAAATATTGCCATTTAGCTTCAGGAAGTCCCTCCCCACACTCCCACCATCACCCCCAAACCTTACCCCTACTCGATAGTGGCACCACCTGTTGGGGGTTCTCACGGGACCCTGGAAGGTGACCCTTAGCATTATTATAGTGAGACACCTCTGACAGATTACACTGCCACCAGTCACTGCACATCACTACACTCCTATTTCAATAGTGTGTTGCCCTGCTAGCGGTTACACCTGAATCAAGCAATTAGGATATCTAGTCTTCAGGGACCAGGCTTAAACAGTTGAGAACAAGGCCTCAATGGGAGTGTTCACTTCGCAGACTCATGCAAAAAGGTGTATAATACTGATTGCGGAGACCAATGTCCTGCTCTAGCAAAAGGTGCTTCACCTACCTTTCCTCCAGCACCGGATGCCGCAGGCTATCATGATACAGTCGCCATGAATACTCTGTGGTGTCTCTGATACAGTTGCCATGGTAACAGTGGTAGCATCCCCATTAAGTGGCGCCATATCCAAGAGGAATATGTACAGGCTGGAATATTGTTCGGCCAGGCAGTGTAGGAAGCAGACGTCATGGGGGTCATACCAGTGAGCCTGGACAATTTTGAACAGGACATGTGTAGACAATTTACCAGACAGGTATACTTTGTTTGAGGAGAGCCACTCTAAAAGTGGCTGTGGCCCGTCGCATAACCAAATGCTCGCTGTAGGGAGAGAAACAGTGAGGGTTTGGCAAAGTCTCGCTACTATACGCGAAATTCGGCATCAATTTTCACCCATTTCTAATCATTTTCCTGGGCTGAAAATTTCAGGGATTTTAGATCTAAATGTCTAGTTTCTAGAACTTTTTATAGAATTAAAATCGGTTGCTTAGAACACCCACAAATCAACAGGGGGACCCATCGCAACAGGGATGTCCTTGTTGCGAGAGTGGTGTGCCAATGTTCCCTACAGTGAGACCCGTTATGCGACGGGGCACTGAGGACGATACCCAGAAATGGAGACTATCTTCTGTTCAAGTGAAGAGTGGACTGGTCCTTGACCTTGACAGGTGGTTTAATTGAGGACAAGGTGAGGTCACAGTCAGACGTTCTACATTAAGAATGAGGATACTGATTGTGTTTGTGTGAGTTCCATAGAACAGCATTGATGTGTGAGTAATACATTTTCATTTTCCCTCTTACCAAATTGTAGAATTCAAAATCTAAGTTAGACCAAGTAGCATGATAAAGAGTGAAAAGAATGAGGGAATGTCCGATACTGAGGAGCTTGGTCCCAGTCATTTTTTCTGGCATAGCGCACCAATTACCTTTGGTCAGTACCAAGGGAGGCATAGAAAAGTACTTCTCATTAGGGGTTTACTCATCAGTTTTTCTTACGGCATTTAAAGACAAAATATAAAAATGAGTATTCATCCCCTTGGAAACCTAAAGTTTGATAATGTAACTCCATGTATATATCTTTTCTCAAAGTAATTGTATGATTACAAGAAGAACTCAATAATAGTGGCATCCTATATAAATGTATGTGCGTACTACTGTAACAGATCACACTTCCACCAGTCCCTACTCGTCACTATAACCCACACTGCGGAGACCAATTTCCTGCTCTTCCAATAGGTGTTTCACCCCAGACAGCCCCTTTTTCCTCCAGCACCGGAGCCGCAGTCTGTCCTGATACAGTCACCATGGATACTCCGTTGTGTCCCTGACACGGTTGCTATGGTAACAGTGGTTGCGTCCCCATTAAGTGGCGCCCTCGGTGAGAGGGATGTGAACCAGGGTTTTACGTTGGATTACTCCCGAAACGTGAGGTGTGTGGCAAAGTTGGCTAGAGGGTTTCAGAAATTCCTACTGTCTGGATAAATGCCATTCCTCCTTTAACTTCTTCTAAAACTCTAACTGTGGAGATATACGTTTAGCACTACTGAAATTTACATTAATATCAAAAGACAGAGGTTCTCACGAAAAATAGAACCAATTCTTACACCAGTTGCAGTTTGAGGGGAGGATCTAAAGCTTATTAAAAGTTGGTCAACAGTCATGAGTGCCTAGACTTTTAGTCCACATCGGTTCATACCCTGTAATTTTGTGGACAGCCATATTAATTTGTAGACAACATTGTTCACTGTCCTCTTGATTATACCTGGAATCTGAGCATGCTTCAAAGGGAAAAAACGACTCCTGTCTTATTGCCATAGTTGAGTTCTCATTCTAATGCCCAAGCAGGGCTAGGTAAACTTACTGTGTCGTTTCACTGCAGGTTAGCCGAGGGATGATGGTTGACGGAGGGTGTGTCACTGTCAACTGTGTGGACTATATTGTGTTGGTTGTCAAGTGACAGAACTAGTGATTGATGAGTCTCCTCATTGGGACACTTCACTGAGAATTCACAATTTTAGATAAACATGGATAGATAAAAAAGAAAGTAGGAAGTGCATTTTACAGTTACAAAACCAAATATTTCTTCTACCAAATGATAACACTGAACCTTTGGAAGACTGCTCGAACAAGGTTCAGATTCTCATAAAAATCTGAAAAAGTTCTTTTCCGATTTCTCCTTCAGTCCCAACTTACATATCTGTGTCAGATGACACAGCCCCGAGTAGTACAAAGATCTGTCAGGCTGTAAAGACTAGGTTGTTGGATTTCTAGAGACTTGTGACATGAGTAGCTTCAGGGCCTGGTCTCAGAGTAAGGTACGCCTGTGTGAACATGCTGTAACCCAAACCCCTGCCATTCACCTGGGCCCTACACGGTGACAACACTTACCTGTGAGGCCTATTACCATGTATAAGGAGGCTGTTGAGATGTTCGGTAACACAAGCAGCGTACACACTAGGCGATTTTCACCAAGTCGGCTGACTGGTCGACACTAAAATCGGCCGATTTTACCCAAATAGTCAGCCGACTTTTGCACCGATTCAGATCAGACATGTACATTTTAATACCCCATACTTATGGGTTAGAAATTAGAAGTACGTTTGGCACAAAAATTGGCCGAATGTTTTTTGGTTGAATCTGCCTATTTTTGCACCGTTTCAGCACAGTGGGTAGCCGCTATAACGTCCAGTCAATGCATAAAGGATGACATTCAAGGCAAGCGGTGGATGACATAAGGATTACTGGCATCACACTCTCAATTTCCCTATTTCACTCCACCTGAATATACTTAGATATAAGTCAGGTGTACGTATCATGCAATTTCCCTTATCAAAGGTAGGAAAAAACGGCCATAATAAAGCTTTCAATGGTATAGCCCCCTGCGGCTGTAGGCAAAGTCAAGGGGGACGCTATAAAAAGGCAGATAGACCAACCATTGCCCTCCCCTGGCACGGAAACCACCCATTTACTGGGGAAACGGTGAAGACCGTTTACAGGTGAGAGGCGGATGTCACCTGCCCACACTCTGTATGTCTGCCACCAGGGGGAGGGGTGTTTCTTGGTCCCACCAGGGGGCACTGCTGTGAAAGTTGCCACCAGGGTGCACCACAATATGGGTAAAGACCCCTTTGATTGACAAGGGAAAATTGTCAAGTCTAACATTGATTTTCTCAAAATTAAGGTCTCAGAAGGGTTTTTAATTTAACATTTCCCTATGCAGTAGGGTTTTTGGATTAGATCCAATGATAGGGTGAGCAAAATGCCGCTTTTTGTCGAATGTCACTTGATCAAACCTTGAGTCATATTTTTTCGGTCGGCCTTAAATAAGTCTTAAATTTGACACAGTTCGGTCTTTAATAGGTCTTGAAAAGAGGTCTTGAATTGATTTTTAAAAAAGCATGGGCACCTTGTAGAAGATAATAATTATGGAGATTCACAATTAGCAACAACGTGGTACATGGCCACTTTTTGAATTCAACATAGATCCCCCTTCCTGCCCCAAAACTTTATGAAAACAGGAAAAAAATAACTTTGCTAATCATTATGGCTTTTGGCTAATGAATTCACCGATTTGGTTTCTTTAAAAAGTGGCTTAGTCCGAGCCCCGACACCTACATGACCGATGGGCTTGGCTTTCTGTGTAAATACATACATACATCACGGCCTCTGCCCGAGATGTCCACCTGATCCTGCTGTACAAACCCCACTGACAGGTCTTTGTGTTTGGGCACAGGCGGGGGTCTGTAGGTAGTGTTAGGGGGTTTCTCGGTTAGCCCTAGGAAACAAATTAGTTGCGTTCTAATAACCCGACGTATTTTTGAAAGACCTTAAGTGAAAGATATAGAATTTTGTAGAATATCACTAAAGTGGAAAGATTATTTCAGTAAAAGAAAACATGAAAAAATATCCAAAATAAAGATTACCTGAACACAACAATCTTTTCCTTTGACCCTAGTTATGTTAGGGGAAGAAAGGGGGAGAGGGGAGTACGCACTGTGGACCCCTGGAAATGTTGTGGGTATGTTCAAAGAATTTATATTCATGAAAAATGGACAGACATGGACGTGTTGGTTTGTCAATCATGGCATTAATTATCCAGAACAGTCAGTGTCATGGGGGCATATCTCCGGCATGACCCAGCGAAGCCTGGAATCCCGAACATTGCGAGGAAAGGGGCCAGTGAGCCCAAACAAACTACAGTACCCATTGAGTAAACTGGTGGGGCCCTTGATTGAGGGGGGGGTCCTATGTCGTATGTCCAACTTAAGAAATTGTAATATCGCCTCTCATTCGATCCTAATGTCATGTCTCCCATGAGAATTTGTCATGTATATGTTGAATGTAAGTAATAGGCTATGCCATCCCGGTTTTTTTTTTCCACTCATGTCACTCATGTTGCATGTTGAATTTAAGAAATGATCATGTCACCATGTCGAATTTAAAGGTATAGGTCCCCACCGTCTTTCTGCCCGCACCCGAGTGACCTTAGACTTCGGGGAAACGTGCCTCATGTCCCACATGGTGAATAACTAACCCTGTGTGTCCCCACACTTAAAAGGGATTAGAACCCACCACCTATGAGACAGCAGGCAGGTGCGACAACTGGTTTACACTTACATGGGTAGCATATGGCTTTTTTTAAACTGAAGTTAACACAATAACTTTGGCAACAAAATGCCCACTAGTTTGTCACCCTACACCTGAAACGTAGTTTTTACCCTTTGAAAGGTGTAGCCCCAGCGTATTAGATTTAGTCGCCAAAAATGTAAATTTCTGATTTTAGTCGCAATTTTAAGTACCTTGCTAACCGTTCTCACATTATAGCTTGCACAGGAAGTCCTCTCCCCTGAAACCTACACCCTGTGACCTCACCCAAGGTCACTCAGATGGTCTGAGTAAATATAAACTAGTTGTCCGAAGGTGCATTTCCTCATTGAACATTCTTATGTCATCTTTTGCCATTTATATTTACATTGCAGTTTTAGGATTATTATTTTTAAAGCTTCAGTTTCAGAATAACCATTAGGGCTTTCCATTGGTTCTCAGACATAATATAGTAAGAAATAGGTATAGGCTTTGTCCCGTCTTTTCGCAGCAGGTGTGGGTAGTTAGTGTCACTATGGCATACCTTTACTTCAATTTCAGCCCCCTATGCCTTACCAAGTCTAGTAATGGTGTATGCAAGACGGGCAAATACTATACGGGTGGGGAGCGAGACTTGGCATAAATAAATCTTGAGCTTGAAAAGAAAAACTAATTGAGGCAATGAGAAACCAACGGGATCTCTATTTCTTTGCCCCAGTCCAATTACCCAAATTGCAATAAAAAAAACACCCTTGGGTTATCTAGTATCAACAGAATTAGGAATGTCATAAAAGTGAAAAGATAGATTATGATATATAGAAAGGAATGCTTAGACGGGAATGTATTCGTATTCGTCCACGAAAATTATCTGAATCGTAAATATTTTCTAAATAAATGATTGATTGATTCACTGAAAACGTGATATTGATAATGCTATTTCTCAGCAATATTGTGGAATGAAGAAACTAGATACAATATTAACAAACGAATCAGAATTAGTTCATTCTTTCGAAATGCTATGGGAAGAGCCAAGCCTTTTAGAATAATTAAGTAAGGAAGGTTCTATAAAATGTCCGTCAAGCTTGAAAACTCCTTTTAAGCTTTTGTTAAGTGATTGCATTAAGGTTCTGAGTGAACATCAAACCTTTAATTAGGCAGTGCCGCGCCCCTATGGCCTGCCAATTGTACTGGAAGTAATCCGCGTTGTGTTGAGATAAAGTAGCCATTACCTAGAAAGAGGACACCTGATAGAATAATTAGGGCTGTCAATCTTGGGTTATAAGACTCTTTTCTCCTAAAGTTGGAACATTTGGAGGCTCGGTTGTCCTTTAGCCCATGGGAAAGCAGAAACTGACCTTTCTTGAAACTACTAGCCTTTCCTATCCTTGATATTCACCATTTCTTCAATGAACTTCAATCGGGACATTTCTAACCCCCTTAAAGTAAATTACATATCAAATGTATGGGGGGATTAGGGTATACTTTTGTTTTGAATTGAACAATGTCCATTTCCTTGTATTGAACGAAAATACAGTTTCCATAACAAAAAATCCAGCCAGTGAATCTTTATTTATGATTTTTCTGTTAAAATTATATTAAAAAAAATGTGACTTTCACCTGGACCTTGCAGTATCTGTATGGGTGTGATTTATGTGAGGGTCAAACCTTGAACTTCCTGTACCAGAACCCAGGGGTCATTCAGGGGAAAACTTTCAACCAATTTGCACAAATACTGGGAACCCCCTGTGACTATGTCACCCTGGGGATCATGACCCTGGGTCAGGGATGACGTCACCAGTCACAGAGAGGTGTGTATTAGTCCTTTCATGACCTAGATACCTCTTGCATAATAGATTCTTACACCCACGAGAGCCCATGGCTACTAGTGGCCACCTAAAATCTGTAAGGAATTCTTTTATTGGCCCTCTATAAATGGCATGGGGAACCTCTTTGATGGTTCTTGGTCTGCTGGCTGGTTTATTATCCTACCTGCCATAAACCAGCGGCCCCAAAGCATGCTAGGATGCAGGGTGGAATTCCCACCTAAAATGTTTGCTGGTTAACAGTCCTAGTTTGAGCAGCTAGCGGACTTGGACGTAACTACAGTCTAGGTGTGTATGAGAGCTGAGGTCAGTAGGGAATCACAGCTGGTTGGTGCTTACGTCAACACCAAACCACAACCACAATAATGGCAGTGGTTCTCTGAGGTACTTCAACCAGTATGGGTCGACACTGACCAGTACAGAATAACTCAACCTAGATGCCACATATCCCATGCACCAAACTTTTTCGGGGGTGGGTGGGGAATAGATGGGAGTGCCTTAAGTACATTGAGCTATTTACTTTAAAGGAACAAGGAAGTGCTTTGGCAGTAGGACTATTCCAAAACAGTTCCAGACTAGGGCATGATTTGACAAACAGTTCTCCAGCCACTTAGATATAGAAATAACCTGAAATTGTATATTTATCATATCCCAACAAAACAACTCATGAGAAAAACGTTCATTAGATTATACTATTCAGATTAACGGGTTGTAGTGGAATGGTCAGGGTTGCCTGGGGTCCCTAGAACAGTTGAACTCTAAAAAGGTAGGCTCCTAAAATAGTCTAATAGCTTGACCTTAGCTTGACCCCTGCAAGGGGCATTTGACTTGTGTGGTTAGAAAGTCGGGGTCCAGGTAGTTCATAGTAAACACCCTTCCTTCACCCCCACCCCTCAGCACCACCTCCACCCCTGGTACCCTAATATGTACCCACAAATACACCCCCTCAGGGTCCCTACAAGAGAGTCTCGGTGACAAAAGATGGCTCACTCCCCACTTGACAAGAAGCGGACGTCACCCATCTCTCTCACCCTACTAGGCCCTTGGTTGGGGGTCCTGATGTTGCATGCTGATTTTTAAATACTGTGATGTCACGGTTTGTTGTCCCCTATTATTCGCAATGTCACATGTCGTGTTCAAGAAAAGACACTTTTGCGTGCTGTTATGTTTTGAAAGCCCATATTCTTATCACTAGGATGCATGCCATATGTTGTATGTAAGAAATGACTTTATTGCTGGGTCAAATTTAAAGGTCAAGGGCCCCCCATTGCCCTCTACAATAGCCTCAGGCACCTTCTCTTGTAGCACCTGTCCAAATTGGAGAACTCTTATATACCTGTTATATTCCATACACAGAGACCCTCGATGAAAGTTCTTTTCTGTGATTTTACTCCAGCCATCTACCGGTCTCTAGTTGTGTGCTTCACATCCGATCTTTGTCTAGCCATCAGAATCCTCCAAATTCTTACCATCATAGTAAACAGTCATTCAGCCTTTCACCCCCATCCTAACCTAAGCAGTATTTCCTGTTCTGTCACAGGTCTGACAGTTCAATACAGGTCTCAGCACTGTTCCTGGAGTGTTAATTCATATTTCTTCTCAATACCCTGTGACTTCCCTGCCCCTCTGCCCCTTACTCTACACCCTCATAAATCATTTCAAAATGCTCCAGTTCTTCTTTTTTGATCCGTATTAAAGCGTCTCGCCTTTTCCCACATCCCGTCCATTCCCCTCCCATCTTACCCTCCCATTTCCTTTCCCTCTCCTCCTATATCCCTCACTCCGTCCCTTCCCCTTTCCTGTCCCATGACGAATATTGGGGGAGCGCCTTAGGCATAATTTTTCCCCATATTTGGATATTTAATGTAAAATTCTAGTCTTGACGGGGATGCCAAACATTTTTACATTAGCGCACCTCTCCTTTTCAGTGTTGTCTGTTAACAAAATTTTCGCTACAGAGCAGATAAAAGCATCAGATTTAGTATAAGACACCTCTGAGGCATAACAATGATAGTTATGCCTCAGATGTGTCTCATACTAAATTTGGTGCTTTTATCCGCCATGGAACGATTTCACTAAAAAATTAGCCTAACAGATCCCACTATTTTTCAAATCTCTGGATCCGTCCCCGCTATCCTATCCTCTCATGGATCCCACCTCTCGCTTTACGCCCTTCAACAGGTAGATGAATGTAATCCTTGCTCCATGCACCGCGAGCACAGAATTAACCAGAGCGTGTCATGCTGCAGGCCCCTAGGCCTACCCCCTCCACCACTCCCCCTTCCCCCAGTCCCTCTCAGATCATCCCCCACCTCTTCCACTGCCCCCTGCCCCTCCAATCCCTCCATGCTTCTAATAACTCATACCCCCATACATATATCCCACCCCACTTCTCCCTATAACTCCCCCTACCCCCAAAATCCATCCCCAACTCCTCGTTACTCCCCCTACCTCCATATAATGTAGATGCATATAGAAAACAACATATTTATATGTGTGTGTACATATATGTGTATACATATGTGTATATATTTGTGTGTATAGACATATTTCCCTCCCCACCTCCTCCTACAACTCCCCTTTCCCCCCATATCCCCCCACCCTACCCCCTCCCTTCTAACCACCTTACCCACCTACAGGCTTGCTGGCTGGGGTAGGAGCAGTGGGAGGGGGCCTTCAGAGAAGTAGCAGAGGGGTCTGGGAGTTAGGGGAGGGTGTAGACTTGGAGTTAGGGGAGGGTGTAGCCTGTCTGCTGTCTGACGGCTCCTGCACACCTTTACCTGCCCACCACCTACCTGTCTACCTGTCTACCTGCCCCACAGTGCCACTGCCTGCTGGCCAGGTAGGGCGTCTACACTACACCTGCACACTCCCCCTTTAAGGGCCCTCCTCACCTGGGTTAAAGCCTACCTGTGATAACAGATTACCATCATTGGATCACCTGTAATCTGGTTACCATCTTCTACTCACCAAATGCCCAGGAGGCCTTTGCAAAGCCTGTCTGGATCGGTCGGAGAAAAACTTAGACGGAGTTGTGTGGATCTTACTCGCATAGTGGTGGATTGTTGTCGGGCTACCAATATAGCTCGGCTTTTTTATGCGGTTTGTTTACATGTAAGGACGAAACAGAGCACAGGATATATGAATACATACCTCCAGACATAGGTTACTATTTCTGCACAACTATATATACATTAATAGGAAATACTTCGATTTATAGGAATAACTTTGCTAGTTAAGTGAAGTTAAGCAGAGTGTTGTGGATGTTCACTCAGCTATATGTTCTTCCCACGATGGTTCAGGCTCTTACCTATACAGGGACCTAGTGGTCCTACCTGGCCAGCTGGCTGTAATAGCTTCTTTTCACCTGAATAAGGCCAGGTGGGCTGTTAATAGGTGTCCTCATGTGATAGCCAAGATTGTGGGGCTGTGATTGACAGTTTTCTAAGTGATTTTAAGCCTTTTGCCTCAGTGAAAACTATATCTCATAACTAAGTACTGCCTTTGTAAACATAAAGCCACGGATTGGCTTAATCGGGATGTCAAAGGCATCAATATATTTGCCTTACAGTGATAACTTTATAGAATAGCAACTTATGTTTCATATGTAAGCACTATTTTTATGAACAACGGGAATGGCTAAATCTGGATATCAAAAGTCATTGATATAATATCATGCAATAAATGGAAATGGGCAAGTGATAATGTGCAATTATTGTTTATGAAGCATTTACATCGAAGTAGATTAGCCTGAAGTATTGCACAATCTATATTGCAATACATGTCAAAAGGACACTCTATCATATGTAAGAGAAAGTTCAGGTTTTAACAGAAATTTCTTACATAAGCCATAGAAACATAAAGTTCATAGTCATACCTGTCTAGTTCAGTGTACTTCTCAAGACTTATGGCTAAGACTTAAGTAAAGAATGTGCGCCAAGCGAGCCCTGAAAATGGGCCTCGGCTGTGTGATTTGGACCGTCTTACTTTTATGATCATTCAGTGAAGGATAGTGTTAATCTGTCTATGCCCCGATACACCCTCTCCTTTCATGAGGATTTTGCAAGTGGATCCTCACCTTTCAGGCTTATGCATGTATGGAAAGTATGTCAGGGGTAAAGGGTAACCAGCCAACCTAGAGGATCTTTGTGAGAATATGTGAGAAATCTCCAGGAAGGATTTATAGGTGTGGCCACCTGTAACAACTGCCAAGTGGATACACCACCATTGGCTTGTGTTTTTTCTGGATCACCTGGATCTTTTAATATTTTGGATATCTGTGAGTCATGCTTGGGAGAGTCATGGATCGCGGGTCCCACGGGAGTCTTATGAAGCCTTATGTACGGCGAAGCGGGTCCCCGGCCAGGCCCTTCCACCCCAGCGGGGTCGTGGAGGGGGAGAGGAGGGCAGGACCCCTATTTCAATTAATGAAGGTTCCTGATGGACATCATAGTACTGCTAGTATAGGGAGTAACAGCAGTCATGGAAGAAATAGCAGAGGTTATAACAATAATGGAAGTATATCATCCCAAAGAAGCTCTAGTTCTTCCTCCTCTTCCCCGACTTCTCCGACCTCTTCGAACAAACTGCTGGGAGCTTATGTTCCTCCACCAAACAGGACCAATGGCACGGTTGAAAGGAATCGCTCGAGAAAACCTGCAGTTGCTCGAGCCCATTCCAATGGAGGATGGATACAATCAAACGGTGTAAGTGGAACGACTGACCGAAATGGATCTGTTCAACAACCGAGCTTTTCTTCTCAACCAGCGCTTTTCTCAGGGAGGAAAAAGGTACCTCAAGCACCAGGGAATTTTGGCTCTGTGCAGTCAAAGGTTTTTGCGATTCAGTCTATGGGTACCTCTGGACATTGGCAAGGACTTAAGTACGATGAACCGCCAAGACTCAAGAAGGTGCGGCGACGCAAACGATCAAAAAAGTAAGTCCACAAAAATGACTTCATTAAAACCCCATTAAAAATCAGCAGGTATTGAAGGATAAGGAGTATAACCATAGGTTTTTATGAAGCAGAAGTGTCTATCTATGTAATGATACCACAAAAAAATCGCATTTTATTCCTAACACTTCCACCTTGCTATATCCTATAAAGAGATCAACCAGTACTTCCTTCCTCGCAATATGTGCCATTTCCTTCAGGACCACTTTTGAAGACGCCCATTTGTAGTAAAAGACTTCTGAAAAGAAAGCGGTGCCCTTGATGAGGGTCAACCATCCAGTAAAGACCTCTTTGGTCATGCCCAGAGAACAAAATAATCTGTGAACTTTTTCCCCCCTGTAATATGTAAGTAGACCATGCTTTAGTAAGAGCACTCCCAGATTTCTGAAGGCAAACGCTACTTAAAGCCGATTTACACTGATAGAATTGGGATAATGACTCATAGTGCATTTACATTATGATGATTACTGCTAATTATTGAGCTCCAAAAGGTGCCCTGTGTGACACGGGGCCGCTTAGGTAGCTTACTGCAGGGTGACAACTAACATGATTGCCTGTATAATCTGTGTGAGCCTAGACAGTGTGACTAATTGTAGGTGCACCAGGCAATCAACAAGGGAGAGGTCACCTTAAATCAGATTACTACTATTAGTAACCTCTAGATTTTACAGGATATGTTTAATTGTCCGTTGCTTAGAAGACTATCCATAAATATGATGGTACGTTTTAGGACATTGTAGGTGAGATTTTCCACATATATTGGAAACTTATTCCAGAATTCCACCTTTATAAAGGTTGGAGATATCACTGTCCCGTCCTTCTTAATAGTTCGATCTGAGACAGAAGTATGAAACAGATAGGAAATGCTGGCCAGAGATCACCATAGGTAAAATGGATGTATAAATCAAATCATAGTTCAAACATGTACATTTGAATACGACATACTGACAGGCGATCACTCAAAAATACAATCGGCAGCAGAGCGACCTAGTGGTTAAAGGGGGTTTAGGTGAAGGGACCCAACAAACCTGGGGACTTTGAAGCCATATCATTCCACCATGAACTGTACGTGAAGTGGAAGGTGAGGTGGGCGTCATGGTACGGTCTGATAATCAAGTCTCTTTTAAAGAAATTCTCATCTTTTTATTTTTGGTATGCCACATAGATATTTTCCATTGTGTTTCCATATCTAGGAGTCGTATATTCATCCAAAGACTCATACTTGACTCATAACAAGTCGAATTGCGCCCCTGATTTGTGTTTTCTGTTCACTATACAATATTTCTAGCTAAGGCTAGGAAAGTCTATCGGATCTCTATATGATAGTTTCTCTAATAGTAATAATATATGAGCCTCTTAACCACGTCTTAAATCAAAGGGTGAGGCCATATTTATTGAAATAGTGAAAGGTTGCAAGGTAGTCCTTTGGCAACTACCAAGGCAAAAAAAATGAAAACTAGAATTCTGATGAAAATATGTAAACTTAAACACCTGAATTACAGCTAAGATGTTGAGGTAAGGGGGAAATTACAGGTAGGGAGCTCGTTCAGGTAAGGGGGCATGCGAGGTGGGGTCAGCCCTTAGATGGGGGCAGTCCCCCCCCCCACCTCGGCCCTTAGATCAGTGAGGGGTGAACTAGGGGGTTACTGGGTAGGGGGATGACCTGTTTGCGGTCCTCTGCTGGTAGAGTACAAAGAACTTTGTAGTCCTTTGTGTGTCCACAGTTTTAAATGCCACTTTTACCTATAGGCCAAGTCTTCTTGTATTACGGTCTTCGTATGGTATCCAAGTCTTAACTATTGCAAGTTGCGGTATATTATCACTGTTGTATTCCCAATAAGAAACCTATAATTCCACAGGCCAATTTTGCTGCTGGTCTTTCCAAATCAGCTGTGGCATGGAAAACATAGAGAATTTGGAAATTTGACCAAAACACAGGTAATTCTCGCCCATTAAGATTCAGGAGATTGTTGGTGTTAGGTCAAAGGTCAACCAGGGTTCAGGTCAACCCCCCCCCCCCCCTTTCCCCTGTACAACCTAAGTGACCTTATAAGGTCATCAAGTGATATCAATCTTCCTGACCTGAATGTTCACGGGGCAGACCAAATAGTCAACCCCGAGGTTTCAGAAGGGTGAACACCTACCCACATTTTAAATCAATCACACAGTCATGCCCGAAACCGGGCCAAAAGGCTTCAGTGTATACTGAAATGCTACTGATGTACTCCCAATGATCTCATCTAACTATTTTGGATATACTGATTTACTGCTGAATTATCAATGGATTCCCACTGATTTCCACCGATTCACCTCTGATTTCCTACTGCAAACCCTGGCTAAATACAACACTCATACATGCAGTCTTCCCACTCCTACTTGTAGCGGGAAGATTTGATCAGTAATACCTTCCCCAAAGGTAGACTGTTTACCAACACTCGCTAAGGGAGAGATGAACCTTCAAAAACAACAACAACAACAACAACACTTTTTTAAACGAAATTAAGGTTCTCCAACTGTGACTAGAGTGTTAGTTTCATACCTCATTATTTTTTATTGACCAATCGTGGCCCCGGAGATAATTGCAGGATTTCCAGATTGCAAATTTAGGTCAAAATTATTTAAAGTAGTTTTTATCTTTAGTAAAAATGTTAGCATACATGTTCTGTAATTATAAGTTGTTAGCAAGAAAGTGACGCCAGTACAAATTACTAGCTTTAACCTCGATAATACTGAGTCACGCCCAATGCCGACTGGTACATGTACTTAATTGTGACAGTGCGAAATAGCTACTAGTTATCCCGATAAAAAGATTTAACTTTAAGAAAATAAGAGTGTGACTGCTATTTATCCGAATAAAAAGGGTTTTAGTGACCAAATTATCAGGCCTCCCATGACGTTTTAGTGTACAAAAGTATTCTACAGATGATTTAACCAATATCAAATGTAACAGGTAAAAATGAACATAAAAGGAGTTGCAGTGAAGAACTACTGTTACACATTAGTTCTAAAAATAAATTAATAACGTTTGAATTATATTCTAGCTCTAGGTATACTGTCTCAATGCTTGCCAAGAACGTATTGTTTAACTGGAGGCCATCCTCTTTGTATCAAATGCCTATTGTTGGAACTTCAGACAGTGAAATTGGTTTAGATTAGGAAACAAAGCCAAGTTTCCTGTAGAGCGGGTGACCAGAAAGACGGTCGGAAGGTCACTTTTTACGAATTACAATAGCTGAGAAACCGGGACAGGAAGACCTGTTAGGACGCTATCCTACAAACAGATGCTATCCAACAAATGTTTGTGGTTTAGTGACTTTTTGCAGGATAGCATCACCACAGGATGCTAAGCTACAAACAGATGCTAAACCAAAAATATTTGTTGGATAGCATCTTTCCAAAAATGGACACTAAGTCATAAATATTTGTAGCTTAGCATCATTTTGTGACTTAGCATCACCACAAGATGCTAAGCTACAAATATATCCGCTAAGTCACAAATATTTGTGGGATAGCATCTCTGCGCAAACTATATTAAAGTATTATACAGCAAAGTTACCTTTTCTGTAGGATTGAAAGGGGGTGTCAGGTCTCTTATGTATAATGCCCTCACCTGTTAAATCATGTTTGTGGTGGGGGGGGGGGCTCCCCTGTACATTCATGTTTTTGCCCCCCCCCCCCTCCTCTAGAAATTTCTGGATCCGCCCCTGAAATAGATAGTATATTTTTGTCTAAACATTTTTAGCTTTCTATTCAGGGAAATGTGAGATGAGAAATCATGGAAAATAATGCATTTTTCAGTGAGTTGGGATGATTCAGGGGACAATTTCGAGTTATCACTATATGAGAGGTGATAGACACTAACCTTTTTCTGAAACTTTGGTCTTTTTAGTATGATCTTCACAGAATATTGACAGAATTTGTGAAAAAAGGGTTGTGTGCAACAACTAACAACTAGGTGTAAAAAAATAAGTTTTATGTCCTGCAAATGGGAGAATCAATTAAGATGAGTGAGTTATCATTCTAAACAAACTGATGTTTGTTTATCTTTATCTATTATCCTTCACTGCTATGAAGTGACAAGGGGCTGAACAACTCAAGTCTTATTTTTGCTTCTTGAATTTATTTTAGTTTATCAATATTCAAATTTCTTTGATACGGAATAGAAATTGCAAAATGAAAGTGATTTAATTTTCCTAAATAAATTATATATTTGAAAATTCAAAAAGGTTAGTCCTATGTCCTCTAGGAGTTTGCAGTACACCTCTCTTCCAAACCCCAATGAAATAATCTTCAGAATTGGTTTGCTATTTTTCAGCATAAATCTGTAGGATAGCATCCATTGGTAGGATAGCATCTTGTTGGATAGCATCTGATTGTAGCTTAGCAGCATATGGGTGCTGCTAACTGACAAAGGGCTTTGTGGTTTAGTGAATGTTTGCATGATAGCGTCCTAACATGGATGTTAAGTGACAATTAGGTTGTTTTTGTGGGATAGCATCTGTTTGTAGGATAGCGTCCTAACAAGACCTCCTAGAATACATTCATTTTTTAAAAAGAAAATTGGTTAAACTATGAGTTATGTAGAATTCCGATGTTGAGGAAGTAGTTAGTTACCTGGTGGACAGCCGCCATCTTTTTTCCCCTTCATTCATCCGGTATTGTCGACATTGCACTTCCCGTTCAGTTTTCCTAAACTCCCCTACGACCCCGCAGAATAATTTGTTTCCTGTCCAGGAAGGCGACGAAACAAGAGGTCCGTATAAATATTTTTTTCACATTTTATGACACAGTTATATAGATTTTAAACGAGAATCTTATTGCATTTCTGCTGTTGTGAGATAACCCTGAAATGAATAGATTATTTGCAATGAAAAAGATTATATAAATCTGAATTTTAAACAAAAGATTATATGAAGATGATAAAAATTACCAACTTTGCCACGGTCATTGTTTTCCTTTTAAACATTGAAAATAGGGAAGAAAGATCAATGGTATAACCTAGCTTTGCTAATAGACCTGTCCACTTTCGGATGTATTGCTGGCATGATACTGAGGTTGGACATAATTGCAGTTTTTGCAAAGTCAGGCACTGACAGAAATCTGAGTGAATGAGTTAGTACTTGTGTTTTCTAAGTTAATAAGGTGTTGATAAATGAGGATGAATTATTATTTTCTCTCAATTAGGTAATTACCTCCATTTTAGGTTAACCAAAATTGAGGTTGGACATAATTGCAGTTTTTGCAAAGTCAGGCACTGACAGAAATCTGAGTGAATGAGTTAGTACTTGTGTTTTCTAAGTTAATAAGGTGTTGATAAATGAGGATGAATTATTATTTTCTCTCAATTAGGTAATTCCCTCCATTTTAGGTTAACCAAAATTAAGTACGTTTTTGTGATTTTAGGGTTGGACATTGTGAGCAAAGGGCTTTAACACTGTTCCCTATGGGAAAATGCCATTTTCGCTTTCCAGTCCTACAGCTGCATATTAAACATCATATTGAAAGTAAAAGCTTATACAGTTTAATTTTGGGTAATAGTACTAGGATAATTACTTTAAATCAAGTATGATGAACATTTTTCTAAAAATGTTGATATTATAGAAAAAAGGGGTGGGCTAGCTGGCAAAGTGGACAGGTCTATTCCTTGAAGGTCTGTGCTGACCGAGGAACTAAGACAGTTCTCATGGCATCATGTTAGCGTGAAAGGACTAAACCCTCGGACATGCTCCCCTTAGGATCAGGGCTTACGGATCCGTAAAGCCAATATCAGTCTTAAAGCTGTATTCAACATGCCGATTTTAACCCTAGCGATTTTGTATTTGTTTGATTTTAAAAATCCTGAAATATAACATGAAACCGTACGTCCTTTATACCATTCGAAAGGGAATTACAAACTCTTTCTAATGATATATAACATGCTTATAGTTAAACTTTATTCCCAAAACCAGCAACAAAATCGACCTGTGGGATTTAGGCTTTACTTTCAAGTCGCCGTGAAGACCTGCCAAGGGTGGGAAACTGCAGGTCTACCCTGGAACATGTATAGTCAATTCGGTCTCGGAGTGAAGTTGAGATCCTGGAGGATTTAGTCAAATCCATGTGGAATCAAGTTAATAGTATTACTGTCCTGTGTTGAGACTGTGGAAAGCATCTTGACTTATCTCGGGGATTGAGACTTCATCACGCATATATGTAAGAGAGGAAAGATCCACGAAGAAATGGATCCATGGGAAAAAGATAATAATAAAAAAAAAAGTTCATGCAAACCCCATACCTGTCTTCTTAGAGGAATTACACATGATCAAAATTAACCCAAAGGAAATGTTGAACAAATCTTGAGAGACTAAATTAAAATTTTACAAACGTTGCACATACATCATCATTTGATATCTGATTTCAAATTAACTTAAAAAAGATAATATACATACAGATGCAAGAACAAAAGTACTTAACACTAGCCATGCAGGCTTCCACATCGATAAATGATGTCATGTATAATGCCAACATTTAGAAAAGATCCTGTATTTAAGTGTGAACGGAAAAAGAAGACTTTTCTAAAGATGTCCCACAGTGCACCTTGATTTAACATGCAGGTGCATTGAAATACTTAAATTAGCTAACTGGTAGCGAGACAAGTTGGTAAGCATTTTGACATGGCTGCCCCTATATCCAAACCCTTATGTTGCTCCCTGACTAAACAACTGTCCAGCTTGATTCTCCCCAGAGGTGCATACAGTGTGTGTGACTTTATTTACTGACCTAGGTGAATACTGTACTCCTGTATACCCCTGTACACACACGCCACCCTCAGCCTAGGATAACTTCCCCGAGGTATAGCAAATACTACCTCCTTTGGAAAAAAAGGAAATGGGGAATCAGGGAGTGGACCACTCTGCCGCATCGACCACCTCGGCTGCACATGCTTGTTTTAAAGGCCAGAATTAAACGAACTCGTCGGAGAATGGGAATGATCAGTGGTAGATGTTTCCCCCCCTTTTTCCAAGTTCTGACCTTATTTCAATGCAAATATGCACAACTGAGGGAGGATGGGGGAAAGAAAGAAAGGACAAAAAAAGGGAACTAGAAAGGTAGATATATGTTGACAGGCTCTCAACGAACAGATCGGGGGCTAGGGCGTGGGTTATTCTTTTCTCTTTTTTTGTTATTTTTTATGTCCCTTTTATCCAAGTCTAGCTGGGTTACTGCATAGAAAACCGCTCACGCTTGAAGCCACCACATAACAAGAATAGACTTCACAGATTGATTATTTTGCTGCTGTAAACTTAATGTAGACTTATTTTCCTATGGTTAAAATAAGGAGACAAGTAAGCAATGGTTTGGCCTTATAGGCATTACTGGTAAGAGTTACATTTGCTGATTAGAGAAGAACTTGCTATTCTTATTTTGATTTACCTTAATTTCGCTGGTAACTGGGCGTAACTATTGTACCTGTGTTTCTGGTGAGGACAAAGAGTCCGCTCGCTGGTAATCAGTTTTTTCCCCTTCAAGCCTCGATTTGGGACAGATCTGGATCCTTTGCTCCCACTTTTACCCCAATTGCTGCTGATTATAACCCCTATTGCAACCGACGATCAAGATAGACCTCCTATTACAAGTACATTGTCTGTTCTCATAGACTATAAAAAGGCTTGTTCCTGTCTGGCAATTATCCCCTATAGTTAATCAGGTAATTGAACGGGTTAGTCTGGAAACCTCTGATTACTATTTATGGGATGAGGAGTCTAGGTTGTGGAATGTGATTCTCCTGACTCAACGATCTTGGTTTAGCATGGTATACACGTTTATTATACCTTAGGGTGATACAAGTTTAGAAGTTAAGAGTTTAACACAGGGCGATACAAACCTGGGTGATAACCAGCCTTGTATCGCCCTGCAGGGTGATACAGAAACTTTTTATTTTGCTAAAATTCATTTAGAAAAATGAAATCATTAAGAAACAAAAAATCTAACATATGCATTATCTGCACAACATTTCTAGCAACATTTTATTGCTTACTATTTGTGTATTTGATTGATATCAAAAGAGTTATATGAAAAAATGTCCAAAAAAATGTACAGCATCACAGCCCCACCATCACTGATTACTGTGCATCCTTCCTTGGGAGCTCAGATCTAACAGAAAAGGTATAATAAATCCATAACCACCCTTGAAGAGAGTAGTCGGGCAATTATCACTCCTCGCCCGGACCCCGATATCAGCCCTTGGCCGGCCCGAAAATATGTATTTCCCACTGTGTAGTGTCAAAGGGACTGATACACACTTCTTAGCAAAACACAATACTGTTAATTTGTCAGTTTTGTTTTTTCAGTTTTGGTGTGATATTGTCTGTTTTTTACTCCCTGAACCTAGTTTTTGTAACCATATAATAAATAATAATAAAGCAAAAAAGTAAGCTAAACATAGTGATCAGGTGCTGCCCTTACATGTCCACATCGGCCCACCACTGTGCACATTATGCGTCATCCTGTGTGCGTGTGTCAGCTCTACCTTCAGGACTATTTTAGGACCAGTTAAGGCAACTAATACCCCAAATATAAGACATGTCTGATATTAGTCAGCCAACAACAGAGTTCAGTTGCTCAAAAATATTTGTCAGTAGCACCTCATTGGCTGGGTTGAATTATCACACTGATTTTGTCATTCTTTTGAAAGCTGCCTGTAGACTATTTCCAGTTATGCATCTTCTCTGGCAGATCATGTTTTGATATCCGATACTGAAATAATTCTAATTTTTGTGTACGTTTTCATTGCATAAAACTAGCTGCAAAGCTTTACCCTGTGCAGTCTGGTAAAAGAACCGAGAAGGGTTGGCCAGACGTTAAACTAACCCAAAAAACAAATAAAAGCATTTTATTCGGTTATAACCATATTGAAGAACATAAAATAAATATGTCTATTTAAAGTTGTTATATGGCAGAATAATATCAAAGATCCATGTGTGTATGGATACAGTGGAGCTTAATAAATAAATCAAGGCAAAGGATAAATACATGTAGCTCCTACTTGGATAAATCAATAGAAAGAGAACTATGATATAGATATCTGTTGAGCTATTGTTTGCAAAGAGAAAAATTATTTTTAAAAAAAGGGAAAAAAAGAAATTGCGACTGTTTTGAGCAGAACTTGTGAGATGATCCAAACCGGAGTGAGATCCCTTTTTCCTGGTGGTGACCGTGTGTCACTCGTGGATACCTCAGGTGGTGGGCCTGTTGACTGGCTGACCACCTGGACCATGTCTCCATGGTAACAGATGACCACAAGATGACCAGGCAGGTAGACAACAACAAACCACATTCCTTCTACGCCCCAGAGTTTGGTGTCTAGTTTGTCAAGTGTTAACCGATAGACTGATGTGTCGGTCAGTCAAAGAGTCGATCCGGGGAAAGACTGCTGTGTCGGTCAGCCAAAGAGGTGATCGAGGCAAACACCGCTCTGTCAGTCAGTCGAAGAGTCAAACGAGAAGTACAAAGCAGGATTATCAAATTTATTATTTGAGGCTGACCGATGCATTCTATGCTGTGATTTCAGTGGATTATGTGAGAGTCCCTCTTGTATGTGGATGGCATCACCAGCAGTTACTGTCACTTGTGGATTACTGTGAGTGGAAAGGAAGACTGGAATTAAGTTTCATGCTCTGTGTATATCCAGAACGGAGACAGTTAACATGATATACAAAGTCATATAAACAAGCACAGAAAAGGAAAGACATGCTCAGGATAATAACTTGAACTCAAAACTCTCCCTAGGAATTCAAATCAGAATTATCCTTAGGGTTTAACTTTATGCTCCATGCTGGTCTTTTTTTGGACTGTAAAATGATACATAGAACTACTTTTCTGACAAAATTAGGGGAAAAGTTGTTGGAAACAGGACTACCCAGAACAAAATGCAGTGGGAATACAGCATGTAATGAGTGAAGAATCCGTCAAGCTTGCCCTATGACATCAGAAGTGAATCATTGGAAATACGTTGAAATCCATTGGTAAAATCAGTGGTAATTCAGCATGTTCGGTATATTCAAATGAGCTAGGCAGTGTTATCAGTAGCATTTCAGTATACACTGATTAAGGAGGTAGTCACTGCCTTTTTTTAGTGAGCTGATGGATACAGAAGGTGGGATTGTGCCCTTCAAAGAGAACCAAGGTGACCCAAGGGTTGTGCCCTTACTCCACAATAGGGCCTTCTCAGTGTGGCCCTATAGGGCAACTACTTACCAAGGGCAAGTGGTTCGTGTTCAAAGAATCGCTTGTTTCGAGCAAACTGCACAAATCGAGCACACAGTTTGTACTGAGCGATTTGATGTTTTCAACAGGAATGTAAAATATCCCAGGAAAGATACAAGTTGGATCCATGTCGGTAGCAATTTAAGGAATAGACATACCATGAACTATGGGATAGCTTGTGAGGATGTTAAGACGAAAGATCAATGTGTTGAAGTAACGGATCGTAAGCATAGCATCAATAAAAAACATAGTGCTGCAACCAATACGAACTCCAACCCATACAAAATGATGCTCTGGAACAGGATCGTCAGATTGTTTGAGTTGCTTTTTAGGTGAGATATCCATTTTTAAAAAGTATTTCTTTATGCTTTTCAAAAAATAATATTATGATATTTAATTAATGGTCTATTTGCGCAAAGAATAATTGGTGCATGAGATATGATGTACTCCTTGTAAACAAACGTGTAATCAACTTGTTTATAACAATGGTTTTTGCCTTATTTTGTCAAAGGACGTCATCCTGCCTGTTTCTTCCCCAGCTATATGGAAAAAACGGCGCACAGTCGGTAGACATGGGTCACTGCCCGTCTGGTTAAAGAGAGTCTATTAACTTGATGTCAGTTCAGTGAACTCGTGTGTTCAGGTCAATCCACCTGTAAACAATTCAAAGAGTGTTCTTTGAATTGAGGACTATCAATCTTATGATAGAGAGAGGTCGAATGTTTCGAAAACTGGTGTCCATTGACATAATTATCATTAACAAGCAAGAATAAGTTTTCAGATTTGTGTCTGATTTCAGATTTTTTCACATCCTCACCCCAAATGATAATTTTCAAAATGATCTTTTTACATCACCTTTTGAGGCATTTTCAGCCGATTTCACGTTTTTTTTCTAGGATTTCAGACATTTTCATTGACCATGACTTACATCCCTTAACAAGGGTCGCTCTATAACGGCGACATGTCGTCAATGGCTATAGTTGTGCTCCCTTTGGCTGTGGCTTATGTAGCAAGGTACCTGCGTCTAAAATCGACAGGCAAGGACGACCCCCCGATGAATAATGAATAACTATTCCTACGATTGTCCTGATCATATTAGTTTCATCAACAATTTGAAAATTGAAATACATAAAAGGTAACGGGTCTGATTGGACAAACTATCTTGATAAAATAATTAGACTAGAAAATCACCTGTAAGTAATTAGTTGGTGAAATAGATCAGAATTATTCTGAGTATACTGATTTCCACGTACGACCTTCGTGTGACTACCTCCGCCGTACCATGTGATCGAGTCACGCGAGCTGATTGGTTACATGGCTGTTATATGATTTTAATAAATTTAGTGGGGTTTTAATCACTGTTCCATGTTTATGACATTGGCGGTTCTCTCAGGACATGGACGTGACGGAGGTAACCACTACCACGCATGACTTCCTCTGTAGGAACAAAAATAATCAAAGTTATAATACATTAGGGAAACAACAAATGGATATGTTGGATTAGGTTGATGCCAGGTAGGATAAAGTGTGGGTTATAAGTATAAAGGGGTTGATATTTTATATATATATCAGTTCTACACTGTATTATAGTGTAGAACTGAGATACTTTAAAGAACATTCCCAGTAGAAAAACCTTTCAAATTTTACCCTATGCTCTGTAGTACCGCAACACCCTCTTTTTACGTAAAATCCTGACTTATACAATAATATTTTTTAGAAATAAAGACCTAAATTTGTGTGTATGTTGGGGGGGGGGGGATAGGCCGACAATTTTTTTGTAATAAATTAAAGTGCCTCCTCCCCGACAATACCCAAATGCACCAAAAGAACACCCCCCGCCCCCTACCCCACATAGTCTTCTATCTGGTGGTGGTAGAAGTTATGACTAGATAGCTGGCTGATCTGTCTGGTATTTGGGTAAGGAAGGGTAGAGTAGGATGGGGATGGGTAACTCAGGCGGGGTGCTTGTAGCAGCGGTCAGTCGATCAATACGACTCGGTAAAGAACCCACCGTAACCCATAACTCCCATAGTGACCAGTGCACCAGTCATCCCACCTTCTACAACAACTGTCAGCCTGCCTCCCTCCTCATAATTATTGACTCCTCATACCGACTCACAGATTTAAATAGGGGCAACACATCATTGGTCGTAGACCCCAGTCTCACTAGCCCCCCCCCCCCCCCCTGTTACTACCATATTGTAGAATGTCCAACCTTTTCCAACATTTCGTCCCAGTACTCTTCTAAACACTAAGTGAACACATACATACATACATCTGATCCAAAGGTACCTGATATCAATAGGCCTCCTCCTCTACTATATCTTCATTGTCAAAACTTTGTAAAACAATATAAATTTACCCGCTCCTTTATTCCGCTCTAGTCCCTCCCTCCTTGTCAAAACTGTAGAACATTATGAAATACTTGCACCTTCATTTGGATCTATCCCCTCCCACCCTCCCTACCCTACCTCTCGCTTCCCCTCCCTTCCCTCCCCTCCCAGCGTGATCTGTTACTATTAAACCAACTCGTTCAGTCAAACAGTCAGCAACTTTACCTGCACCTTCCCACCCCCTGGCCCTCAACAATACAGCCTGCTACTCCTATCCTAACTCCCATCCCCCCGACCCTAACATCCTCCCATCCCAGCCCCTCCCCAAAGACCCCCACCCCTCACCCACCTGTCCTCAGTTTCAATTAACTCCCAGCCACACCCATCAGTAGTAATACTGACCCCTACCTGGACAGGTGGATCTCAGGTGACTGACCACTCACCTACTGGAGGAACGGCCAGGTGGAATGTAGGAGAGAGATCATCGCAAGTAGAGAGATTAACAATAGGAGGGGCGAGGATTATGTTAGATTGTCAATGGAGGAATGGGCTGTAGGAAACTGAAGCTTGTTTGAATTCGGCAAATGGATGTGCATTGTCATTCGGCAAATGGATGTGCATTGCATTGGAATCAAAATTATATTCAAAAGGATGAAGGAATAATCCACAGGAAATGTAAACTTCTTTTGAATGTTTTCATCTGAAATCTATGATACTTGATAGATACGAATGTATCTGTTGCTTGACTTTCTCAACCGACTGGCATTTCATACAGGTTTGATCTCAGCATTCAGAGGATTAAAAGAGTCTGAGAGTGATTCCATTACAAGTCCTCATAACTCAGAAAATCTGAATTTTTAAGCATTTGAATGAGGATTTGTCAATATAAACTGTATACTTGTTGCGTCTGCATACCACACAGAAGTTGAAGCACATATAGCATATTGATCTGCATCATAGGGTGTGGTGTTGTACAGTCCCCCACCTGTGGGGAATCCCTACTATACTGCATGAGCATACAAACATACATATTATTAATATCAACGTTTCATACACAAAATAACGCCAGTACGCTAGGATTGCATCGTTATCAGTGCTGATTGAAGACACACCTTGTTGTTTTTCTCCAGATAGTATGCAGAGAAACAGGTCGTACCCCCTTAGGGATTTAACCTGAACCGTGCAGTGCCAGAAATTCCCCGGTGGGGGATGCTTTGTCTGGACATGTGTGGCTCATCACACGAAAACCAGGAGTACCGTAAAAGCACCAATTTAAGCCACACCCCAATGCAAGCCCGCTCAATGTTTTGGTTCTTCCATGGGCAATTTTTCATAACAATTTTCTGCGTAAGTGCCATTGTATTCAAGATTATGTAATAACTCTTATCTTCGCCCCATCCTGAAAATTGAGGCCTGATTGACTATTATTTCGGAATCTAACCCTTATCTTAGCCACAGCTAAAGTTGGGGGTTGCTTTAATCTAATACACAGAGTTTTTTTTTTTTTAATAAGTTAGCCAAATAATTGGCCAAATATTGGACATATCTTAGTCGGCCGACATCCAAGTATAGTTGCTTACCAACAGAAATAACCAGACATACTCTAAAATCCAGAGTTTTATGGTAGTGCCAAAGAAAGGTGTGTGGTCTTGTGACCTTCACCCCATTTGACCTGGTGCCAGCACCACAGCGGGCCACCGCTGGCACCGCCCGGGCAGGTGGTGCCAGCGAGTGATCCAGATCCATATACTGTAGGCACCTGTTTCCTCACAGCTCATCTAACCCTCAAAAGGAGCACTTACTGCATTGGCTGTTGTTGACGAAGGGTTGTTACTCCAATTGGCACTCACAATTGGTCTCTGAGAAAAAAGAAAATGTATACATCATAACGAGAATTCTTGATGTGTTTTTTTAAACACAATTAGAAAATTATTGAAAAACTTTCACAGGAAAATGAAATATACTATGTATATTCTGTGGGGTGCTGGAATGAGACACACAAAAGAGTGTTCTATATAAAACCATAAACATCAGTTTAAAAGATAGGTTAATGCCTATGAATTTCACACACTGACAATGGGAAGACTCATCTAAAATATTCCAATGTAAAGACTTTCAGAGTAGCCACAGGATAAAAATGTTGAGGAATTAATGACATCTTCTAAACTGTGCTAAGGAACAAGGAAAATAAAGATGCCTCGGGCAAAGTCATTAGGGTCCTTCCAAAGCTATTTGAGCTGTGAGGCCTTGAATACCCTATATGAAAGTAGTGATATGGAGGATACTAAGATTAGGGTAGGCAGCTCAAGTTTCTTCACGGAGGCAACTGGGGATGAGGACGTTGAAACACCGATCCAAGAAAACCTTATCAAATCTGAAATTCAAGAAACTGAAAATGGACTGAATGAAGAAGCTCCCACGGATGAGAATGGAGATGAAATTGATGCAAAAGAAAGTAAGACTGAAAATAATGAATTTGCTGATTTTGAGACAAAAGAAGTAAATTTGGATTCTAATTTAGAAGCAGGTGCCGCTGTTGAAAGCTTGAACGAAGATAATTGTGTAAAAACTGATGACCCTGATGATGGAAAGATTGATGGGGACGAGAGCGAAGAAATTATGGGGGAGGGTATTATGAAAGAAATGGAGGAACAAATTGAACCTAACTCAGAAAAGTATGACAAACTGTTAAATGCAATCAAAGAGTTTGGAACAGAAGAGAAAGATGAAAATGACGAAATTGATGCTGAAAATGAACAGTCAGAAGATGAAAAAGTACATGATGTGTCTATGTCAACATTCCACATTGGACTTGAAGAAAGCTTTGATGGTTATGGTGGGGCTTGCAGTAGTACTGAGGAACTACCATCTTTGCCAATTCCCAAAAAGTCCTACAGCAAGTCAAAAAGTTCAAAACACAACTTTTTGAAAAGTAAGAAGCCAATTTGTAAAACGGTAAGGAAATCCATGGAGAAAATCTCATCATCTTTAGGATCTCTGAGGTTGCGTGCTGGTGAGCATCCTAAAAGTTTTCGACTTTCGCACTATGTCTTTGGAGAACCCGAGGAATCAACTGTAGTATGTACTGCTGTGACACCAGTAGGGAGTTTGCCTCGGAGACTGATTCCTTACCGCTTACCTAAATTTCGAGGCTCTAAGGATAGTTCTAGCCCATCAGAAAAAGTAATTCCTGGAGACGACACTGAAAAAATGTCCAATGAAAAAGAAAACAAGTCTGATGATGGGAGTGAGTCAGTAAAAAACAGATCAACCAACTGGTATGCTACTATCAACATTCAGAATGAAGAGGAAAGTGAAACAAAAGTACCTGAGGAGGGATGTCTGAAGAAGATTCTCAGAGAAAAGAGAGGGCGTAGACACAACTTACCAGAGGTTCCAGCCAAGCCTCCAAGAAAATTGAACTACATTTATGACACGCCAAAATCTGTTATCCGAGAAAGACTCGAAGAACTGGAAGCAGATGATGAAGAGAATAAAACAATCATCATTGACAAAGACACAGAAGTGGATTCCGAATCCCTGCTTGAGTTTGCCAATAGTTTGTATGACCTCGATAAATGGACATCATTTCATTCAGATAGCAGTAATGCACATAGTGGGAAAGACAGTGATGTCAATGGGAATACATATTCTGTCATTGATGAGGCACTCATAGGGAGCATCAAGAAGAAAATGTTCTGTGATGACACTGACAGTAACAATGGGCTTTCAGTAAGTTATGAACAGTTGCAGGATGATGATAGTTCAAGTTCGGATACAGAGGTTATGTCGGTGATGAGCAATCGCAACAAGAACACCCCACTTCCGCCAACACCTGTGCCAATAAAGGATAATGTAGTTTTAGTGGATGAGCCCAAGGGTACTGTTATGTCAAGTGGTCTTCTTGCTGAAGTTGTAGATGAACTTAACCAGAAGAGGAGGGAAGAGGAGAACCCGTATGCACTCCTTGATGAAAGCCAAATGACGGACGATACAAGCTTTACGCTGAGCACAGACAGTGAGACTGACTCGGGTGAAAAGTGTCGCCAGATGGTTAGTAAGTACATCGATAAATATTGCATTCCTCTGGATGGCGAATATAAACCGATGCGAAAAGTCTCCAGTCCAATCCTCAATATGCCTCATGGAGACGATCCCGAACATGACCTGATAACATTGGAAGAAAGAGATGTCAAGTTTTCTGATGACGTTACCAACGACATCCCAAATTATGACCTTACGTACTGTAACAACCAAACTTATGGCCTCTTGTCCTGTTTTAATGATACAAATGATGTCATGTCTTGGAATGACCTTAGTGATGAGGAGGAGGATTTAGGAGGGAGGAGTAGAAGGTTGAAGAAGAGGAGAGACAGAAGAAAACCTGGCTATGTCAATGTTAGATTACCTGATTACTCAAAGGAGCAGGAGTCGGATGATGGGTACATGGTACCAAGGTCAATCACTGAGTTCTTTGATAGGTGAGTTTGACTTTGTAGGGGTCATTGAATGAGTGATAAATAACTGAGCTATTTGACCTGTGAGTGCTACTGTGTAAGGGTCATTGATGAATAACTGACCTCTTTCATAAGAGAGTTCTGATGGGTAGGGGTCATGCGTCTGTTACTGACTTCTTTGATAGGAGAGTTCTACTGGGTAGGGGTCACTGAGATATAACTAACCTCATGGACAGGAGAGTTCTACTGGGTAGGGTCATTGATCTGTTGCCGACCTCTTTGACAGGAGAGTTCTACCGGGTAGGGGTCATTGGTCTGTTACCAACCTCTTTGACAGGAGAGTTCTACCGGGTAGGGGTCATTGGTCTGTTACCGGCCTCTTTGACAGGAGAGTTCTACAGGGTAGGGGTCATTGGCCTATTACTGCCCTCTTCGACAGGAGAGTTCTACCGGGTGGGCTCATTGATACAATATTATTTCTGACCTCTATCATAGGAGAATTCTGCTGGGGTGGGATCATTGGTCAATCACTGACCTCTTTGATAGGAGAGTTCTAGTGGGTAGGGTCATTTCGTGTTTTACTGACCTCAATTATAGGAGAGTTCTACTGGGTAGGGGGTCATTGATGTACATATTCAAATTAGAAAGGCGTATTTTTATGTATCCTGGATGCCAAAATATTTAGGCTCCCATTGTATAGATCTTATGGTACTGTGTATCATGATACATAACCTTTCCTTTCCACATTTCTAAAGAAACACTTTTTCCACAGGCACATAGCATATCTAACCAGGGAAACGGATCCTGCATATCCTGAGAAAGAAATGTTTGCATCTGTTCGTTTTCCAAATAGATACATATTTTAATTAAACACATGAAACAGAAATATGGCATAATGATTTTAACCGTCTTCCATTCTTTGTTTTCAGAGATGAGGATGCGCTGGACGAGAAGGATGTGGATGGGTTCCTCATCGAGCGGGAGGAGGGCGACGGGCACGAGCAACCCGAGGGGGTCGTACCAGACTCCGCTGACGGCACTGGTAAGACATGTTATACTGTATATAGAGGGGGGACCGGGAGTAGGGCGACGGGCACGTGCAGCCTGAGGGGGTCGTACCAGACTCCGCCGACGGCACTGGTAAGACATGTTATACCGTATATAGAGGGGGGAGAGGGAGGAGGGCGACGGGCACGAGCAGCCCGAGGGGGTCGTACCAGACTCCGCAGATGGCATGGATAAGACATATCAGTTTGTTATATTTACACTCAGTATAGAGGGGGTTGCTTATGGAATGGAATCTAAAAAGCACCATATTTTGGGAGAAGAAGGGTGTGTACCTCCGCCTGAATCCGCCCATGCCTATGGTTGTCATAAATTGCCTTTCGTTGCGCCTGAAGTTCTTGAGCCAAGCAAAAGCTTGGAGGTTCGAATTCTATTACAAATACCTTGATGAATATTTTGAAAGATCTTAAGCCAGAGGTTGACAAGAGGTTTAAAGAGTGTCGGCAGCATCAACAGCAATTATAAAAAAAAGTTTACTTTGCTTAAAAAAAAAGTGGAATTTAAAATTCAAATTAAATCAGGGTAAGGCGTGAACACCTTTGCCAAAAAATCATTCTAATCCCAACGGTATTCAAGCAAGGGAAACGATGACCGTTGCTGTCATCATCTTTTGGTATCAGAGAAAAGAGTGACAGTATAGAGCATTCACCTGGTGCAGAATATCTTTTAAAATTCATTTGAAAATGTAATAAACGTCGTAACTTGTTTTACGCATCAGAAATTGGCGGCTGTATAGACAGATTATACAGAGAAAGATTTGCCCAAATTTACCCTCATTTTACGTGTAGAAGTCAGAAGGGAAACCTTTCTTGCATAGGAAATATATTGTCTTCACATTTAGATATCATTTTCTTTAGGAAAATGACGTTTATTCAAAAGAAAATTGTCATAATAAAAATATTTTTACATATTTTGACCCAGTAAGTTTCGGGGCCTTCTGAACGACTTTATCCCTGTTTGAGGTGTATTCTGTTTGTTTTTATTGAGACGAGGCGAAATGGCCTCCGCGGGGAAAAAAAATAAAAATAAATTGAGTTGTATTCTGAATAACATGTCACCCAAGCTGTCAGAACCCGGCTGCCCAGCTCCCACCTGAATGTGTTTGGAAGGCGTCAACTGTTTGTATGGACACTTTTTGTGACAGCACTTTTTTTGTGACAGTACTTTTTTTGTGACAGCACTTTTTTTGAATCGGGCTCACAAAACGACACCTGTTTCATGGCTTAGTGTATGTATATGCTATATAGGCTGTATTCCACGAGACGATTTGACCACCGGAGATTTGATGATCCATGCATGTCACTTGTCATTTCAAACATAATTCAAAATCGATTCTAGTGATATGTGTAATGTCTATACTAGTGCCTTCATTCCCTGTCCGAAGTTGTGAGTGAAAATTAGATAGTAAAATACAGCTTTTATCTTATATTCCATATGCCGATATTGCTGCCAAAAGGCAATCGGACAAAGGCCATTTATTTAATGCCAGTACATCATGTGCTATTTACTGCTTTAGGCTAAAAACAGAGACTGTCTTCGTATATTCATATATTTAGCAGTCTTATAATGTGTTTACTAATATCCCAAATCAACGAAGAAGCAAAGTGTGGTTACTGACGTCTTTATGGCCAATATTAACCTTGGCCACTTGCTAGTGGTGCCCCCTAGTGAGAAGTATGTAAACTGGTGGCGATGGGGAAACCTCCAGCCCAGCTCAATGAATTGTTCGCCCCAGTTAGATTACCTCCTGAGTGAACTCCAGATTTTTTCAGATTCATATTTTAATTGAATACAGTTATAATAAATTTTAGTAATTCGTACTTGAAATAATGTTCATATCATTCAGACATAAGAGGACGAAGTTTTAACAATATGTGTTACCATACACATATATAACTTATGTATCTCTATTGTGTTACTGAACAGTCTGTCAGGGTTTTTTCAAGGGGCCATGTTAAGGGGTTTACCGACAGCCCTGTACCTCCTGGACTTAATCAGTGTATTCCATCAACTGGTTATTATGAGAATTTCTAATAATAATCAGCTGATATTTTCATCAATTCAAATCAAACATGTCATTTCAATACCTCTGATGGACAATCACTCAAAAAATATGATGGGCGGGTTACTGTTTTCATGTTGTTGGTTTGAGCTACCATATGCAGTAGTTCTGGAGCACAGGACGTTTCACCTTGCTCCTGGATGACTAAATGTATAAATAAAATATAGACCATACCCCTACACTTTTACTACAAAAGCGTTCTTTTATATGCAGTGTCCCATAGGCAGGGCACCACATACAACGGCCCGTTGGCTCTAGGCCTTTTATAACCCTGTCGTTGACCATACCTTATTTCAGCGGAGGACGGCACCCTTATGGTGAACCAGATCTGGAGCGAGTACTTTGAGAGCGTCTCGAAAGCCGAACCAGGTAGATAGAGCACCGAGCATGTACAGACTAGGCAGTGTTGTATTCAATGTGTAGTATCTTTAGAGTATGTGAGGTACCTGTTAAGTTAGGAGGGGCGCTCTAGGGTGTAGTGACTAACAGCTTATTAACAGATCTCTTCTTTCCTATCTATTGTTTTCTACAAAAACGAAATTCATCATTATTTTGTTATTTTTTTTATGCAGTAGCATCCATACAGTTCACACCTAGCCTCGTCCCATAATAACTTTTCTATCTATTGGTCCTTGTCAACAAAGTTATACCGAAGAAATTTTTTTTTTCTTTTTCACATATAAAATCCAATAGTAGCCCGTAGTGTTGAAAATCGAATTTAAAATGCAATCATTCTTATGTTCATCAAAATGACGTCACAGTGCGATTGGCTAGAAGAACTTGCCTGTAACAGGCCTCCTTCGCTAATGAATAATTAGCCAAAAGGTTTATGATATTTACAAATATCTTTCTTTTGTTTTTTGTATGAAATTTACAATTAAATTAAGTTATGTACTTTCACTTCACTGCATGAATTGTAGTCAGTATCTTAGTATCACTATAACACTAAATACCTTTTTTCTTTTTTTAAATTTACATATTGTGAAGATTTTTGATTGTAAAATGCATGGCTGTGAATATCCTTAGTTTACGAATATGATAATTTTACTTCATTTCTAACCTCGGTTCACTCATAGAATCTTATTCTATACTCCAACCTTGAGATCAACCAAATATTACTCAAATATTTCTGGACATTTTATTCCAGCAAACATTTTTACGAAAACTCGTTTCATAACGAAGCTATTTTATGATGTAATAAAGTTCATCAATTTGAACGTCAGTTTTCCAAAGTTTTGATTTAGATGCACTTTTAACCAAACTGTTGAAAGTTCATAGAGATTATAAATCAATCGATTAAAAACTGTTTTCAAAACTTGTCCAGAAATGCTCATCTTGGTTAGATCTCTCCAATTATTTTTCCTCTTGGAAAAATGTTTAGTTTTAGCAATTTGTGTACATAGAAACCGCAGTATGACATTAAGCATGCTCTGCACTGAAGTTATTTTTTCTTTCCATGACATTACAGGTATTTTATGACATAGCAACTGAATTTTGAAATGTTTTAAATGAGTTCATTTTGAATATCGTTCACAAGTTGTTTAATTTCAGATACTTTAGGGAATCACTTTGGTATTCTACTATTTTCATGTACATTCATCATGATGTGTGTTCAAAACATCAAAAATGAATAATGTGAATGTTTGATTATGTACCCTGCAACTTTATTTTTCATGCCTTTGACTTAGTATTTCGTCTGTTTATGTTTAGTTAATATTTATTTAGAAAACCACATACTTAAGGTAGATAACTGTATGAAGTACAATATAAGAGAAACAAGGAGTCTCTTATATTGGAAAGTGTCTTCTTTCTGGCTTCTGAGAACAGTTAGAAAAGTCATGACCTAAATTTGGACTAAGCCTGCTAGCTATTTTCTAGAGTTTTTGCATAGGCGTTTTCTGAGCCGCCAAAAGAGACTTTGGTTTGAGGCTACAAGTGTTGTGATCTGTGCTATTGAAAGAAACTACTAGGCTTGACATCTATCCAAACAAGGCATTTATTTTCAAACATTTCATTTATGCAAATTGATATAGAGAATGTTGAAATCGAGGGGAATAAGATACAAGGGGAAATGTTCATGAATATACCAAATAAACCAGTTAAGAATGAAACATATCTATTGCAACAGAAGAAGGGCGTTGAATTTCTTTAATTGCCTTTCATTGTCATACAAGGAAGAAGGTACTTGCATAAAAACCCTAGAAAATAATAGGAACAGTTAATGAATAGAGCACACGCCCAAAGTAGTTGAGAAGTGATGGACCACTGTAGCCCTAAGATGAACACAAATTCTTAAGGGGTTTAGGGTATTCTGGCCAAACTGCTATGTTTTGAATAATTTCGCCTTAAATTTTCAAAACCTTAGTGGATTACAAACACGCTCAGAACCTCCCATCCTGCCACGGATACGGCACTGAATGAATATGTTCAGCCATGATGATAAACCCATGTCCTTGTGTTTCTGACATCCATAGCCTGACCAAGGGGCCTGTAGATTTGAAGGTCCTTGGATCCAAATTGCCCGACGTGTGTAGGTACTCTGGTCCGTGTTGTATTAGGTAACCCCACAAAGTGGAGGTAGTAATTAGCGTTATTTGTAAACCTTGTACTAGGTGACCTCTGATAAAACTAACCCAGGGGTCAGATAAGGAGTCCTTGACCCCAAACGTGAACTTTGACCTTGGATCTTACTAGGTTCTGCAGGGGCAGATACAGGATTTCGAAAGTGGCCAAGTATTTCACGCGTGACATTCTTTTTAGTCTATATGTAGTCTCCACCAAAAGAAAAGAAAAGGAAATTATAAAAAAAAGGGGGGTGGGGTGGGGTTTAGGACCCATTGGACACCCCCCTTCCCCTAATCCGCTGCTGGTTCTGATCACTCTCCAACCATAATGTGGGTCTGTATTTGATATTGTGTGGATGTGATATGCGAATCAGATAACTGTTTGGGGCGTGGGAATATCATTACTGTTTAGGAAAAAGTAAAATTTCGACGAGGTTTAGAGTATGAATTGGCCCACTGAGTGCGGGGCTTAAGATGAGATATGAGCAACCTAAGAGAGCCTGAATCGATACGATATCTTACAATCAGCTCATTGAGACTTGATATAGTTTGGACCAAAAAAACAATAAACAAAATGTAGAGAGACTAAATCATAGTCTAGGTTAACCAGACTTCTTTAACAATGCAACATAATAAAGAACTCAGAAAGAAATTATACAGATATTCACAATAAGAATATATAAATTAAATGAGGGCAAAAGTATCACCATAGACTATGTATCTCTATGGTATCACACAGTGTCTGCCCGGATAGTGGTGCCCGTAGGCGTGTGGAATAGGTCATGTTTGTAAACACAGATCCAGTAATCGCCAATCACTGACCCACACTGAATCCCGACACCCCGCCTCTAACATGCTATCTCCGACATGTTATCTCTGACATGTAAGTTGACATGTCATGGATCATGGAGCACCCCATGGCGGTAGGGGTGTGGGAGAGGGCACGGAGAGTACCAGCAAAGGGGTTACCAGCAAATGGGAAACCAGCGGAAAGAACGCAGGTGAGAAAAGTATATTCTGCACTGAGATATACCTGTACGGCGAGAATTGAGTCCATGAGAGTAGACTCTGCTGTTTAGGTAGAAAAATCGCCAACAGCAGAGAAAGTTAACTGCGAAAGATATTCTCAGGTCAAGATCGGCAAAGTGGCAGAGGGATACATTTTCAGATGTTGTCTGTATTCCAAATTGCCATTAAAGAATTCAAATGGCCGAAGAACTTTGGCTATAAATGGTGAACAAAAGACCATCAAATAGCTAAGTTTGTATAAAGGTGGCCAAATAGAAGACTATTATCTGTAGAAAAAGCTGTAGAAAAAGCGAAAATATGTTCTATTCTGCTTTATGAAAGCTCTGAAATTAAAAATCGTTGGTCATTTGCATTTGTTCAAACAACTATCTTGATTTAATTTTCTCGGTTTATAAGTCTTTCTGGCCAACTAAACACTCTGCAAGGCCCGACAAATAATATTTAATTATTCACCGTTTAGTCTATTAACGATAAAGGTACATCCCCATGTGGGAATAAACACTGGCGTTTAGTACATCAATTACTTAGTACCCTCAACAGACACAGGTCACTTGGGAGGGAAAGGGTTAACACCGAACGGCCAACGACGAACTTAGTTTGTCGTTTTGTGGGACCCTTCCTTAACTATTGTCAGCAACAAATCGCTAGGTGTAGTCGCCTCTTGGGGTCCTGGCTCTATCGTCCTGTAGAAACCAACCTTTACTCAGACAGAACCTAATCTACCTTGGCTCACAGCCCACGCCCTGGGTTAATAAAAACACCAACATTTTAGCTAATTATCAAACCTGTCTACGTACGTCATAGGACGCACAACTGACATAGGTCCACCAGAAAAAATCTCCACCCCGCACCCCCTACCCCCACACGTATATTCTAACACTGCAGGATTGATGTTTCCATGCCCAGAGGGTCCCTGTGAAAGTTGTGGGTAAAAGGAGTATTCTCAGCTCGCCAGTGGCCATGGGTGGGCACAACGTGAACGCCTCGACTGATAAATAGTTAGATTCTAATCATATAGGAAGTTGAAAAACAATGCCTTTTCTAAATGGTCTCGAGTTTCATTAACTTCCTCACGTCAACAACACGCCACTGGATATGTAATAAGAAACAGGGCGTTTTAACTCATGATACTTGCTCTAGTAGTGCACATGGGGCTTTACAATCCAAATTAAGAGTAAGTAGAGTTGGAAATTGGTAATGTCTAGGAGACCCGACTCTTTCACCATTGCCGTTAGTTTTACACTATTCACAGTTCTCTCCAACTTCCTATTGGTTTTATTTTAACCCTCAGGGGGAGAAGAAGGGATCATGGTTCAAATAAAACCAAATAGCTATTTGCGTTTGCTCATAAAAACGTTAAAAATACTCAGAATGGAGTGCCACATCATAGTTTCTCTCATGGAGGTATAAGCGATATGACTCATATTCAGTATTATTTTCACGGTATTTATTTTCACGACATGCCAATGAGTCACTGAAAAGAAATAGTTTTGAAGTATAAAAATCATTTTGAAAAATGGGCATAACTACATACCACACCAGTACTTGGGATGGTTCCTAAATATCATTTCCACATAAACCAGTGCCCCCGAGGCTCTGATTTAGGCGCCGGTCCGACGTGAGAACCCAGCTCTAGCTGTGAGGCCCTTTTACACTCTCATAATAATAATTTGTCACTTCCTGATGACGTGCAGTGCACCTAATATCGCCCAGGGCCTCCCCCACACCTAATATCGCCCAGGGCCCGACTCCTTTGTATCTCTCCATAGCCACGATTTGACCTTGGGTTAAGTTAGAGGTCATTCAGACTAAAAACGGCCCTCTGGTGATCGCCGACAACTTCTGCCGTTTTCTATGCATAACATGCAGTTCTACTTCCCATTACAACTGTTATCCTTTTGAAACCACGCAACCGGCATTTCCCGGCCTCTACAGAAACAGGGATTCTAATAATAATATTCACTGGATATTACGTTTAAATGGTGATACTGGGAATTGTTTAACTCAGAAATTCACTGTTCTTCTGAGTAAGACCAATCATAGATATAGAGTACACCAACTCCAGTTGGTATTCTTAGCTATATGCACCAATGTAGGTTGAAGGCTAGATCGTAGAATTGTCCTCACCATGGAAAGCTTTATTTCCTGTGTTTTACCTGCAGACTAGCCTAGATCCAGTTGCTATTGGGAAAATATCGTCATGTCCAAAAGAATAATTATGTGATTTTTCATTAACCAGGGTAGATGTGTTTAAAATGATGGAAAATTAGCATTGGATATTTTTCAACACGTATCTCTATAATTTCTGTATTCTAAATTGGTTTGAAAATGTAGCAGATATTTGTATATTTTCAAAAAAGTTCTCCCTGTGTTTCTCCGACTATAATTGGTCCAGATTAGCTTGAAGGTGCTTAAAATGCTGTAAATCAGTTACCCGTGGTAGGGAGAATTACAGACGCCGCAGGGTCCTCAGGCCTACAGCATGGAAGAATGTGCTGTTGCAATGTTCACACCTATGTAATGGGCAGGGAACATCCACAAGGCATTCACCGTACGTGAGGGCATAGGCAGATCTCTCTGAAACTAATTTTCATAGACCGCAAAAGTAAAAGACTGGTCCAGCAGTGAGTGTGGGGTGTTTTACGCCGTACCAAGATCCGGGGTCATTTTCACGGCAAAAACCAGTTGGGACGAATTCTATGTTTGGTGGTTGAATCTATGAGATGAAGGTGATAGGGCAGGCAAACAGCAGGTGATCAAAACCTGGATATCGTTTTTGCTGTACCTCATCCCTTAGTGAACCAAGCACTAACCGGGAATTGAACTCAAAGAACCACTTGGTCAGTGCAGGGTCCCCAGACTGGTCCAGTAAGAATACTGGAAAAAAAGCAACAGCTGAACATACTTCCCAGGGACAATGAAGGTAGAGATTTTTGACATAAGACAAATAGAAAGATCGTTAAAGTACTTTAAGTTGTGAGCTGAATCAGAATTCATGGGCATTCAGAAGGCCCTATGCCCGGATAGGCAATATATATAGAATGGTCAGTCTGGTAAAAGAACCCTAAGGGTTGGCCGGACGTTAAACTAACCCCACAAACAATATAGAATGGATAACGAATAATGTAAACCCACCAACAGAAGATATGGCCTCTGGAAAGATTTTAAGTCTGTAGCGAAAATAAGGCACAGAAGAAACTGCGTACAATTACAAGATCCCTGGCACGAACTCGTTTGTTGTTGTTTCCCGGGACTATAAGTAGCAGCTACTGGAGGTATCATGAGGGGGGAGTTGTAGATGGGGGATTCCCTATGTCGATGTTAAAATGTACGGGAGTCTCCTCTCCTTGTAGCTGGTGAAAAAGCGAAGCCTATGTCGAATTAAAAAGGTTCATGACGCCCTGTCAATTTTAAGAAGTCATTATGCCCCCTGTCATTGTCGCAAGGCAAGGGCTATTTCCCATGAAATTTAATAAATGCTCATGTCGCCCTGTCGGTTTCAAGGTCCTGCAGCCATGACCTGGGTTAGATGGGGGTAAACTGCGTCCTTCAGTATTTACCCAAGGTATATACCCACAGATCCCAGCAGGCGGGCCGTTGGTCCAATAAGACCCTACTTCCAGTAGGGTTTCCAACCCTACTTCAAGTAGGGTCTTACACTCAGCTAGCAAATGAAAATATAGACCATTTAAATATATTCTAACTACTTTCTGCATAGTATTAGAAGTTGTATATTTGTCTGGAAGGCTACTAGAAGTACTGTGGTGAATTCAGACACTACTTCAATTAGGTGTTCTGATGTAATTTCTGCTTAGAAGTTCATAGTTAGATCTATACATAGGATATCTAATATGGACTTTCAAGTTCCATGACTGTAACTCCAAGTTCTCACCCTACTACAAGTAGGCTTCGGGTACCAAACCCTACTAGAAGTAGGGTTTTTAAACCCTACTACAAGTAGGCTTTGGGTCCCAATGCCCTACTAGAAGTAGGCTTTGAGTCCATAACCCTACTACCAGTAGGCTTGCTTTAAGTCCCTGGCCTAGGGGTTAGAAGTAGGCTTTGGGTCTCGCACCCTACTACAAGTAGGCTTCAGGTCCCCAACCCTACTACAAGTAGCCTTTCTCTTACCCTACTTCCAGTTGGCTTCTGGATCCAAAGCCTACTTGAAGTAGGGTTTAGGTCCTGAACCCTACTACAAGTAGGGTTTAGTCCTGAACCCTACTACAAGTAGGCTTTAGGTCCTGAAACCTACTTCCAGTAGGCTTTAGGTCTCACACCCTACTTCAAGTAGGCATTCCTTTACCCTACTACTAGTAGGCTTCTGGCCCCAAAGCCTACTAGAAGTAGGCTTCGAGTCCCATACCCTACTACAAGTAGCCTTTTTATGCCACACCACAGATAGCCTTTGAGTTCCACTCTCTAAGTCCAAAACCCTACTACAAGTAGGCTTCCAGCATTCTGATTGGCTGTCATACAGACCCTACTTGAAGTAGGCTTTGCAGACCCTACTTGCAGTAGGGTCTTATTGGACCAACGGCCCTTCTGCCAGATCCCACCTCCACACTCGGCCATCGAAGGGAGTATTACATTTCACGACATGAGCTGAGATGTAACAATGTCGCAAGAGAAATCACACATATAAGAGACAGAATTGTTTGTTACACATGTGTTAGGTACTCCATATTGCCAATTCAAATGATTGTATCGCATCTGTGTGCGGATTTTCTGGGATATCCTCATATTCTACGGATATAGCAGTCAAAGTCGTGTAGTGTGATAGGGCCTTAACCAACCCCTTACCACTAACAAACATCTATAGGTAACAAACTTACACTCTCCACTCATATCCTCTGCCATTTTACCATGGGATTACCCACACACAAACTGCTGGGAGAGTACGCCCTCCTTCGTCACCCTGGAGATAGGCGTAGTTTGTATCTGGGGGTTGCCATGGTGAGCCCTGGAGTAGTGCGTCATAAGCCCCTCTACCAGTTACTGGGGAAACCACTCTCAGTCTCCAAGCATTATTACAAGTGTCACTCACCAAGCGGAGTCTGTAAGAGCTGCTCTGAGCAAAACGTCTCGCTCACCAAGCTGAGGTAATCAGACTCATGCTCCTTGAGTCTAATGAGTTGATGTGCTTGGAGGATATGACAACACTAGTGTAAACGTTTCATTACGTGATCTTGTAGATATACAAAGTGATAGACCTTAAGGTAAGTAAGAACTACCAAAAAAGAAAATTTCCAATTTTTTTTATTGATTTCAAATTATGACAAAAAATTGAGTTCAAACCCCAGATACATGGATCGCCGATAGGGTAGCTAGGCTATTAGATGGCCGAGCACGTGCTTCTTGTTTTCAATTGCCCAAACAAATTTCCTGTATCACTTTAATATCGATTTTAGAGTATCTATTGGGATAGTTTCAAACGATTCAAATACAAATCTAGTGTCCAGTCTCTGTTCGTAAAGGTTATTTGCTTCAAGACAAAAAGTAGGAAATGTCTTTCCTACTTTTACATGGCCCGGGAGTGGCATCTCTGTGGATTTGTGCTGGAATGTACACGCAAACGATATTCGTCAACTACCCACAAAACCACTATCTAACGTGCAGCGCCCTATAGCTAACCGTACCTCCTCTCATCCTCCAGTAACCCCCGGCGTCTCCGCTTGGCGGGGCCACTGCTGCTCCTCCTGTGAGAGGTGTAGGACGGACTGACTGGAGGAGGTCGTGGTGGTAGGATGGACAGAGGTCAGGGGAGGAGGGCAGTGGTGTGTGTCTCAGGGCCCAGGTCTTACCTCAGGATTACTTCCTTAACCAGTGTGCACTGAACTGCTACTGATGACGCTGCAGAGTTCATTCGGATATTTCGCATATATACAGGAACTGAGTTAACTTCAGATGAGGCAGTGTCCATCTAAAGTTACCTGGAATAAAACGCAGTGACTGCTTCCTTTATCAGTGTATACTGAAATGCTACTGATTACACTGCTAAGCTCATTGGAATATTTCCGATCTACTGAGTTACTTGCAAACGAGGACGCAGTTGTGTTGGTTAAACTCACCCGGAACGAAACGCAGTGACTACTTCCTTAATCAGTACATACTGAAATGCTGCTGATTGTACTGCCTTGTTCATTCAAATACTTAGGATATATTGAGTTATCATTGATTTAACCATTGGATTCCCATCTATTTCCACTGGTTCACACCTGAAGTCCTGCTGCAAGCCCCTACTGATTCTGCACTGTTTACACACTGTATTTCCACTGCATTTTGCTCCGTGCAGGTCTGTCAGTCCCTGTATTCTAACCTGACATGTCCCCAGATGTAACAAGGAATAAGGGACAGTCAAGATTGGGATATTTCCACTCAGCATTACCTTGAGGGAAGTACCAGTGTACGGAGACCCTCCTGACACACCACGGATGCGTCACCCACTCCCAGGATCTATTGATAATCAAGATTTTTTTATGCGCAAGGATGTTATTTTTGCACAAGGATATCATCATAGGTACGCGATTATTACAGGGTCACATTACAAAATCGCCGATTGATCAAGGGGAAAAAATGTCCTTGGACTGCAAAGAATTAGAATAATCATTACAGGGTCACTTTACAAAAGCACCAATTGATCAAGGAAGAAAAATGCCCCTGATTTGCAAAGAATTGGTAATTATTATAGGGCCACTTTGCAAAATCATTATTTGATCTAGGAAGGAAAGCGTCCTTGATTTTCAAAGAATTAGAGTCATTATAGTATGGAGGAGTGTTTATAGATCGGTGTATGTCAGCTAGGGACTGTTTTGTTGACACGGTGACGTCTGTGTGTTGACATCAGGACTTAACCTCCTTACCGTGATATTATTAGCTTGTTTTTAGATGGGACTCTTCTAGGACGTTCAACATTGGGCCTGTATATAAACAACAACTTGATATCAGATCCTTTTACATGATTTAGGAACCGACTTACTCCATAAAAAGCTGAAACAATTTATATATATATATACATACAAATATACAAAGACACATTATACATATATACACTTACATATACATATACATACATAGACACCCTCTATAAATCATTCCACCATCCTGCATAGATATACAACTAAAATTTATATCATGATTATAAACTAGGTCGTATACAACTGCAACTAACATTTATCAACTAGTTCACGTTTTCATTGGGCACGCAGTCAAATTGGTTATTTATTGGCAGGCCTTTTTAGGATCGGCATTGGCACCGCTGTGCATCCAGCCATGATATGTTCCCATTATAGACCATAATGTAGAGACGTAGAGTATTAGTTCAACAGAGCAAAATCACACAAGATAAATTTCTGTTAATTCTGTAATGGACCTTTTCCCCCCTCATTTTTACAAAATTAGACATCTTTTTGTTTTCTAAAACACGTAGACTGATTATTTCACCCAATACTACATTATAACTAAGCATTCAGGGTCTAATGGACCTTTTTTTCCTTATTTTTACAAAATTACGCATACACTGATTATTTCACCCAATTACGTATCATAACTTAGTACATTGGTCAAAACAATGTACAATAATCCAGGCTCCAGTCGGACCCGTCGCCTCTTACAATAAGGAGCTCAAATCAAGTTTTAAAGGTCTTTCCCTTTATGGAAAATCATAAATTTTAGATTCGGAATCTTGGAGCCCCATAGATTATTTTGCAGCTTCCGGTCCCTTAGGCCGGTTATATTTCGACCTTTGTAAATATGAGGGATTTATAGTAGGTTCATTAGTGGTATACCCACAACAACACTAATCCGATGTGGCAGGGGTAGTTAATGTTTACCCCTCACCGTAACGCCAGACGCCCCCGGTGTTTACTACAGACATAAACAGGGTTATGGCTGGGGGTTAGGTCCTTATGTAACGACTGACCAGCCAACAGATGGTCTGAGATGATGTTCTAAGAGGTAAATATTGACTTCTGTAACTGCTTTGTTTATATTATATAGTCAGGACACACACAACTCACACTATCACAGTACTTCATATCATACTACTCCATCTACTTTGTCTATAGTCAGTTCAGAAACCTCTCACACTATCACGCTACTCTTCTTTGTATACAGTCAGGTCACATACAACTCAGGCTACTATTAGTTGAGCTACTATTAGTTGATGAGTTAAAGGCATGTAATTTTTCCAATTTTTGTCGAATTTCTGATTTTCTCTCTCCAGCACCCCTACAAATAAGTTTCAAAATTTGATGTTTAGAACAAGTGTCACATCATTTAAAGATACATTCAGATTTTCGTGATGGTATTTCCGATTTTGTCAATGTCCCCAACTTACATCCCTGGTTAAATGTTGACTGCTCAAACTGCTTTGTTTATAGTCAGCCCACACACTGCTAACACTATCATCAACGTCCAAGGAGGGACCTTACTGACCATGTGTAGGTTAAAAATAAAACCCTGCCATCCCATCGCTGTATCCTGCTGTACGTCCGCCACTCTGAAGTGGTTCGACGCGTGCACCAGAAACCAAAACATTCCTGGAAGTTCCAGGAAACGTGATAGGAGTCTTGAGGCAGTTCCTAGAAGTCTTAGTAGGAATAAGAACGACGGAAAGAGGCTGATTTGAAGTAGAGATCAGTTTTCTTGCCTCGCGTTAAAATGCGATGTTTCTGTAGATGAGATGTTAGTATTTTCACTGAAAGTAATAATATTTGTTTGGATTAAAACGTTCTCCTTACTTTAAGAAATGAAAACGTCCAAGACCTGTTTCCTCTTGAAGGGGGTACCTTCCTGAAATTATTATCTTAGCTGTTTGATTATGTAGTCTAAACAGGCTTTTGAGATGTGAAATTAATTTCAAAATGAAATCTCATCAAATTAGTAAATATATATTTATGAAGACGTGGCGAGGTGTATGATGGCACAGACAAAAAGATTATCTTAATTACTATATATTGAGACTGGCTTCAAACTAGTTCCGGTTATAAGCAATGTAGTTCCTGTTCTTCTGATTGGCTGAATTGAGACCCTCATGGTCCCTATAGGTAACAGGGTGCACGTGCCATCACACACGCCCCACCCCTACAGTACCAGTACCTTAACCCTAAAAACATACTGCCACAGAGCACCAATATAACAGAAAAAATCGTCCATGAGAACTGACTCTGCTATGTACGCCTCCACTGTATACCAGCATTTTAAGAACATTACACACTGAAGCTCAAATGTAGTCCGACGTTTTTCGCTGGTTGTAACCGTGCTCCTGGGGCCGACCCAGAGGTGGCTACAGTACAGGGACGATTCTCGGGTTGAGATCTGAGAAGTGGCCGAGTGCCCTGCACTCACGCCTCAAAAACCACGTAAACCACAGATATAACCGACAAAAAACAGCACCCAAGTGGTGTGGGGAGAGTTCAGTGGTGTGAGGGGAGTTCGGGGAAGACTTCTAGGAACAGCCCCCGGGGGCTGAGTGGGCCTGGGCCAAACCAGCTGTGAAAGTGAGGAGGTGTGTGTGTGTGGGGGGGGGGGGGGGGGGGCATGTTTCTGATTTAATTTGCCTGTGGTCTTTCCGTGTATGATTCTTGTTGGTAGATATTTCTAAGATTGACTATCTAGGAAATACAAATTCAAGGTCAAGACTATTCCTTCCTTAGAGGTTTTTATCCTCTCAGTTACTACAGGGAAAAAAGTAGGAAAATGTCTTTGAGCGGAATACCCCCCCCCCCTCCCCAACTCCACCATACCTCCAGGGTTAGGTAACACCACACAGATCATCTCACTGTAAGCTGGGGCCAGGCCCACTGCTGGGGGGTATTACACCAACCCCAAACTTTCTCCCAGGTTATCGTTATCACTGAGACTAAGGATGTTGTCAAGACTCTTAAATTTGGCGATACGAGCTTTTCTTTAAATTGACAGTGTGACATTGCAATATCGGGTAAAACTATATACACCGACACTTAAAAGGTGTCACATAGTCATTTCTGATATTCAACACAAAACTTCAGTTGCCTATTTAGAGCCCCCTTTCTAGTTGTAAAAAAAATGCCCATAGGGCTTGTACAATGCCCTCAAGTATAGTACCTTAGTACACTCTTGATTGAATATATGACATTGATGTAAATTATTCTCATATCTGGCACACCTGCTTAGCAGTAAAACCCTCAGGAAATCCCAGTCAATTGAAGATAAAGCTCTTCTCTTGATATCCTCTTACCACTCACTATATCATCATCATCTTGGTTTTACCCGATAAGCTCTTAAAGAAGACGCGAAAAGACAACTTAAATCATCAAATAACGTTCCTTTTATATAATTAATACTCCATAATAGATTAATAAAAATTCTTTGAAGATTATTAATGAAAAAGAACAAAGTTAAATGGTGCAGTCTACCATGGTCACGCAGGAGTTACTCCAATGCCAGTCAATGTAAACAATACCTGTGACGTAAGGGGAGGCATTAGCCTGATTAGGACCGCCAGGCCTATGGCTGTGAGTCATGTTTGAAAATTCATAACACTGAAACTATTGCTTCAAAAATTAAACAAAAATAATGGAGTGTAATATACATGCATGGCTTCAGATTCTGAGGTTTTCATGCAGCTCTGATTTATACTTTTTGAAAACTAAGCATTTTCATTTTGCCCATTGGGATTAGTGGTGAGACAATGCCTCCTGTGACGTCATGAGGCCTGCCCAAGCTTGCCTCCACTCAATTCGCACTTAAAGTGTTGGACTGGCTTCACACTTAGAACAATAGGACATAAGCCTATTGTTTGAGTGCATAGACAACTTTTGACAGTGATATACCTTCAGATATATGTTGATAAAGCAGTAGAGTAGGTTTTTTTAATTTAGATTTTTTCTTTGCGCGTGAGCTTTAACACTCATAAGAACAGGCTGATACAGGATTCTTGTTACAAAACTGTTTTGGGTGCACCGAAGACTCATCCTTGCCTCGTGTTAGCAGGAGAAATACGGGAATAAAGAAAATAATAAACTGCAAAACAGCTGTGGATAGGCTGGCCAGGTGGTGAAGGGCCTGGGGTATGAGCGACTCAGACACAGAAGTGAGACAGTGTGGGATGTGTGTCAGACGGGCATGAGCTCTGCCACTCTGCCACACAACACTCTCTGCACGTGGAAACATCTCTGCACTGTATAGCTGTCACTTGGTTGGTTCCAGTGGCCTGGACTGCTTCAGCGGAAACTACAGGACTACTTTTGAGCCACATGGTGTAGTAATCTTATAATGTGGGTGTATAGTTAGAGGCGTACCCAGCAGATTAAGTTCTCACAGATCTTTTCTGGTGCAGACGGCGATCTCGTTGCAGAGTGGAGCTGCTCTGTATGGGGTATGAGCATATCGTGACTGACTCTATACTCCTTCCCTCCTAGAACCAGATTTCTGCATTCAAGAAGCACCAAGAAAACTGTGTCCTTTCGCAGTACGTAGGAACTGCCCGTAACTACTTCTTTACTTCCATAGACTCAAATGGCTGTATTCAACAAGAACTACCTAGATGTCTATACGACATGTGGATTACAAATGAATTACTCATCACTCCTACAGGAGACTGGTATAGAATGCACGTGCCAATAGATAATATGGACCATGGTGTTTCGAAAAGCTAGAATATAGCTGAATACCAAATAACTGGAGAATTTTCTCAGAAGATTAGTTCAAATACCTCAATGAAAAACATACATATTTGTGTGTCCAATGCACTGGAGTTCTTCTGGAGCATAATATGTTTCCTTAACACTAACCCTAGTTACTGACACTATGGTTAGTCAGCCGATGTGCAGATTGTGAGTTGATATGAGCTGCTCCGAACAAATTAACCCAATTAACCCAGATTCTAACCGCACCAAAAACTGGATATAATGAGAGCACAGACAGTACGGACTGGTCAGGTGTTGGTGGAGCAGAGTGCTTCAGTTTCCTGGAACAATACACAGTGATAATTCCCTTTATCAGTTTACACTGAAATTCTGCAGATAACGCTGCATATAAAAATGCTTAGGACATAGGAGTCACCATTGATTTAACCATTGGATTCCCACTTATTTCCAACCGATTCACCCCTGATATCCTACAGCAAACCCCTACAGATTCTGCACTAATTACACACTGTATTCCCACTGCAGTTTGTTCTGGGAAAAACACTGGATATACTGAGAATACAGAATAATTGGGACTTACAGGAGCGGACCGCCCCAGTCTGAGCCGCTCCCCTGCCGGGCAGATGAGTTGCTCGTAAGCAGGTCTGAGTTGGACGGTGACTCTCGGAGTGGACTGACTCATTGCAGACAGCTGCCAGGAGAAGCCATCACCAACGTGCCTACAGCTCTCTCCACCTGGAAACCCAGCCTGAGTCAATATGTATATCACATACAGCTTATCTACCCTCTCCAGACGGGCCGGCCATAGGGCTCGTCGGGATTAACAGTGGTTAAGGCTATATTTCTCCTATTTTCGCTCATAGTGCTATATTTCTCCTATTTTCGCCTAACGAGCTGGAGTTATTGAACATACTGAATGGTGTTTCTATGAAATATTTCAGTTGGATTTTAGTAGCTCGTGAAGGAATATTCCCTTTTGTTGACAGACCAGCTGGACAGACCCCCACTCGTTTCACCTAGGCCGTCGAGCTGGACAGACCCCCCTCGTTTCACCGAATATTCCCTTTTGTGGACACATTGATGATGAATTCAGAAGGTACTTTTCAGCCTGAATATATTTTTTGACACCGCTATAGCTTCAGTCCTTTGGTATATTCACTGTGTGGCATACTGGAAACTACCCACAGAGGCTCACCATAACCAGAGGATGAACCTCACGAGTGCAATCGTGAGTTTTCGGACGACACAATAAGTATTTAGATGAACATTACATATTTGGTTCCCTATGGATTTCGGAAGTGAGATTTAATAAACAAAGAGGAAACATAAGAATCATTTCCCAGCCTGGAAAATGAATTCACGTTTTACACCGTGTAACTTTCTGATGACTTAAACGGCGAAGTGACCCCCTACCGGCCATGGTCCACACTAAGCTCGTCATACTGTCACGTGGTCTCCAACCGGAAGTGGACCAGAAACCACCGGAAGTCGACCAGGATGTGGCGGAAGTAGAAACCTGTTTAGGTAAATGAGAAAAATAAGAAAGTTTTTTTTTTTTTTTTTTTTTTCTATTTTAATTTGCTACACTTTACAGACTTATCAAGGTTTGTTTGATCTCAAATGTACCTTACCTTTAGCCATGCAGGTCTTTAAGAGATGTCATTTGAAGATGTCCATGTAAAAAGTCTAATTTCTTAATATACAGACACAGTTCTATTAATGAAAAATACATCTCCAAACCAAAAGGAAAGTGTGTGGGGGTGGGTTAGGACCCCCTATAGACACATACCTGCCCCGCTCCCTCCCCCATCTCCCCATCTCTCCGGATCCTGCCCTATACTTACTGGGGCTTGTGATAACTAACCGAGATAATCACTAATCCGTGTTATAGGTGACCCATATGACCAAGAGACCAAGAATATGGGATTGGGGGGGGGGGGGGGGGGAGTCTGGATGCCCTCACAGATCCACATAGACCTAGGGGAGGAGTGACATCATGGTGAATGTCCCTGAATCAAACCTCACACCTGAGATGAAATGGGGTTGGTATCGTCCACAGTCCAGGAACCTACGGGTACGTACAGTATGGGCCACCCATTATCTTGGTGAATCTTTTTGGAGTAGGGCGGCGGGATGGTGTAGTGGGTTAGGTTCCCGCCCTCACTTAGCTCAACCAGGTTCGAGTCTGGGCCTTGCGCAATACACCACCTTGCCTTGCTGTCGTTTCCACCCTCATAGATTCGATCACAGTACTCTGTACAAGCCCAAAACTGTGAGTCCTTATATAGCAGAAAAACTGCTGAATGGACGTTAAACTCCAACAATCAGCATCATAATCTTTTTGGAGTTATCGGCAAAGTTTTAATGTGTGTTCAGAACGTATTTGGAACTAACCCTACTGGTCTGGGTAGGGGTGTATATATGCGTGTATTTCTGATGTGGGAGGGGTGTGGTAGTTGGGGTTACAGACAGGTGCATACCAGAGAGTCGTCCCAATTAGATTTTTTCTACATAGGCCTATACTATATATTAGAAACATTAATTTTAATAAGTGTTGTTAGCATTGGCTGTTGGCCAAAAGCGTCGCGGCTGTGATAAATAGGGTAGAAACAGGTTGTTATTCAGAGGGTCAATCTGGATCATGTGGATGAGATGTTTAGCAGCATCTACTCCGGCCGCTCAGATTGTGATAATGACATGTTGAAAATACTGAAAAAATGGAGTGGTACATACGGCCTCTTAATACACCCTCCCCAAATGTGTACGCCCCTCTGCCTTACATGTGATGATAGGAGCTGTTTTTAACGGACTGGAGGGAAAATGAGGTCCAGGGTTTCCCTTTCTGAGCATCCGCAAAAAAGTAACATGGTGTACGATATATACCTATCAAATGGTTTTAATTATAAACTGTCTTTTCCAGGTTTTCAGGTGTCGACGCCTTTAACGAAAATCAAACATTTTATATTGAAATCTCCATTTTACTTAGCGACGGGAAGAAAACGTCACAACCCCTAATTTTTCTTTGACATAAATAACACTGAATGTTGCACTTTTCCAATGCCTAAATAGCCTGAACAACTTTGATAAAAACTGTTACCTATCACTAACCTTATCGTGTTTTCCCTCTCCCTTACAGTGGCCAACTCGGTCCACATGCTGGATGAGGACCGGTACTTCTTCGAGGTAGCCGCCCTGCCGCTGTCGGACCACGACGACCACCTCTACCCCAACGCCAAGCGCCCATCCCGGATCACCTTCTCCGACAAGCCCATCAGGGTACGTGGCAACTGTGGAAAACATACTTTTAAAACTTATTAATTGCATTTCATAATAGAATTTTCTAAAAAGAAATGATAAATAAAAATTAGATTGAAATAGATTGAAATGAAAAGAGAGTGAAAATACAGATCTTTTTAACTTTGATTCCCTGGTGAGGTCTATAGGCGTCACTGGCTAACCCTGACTCCTCCCAGCTACGTCTACTTTTGCACTAGGGAGATACAACGCAAATAAATAATCCTTGTGTCGAAAGTATTCCTTTAATAAACAAAGGATGTTCTTATCGATTACGTCAGTAAAGAGGCACTTCTGTCATGAACATAAAGTACTATTTTGATCAACGAAATCCTTCAAAAAGATAACTGGTAACATATCAACAGTTTAATCTTGGAGAATGATCTAATTTTTTTCAGATTTAAAATAGAATTTATTTGTTTTGTTGTTTGCCAGTGAAACGGCTAAATGACTGAAACGGGATGGCCAAAGTCTATCAAACCCTTAGTTAAAATATTGCCCTTTTCTGCCCTGTTAGGTGTTCTCGACATACTCCGTGGAGGAGTATGACCGTAAGAACGAGGACGTGGACCCGATGGCGGCTTCAGCGGAGTACGAGCTCGAGAAGCGGGTCGAGCGGATGGACGTGTTCCCAGTCGGCCTCGACAAGGGACCCGAAGGACTCGGCCTCAGCATCATCGGTATGGGCGTGGGCGCTGACGCAGGGCTCGAGAAACTGGGCATCTTTATCAAGACGCTGACAGAAGGAGGGGCTGCACAGAGAGACGACAGGTGGGTCTCACACTCTGATGTTCTAATACTATAGTCATGCAGATTCAACCATTTGGTCTGGTGAATGGAGATCTTACATCTCCATGGATTTTATCGACTTTCAATATATTAACCATATTTGAAGTGGGCTGTTGTACTTATAACCGTGGTATCTTCTACAAAAATCATGTATCTTGTCATTTTTTCTGGTACAATAGTACAAAAACGTCCGACATTGTTGATTATACTTTGGAAATGGCAAAATGATTGAGTATATAGATTGAGTCGGGATTCGTAGATGATTTTGGGTCAAAGTCATACCACTGACGTTCTGAAATATTTCATCCACGGATATTTTTTACTAATTATCGGATAGTCATATACATAATTTCGAAGTAACCAGGCTAAGTATTTGAAAGTATATCATCTCGCAAAATATAAGGGGCCTTCCATTTAGTACGTACGTAAAAATTCACAAATTTTAGACCCCCCCCCCACTCCCCCTAAGGCTAAAATATGCATTGGATTTGTATAGGAATGTACGCAAAATTCCCAAAATCTCGGATCCCCCATCCCTCCTTGGTGCGTACGCACATAATGGAAGGCCCCCAATGTCGCATAATTAGACTATATCCATGGAGATTGACCTACATTTATATACGGAAATCTAACAGGAATAACATTCACAATGTTGATGTATAAAAACCACAGCCATCTTTTGAAAGCTATTAAATCCTTGCAATAAAATGAATTCGATTGATTTTCCTTGTCAGAATCCGCGTGAACGACCAGATCATCGAGGTGGACGGTAAGAGCCTGGTGGGAGTCACCCAGGCCTACGCCGCCTCCGTACTGAGGAACACCTCCGGAAGGGTCAAGTAAGTTAGCCCTCAACAAATGTAATCATGTGCTGAAATTGTATAAGAAAAGCACTACAACTTTGCATTTGACTCACAGATTTGTATGCAGATATAATGTATTAGAGTAAATCATAAACTACCCGTGTAACATCCGATGCTCGCATAATGATATATAAGTCAAAAACATTATACGCCTACATTGATAACCAAGAAATACAGTATATAACTAAAATTAAAAATGGGAGAGGGGGGGGGAGGGCTGGTAATGTAGTTACAATTTATTGTTATAATCGTATGATTGATATGAGAGTGGGAAATGTCTGATCACTCCAGATAGGCCGCTTGCTAAAAACTAAAAAAACATTACCACTTCCATTGTAATAATTTTACTCCACACCTCATGAATGATTAGTGAAAATAAAATCCATATTTTTCCAGCTTTCTGATTGGCCGGGAGAAGGATCCTCAGAAGTCTGAAGTTGCGCGTCTGATCCAACAGTCGATCGAGCAGGACAAGCTGCGGGCCGAGATGCAGCGACAGAAGGTACGCTTACCTCTCAATGAAATTATTGAGGCAGTTTGATATGATGATATTTGTATGCAGAATTTAGCCCTATTCTGATATAACTTCATGTTCTGTCCATTATGGACTTCAGCAGGGTTGTTTAAAAAGATGAATTATTATAAGAAGAACCGTGGTAGAGTCTGAGGGTGGCCATTTGACCATCGAAAAACCGTAAAACCATACTTAAAACTATTTAAGCTACAGTGAAACCACAGACAGAAATAAAACCTGACAGGTCCTCAGAAGCTGTTTATAACTTAAGGTATATGTTCAGATCACGTACAAAATCTGAAACCTGAAGAAGGAAGTGAATAAATGCTGCCTTCTGATTGGTTGATATTGCTATGAATTTAGCAAACTGTGCTAAAGAGCTCCTTTCCTGTGTGAATTTAGTTCTACTACGATCCTACTATCTCTCACTCTACAAGCATAGACTTTAAGACCCATACCCACTAGGTGATTCTGGAGTACATTGGCGTGGCCGTTGGCGCCGACCTCGGCGCAGCCATTGGCCGACTCTGGTGTACAAGGCCATACCCACACACAATCAGCGGTGCTGTCGGCATCAGCACCGACAGCACCGCTGATCCTTATTAAACATGTTTAATAATTTTATGCTGATGCCCACGCCACTAGTAAATCACTTAGTGGGTATGGAGCTTTAGTTATCAGATCTTTTCACGTACCCTGACTTACACTTTGTTCTTTCTGCAGGCGGAGCAGCTGGCCCGTATGCAGGAGCAGGTGAACGCCAAGCAGCAGGAGCTGGAGTCGGGGCTCGCCGCGCAGCACGAGTGGCTGCGGAACCAGGCCAACCACGCCAACTCGGTACGGGGAACTTAAAATGAAACTTATTGGTGTATTCTCAAGGACAGGGTTGGGGGAATCCCTGTGTAGAGTTGCCTAGGAACCCCAAGGGGGACAGTTTTATCTGGCTCTGATTGGTCAGTCCTTATCGCTAACCTGATCTGTCCCCCTCTGGCCTTAGTTACGGTCACCCATGCATGACTGTAACTAAGGACTTTCCTAACCTAGATAAGGATATGACACACATCTGTCTTCAAGAATTTATCAAGGATGGCACTAGTAGAGTAGATTTGGAGACAGGTTAAAGTTTTGGGTTTTTCTAAGTAAGTAATCTAGAACAACTGAATAGGGAGTAAACCCCTAGGGAAAAAGGGAAATTTAACTTGAAAACATTTACTTTGTTAAAGGGACGGTATCGTGCTTTGAGTGAACGAAATTTGCTACATTGTAACTCCCTGACCGCCGAGCACATTTTGTAACTAGTAACACCGTCAAATTACATTAAGAAATGGCAGAGCACAACACCCACTCGGCAGTTGTTAAGCTTATGTTGGCGGACGTTAATCTTACAGGAAGACAATACCGTGGCTTTACCAAAAAATCTATATATATTTTCTTATCTAATTAAAGGAACGCTATTTCCCTTTAATTTGTACTTTTGCAATCTCCTGAATTTTACAGATTTCATGCAACTTAGCTTGGAAAAATCAAATAATATGTTTGGGTAACGTCTCTTGCATATTAGATTGGGTTCTTTGATGCTGTTTCGTTTTAGTGTTGTCAATTTGAACTTTGTTAAACTGTTTACAAAGTCGGTCATTTTCCCTTTGAATGACTCTTGTTAATCTATTTACTAGAACAACTGACCTTACCTTTGACTGTCCCCGTATATAACGCGACATGCTGGAACGCTACCTCTATAATGAAAATATATTGATAAACTAAACTCCCTCACTCTGGTACAATTGAATTCAAGGTAACATACCCAAATATATGGACATTTTAGAATGTTCTCATAGATAATTATGAGGCAATGCTAGACGACTAAGCTCGTTTCTCTCATTGATATGAGCACATAATCATTTAATTGAAGTAAAAAAGAGAACTCAACTCCCAGCTTTTGGTGGACAATCTAGTTTTATTATGTGACATTCATTCGTCAACCCTTAAACTCTCCAATTCTCCCTACCACGGATAGCCAATTTCTTACAATTTACCTGCAGGTTATCCTAAATCAAGGTGCATGCTTGGTAATATGTCGACAAATCACAATGCTCCAGTGTAAGAATTTACAGTAATTATGGTATTATTTTTAGTTGAACATTATAGAAAACTAGAATTCAATGTTTTTTCAGTTTGTATATCTTTAAGATCTGATATTTCTGAGTTGGTTTGAAAATATATTCATTACAGATGGATTCACAGCAAATAAATCTATATTTCCTATGGCTTTTCAAGTGGGTTAGTCAACAAAATTGGTAGAAATTAGCCTGCAGGTACAGAAACTGCCAGAAATCAACTATCCGTGGTAGGGTGAATTCAGCTCATACTACCCATTAATATAATTTTTAAAATCATAAATGTATTATTCCGCTTATAGGTGCCCCCGCTGCCGGAGGAGCCGCCCCCTCCACCCCCGCCAGCTGACATGAAAAGAAATAGAAAATATTTTTTTAAAAAACCTCTAACTTAGCTCATATAACCCATCAATATTATCAAAAAATCATTTAACATATTATTCCACTTATAGGTGCCCGCACTGCCGGAGTAGCCGCCCCCTCCACCCCCGCCGGCTAACATGAAAAGAAATGAATATTATTTTAAAAAACCCTCTAACTTAGCTTATATAACCCATTAATATTAATCAGAAAATTATTCAACATATTATCTTGCTTAAGGTGCCCCCACTGCCGGAGGAGCAGCCCCCTCCACCCCCGAGCCGACATGAAAAGAAATACAAAAATTTCTTTTTAAAAACCCTCTAACTAAGCTCATTTAACACATCAATATTATCAAAAAATCATTTAACGTATTGTTCTGCTTAAAGGTGCCCCCACTGCCGGAGGAGCCGCCCCCTCCACCCCCGCCGGCCGAGCTGATGGACCTGCCCTCCCCGGAGGACGGGATGACCTCGCCCAACGTGGAGGTCTTCGACTTACCGGAGGACTCGAGCTCGGACGGGGTCACCCCGGAGATGGACCCGCAGGTGCTCTTCATCAAACTCAAGGAGGTGAGTGGGGTCTGAAACCTGGAGAAAGGAGTGAATACATGCTGCCTTGTGATTGGTTGTTGTTACTGTGAATATAATTGTGAATTTTATTAGTCAAGGTTTCCTCACGTTTTCATACGTATTGTGATATGTATTGAATAATGATAGTGCATATTGTGAACTTTACTAATAGTATGAGTAATACAAAACTTTGCATTTCTTTAAAAAAACATCTCAAATTGCTCTTTGGTCCATTCTTTCATTGATATCATAATCAAGTTTAAAATTTATCAATATAACCTAATCTTTCACCCTTTAAGAATAGATATTTTAAGACGCACATTTTTAACAGTTGAAAAAGAAATCTTTTATTTGATTTATTCCTCTAACGATACTTAATCAAACTGAATTTCCAGGCCCAGTACAAAAACGCTGTCTCAGAAGCCGAGCTGGCCAAAGTCAAGGCTAAGATGATCCTACTGGAGAATGCCGAGTCACAACGTAAACTGTATGAGAAGCGGTGCGAAGACATGGCACAACGACTCCGCGAGTCTGAGCGTAACCTGCAGACGGCCCAGAAGGAAATCGCCAACTACAAGGTACAATGATGTTCCAAAACTTCATAGGTTATATTGAAACGTAAAAGGACAAAATGCAAACCATTTTGGTAGAATGAAAGTAAAATACCTTAACGCAATAGTCACACCTCTATTCTTCACTGCCAAAGTAAAATAAAGGATGACTTCTGAATGAGTCTCAAGAATCACGTGTTCATTTTCTACGTTACAACGTTAGTGTCAAAAATCCTCATACCTATAATCTCGTACTAATTTTCATACCTACACTTCTCGTACTCGTGGGTTTGATAATTTCCTCTCATAGTAACGTATCATTACCTGTATTCCCCCACAGGAGGTGGTGGAGAAGGCGGGCCAGTCGCGGGAGGCGGAGGTTCAGCTGAGGGAGGACTTTAATCAGGTGGAGAAGAAGTACCAGAAGGCCAAGAAACTCATCAAGGAGTACCAACAACGGTAAGGTCTCAAAGAAATACTGAAGATGGTGGAATAATGATTGATTGTATCTCGTGAAATAAAAATGAGATAACGCATCTTTGGAGATCCGCTGAGTGTTATCAGATGAATTACCAAGTATTGTATGTCTGTATTGAACAATACATGTATTTTTACATATCACTGGTCCCGAGTTAAGAGAACTGCTTGTAATTAGGTGACAGTCGTAAATATGTTTAGGTCTAATACCCATTTCTAACCGAAGGAATTGGAATTTTGTAACATATATCAAAACTGTTGGAAATAACTTAGCTGTAGGTCAGTAAATTGTATCATTTTGTGACCCTTGACCCTTTGACCTTGTGCAGAGAGCGCGACCTGGTGGCGGTTCAGGAGGCGCAGCAGCACCAACAGGCGGAGAAGGACCAGCAGTACAACGCGCTCGTCAAGTCACTCAAGGATCGGGTAGGTGCTGCTTGATGACTAACTGACCGAAGGGTAGAATGTGCATCCCCACTGTTTTTGAACTGTCAACATTTGTGAATTCTGAGGCTAGTCTGAAAAATGGCATCAGTGTCTGATTGACAGCTGTGTAATTTTATGTGAATTATAAAACAATTATTGATAATCTAAAAGAAATGTATTGAAACAAAACTATTAAACTAAGAAATAAGTTTTATCAGCAATGTCTCTGTAACAGAACCATTAAGAGTAAAGAATGAGTATTATCAGTAATGCCGTTGCATAAAATCACTGTCATAAATGTTTGGAACAATTTTTTTCTAACTGAAAGAAGAATTGGGCTATTATTCTTGTGGTGATAGGCGTAAGAAGAATTACAATTTTTCAGTTCAGATTTTTTGTGTAACCTTTCACTGACCTTGACCCCTGCAGGTCATCCAGTTGGAGCGTGACCTGGGTGAGGCCCAGAAGGTGGCTGGTCTACCGCAGTCCTTACCCAAGGACCGAGGAGTAGGGGACCTGGACCTTCCGCGCCCCACAATACCCCCGAAGAAACCCGAACTGCGTCAGCTGACCACCGACCCTTCCGAGATCTCAGACGACGAAGATGTCTCCTCTCCAGAGTTCAGTCCAGGTGAAGTAATCAGTTTTATTCATTTATTCACTTTTTCCCCTAAAAACAGTTTGAGGTGCTTTCGCTGATGTAGAGTTCAAATACTGAGGAATAGGATTCAACAAACCCACGCCCAGTCCAGGTCCATTCTAAAAATTATCGAAAAAAAGCACAAAGTGATGAACTTTAGAGTATTTATATTGTTCAAAGATTAAAGCAAGTGGACTGATCTAAGTAATAGGAGTAAAGTACTTTTTCGGTGTACTCAATACCAGACACAGTTTATCAGTGTACCATCCCAGGAGACTGTTACAGTGAGAGTCAACTGTGCAATATACTGAAAAAAATACAGCTAGAACCTATACAACCAGAAAAGTACTTCTCTTCCTCATCCGCATAGCCAAAAATCTAATGTTACCTTTCTCTGTTCCAGTCAACAACAAACCTATTACAAGAACAAGTGCCCACACGGTCTCACAGGCGCCTCAGAGGCCCGTGAGCCTGAATGGCCACCACAGCCCGACCAAACGACGAGCGCCCTCACCGACCCAAAACGGGGCTTCATCACCTACCGCGGGGTCGGGCAACAACCGGGCATCACAGGTGCTGAACGCTGTACCGGAAACTCCGTTGTTAGATACATCGGCCAATAAGAACAAGGGGCAGCTGGCCAAGGCCGGGTCTCTCGCAAACCGAAACCCACCTTCTAAAGCCTCCTCACATGCGGTAAGTTAGTCAATACAGTGAAGCTATTTTCTTACTTTTCTCTAATTTTGTCCAGTTCAGTTTGAAAATGGATTTCACTTTTCCCTTTTCCACTCACTATCTCACGTATGAGATTCTACTCACATTCTTATACCAATTCTAAGCCGTTTGAATGCGGAACTCACCTTTTCTTATGAAGGGCCACACTCTTTTGGTTCAAAAAGAGATTTTTCAGTCTGGAAAGAACTCAGAAGGGTTGGGGGCCTTCCATTTAGTACGTACGCAAATTTTCATAAATTCTAGACCCCCCCGCCCCCCTTTGGACTAAAATATGCATTGAAATTGTACAGGAACGTACGCAAATTTTAGAAAATCTCAGACCCCCCCCCCCCCAAATGCTGCGTACATACTTAATGGAAGGCCCCTTGGCCGGAAGTTAAACTACCCCAACAAACAAACAAACAAATCCAAAAGAGAAAATCTGGAAATGCACCTCCTAATTTTCCGGATTTTTTTCCGGATCTGTAATGAGTGGTATCTTGGAAATCATTCAGATTTATTGTTGAAGATTGTGTAAACATTGAATTGGCATAACTAACTTAAAAATCTTTTTACAGGAAAAAAAACCTTTAGAGATTTTGTATTAATTATTCGATATGTGAAGTCACCTGAGCATCAGAAATGCTAATCAAAATTATTTTTTTTAAAAACACCGGTTTATGAATTTGTGATACAAAAAAAGCGTATTTCACGTGTAGTCATTAAAACGAGTGCTAGAATTGTGATTCAAATGATGATTAATTTATCTGTCTAATTTTAGTCTTCTCAGGAAGATGACGACGATGACGATCCCTTCATAAGGCACGATAGGTGAGTGATTCGGTGACAGGTCTAAATGGTTACGGTGAAAAAAAAAACTTGAAAAAAATGACTGAAAACACACGAAATGTAAACCATGTTTATTTTTGAAAATTCAGGATTTAGGTTTGGCCTACAAATACTCAACTGATCTTAGTCATTTTTCATACTTTATCTGACTATCATGAGAATAGATGATTTCTCAAAATTGATTTCATTAGGGTTACATGGAAGAGGGAACAAATAAATCACCATATTACAGTCCAATGGTTTACATTTCGTATTGACGGGATTTGAATATGCATGCATTTTCCTTTCTGCTTCGAACTAAAATCAGTAGAAACCTGCTTTATTGAAGTTAACACTTTTCTTATTTTAAAATCATAGAAGATAATTTGACACATCACAAAACGTATATTATCTAAAGCTTCCACGCTTTCATACCCTCTATTTCATTTTAATCTGTAGTTGAACTTTAACCTTGGATTTCTTTGCTTGTGACCTTAAGTTTTCAACTATATCTTGCAATGAGAATATAGTTTAAGACTTTAAGATAAACTCATGAAAAAAAGATAAAAAGTTAGATTTTGCGTTTCTGAAGGTCAGAATTTAGAAGAAGATAGGTATTTGAGTAAAATAAGTTGGGGCATCTTAATTCCCAAAAAGATTGATTTGAATTATTTTTTAGTTTTACTAGGCCAATGGAAATCGAAAATTATCAGTAATGAAACAGCTTTACTGAGCTTTACTAACAAGGTTTATCTGTGGGAGCCATACACAAGGGACGCATTTTATAAAACACCAACAAAAAATGTGAATGCCAACAAGTGCATGAGATTTACTGAACCTCATAGGTCATACATATTTTGGGGCATGTTACCAGATGACAAACTTCTGGCATGTGCTTCCCTTGTGCATGGCTTTCACAGGCCTGGCGTAGAAGGTTCGCGAACTAACAGCATGATGGCCAATGGGTGTGCTTGCTTGCAGCGATGGCACAGTGCGCAAAAATAACAAGCGAAAGCCAGGGGTGGCTCGGCCCTTAGGTGCCCCACCGTCCCCTCCCCCGGCCCTGGCTGAACCGCTAGAGGCAGTGGGCGAGGAGCGCATGGAACAAGAACAGGTGCTAGACCTACCCATGTCCAACATAGACGACGTATCACTCGGCTCGTACTCTGAGCCGTCTGAGGTGGTAGACGATAGGTAGGTGTTGGGATGTAGCTATGGCTCATGTTGGGTAGGATTATGAAACTTCAAATCAAATTTTGTTGCAAAAGGAAACTAGGAAAATTATTATTCATTAAGAGAGTAAAGAAAATTGGCATAGAAAACAAAACCTTTTTTTCTTATATGTACAAAATATTTTTCATCCTTGTTTGTGGAAAAACATGAGGGATGTTTTCCCAAATTCTGGATGGACAGAAAAAAATGGAAATCAAAATTCATATGAAAAGGCATAGAGACTTACAGATGATTAATAGATTGAACAAAATTGGCATGGAAATCAAAATGCTCATGAGAAGGCATTGAACAATGTTTGTTTTAACTCATTTGTCAGTGTATATCTATTAAAAAACGCATCAGTTGTACCACAAAGAGCAAAGCCTTGATGCACTTTTTTCTGGACCCTTTGATTCAGTAGTCTTGTGAGTCAGTGTAAAAGCATGCTGCTTGTATCACTTTGCCATTCATCACTCTTCTCCAAATCTGTAACAATGCATTATAATGGTCCTTAGGTTTGAGTTCTGATAATATACATGTCCTTGAAACCACCATATGAAGTGTTTAAAAAAATCATAAATATAGGGGGAAAGAAAATTATGTTCATCAAACATTTGCTGTGAAGCAAGCATATGAAATTACAGGTAATTATAGAATCAATATAATTATTCCAATTTTGACTGATTGTCATTTGTTTTAGAGATAAAAGCACTAAAAACAAATCTAAGATGTCTCCATTTTCTCCATGTAGGGATGCTCAATCAGACACTTCGAGTATCTCTCAGAACTCGTACGACCCCTCCCAGCCCATGTTTGCTGGCATGTCGGCAGAGATCCCGGACACGGACCCAACAGCTGCTGACGAGGGCTCGGGGGGAATCGTTCTCCTCTCCGCCAAAACACGACCCGAAGCAGGTGAGTTAAGAAACATCTGAACTGTTCACTTCGTAGATGTGTCTGCAAAGGCTTCTCTTCTCTATACAAATGGCACACCACAAGCTTTAAGTGTATGAATATCACTGACCAATCGTAGAAAAGCTTGTTTATGGTCTATAGGCAAATCTATGGCAATTCCATTGAAATAGAATAAGGATAAAATAACTCAAAAGGTAAATGAATTATAGCCTTCAACAACAAGATAAAAATTTGAGGTACTTTTATCCTGAAATAATCAAACTCTTTCATGCAAATCTTAATTTATTCATCAGTCGCCTGCAGCTATGCCCAGTGCACAATGGGCAATAGACTCAAGTATTTTATACTGGGTATTCCTCTTGCTGTAGCCGCCACTTAATTATAAACTATTTTTCGTGTTTTTCTTAACAATTAAGTATATTTATTGTACCATTTTTATTTTAAACATTTTTATGTTGGATGTGTCTCCACCCTATCCTCCATATGTACCAACTAGATTTAAGAGTGTTATGTGAGTTTAAGGTGATATAATGTAAGGAATAGTCAAGTATAAACAATATACACAGGTTTTTTTAAAAGAATAATGATATGAGTAAAATACAAAAATATAAAAGCACTTGACCATTCTCATAATTTACCTAAAGCAATAATTGTAGAACCTTCACTTGGCTGACATCAAAACTTATTCTAAAGGGATTTACTCTGCATAAGGTACCTTGATTATACAGTCTTAAATACATTTTCCCCCTTCCAATTTTAAATTCTTAATTTTAATATTTTTTATTTGTTTCACTAATCAAATATACAGCACCTTATAGACCAGGTATGGGTTAATTTTGACTTAGCCTTCAGGTGATCCAAGCTTTTTTTTCATAATCTTATTCCCATTCAAAGTTTTGATAGCAGCCTAATGTAAATATCCCATACTTATCACTGGTAAAGCTAAACATATCCTTACCTGGAAAAACTTACAGCTCAAAACCAAAGATAACATACCATTATCATTATAACCAATACCATTAAAAGTCATATAACTTGCCAAGACCAATCAAACTATTCCTTATCTCAAACCTAACATAATCTACTGCCATAAACATTAAGTTTCACATAAACATACATTTGTTTTCTGTTGACTTGTTTGTGTTCTGTATTTAATACAACTGCTTTGGTTCTGCCTTTTGATTGGTTTGTGGGTTGTCAGACCTCCCAGTCAAAGCTTTATTGATAAGCTTTCTGACTCTTTCTCTCTTCAGCTATGTCTTCTTGTTCTGGTTCTGTTAATTTCTGTACTCTGTCATCTTCATATTAAATACTTTCCTTTTCACTTCCTTTCCTTTTAAGCAATCTATGGCTCTCTCCTTCGATAACTCTATTGACCCCATAACTTCAGCCTAAAACAATAATGAAATTAAACATTTTTGTTTTTCTTAAGCTCTGCTCATAAGGAATATTTGTGGGTTGAATATTATCTCTTCATTACTTGCAAACATTTTATATATTGTAGGAATTTTTTCCTTAGATAGTTTTTTTATCCTCAGCAAAATATGGGAGAACAGTAAACATGCGAGATTTCATAGCATGAAGTGTGCATGATACTTGTAAAACTAGCATTTGTAACAGTTTTAAGCCCTTTTTATTTCGTAATCAGAGTTTTTCTTAAGTCTGAGAAGCAGTTGCAAAACTATATTGATCAGACTTAAATGAAACTTGTTTTGACCATAAAAAACAACTATATTTTATGATAAATGTTCATATTGTACAAAATACTTTTCTTACTCAAATGCATTGCAGATTACGTATTGCTGTAAAGGCATTGCTCATTGCAATGTCATGCTTGTTTGGTGTTGTCTTACTGTTTTATTGTGTGCTCTCACTACTTCGATTGACACTCTCTTAACCATACCTCTTTTAATGTGTTTGTTTGTACTTGATTCTTCTGATCTTTCTTGCTGCTTCTTTGGTGTTGTCCCCGATGTTGTCTTTGAATAGACCGACGTCGTTTGCTGGTTTGCTTATTGTTTTACCATAATTGGGCTGCTGGATGTTTGTCCAACTAAAATTGGTCTTGTGAGTTCTAATCCAGCTACATTTGCATGACTTACAAATTCATAACCAACATATTTGCCTTGGACCCCCCTGTCTTTGGACTCGGTTCCTGGTACATAACAAAGTAATATTCCTCCCTGCAAAAAATGACTTTGTGTGATCTAGTAAAATAAGAAAGTATGTGTTCTTCAGATATTGAGATTAAACTTAAGTCAACTTATTTCTCCTCGATCTTCCTGGCGATAAGTGAGAATGACATAAGTTTACACGCATGTTGCCACTCATCATGATAAGGTACTAATGTTTCTACTACACTTAACTTACATCCTGGTCTGTGATATAATCCATCCCCCCTAGTCCATCCCTGTCCTATGTGTCTGTACTATCACCGAAAGGTGTTGTTGGAGACGTCAGTTTTAGGTGACACCATCACAAATTACACGGTTTCAGGTAGTGGTCTCTTTGGTCGATCATCGGGCAAAACATCACAAGGCGGTATCACATTGGTGTCAAAACGCTCACTCTCCTCAGAGGACAACTCCCCTACTGCCCTGAACTCGTCAAGTTCATTCGCGAGCAGTGACTCCTCAGGTGCTGGTGGGGTGATGCTCGTGTCAAATCGACCCATCGGCTCTGACTACGTGACCGGCAGTACAAGAGGTGGGTTTGGTGTGTCATGACGTGTGCTTCAGGGTCATGGTGTGTGATCTATGGTATATCAGAGTTGCACCAACTGAGGTTGTTGTCATTCTTTGTACTTTATGTTTCATTTTCCTTGGTCTGTTGATGTCCCTTAGACCTCAAGGTTCTTGTGGTTACTCTGTTAGCTTGAGTTGGTATGGGTTCCCACTTTGGTTTGTTGTTCTCATGTATTGCAACTGCCTCAAAAAAGTCATTACTATTTAGAGATGAATAAATGGAAATAAATCACAATTAAACACACACAAAACAGCATCAATTAACAATTCAATGACTGTCTTGACAGAAGGGACAAGCTTTTAACATAGAAAACATGCTGAGTTCTATCACTTGCTAAGTATATTTCACAGAGTCTTATGATTTTCAATACTATGTCAAAGGTAGTTGATGTGACACACATAAATGATAACCAGATTGCTTTTGACAACATCAACATGTATTGGGAACAGGGATACCTACACAAATCAAATCCTTCAATGATTGATGTTTGGCAAGCATGTTATGTCAATTACGTGTGAACAGATGCTTATTTGTGTGTATGGGTCCTTCCAGCTCGTAGTAAACCTAAACGAACACCAAAAGGTGAGTTCTGTACAAAACTAACATCCACCCTGAAACCCCAGCACATATTGGATTATGGTTCCAGTTGATCAAATAAATCAAATTATTACCAAATCACCCAGGCACTGACAGTACACTTAATATACATTTATTCTTGTGAATGAATAATAAACAAATATTGCTTTTATCACAAATCGGCAAATTATGTCAACTCGCTCAATTAAAACTGCATGATGGTTGCAAATGGCAAAGTAATTGTGATATACTCCATAAGAATTATTTTTGGGTTAGAAATATAGTGGTATAAAATTCAAGATGAAATGCCAGATTAACCCACAGAATAAGTACTTAAGGATTCTTGGATAATAATTATCACTAGACAGAACCACAACAATTGATGTTTCACCATTCTTCTAGTATATATAAAAACATTCATCTAGGTTAAACAAAAACATTCATTTCCTCCAAATTTGTGAAAATCAAATACAATGAAATACTGCTTTAGAGCATCTAATTTCAACATATTTTATAATTTTGCAATCAGAATTTATAATATTTGGGATGTTGTGGTTATCAAGATCCCCCCAATGAAATTAGAATAATGTGCTGTAGCCCATAGGCATTTAAAATGAGTCTAAAAAATAGGTGATTGGTAACATCATCCCTTCTAATATACTCTAGTGTTGATAATCATTGCAAACCTTATCACACATATTATCACCAAGGGGCAAATTACCATACACAATTGGTCACAACAAAATGGTGATGGTGAAAACTAAGCCCGGCTGTAATAAATGTTTTGTTTACCTCATAGAAAATGTTTGTAACTAAGGGGCCAGAATGTTGCATAGGAGATATCCATAATTTCTCCTACATGTTGTAGTGCTTCATGCCGGTTGCTATGTTACTTTGTATTATTTTGTGGTGGCAAAACACTGAACCAAGTCAACTTCTCCTTAGCCATCCCCAGTTTTTACTGGAACCTTTTAGCCCAGCTTGCCCTAGTAGGTTTGCAGTTTTTGCTGGAAGTGAGGTTATTGAATAATTATATACTAAACTTTCATTCTCTTGTCACATTTTCCAGAGAGTACCACTACTCTAAGTAGCTTTGGTTCATCAGCATTTGGCTCCTCAAGTGCTATGGTAACGGAGTATGATGTCGAAAGTCGAAACCAGTCCTATGACTTTGCCACAGCAACACTTTCTGCACAAGATGAAGTGAGTATCTGCACCTACACTTTTCCAATGGGTGTCTAAAGGTAATGCAATGGAATTATTTCTTTAGCTTCTGAAATAATTTGGAAAGCAGCAAATCTTACCCCCCAAATATTAATTTTTCTCAGCCAACCAATTAACTGCATACCTCTTGGGGATTTATGTGATGGCATGTTATAATTATGTACACAAGTTCACAAGCAGAACCATAAGCTTACTGGTTCACTCCATAAAATACAATGGACATCTTCTTTTCTGAGTTGAGATATTCTCACCAAACCAACCACAAGATTTTTTTATTTGGACAGTTAAGAAACCTTATGGTAGTCTACATGCTTTGGGTTGTGACTCTGGTCATAAGAAAAAATTTTAGTCTAACTGACTTAATGATTCATTATAACTGACATATCCTATCTCTTCTAGGATGGGCCTGGTCCTGCCCGGACGCGCGGTGGCCACGGTAACCAGTACCAGACGTCACCCGTGCCTGATTGGTCGGTCCAGCAGGTGTGTCATTGGTTACTGGCCTGTAACATGGACCACCTTGCTCCCGAGTTCACGGCCGCCGGGGTCGACGGCAACACACTGCTGACACTTGACTCTGCCAAACTCAAGGTAAGTTTCATGTAGACATAAAAACATATAAACAGGCCAGGTATACATTTACTATATAATGTAAAATCTCCCATGTGGAGAAAATTGTATCTATATATATAAGTTCCATAGTAGACTGCAAAGATTCTGGATTAAAGGTTAAATATGACTGCACCCTCTCTCTTCTCATAGTTACCAGTTAATCAGTTAATGGTTTTTCTTTTGCTAATACATTTTACATTTTTACCTATAACATGTAAGTAACTTCTTAAACTACCAGATACAATGAATGATAGTCTCTTTAAATCTTTAATATATGTTGTTAGATTCTAAGCAAGGACCACCAGAATTATGATTGGGTTTCCATTAAAATCAATCAGGAATAATTTAGTTTCTTCTAATGATCAACTTGTAAAATGAGTCAAATCTTATCAACTGTTCTCCAAAACCTACACTTTCCTAATGTTTACTCTAGAAGCCCTTTTTATATCCTTATATATTTCTATTTCAGAGCCTAGGGGTTAACAGTAACAATGACCGGGCAACTCTCAAGAAAAGGATAAAAGACTTAAAGGCAGCCATTGAAAAGGAGCGCAAGCAACTAGAAAAGGAGCAACGAGCAAGAGACAAACTGGAAAAGCAATCTTCTACGAAAAAGAAAAAGTTCCCCTTTGGAAAATAAGTGTGATGTATATAGAGTAAAAAGCATGTATGGGTTGCGATGTCTGGACAGTGGTACTTGCTTACCGACCTTTGCAAAGCGACAGTCATTACGGTCAACAAAATCATCACAATGAGTGTTCGTTGTGACCATGAAGAATGAGACCAGTGATTGTTGTAACAGTCTTTTACAATCATCTTGGTATCTTCATGGTAATTTGTACTTTCAGGGTCAGGGAGAGGACAGGGATACCTCATAAGCAACATTAGAATGCCCACTGTATCAACGAAAGGTCTTAACAAATACTAATTCTGGACGCTGCATTTTACTTGAAACGCCTTCAACGACTATCGATTGTCAATGTTTTTAACCGAAAATGGGAGTTTCTTAAGTCTACTGCAGATGAAATGTGATACAGAATGCTACTGTATGGTTACTGCTTAGTTTGATTTAAGGATTTGTGACCTGAATGGCAGTGGACTGCTTCCCTGACCTTGACCTTTGGCCGATGACCTTGTAGACTTTTAGCCCTTAATCTTGACCCTGCTGAAGACTTGGACCCCAAGGGCTTGTGTGAGTGAAGGAGTGCAGGATGAATTTAACATGTTGGTGTATATAATACATAAGTTTATGTATCAAACTGCTCATATATATATAGATATGAAATAACATTGATGATGTGCGACTCGTGCAAAGTCACGACATTGAAAAGGCATTTCATAGCGTAAGATGTGATTGTGATTTAACATGAGGATCATTTCTGACTGCATACAAAATGATTCTGTCTCACGGCTGACGAAGAACAAATGAGATTTATTCCCCTTTTGTTATTGTTGATTTCGATCAATGTTTGATGGAGTCAGACGTTAAGGCTGGCAGAAATTTGTTTATGATGTGATTGGTGAAAGTGTGAATCAAAGAAAATGCTGAGAAGTAACATATATCTCCATAGAAGATTAAAGAAGACAGTCATAGTTATTTAGGCCAGTAGATATGTCAGATATTGTGCTTCCCTATTGACGGAGCATTGAATGCCATGCCGTCAAACGAAGAATCACAGCCAAAGTTGTGTAACATTTTCTTATTATTTGTACATGCAAAAAAAAAAGGTTAATCACTATGAGCTAAATCCTATTTTTCAGTGCTATTAATTTAATTGCTAGGTATACAAATGACTAACTGGGGTATGAGCTGACCTGGACTGAGTGCAGTGGATGTATACTTTGACCTTGATGGTCCACGCCTACTGGTATGAGCCTTGATCCCTGTATCTAAGGTTACCTCATCGGGGCAGGGGGTCCACTTCCTGGAGAACTGCGACCAACTGCACCAGCTGTCGAAAGGTATCGGTTGCTTTTTAACACGATCGTTATTCAAAACTATTGCAATTTGTAACGAATATATCTCGACACCCAGTTTTGAGTGTCAAAAGAAAAAGATGTGCCCACATCAAAAAGGTGATTTTTTTCTATTTATAATTCAGTTCAGTTACTGTTTTTAACCATGGCATTTATAACGTCATAATATGCGATTGCCCGAGGTTTGATGCTGTGTGTGGAACTTTGGTGGCTCTTTAACTAGACGTTTACCACTAGGGAAGACTGAAGACAGATTTGGAAAAAGCCAAACTTGCACAGTTCTGAGGCTGATGGAAAGACTCAGGTAGTTCAGGGGTTTTTCTTGATTCACACTGTAAAGTGACCTTACATTGACAACAACAAAAAACACCCCGTTCAAAATATACCCTGTTATGGTCGTCACAAATTGCTACTATTGCCCCTTTGCGGTCACATCGCCATGATAGTGAATTGTCCTAGCTGACAATTCGTCATTAGACAGCGCTGTCCCCATGGACAAGTCCCTTTGTGTCTGTTGTTTTGCGTCTCAAATGAACTTGGTACATTCCCCTGCGAGAAAAGACTGGGTTAACAAACATGTTCATTAAAGGAGCAGTATCGTCTGTGTGTTCATTGAGATACGTCCGCCGACGTCAGCTCAGGGAGGTCACAGCCTGCGACGTGTTTTGCCCTTTCCGAACATAATCTGACGATGTCATTGGTTGCGTCACAAATTTGGTGTGTTTCTGTGATAGTTAACACAGCCGTTGTTGGCGACGATATTGCCCCTTTAAGACTTTGTAAGACCATCCTGCATGCTGACCCCTACCCACAGTGGTAGCATCGAGTCGCTGTGCTATTTAGCAGCCAACATTACGTCGTTTAGCGTATATTCTTGTAGAGTAACAGGTACTCTCGGGTAGGGTCGGATGTGCATACTTTTATCAATATCTCCATACTGCTACTGTGAAAAGTCAAGAGTTTACTCCAAATTTCCTGAGGGGGAGGGGAATAAAGTTAGGACAAATTGAGAGGCACTGGTTCTGAACTGCCTTCCTTGTGACGTGTGCCTTATATGCTGTCTCTGACGTCATCGTGACGTCATCTTGTGGGTAAAGAGGGTGACCTTGAAGGTGTAGGTCGACCTTGACATTTGGAAGTAGACTGACAAATTTTGACTTGTGAAATTAAATTTTGAGATTTTAGTTTCTTGGTCGCTGATGATGACGTTCTGAGATGAACCAAACCACAAAATGTTGCTGTTAAGAATTGTCAAACGCCCTTTCCTTTTACATGCAGTATTTGTTCATCGTGTTTTTAGATATCATGTATTTGATAAATACGCATATTAGCACGTCTCACTCAAGCCTACCGAAGTCAGTATAACTTATTGAGAGGTAAATACCTGAAGCTGTTCCATGTGTGTGCATTGTGCCCTGTGGGTGGTGCTTTTTAACTGTTGTTCTGTCTGCACCCCCCATCTCCAAAATGGACTAGTCCACAGTCCACTACGGACTATTCGATTAATAGAAAACGGGGGTGTCCTATATCTGTGTCTAGTGTCCATGTTGTGATCTGCTTCAACTTTAAAATTGCCCTCTACTTTCTGTATTTTTAACGAGTAAATAATCTCTTATGCTAGGAACGCTTGATGCTACGTGTTCTAGTCTGGCTTTGAAGAAATGCCCTATAACACAGGCAGATGTACCAATAGTGAAATGTCTACGTCGTTAACGCCCAGTTTTCTCTTGTCGACGGTCGACGAGTTTATATCTCTTAATAAATATGCAACAGTATGGGATGGCGGTCAGTTAGTCTTCCCACTTGAACTGTATCTCGTAGAGATAGCTTCTGGTTCGGCAGTTAACCCTAATGGAGTAAGGACAATGTGATTACCAATACGACAAAGGATTAATTCATAATCATTGAATCAAAACTAATGTAGAATTCCCTGATTGTAAAAATGGCCAAAGCAGGTTCAGCCACCTTGTGGAAATGAAGTTCATTTTGAAAAAGATTTTGACAAATTAATAATTATTATTATAACTTTCATATTTTTTAATTGAAATGCTGACAGGACGAATCAATTATCTGTTAAATGCAGTATATTTTAAAAATTCAAATTTGTGAACCAAAATTTCAGCTTATCAACCTTTTTCCTAAGATCCAGATTTTTCTGCAAGTTCGTTGCACCAGAGATTTCAAAATATTAAATTTATTTATATATCAATTTTTGGTCAATAAATCAGTAAAATCTTACCATTTCCATCGAGGTTTTAAAATTATTTTTCAAAATAAAAGTTTAGCACAAGCCTGAACCTCCTCCGGCCATTTTCAGCAGCAGACGCCTCGCTGGACTATAGCGGATTAACCCTTAATCCCCTGATTAGATAGCCTGGATTAATCAAACTGTAACCATGGAGAGCTCAATTAATCCATTAACAGCCTCCAGAGAGGGAAAATGGCCGCCACTTCCGCTATGGGACCCATTTCCGGTTCCGCTGTGGTCGGCCATTTTCAGACCTGGTAGAGAGGTGGGGCGGTACTGCTCCTGACTTATTTTGTAGAAAAGAAAAAAGTGATTATCTTTTTTAGAAGAACAGAAAAAAACTTGATTTTATATATAATATTCATTATGCAATTTCCTTTGTCCATTTTGTTTCATAGTTTTCACATGAGATGACGCGTTTTACGGTTGATGAATCATCATGAAATTAGAAAGGCATTTTTTGTTTGTACCTTGTAAGGCTTGATATAGGTAGAAAGCAACAGCAAGGAGTAGTGTAATGTCCTCTATTATTGAACCTATTTTAGAGATTAACACATCTAACAAGGTGACCTTGTGACCTTCCCCCTTAACCTTGACCCCTAGTGTTGACTGCCACATCTACCAAGGTCATGACCTTGACCTCCCCCATCTCGACCTTGACCTTTGTCAGACGCTGACACTTGACACATTTGTAAATCATATCACGTGACTCGATTTTGTATTTTGTATATCTTGTACTTATTATGCCATGTGTTAATATAATAACAGTCTATGTGCCCCCTTATGGTGGGGGCGAGCTGTGGAGCTCCGGCTTCGGGTAAATAACAGAGTCAGCTTTTGATATTAAAAAACAAAACTTGACACAAAATGAAAAAAATCTAATCTCTATAAATACTTATTACCCCTCGTTTCTCTCGCTGCCTGTCTTCTGTAAACGTGGAAGCAAAGAGTGCCGGTAAGACGGTGATGTCTGTAGTGGTATCAAACTGATTAAAGTGATGTAAGGTCTTGGGTAGAGATGTTCCCCACCTCAGACCGATGTCTCCTATACGCTGATTGACTTAAACGACACACTGATGAGAGTGGTGCAGCATACACAATAATAGTTCCAGACCATATGGAAACCAACGAAATATTGAACCAATGAATAAAAAATACTTTAAAATATATGAACATTCTGTGTATTTTGTCTGTTGAGATGATTCTCCATGGTGTATGATTTAAATGGATTACGTATATATGTGTTGTGGTAGTAATCCTTTAGAATTACATTGGGTGTCCATTGGCAAGTTTATCTGATACTTACATGTCAATATACAAAATTACTAAGATAAATGGTCTAACAATGAGATTACTACATTCTTCTAAGTGCAACAAACTGCCACACTAATGACATATGGAAATTATAATGACAATATGGGTTCTGGTCACAGAACTAGTCTCACAAATAAAATATGTGACCTGAACTCTGACTATTCCTATGTCAGAGTAAAAGAAACTCAACATGGGCTGTTTCATGCTGACTAGATCATTATAATGCAAGGTGGGTTTTAGATGTGAACAGCTTGGTTTCATTCTCTCAGCAGTGTGGGCATACTGCCTTAAGAAAGGGCTGTAGCGCTTCGGGTCTGTTTTTAACACTTTAAAAAATATGTCAATTTTCCGAAACAAAGAATTCTGTCGAACATTTACCACTAGGGTCCACCCCCCCCCCCACCCCCCTCTTTGGAACCCTGATTCTGACTCGGACATGTCACTATTTCTTTTAACATTTGAGCTTGAGCAGCAGCCTTTACCTATACACTTCTTTTAACCGTCTTTGGTATATATTTGTTCTTTTTTAAATATCCCACTGTGTTAACGCTTATGTTTACATTTCTGGAATAATTCTGAAAAACAAGGACAACGGTGATGAATATAAAGAATAAAGCATTGGAATGATATTAGATTTAGGGTCACCTTCCATTATTGGATTATATTAGGCTGACAGTTATTTACCAAAAACACCTATATACACCTATACGGTATAGCATATGGGTTGCCTGTGCTGAGTCAACCCACATATAAGGCCCATGAGGGTCCTGATTTAACCAATCACGGAAACCGGAACTTCATTATTTTTTACTGTAACTAGTTTGTGAAGCCACTCTAAAACGCCGATATTCCCCATTATCAGTGAGATAATTAAATCTAGTAACTGTATGTCCATATCCATGATTTTATGCTTTAATAATAAGTTGGAGGTAAACCATACATAACCGTATCTATAAACCTTTTAACAAATAGGATGAATTTATTTTCGAAACAAAAAAGTACACTGTAAAAACATGTGTTTAGAACCTAAACACTTTCCTAAACATTTTGTTGTAACCAGTTTGACAACATATTTAGACCCTAAACATGTTTAGAAATTTATGATGTTTAGGTTCAAGTGTTTAGATATTCAACATGTTTAGGTTCAAGTGTTTAGATATTCAACATGTTAAGGTGTTTAATGTTTAGGTTTTAAACATGTGGGATCCCATGTGTTTAGATAATAAACATCTGTAATCCAAAACATGTTTAGAAAATACAAGTGTTTAGGCTTTAAACATGTTTAGACCCTAAACATGTTTAATTTCTAAACACCTTTTTAACAGTGTATAATGGAGGTAAATATGACAAGTGCCTGTTTTATAAGGTTACTATTTTATGGAATAGACTCTCGTAATAGTTCAACAGGTCTGATTACTTGATGTTATTTAAAAATAATTTGTGAGTCAATTATAACAAGCAGTTTGAAGATTTGCTATGTGAAAAATACCCGGGGGAAAATATCTTATTAAATTGAAGTTGGTGTACTTTGTGATTGAAATAGGAAATAATGTAAAATTTCCTTCTTTCACTTAATCTGGAAGCCCCCTGAAAATTATCTTAGAAGTTAAAAGGGAACTAATAATATTGTGAAACCCGCATATTTGGTATACCCAAAAGGTGATGTGACATGGGCACGTGGCGCCTTACGACATACCCCCTTCACCAATTAGTATGTCACCAGGCGGCCAGCTGGTCCTGGGCGAGACACATAGGGGCGGGGCGGGGAAGGTATACCGACCAGGTGCGTCCCGCCATTGCTTATACTTTTTCTTTCCCATATTTGCAATTAGTCAATGGTTGCATTTTACCTCCAGCATGTTTCTTAAATTAGAAAACACACATTTAATCATATCAGTATTTAGTTTGCGTTCATCAAATTATGATATTTTCAATGTTGCTTGACAAACTAGTTCCGGTCATAAACATTGCAATGTAGATCCGGTCTCTCTGATTGGCTGAGTGGGCCCCTCATAGCGTATAAGAGAGCCGTGTATATGGGGTCCGCTGGTCAGTAGGAGGAGGTAACAGGGGAATATAAGGGTCGTGAAGGTCATCACACAGGTACGTTGACTTTTTACAGATTTTTCATTCTTTTTGATGTAAATGTATGATGCATGTGCTATTCACATACTTATACAAGGGTGGGGGGGGGGGGGCGCATTCAATCAAATACATATTGAAGGGCAAAGTTTCATTTTTTAAGTGATTCCTTTTCTTTTTCGTATCTAACTTAATATGGGTGTGACGTAAACTGCAGAGAGGTATTGCTTCCAAGGAATGGGCTGAGTGTTCCATGAATCGTGTTCCCCTGTGGCGCGTTTGTAAAAATTTTCACTCCCCCAGAAATCCGCCACAACATACAATTATTTATTGAATTAGTAAAGTCAGAATTCTTGTAAAATGTGGTTGCGTATATATAAGCTTGTATCCGAATTAGAAACAAAACAATGTCTCAGAATTGACTCCCTTGTTTACCCCAGATTTCCTTACACTGAAATAAATTTGAATTAGAAAGTTAGTCATATGTTCGAAGTTTTTTGCAAAGACCCTAGGACTGTTAATTGACAGTGCTTTTTGTCCGAAGCCTAGCCTTTCTAGCCTTTAAAAAAAAACAGAGACAAATTCACTAACTCTGTCAAATATATGAAAATATGGCTCAGAGAAGGGGTCTTTTGACAAAAAATTATAATTGAGTTATTGGTCAATCTAACTAGATATATATGGGGTTAGTCAGATGTAAAAGGTTACATAATAATCATGTAGTTATATTTTGATGTTAGTATGTTATCTTGCAATTGTTGAAAGAACAACTATGTTGAAAGAAACCTGTTAGTGGTTATTAATGAATGTGTCTGAATATAGGATGAGAACATAAGTTAATAGAATAGATCCTATAAGTAGGAAGGCTGGTAGACTTTTAAAATATATAGGCCTAGTTAAGCTACATAATATATATATATATATAGGCCTACTGAGAGATTGGTTAGAAAGTTAGAATCTTCCAGACCAACCCAGGAATTAGGTGGTAAAAGTTAAATTTGACTATAACTTTCTAACTTTCCACTTCTTTTCAGTATTACACCATGGCGCTGGCGGCCATTGTAACCTTGAACGCCTCCACTGCGGGTCTTCTCTCTGTCGTCCTAGTGGCCACCGTTTTCTTCCTTCGTTCCGGCAAAAAGAAACTCCCACCGGGTCCCTTTGCCTACCCCTTGGTGGGAAACTTGCCCCAAGTTGCCAAAGCAGTCAAGGAGGCTTCGGCAACGGGCAAAAAACCCTTCTTAGCGACTAGGAAACTGTCGGAGCAATATGGCGGCGTGGTGACCTTGTGGATGGGGTCAATGCCAATGGTGATAGTTACTGGGTGAGTATATATATATTATATAATATAATATCAAAAAGTGTGTTTATATAATGTATGTATATGAATATTATTCATATATGAAAATTCTCTCAACCTCAGATAGGCCCACCCTATTTCACGTATATGAACCTTTATTAACAACTGAACGATTTAGGGCCTACATAATACTTGTGTCACATAAGTATAACAATTAATTGGTCATGAAGTTAGTAGCCCATTTAAGTAGGTAGCAATATTACAAGAGACGCTAGATATGGCCCTCAACACTAGGGCAGCCTGCAAACAAAAAGACTTGAGAGGAAGGCAAGGGCATTTATAATCGAAGATCAAGATGCATGTTTAGGTATCCATTTTATTCAATATCTGCAGGATTATAACTACTATACCTTTACTAATGTCCTCCCTTTAAAACGCGGGAGAATAAGCTGAGCTGTATTGCCCTACAGGGCAATTATGTCTGTCTGTGCATGCATGCATGCTTATGCCATTTTTGTGTTTTCACTAAAACTTTAGATTATTAGTGTACTTGATATAGAATATATCAAGAACTAATGCACGGGTGCACTCGGCAATTAGGCCTATTATGGCCGTGTTTGCAAACACCTGTGTTTCAGGCTAAAGCCTTTGACAGCGCGTGCAAAGCAGGGCAATAGCAATTGCATTTTGCCCCCCCTTGGTCTGTACCGGTACTACTAGTATGTATTTATACATAAATATTGCTATTGATTTACATATAGGCCTATTATGATGATTGCTGGGGATTAAAGTGTACTCAGCAATTTATACACAAATACATATTTTTTACTTGTACACAGTGATCGAATTGATATTTAACCTTGCCTCATGTCTTCAGGTATGATCGAGTGAAGGAAGGCCTGCTGGACAAGGGGAACATCTTCATCAACCGGCCAACAGAGATGTTCTTCTTCAAGGAAATCTTCAAAAACAAAGGTAGGAGCCTTATCTACCTGTCGTATATTATTTGTTTTATCTGTCTGTCTGAACCAATGAATTCATGTATATATGTCTCAAGAGAACCCTGTTAAAGTTTTGCGTACACGGCGTCTACTGCGCAGATTCGTGGAAAAGGTATACATGTATATATATTTTACAAGGTGATGCAGGCATAACATATAGGACTATATCACGTCCTGCATGTTTAAGTGGCACCCAGAAAGGGTTAAGGCCAAATGGGCTGAATCGGTGCAGAAATCAGCTAATAATTAGTACAATGTCTCCTACAGATTGGCCGATCATTGCTGCCATTCAGGTCGCACACGCACAATGTAATACAACTTTCTTATGAGTGATCATTCTAAAACATCGCCCTATAGCTTCTGGGTTTATAGAGTGCAAAACTTTAGGATGGTTTATATTAGAATTGCTCAAGCTTTCAGTGTTTACCAGAGACCCAACTTATTCCCATAGAATATAGGCGTATTCCTACAGTTATATGAGCCACGTCAAGTCACCTTTGAGCACAGATCTCTTTAAAAGATTGCAAATTCTGATGTCACTTCACTCATTACCCATAATGCCCCCTCAGGGGTCCTTACCGCCATGCAGTGGCGTCTCCTGGAAAGACACCAGATAGTTCACTTTGTAATAAGCCCATCCCACATTGGGTATATCCTGGGGTTGGACACGGGTTGGACAAAATAGACATAAATGCCGACCTTGTCTCCAAGACTTGAGATTACTTACATAAGCAAGAATTATGTTTTTCTATATCTTAAGTACTTCTAAAACATGATCATTTCTTAAATTTTATCAATTGACAGATTTGCAGGTTTGCCAGCCAATCAAAATACTGTATGTCAGGGCAAAATAGGGTTGGACATTATAGGTTGGACTGACCGGCTTTACCATTGGTTCCTATGGGGAATGGTCCAAAATGTAAGGTCACATTTTAGAAATTTTAGGAGCAATCTGTCAACCAAATTGCTTTGGTTAATTTTGTATTGTGCAATTCTCTTCAGGGAATAAGTATGGAAGGAATTTTGATGAATGATATACCATGGTAAACTTTATTGCTGGCATAAACTGGGATGGGCTTAATAGTTTGTTCATAATTCTTAAATTTTTCCTCTTTTCTGCCCCCCTCAGGAGTCCTGACCTCTAGTGGCAACACCTGGAAGGATACCCGGAAGTTCACCATGGCGGGCATGCGCGACTTCGGCGTGGGCAAACAGAGTATGGAGGACGCCGTTATGGAGGAGGTGGCCGCCGTCACCAAGGTGATGACTCAGCAAAACGGCCAGCCCTACGACCCCGAGAATCTCCTGTCTAATGCCGTGTCCAATACCATCTGCTTCATCGTCTTTGGCCACAGGTAGGTTGTTCTAGTAATTACCGTCCTTGCAACGTTGATTTTCTCCACTACGAGGGTAAAAAGGCACATGAATCTTGCAGAAACGTACCCTTCAATCACATGGCATAGGCGTTATCACTATGGCAACCCCTACTACCAATCATGGTAATCAGACTTAGTGAAGATATGTATTTTTATTACTTGTGCCTTTTGTCTTTTTATAAAAGCTCTTTTTGAAGAATATTTCTTATATATGATGTTGTTCTGGAAAGTGTTTGTCTACAGAGCCCAAAAATGGAGCAGATGAATAAGAATTGTATGTTTAATTCTGAAATAAAATGAGCACTGTTCTTTAAAAAAAATCATGGTAATCAGACATCTGATAGGGAAAGTTATACTCACTCATTACGTAAGAAGTAAGATATATATATATGTCTTTTTTTTTATACGTTCACATTTTATTGGTCATGGTTTACTGATTCCCACTGCTTTTAGCAGACAATCGATAGTTTCTTTAGCTTTTCTTCATTTAGGCATGGCCAATCTGAGATAAAGACATTTATAAGAATTGATATTCTTATAGTAGTGGCTATTTAAAATCTTAGAATATTTAATTATCAAATTGGTCTATTAAAAAAATCAGTAGGTCTACTGCGCAGAGGCGTGTTTAGGCAATTCCATTTACGTTCATAAATGTGAACCAACAGTCAATATTTTATAAACTTGTTTTCAGATTTGAATATGACGACAAGGACTTCATGCACTTGGTCGGACTGTTAAACTACATGTTCATGGCTGGAGGGGTCAACATGCCCGAGAACTACTTCCCCTGGATCAAGTATTTCTTCCCAAGCGGCAGAGAGGTAAGGAGGCCAATAACTTTTACTGTGTATGAATATTTGTTGTAATTGAGGTGAGTTATACAAGTTAGATTGAAGATTTCAAGCAGTATTTGTGCTGTCCAAGTGAGTTCCTGTTGTAGCAACAACAAAAAAGATAATTTAGCAAAGGTTATAAAGGATAAGTTCATATGAATGTATGAAAGGCATCAACCCGATACTTCTATTTCACCACTTTAACCAACAAAGTATTCCTACATTTTCACCAGCGGGGAATACAATGTTTATTATATTGCCCGCTCATGCAGAGGGCAATATATACGGTGTATATCCCCCTGTTATTCCTATAATCACCTCGCAGCGTCATAGTAAATATATGAAGCAGTACAGACCATTTGAGGGCGGACCTTGTCAGCTATGAACAATAGTAGTACGTCAGCCGGCCCCTTTATTTACTATAAGAAAATAACAAAACAAAAACAATAAAGAGAACAAATAATGAAGCAGGTAACCTTGGTGCTGTAGAAATACAGTTGTCTGATGGTTTTACATAGAAAGAGCCACCCACACTGACCCATTTCCATATACTACTTACGAATTCAAAAAAGGAGCGGAGACGTTTGATTTATGATACATATACAGTCCAAATAGATTGGCATTAATATTCTTGTAATGAAACCATGAAGTGAATGTGATTATCTGAACTCCATAATACTTTCTTTTTTCAGGCCCCGCGAAAACTGACCGAGAACAACAACTACATCAATGAGTACGTGAAGTCACGGATCGCCGAGCATGAGACGTCCTTTGACCCCGACAATATGAGGGACTTTATCGACCTGTACATCCGTATGAAGCGGGACGGGAACAGCACCAAGACCTCTCTCACAGGTGGGCTTATACAGCACTTTCCAGACCACAGTGCCTTTATTCGGTAACGTTATATAGTCACTAAATCTAAATATTAAAAACGTTCCTCTTTTCTCAGTGGTGGATAGAGGAGGGACAAAAGGGACAATTGCCTCCATACCAAAGGGAGAAAACCTTGCCATCTTAAATTTTGATGATGGAATTTTGGTGTTTTCTAATGTTCATTTCTATAGAGGGGTCGGGGTTCACCCACCCCCTATTTCTGATGTGTTGAACAGACCTATATCATAGGAAATTGTTTTATATTGATTTTCGGATCGTTAGTAGACCAGAACTATGTGGGTTTGTTTGTCTGCAGGTGCACTGGACCACAGTGGCTGTAGGACCTAAATAAAAACCCTTTTGCTTTACCATCACCATGATTTGTGATTGCAAAGTGTAGATGATGGTACATTTTACATCCGAAGAAATATTGCATAGGGTTCTCTTATTCTTTTTGATCTGTTTATAAGAAACAAACGAGAATTTGTTTTAACCTCTTTGACATGTTCACTAAAGGAAAAAAGATAACCCTCCTCTTTACCTTTGGTCTTGTTTTTTTTTAGACGAGGACGTGTACCGTACCCTAGTAGACCTGTTCCTTGGCGGGTCGGAGACAACGACCACCTCCCTCCACTGGATGCTGTACTACATGGTCGCCTGCCCCGAGGTCCAGGCCAAGTGTCATGCCGAACTCGAACACGTAAGGAATATCATGTATTCAATGTCAATAGAGAACCTTTTGACCTGCATTGCACATACTTATAACACGTTAAACGTTAGTTCTTTTCCTACCCTGAAGGCCATGAGTATAGTTGTAGAGCAGTATCTCCCTCTCTGACCATAACTACCTATTATATATGAACTAATAACCCATGTAAATTCATTTCCTGTCCTACTCCATGGGCTAGCAGCAATGGAAGGGCGGTATCTCTTAAATTTCTGATTGTAACGAACTAGCATATATAGCGCGCTGTCCTTCTATGTATGACCGTAATGTCCTACCATGTTCATACTTACAACCCGTTCAACGTTAGTTCCTTCTCTACCCTCACAGGCTGTCGGCAGTGGTAGAGCGGTTTCTCTCTCTGACCATAATGTCCTACCATGTACATACTTATAGCCCGTTTAACGTTAGTTCCTCCTCTACCCTCACAGGCTGTCGGCAGTGGTAGAGCGATTTCTCTCTCTGACCATAATGTCCTACCATGTACATACTTATAGCCCGTTTAACGTTAGTTCCTCCTCTACCCTCACAGGCTGTCGGCAGTGGTAGAGCGATTTCTCTCTCTGACCGTAATGTCCTACCATGTACATACTTATAGCCCGTTTAACGTTAGTTCCTCCTCTACCCTCACAGGCTGTCGGCAGTGGTAGAGCGATTTCTCTCTCTGACCATAATGTCCTACCATGTACATACTTATAGCCCGTTTAACGTTAGTTCCTCCTCTACCCTCACAGGCTGTCGGCAGTGGTAGAGCGGTTTCTCTCTCTGACCGGAATGACTTACCGTACTGTGTGGCCGTGATGCAGGAGTCCCAGCGCCTTAGGAACAGCAGTAAGTACACAACCACAGACCTTTTTTAATACAAGGTACCCAGAATAGGCCTGAACAATCGAGTGGGATATGGCTTTCAATGTGAAATGTTGGGAACAGGACTTCTAAGGGAGGGTTCACTGCACATGTTTGTGGGAAAGGTGTATAGCAATGATAATTTACCAACATTTGTTTTTGACACTTAACATCCTTTGTAACAATTGTTTAAATTTACTAAGCAATTTGGTCTTGGGAGATCAGAGTATTGCCCTAAGAGATCAGCTATGGAATAAATACTAATGACAAAGTGTACTGAGACAACAAGAAGGTCTCCTCCATATGACAGTACATCAGTAGATCCTTTAATTGGTTCTACAGAAGAGGATTATGTTACCAACTTTAATGACTTTTTGCTCCATTGTTAATGTAATGATAGTAAAATCATGTGTAATATGTGGTTCATCACATAATGAATAGTGAATGATTGATCAACAAGCAATGATAATTATCCCTGTGAAATTGCTGCTGTTGTGCAAAAATACAGCATCAAATTTAACCTAATCAAAATGCTCATACTGAAATAAAATCATCAAGAGAAAAAATATTCACCCTCATCCTTTATTTTCCTAGCACCGTCGACCCCTCCTCACACCACCATAGAGGACACATCCATCGGTGGAGTGGCCATCCCGGCCAACACGGCCGTCATGTTCCACCTCCAGTCGGTCCACACCGACCCCTCCCAGTGGGGTCCTGACCCTGACACCTTCCGCCCTGAGAGGTGGATCTGTGAGACCTCGGGCACCCTGCTGAAGAAACCCGCCTACCTGCCCTTCTCCGCTGGTAAGTCAGGGACAAATTACCACAAAAGTAGATAGATATGGATATGTGTTTTAAATATTGTATTGATTGCCTTCAGAAACCTTTGTGGGATGTTTCATGATAATCTATTGTGGTTTAAGAAAACATTGTGGTTCCATAATCTTAAGATGACGTTTTTCCTCATCTTAGCTGTAATAGTTTGGTTTTCACTACGACGCTTTGGGGCTGCCTTACTGTGGTTTAGGGTTCCCTATGAGGGTTTGAGGGTAACTTAAGACCATTTTCTTATTTATGAAACCCAATTTTGAAAAGATGATAGAAATACCATAAGGAAGTGTTACTGGGCGTCTATAACCCCTTTCATTTTTCAACAAAATAAATAGAATATAAGAAAACTTGTGAAAAATGTAGGGTTGGACCAGACATTCCCCCAAACCTTACTATGAACCCCTTTTGATTTGAGGGCTGCCTATGCTCCTGAAATGAAAAAAAAAATAGAAAGATATGTGATATATGCAGACGTGTGTTGATATTTTTTTATTCAAATCACGAATTCGAGAACTGTATAAGACTTTTGATGATTCATTATTGTGATTTTTTGAAAAAAAATTGTTTAGATTTTCTAACAATGTAATGGTCATCGATTGATCTAAAGGGAATTCCAATTGTAGGCATAGTCAGGGAACATTAAAAATGTTGTCTACTTTACCTGATTTAAAGGGAAAACCTCAATTTTGTGACGTCACAAGGACAGTAATTGGGAATCCCCAGCTTTAAAAAAAGGGAATCCCCCATCATATAAAATGCATAGATAGGAAATTGAACTTAAGTATAAAAAATTTAAATTAGGCTACATGAAAGCTATTACTAATTATTTTTCCTCTCACCTACATTAATTTATTAACCTGGGAGTCCCTAGGTATTTTGAAAGGGAATCCCCATTATTATGACGTACCAAGGGGAGTACTGACAGCCCAAAATTCAGGGAATTCCCAAATCTTATTTTCTTTTCTGAATGATTGACTTATATCCTGACATTTTGCATATTTTTCATTTGGAACACTTTTAGAATACATAAGTGAAGTGGAATACATAGGAAATAGCATTGTGTAAAATTATGTGCAAGGAACCCTTTAATAGGCTATATATTTATATAAGGCGTTAAGCAGCCAATGACCAACCTAAACCAGAATATTGCCTCTCTCTACCTGCAGGACCCCGGACGTGTATCGGCGACTCGATGGCCAAGAACACCATGTTCCTCATCTTCACCAACCTCCTGCAGAACTTCACCTTCAGGTACCCTGGAGGAGAGCGAGCCCCCCATGACGACGGGTACCAGCCGGGAATTACCTACCGCCCCCATACCTTTGACCTGATCGCCGAAACCAGATAGAGCCACCCATAATGACTTGTACCAGCCGGGAATCACCTACCGCCCCCATACCTTCGACCTGATCGCTGAAACCAGATAGAGTCACCCATAATGACTGGTACCAGCCGGGCATCACCTACCGCCCCCATACCTTTGACCTGATCGCCGAAACCAGATAGAGTCATGACAATAATAAACTGTTTATAGCAATAGTTTGATCCCTGGCCCATCGTTCAACAGTTCATAAAAGCAATATACAAATCAGTGTGTTGCAACAAGGACATCACCGTTATGATGGGTCTTACTGTTGATTTTTAGATGTTTTACTGCCCAAATTGTGTTTCTGTAAAAAGCTCTAGAAAAAAGACATTTAGAAATAAAGCTCCTGGAAATTTTGCCCATAATCAAATGAGCATTTTAGTTGGGAGGAACTTGATGAATTTGATTGTGATGAGATTAGCATGGATATGAAGTGTATCATATCATTTAGATAGGGCAGGATAGATTAACCTTGATATTGCTTTATTTTTGTGCCAATAATTTATTAATGTATCCATCCCACTCTGTCACTGTCTTGCCACATACATGTGTACTTCAAAATTAATAAAGTGGATGTTGAAATATTCAAATACCATTTTCCAGCTCGTTTTTCTTGCAACAAGCAAGAAATAATAATGTAAAGACAGTTTAAAGGCACCGTGTGAGGCAAATCGTATAGGTGATTTTCATATACTCAACAGGTTCTTTCCAGATAACGATAACTAAATTTCATTCATAATTCCTATTTTCAAATTTTGTTTTAAATGGCATGGGTATTTGAAAAATACAGGATTTGGCAGAGGCATCTTTTGCAATTCTATTATCTATAGAAACATTTCAAAATACCTTATATTTAACAGAAACTGAAGAATGCTAATTCAAACCGTCATCACTACAGTTCTAAATACTCTTTTAGGAAACGTCTTTTCACCAATGTAAAGCCAAAAACTGCACGTTTCTTTTCACATGTAACTTTCAACATACTCAAATAGGTAACACTTTAAAAGGGATTTACAGCACATTCATGAATATCTGTCACCATTGTTGAACCACAGTAATTCATCCTGAACTATTGTTAATGTTTGTTTTAATACTGCGTGATGAGTGTATAACTTAGTATCCATGAGTCGTTTGTCCAGAATGTCTGAGTCAATCAGACTGCGTTTTAAAGTTAGCTCATTCACTTCCCAATAGTTCAAAAGAAATGAACGATGAGGGAGCTCTTAATATGAAAGGGTTTTATTCAATAAACATCTCATCCCGAGTCAAAGCCACCATGTATAAGTCTTCATCAGTCCACCTCCCATCTCCTATCAGCAATCAACCACATTTAGAATCCAAGTTGTTCCAACACATTCTAGACCGCTCTAGTGCTCAGCTCTATCACAATCCTATGTCCGAGGTAGTTGGTATAGGTAAAACTCCAGTCTGCTACGCGGGAGCCGATGTACTCACTCCAAGTAGCTCCTTTGCTAAAACTTACTCAGCTGACATTCTCACTAAAACTGCCTGCTCCTCACTTTGTAACACCTTTTATACTGGCTAACAGGTGGCGCTGGGAGCGTAAGATATTTCTTTCTAGAAGTAGACTAGACGTAGACTTGCTAAGCCTGATCCTTGTTAGATTATACAACATGATGATATATTAAAAGTGCTAAGCTATTAGTACATTCGACGGCGGTCAGGTGTTTGAGTTTAAGGAGGTGGACGACATAGCTCAAACCAAATGAAGATTTCAATCAAATGCGATAGGTTCCCAATTTTGATGGTTGGTTATATTTGTTATTATTATTTTTTAATATAGAGAAACCAATGTGGGGTGGCTTTGACTCTCGTGGTACATTCAACACAGTGTCAATATAATCAGAAGTTCTTTTGCTCATTCAAAGGTATAAACAAAGATACATTCATATGATCGGTTTTGCTTAGTACATAAGTACATCTTACCAGTAGTCCCATGTTGAGACCCAAGATCAGTGAAACCATCCATAAAGTTTCAAGGTAAGTTCATGGCATTATCAGCCCATATCAAGGCTTAAGGATTGCGGCACCCGTGCATAAGGTGACAAGGTAAGTTCAAAGGATCGTGAAATAATCCTTAAAGTGAAGGGGATTGTTATGCATTTAGTGACAAAGAAGGTCCAGAGGATTGTGAAATGATCCTCGAGATGAAGGAGTTGTCATGCAAACTCTTGACAAGGAAAGTCCAGAGGATTGTGAAACGATCATTAAAACAAGAGAATCCATCATCTCGTTGGACAATTTCATTTTCGGTATTTACTTAGTACATACCTGTACATTTTCTTAAGTTAGCAAGTTGAAGCAAAAGTCAACAGAATGCAACGTATATACAAAGTGAAGTTGTCTTAATCGTCTAGTATTGATAACCGAACAACAAATTCAACCCTGCAGCGAGTTAACACAATAAAAGTTACTACAGAGAATTCGGACATTCTGAATGACCGAACTACGGAGGACAAAATCCGATGAATTTCGAACCATTCTTAACTAACACAACATTATTTACAATGATTACAAGGTCCATGCATATGACCTGGTAACATTAAACAGTTTGATCCAGAAAATATTGCCATCCACGTCGCGCGCCCACCAGTCATGCTTAGTACACGTGTACTTAGCGGGACGCTTGACTGGAGTTCCCCTCCAGGGTTTGACCTCGATTTGATTCCTCCAGGCGTGAAGTGCCCGGATGGCAAATTTCTGTTTCGAACAATTTTGGCGAGTTTGCAGGCCCGACCTGACATTTTGGGCCGAGATAAATTAATTTTATCGCCTGATTATGTTAGTTGGGGACCTAAGCCTTAATTTAGCACGAAGTTTTAGAAAAATTAAATGATGATTTGATCATGTTAGCTGATATCAAAATTTGGATCTTTTGGATCAAAAAGGGGTTTCCCAAATTAGCCTCGTTTTGACGTCATTTTAATCAGTGCCGACGGTCGTTCTGTATCATACAGACGTGTTTTTTCCACTTTCAAGTTTCACTTTTCATATCTACGGCTCTAGGATGGTCCGCATCGCCATTTTTTGCTCTAATCGCGAAGGAGGGATCGAAGCCTACCCTGACATCATTTTAGCCGGATCGGACAAGTCGATGGTTGTATTTTCTTGTGTGGACGCTACCACCGCCGAGCTGGCGGGGTACGCGTTCGCGCACCACGTCATGTATCCAGAAGATGTGCTGGTGGTAATGTGCAACCTCTTAGATGTTCTAACCTGGGATCAAGACCTGGAACTTTACATCCCTTTGTTTATTAGTGTGGACGCCGTCTCTAAGTTTTACGCCGAGACGTTGAACCGGGCTTTTCTAAACATCAAATCTCATCCCGCACCGGCTACTCTACTTTTCACAACCCCTTCGGGTTTCGACGCGCGTCGGTGGCCCCTAACGGACAGTGATGGTTCCCTCCAGAAATGGGTTAACCGGGCGGTGCCCAGGATCAGCAGGGAAGTCCGCCGGGCCAACGACTGGTTCGGGGCCCCGACGGCGGACACCGGGCGTGTCTTGCACGTTGTAAAGGCGGTCGTGGACGGGAGCATGACGATCAATGACTTTCGGGAATTGTTCGATGTCTATATGCCCTCCGATCGGGTGGTTCGGCGGTGGGCCCGGACCCTAGGGCGCCTGGTCGCCCGGTTGCCGATGTAGACCGTCGGCACTCCTTTTTGTACATAACGATTTTTCCTTATTAGAGTGATTTCTACCTAGTGATTTTTCTAATCCAATTCCCGGCCAATACCCAGGACACTACAGACTTATTTATCCAGGAGGCTTCGGCCAGTTTGTTCGCACGGGAGACGCCAGACCACGGACCACAGACTGTTCATATTGGATCTTGGGTGTTTTCCTCGCCTGTTGCCGGGTGCCGTCCTCCTCGTCTCCTCGCCTGTCGCCGGGTGCCTTTCTCCTCGTCGAGATGGTCCGGCACCTCGACCACTCCGAGACCGGGTAGGTTCAGCCTTTCTTCTTAACTGTTCTTGGCACGTTAGGTAGGCTACTAACCGTATATTTAAGGAGATTGTTGGTCAGGATTATTCTTAGTGGGTTTTGGCTCGCCTTCATGTGTTTGTATCCCGGAAGCTGACGTCATTCCCGGAACCGGAGATTGTATTTCGCTGGTAATTCTTGTAACGGGTAGCTCGGTGGGGCCACCTAGTGTTTACATTGGTTACAAGATGGTGGACGCGGGCCGGAACCCACGACCCTGTGTACTAAACTTATTGTCTTTTCCAGGTCCCGTGGTAGGTTAGAGTAATGTGAATGAAATAATATGACTGAGTCGGGCACTGAAGGACGTCAGGCTGAATACTTCAGTGGGAGGGTGGTTAGGCGAACATGATCAATGGTAATTTATATCGCGCGCAGATTGGGCGATAATTGGGATTCTACTTTAACCTAGAAGTTTGTTGACATTACCGATTCAAGCAGGCTCTCAATGTGTGGGTAGATTGTGCCACGTTGGCCTTAGAGTGTTATTTTATGACTATTAACTACTAGTTGACTGACACTGCACCAATGGAGTTGTGTGGATGACCAGGGATTCCGGTCTGGGTTGTGCAGCACTAGATTTGCTGTAACAGAATTCTTTGTTTTGACGTTCCCCGTACAAGACAGTAGTGTACATGTCTACATTGGAAACAATTCACATGGCGGCGCCATAAGGTGTAAGCGCTTCATGGGGTTTCACCCTGGTAAGTTTGAGTAACTGCAGGTGACCAAGTACTTTGGTCCAGACTGCGCAGCTTTAGATTGGCTGTGGCAGAATTCTTTGATGAGTTGTCCCCCTTACAGGGTAATGGAAATATTCACGTGGTGACCACATGAGGAGACACCACAGGTGGAGCCGTCCGACTGGCCGTCGGCGACTCCAAGGTAAGTTTGAGAGGGTGTAGCAAAGGCTACAAATACCCATCCCGCGTTGAGTCTAACAACAAGACTGCATCAGTGTCATTGTGTTAGAATAAGTGTTGCAGATAATATTTTTGTGCAGTGTCGCCCAGATGGGAGAGAGAGATAATGATTATTAGGATTGGGTTATTATTATTTGTGGAAAAAGACTACTTTTGGGTTTATGAGAAGCCATTGCTTGAACGGTATGTCTTACTATTGCTATTTAATATATGTTATTATTTATATATATTTTCTTTCTTATAAATATTGTTGGTATATATTTTGAATTACAGAGTGGTAGCCTGGCGTCCATCCTCAAAATCTGTTCTGGGACTGAGCGTCAGGCTCCACTGTTTACATTGATCAGTTAACATCCCGTTTCTAAGTAAATGGGTGTATCCCTGATATTTTCATACAAGTACCTTGTCTATAAACACGGTAATAACTTAATATTTTAATTTGTACAATACACAGCATAGGAGTAGGGTAAATTCTCATTCCGCAAATATACATGTCATTATTGACCTTGATTATTAACTGTACATGGGAATATCTAGTGATTACTCGTTACTTTATTTATTTCTTGAAGGGATCGGGCTCAGACCAGTCTATTTTCGGTCTGAACACCGATCCTCATCAGCCATACGTGGGTTGTCGGTACCCCCCACCCTGTGGAACCAGAATGGGCAGCACCGAGTTTCCCATTGTTATAATCGGGAGCAGACTGCATATTTTTTTCTAATATGCAGCCTACCCCCCCTTTAAATTATAGAGATGTGTAATGCATCTCTTTCAGATCAATCACTTCCAGACAGCACCTAGTAAGCCGGGCCTTTACCGAAGTATAGTACAAGGTTAAACCCGTCTTCTGTTCAGGTCTATGCCCGTTTTTTCCTTGTGGAGAGTCAAGACTACTCCTGAAAAGACTCCGCCCCCAGCCTATCCTAACTATGCGCACGCGGGGCAGGAATATGTTAGTGCTAAAGACAGCTTTAGAAATTTGGTTCCTTTCTAATAGAATGGGTAGACTATTAGCTACGGGTTGTCAACTAAGTTTTTGCAGCCGTTCATCAGGGAATTAGTAGTCCGTGTCCCCCTTCCTCAGCTCAACTGTTGAGCGGAGACCCGGTTACTTTTAGCGCCACGACGGCGGTCAAGACTAATATTTCATTTTGTTTTAATTTTTTCCTTGACGGCGGTCAGCTCTGAAGCCGCACGTCTTCTTTATTAATTTTAGTTATTTCTAATTTACCCGGGTTCTCCACCAAATGAACTATTGTTAATGTTTGTTTTAATACTGCGTGATGAGTGTATAACTTAGTATCCATGAGTCGTTTGTCCAGAATGTCTGAGTCAATCAGACTGCGTTTTAAAGTTAGCTCATTCACTTCCCAATAGTTCAAAAGAAATGAACGATGAGGGAGCTCTTAATATGAAAGGGTTTTATTCAATAAACATCTCATCCCGAGTCAAAGCCACCATGTATAAGTCTTCATCAGTCCACCTCCCATCTCCTATCAGCAATCAACCACATTTAGAATCCAAGTTGTTCCAACACATTCTAGACCGCTCTAGTGCTCAGCTCTATCACAATCCTATGTCCGAGGTAGTTGGTATAGGTAAAACTCCAGTCTGCTACGCGGGAGCCGATGTACTCACTCCAAGTAGCTCCTTTGCTAAACTTACTCAGCTGACATTCTCACTAAAACTGCCTGCTCCTCACTTTGTAACACCTTTTATACTGGCTAACAGGTGGCGCTGGGAGCGTAAGATATTTCTTTCTAGAAGTAGACTAGACGTAGACTTGCTAAGCCTGATCCTTGTTAGATTATACAACATGATGATATATTAAAAGTGCTAAGCTATTAGTACATTCCCTCCATATCCATGTAATAAGGTAAAGCAGGCATACCTTTGATATTCAATGCTTTAATAAATTGTTTAAAAGGGAATAAAAAAACCAAACTGAAACATTGGAAAGGTTTCAACCTCAAACCCCATTAATAATCATTGATAACAAAGTTCTAAAAAAGATTGTTTTTTGAAATACCCCATTCTGTAAAAGTGGTGGTTGGGAGCCCCACGCCTGATATATACAGCTGATCACGTGACCACACAGTGGGAGTGAGGAGACGCCCACTGAATACGTTGTAACTGGTAGGTCCGCTGGTTTATCCAATTTAATTATAATTGCATGAGCACTTTAAGCATACACTTCACATAGCAGCACATGCCCTTTACCAAGCGCTTTACGTTAGCAGAAGAGAGATATTACTGTGAGGGGAGTGCGCCTTTGTTCCGTCTGTCATATATGTGTTTACTGGGTCAAATAATTTACAACATTGTGTCTTTTGCTTATCATTCTCAGCTGATAATGATCGTGATATGGTTATATGTAGGCCTTTGTATGCCCCGTGGCCGTCTGAGTTAGTTTTTTGCACAAGTGTCGTACTTTACAGGTAATACACATATAAAGGTGTATTAATACTCTGAGGAGCGTGAGTACTATACCCTTTAAAGAAAACCAGTTCGATTAAACCACCCTAGATCTAAGTATACCCACCTACTACCGTTTATAGTGGGTCATGGGCAGGCCTGCCAACATTTCTCAAGCACTCCCCGGGATATGTCTTCAAAAATACCTTAAAAAACGGGACATCTACAAACAAAACGGGACACTATTAAAGTAGATCTATTCTTATTTTTATGCATAGATGATTCAATGTACCTCCTCAACCAATTGTCATTTTTGTGTTTAGAGCTATTTTAAACCAAATGGTCTCAAACAATAGATATTTAATAAAATAATCATTTTGTCAAGAAGAAAATAATTAAGAAATTTTTGAAAAAAAAGTAATAAAAAATAGAATTTCTTGCATTTTGAGACTTGAGGTTTAAGTAATATTTGCTACAATAAATTGTAGCGATGACGGACCACCGCGTATTTCGCCCTGTCCTATTCTGTCACTATAGGAAACCACCCTCCACGAAATTGCCGATATTCAAGCTAATAGATAGCCAAATGAGCTAATAATGACATATCTTATGTAAAAAGTGATGAGGATCATGATTTTGGTCAGTAAATTATCAACCAACATGATGTAATTGCCGAAATCAGTGGATTTCGGCGTGTTTATTTCGACACGGCCTTCATTTTCGGCAAGCTTAATGCCCTGTCTAGAACTGTCCAAAAGTTAATACAATAATGGCAAATATTTTTTTCCATTGCTAGTTATTAATACAGAATCATCTCAGCTCCAACTCAATCAGAAAATCTTATAAAAAAATTGGATTCAACGATTAAAAAAAGGGAGGTTTTAAACCTGTAACCAATTTTTCAGCAAGAAAAAATATGGGTAACTACTTGAAACTCACATACAGACCACAAACATGTGTCTTTAATTATGATGATAAAATTTGTTTTGTTTAGTTATAGGCCAGCAATTTGAAGCGATTTTGCTTTTAATTAGGATAAGTTAGGTCCAAATGGGGGTAAAATGTCATCATTTAAGAAATTTTATTTTTCAAAATTCCATATCTTCCTAAGTTTTTGGCCTGCAATGTTTTTTCAACCTGTATTTGGTTCCCATTGATCTGGTCTTTCCAATAGTTGAGGCATTAATATGATTAATTATGTTTGAAAAATTCATGGAATTACAGCCTGGTGCGATGCTCTGACAGAGAATAATCATTATTGTTTATTTTCAAAGAGCAATAACTTTCTTATTATTCAATGTATCAGGTTAATTTAACCAGTTCTGAAATTCTCTTGTTCTGGGCGTTGGAAAATGTATATTTTGTGATATTTTGCTTTTAATTAGGATAAGTTAGGTCCAAATGGGGGTAAAGCATGTTCTGGAAATGCTCTAATTTGTCAAAAAACGGGACATTTTTAACCCTAAACGGGACACACGGGACAAGGGCCAAAAATCGGGACTGTCCCGGGCAAAACGGGACAGTTGGCAGCCCTGCATGGGGCTAACCAATCACTTTGGGGGTCTGCGGTTGGGGGCAAGTGCCTCTTGTGGGATTCTGAAAAGGCAATGTACATTGGGGGAATCGGGTCCTTTTAATGCTGCGGCCACTGGGTTATTTTAAGACAGTTGGCTGCTGACATTATTAGATATAGATCTAATTGTTGAGCTCAATCACAAAGCGTCATTTCTGTACTGCCCTACTATCTCGTGTCAAAGGGACGCTTCTACGATATGTGGTTGGCATGCAATAGGATATGAATGCATGGTCCATCTTAACATATATATTCGGAGGGCAGGGTGTCTCTAAATGAAATAAACATGCATGTTGCAAAATTACTCAAAAATGTTCCTCGTTTTGGGACATACAATAAAACATACCTGAATAACATAAAGAGTCACTTTTCCCTTCATATATAAAATTAACGTTACAGGCTTCTCTTTAACTGTATTGCTCACAGATAACAAATATGTTTTTAACTTTATTTCGATATGTTCTGAGGCATCAAAGTTTCTATAAATCAGTAAGTAATTCTTCCTTTTCAGAAACCCAAATTCACAATGGCGATGGCAGACCCCCCAGTTTTCAAGCTCGAACGCTACTTCGCAGAGCATGAATTCACCGTTAAACACCTCATCTCGTGCTCCGACCCCGAGAGTTTTACCATGAAGGAGCTCCTCAGCTTGGCCGACCCCGAGTGCAAGCAACTCTGGGACAACTTGTCCCTGGGGTACACAGAGAGTCAAGGTCATCCCATCTTACGTCATGAGATTGCCGCAATGTACCCTGGACTGTCCTCTGATGACGTCATAGAGATCGTACCACAAGAAGGGATTTACATCGCCATGAAGGTCCTCGCTGGTCTCTGCAAAAGGTACAATGACAAGAAGCACGAGCCCGGCCATCTAATAGCCTAGCTACCCAATCGGCGATCCCTGTATCTAGGGTTTGAACTCAATTTTTTGTCATAATTTTCATTTTTCCTGGGCAAACCAAAAAAGATAGGTGAATTTTCTTTTTTGGTAGTTCTTACTGACCTCAAGGTGTAACACTTTGCAAATTTAGGGCCTACAAGATCACAGATTAATTCTTTTGTGGACTAACTCATGTAACTTTAAAATAACTCTATTTAATTTACCTGGGTTACCAATTAAAGTTAGGGGATTTAAAAAATTGTGATAACATGTGCTAGATTCACTAGGGTAATTGTTTGTATAAGATAAACAGTGTAAGCATCAGTAAAACACCCATGCCCCAAGGGCAACATGTGCCAGATCAATTGCCCCCAAGGGCATCATGTGCTAGATCAATTAACACACATGCCTTCCTAATTGTTGATAAACAGTCTGGGCCTTTGATCTACTGAAACCTGGAAATGCTAACATAAAAGCAGCAAGAACATTTAAATTCACTAACAAAAAAGGCTCATTTATCATGCTTTGAGAAAATAGTTTGTTTCAGTATGCCCAATTTCAAACATTGAAGTGTTTTCCAATAGTGCTTTTATGTTTTCAATAAAATTGTACAGTAAACTTTACCTCCGAATTTGGTGACAAAATGACCTTACAGACAACCAATACTATAGGAAAACCACTGTCCAAAAAGGTCTGTGTGACATCACAACTGACACAAGTGACTTAAGGCCCAGTAAGAGGCTCCCAGAGGATCGCCTATTAACAATCCATTAAAGGGAGGGGCCAGTGGCCATATGTTAGTATACTGCCATGATCGTTACCATCCAGAGAGTAAACATACCAAATTTCATATTTCTATCTCCAATAGTTTTTGTTTTATGGAGATTTATGTGTATCAAACTGAGTTCCCCTGCCTACATCTGACACTGCCTGCAGAGATCATTTATCTGTATGTGACGTCACAAGCAGAACAGTTAAAAAATGATAAACCTGACAAAAATCAATATTTTATTTATATAAGTGTTCTTTATGAGTCTAAAAGTATTTCATATTACCAAGTTAATTGATTTAGAAAAGAAAATGTGAAAAAATATAAATTTTATGGAATTTTTAAATTTTAAATTTGAATATAACTGTCATTTTATGTGACGTCACACACAGACGTCCTTAGCCAGGTGGACAGAGGATTCAAAGTGTGATCTGATGTATAAACATGTTTTTCTATGCAATATATCAATTTATAATTATAAAATTACTTTGTACTCATATTTAAGCATCATATCTACTGTATTAGACACGGATTTTACAAAATTAAAATTTCACTGGCCCCTCTCTTTAACACTATTTTATCATATCCCTTATAGGATGAGCCTGCCAATAACTCGTATGGCCCTAGACCGTCTGACCCTTAGATTCGACATGGCGTCATGGCCCTTTTTGGGCCTTAGTGACATCAGACATGGTATTCCAAAAGATATTAACACTCAATTTTGTTTTCAGTTGTGTTATCTAAAAGGCTGACTATAGACATGGGAGCTTGATGGGCATGCTATGATTGACATAATTGTTATTGCTGATGTCATTATTTATGAGAAAATGATTGAAGATCCCTGTGATATATAGATTAGTGTATTGCATTAACAACTGATTGCCTTAAAGCTGAGTAAGGTATATGTGTTTTGGTCTGACTACAGTTGAGTTGAAAGAGTTTTAACAATGTTCTATATATTCTGGCCAAGAATTTATACAGTTATACTAGTTTTCATTACATGCCAGGTTACAAAATCATTTTCATAATCAATGATACAAGGATACAATTTGCTATTAATATTATTGGTTGTACACATGTATTAATTTGGTTTCAAACTTTTTTTTCAGTGAGGATGGTGCAAAGAAACCCCATGTGGTGGCCACCTTCCCTGCCTACCAGAGCCTTTACGACAACCTCAAGTCGTTCGGATGTGACGTCAGTCTCTGGACCGTCCAATCAGAAGACAGCTCCTGGAGGTTCCAGTTGGATGACCTCAAGTCCCTTATTAGGGATGACACCAAAATCGTGGTGGTCAATTTCCCCCATAATCCCACGGGGTTCTTCCCAAGTGACCAGGAATGGGCAGAAATTGTTAATATTTGTAAAGAGAGAAACATTTATCTGTTTTCGGATGAAATGTACCGTCTGACAAATAACGATGGCAGTGTCCCATACCCTTCTGCCTGCACTTTGTACGACAATGCCGTCACCTTGTTTGGGCTGTCCAAAACCTTTGGTCTTCCAGGACTGAGAGTAGGCTGGCTATGCACAAAGAACAAAACCGTCATGAAAGCTATTGCAGAATTCAAAGATTACATCACCATTTGCTCCCCCGCCCCGACGGAAATCCTTGCCATTATTGCCCTTCGCAACAGAGACCACCTCCTCAAAAAGATCCTGGCTATCATCCAAGATAACCTCCAGCATGCAGATGAGTTCTTTAAGGAATTCCCTCACGTTTTTGAATGGCGCAAGCCAAGGGCCTGCACCACTGGGTTTGTGAAGCTGAAAGGGTGGGCCCTGAAAATGCGGGGTGGGGGCGCGGAGGGTTTCTGTGAAGCGCTCAGGGAGGAGGCTAACATCTTGTTGCTGCCATCCACCATGTATGACTTCCCTGATGAATATGTCCGGTTAGGGTTCGGCAGAAAGAACCTCCCGGAGGTCCTCCCTCTTCTCAGAGAGTTTGTCAAGAAGCATGATGTCAAGGCCTAGTCACCTAAAGATTTCCAATAGGCCTAAATATTTTTAGATGAGTGTCGGTTATTGGATAGCTTCTATGTATTGTTCTATCGATCATTATGAAAAAAGAACTTCTGAATTGCTTAATGCCTATTGAAAAGACACATAACTGAACTTCTCAAAAGGATGGGAGTACGCCACCGACTTTTACAATTGGTACCAGAAAAAAAATCAGATTGCTCTATAGGTCTAGACATGTATACAGGGATATAGTTTCAAATTAAATGTAAATCACCAAGCCAAACTTGCTGATTGCTATTACCAGCCGCCAGGTGGGCACCTGTGCCCAATTCTGAACATTCTTTGGTGACAGGGTGTGACGTTAACCACTGGCTCCATACCACTGATTGCTACTTCAGAGTGTTTTAGGCACCTGCAGGTTAATTTTGACTGGTTTTGTAGACAAAAACACAAGAACAACTATAGAAAATATGGAAACATTTGCAATATTTCTACGTGTAATGAATGGATTCTTAAACCAACTTGAGAAATATCGGCTATATACAGATATCAAATGAAAAAAAAAAGTTGCCACTAGTTCTCCATTATGTTAATCACAAATAATACCATGATGAATGAAAAATTCTATACTGAAGCCTTGTAAGTTGTCTACATATTTCCCAGCATGCATCTTGATCTAGGCTAGCCTGCAGGTGAAATACAAGAAATCATCTATCCATGGTGGGGAGAATTGGGCTTGATGGCTGTGTGAAAAAATGTAATAAAATCATTTGACTGTGGGCTCCCGGACTATTGGCTAAAATGTATATTTTGTAGACAAAGGTCGAATCTGTTTTCACATTTTTTAAAAACCTTTGTTTTCAATAAGCAGAGCATGCATTTACTGGATACTGAGAAATTATTTTCCAAAACCTGTACTGTATAACAAGCTTTAGATCGAAGGGAAGATTGGCTTATACAATTCAATTCCTGCATCGGCTTATGATGAATCTTTGAATAAAAGTAGACACCTTATTACATGTAGTCATCAACATATTCTTTATTTCACAAACATTTCTCATACATTCAGGAATACCAACATTCTCCCTCTTGGATTCTGCAAACAATACACACTGAGTGACTAGTTGTCAACCATAGTGCCCTCACTACAAGAACCAGCAAGGTTTGCCAACCCCTGGACAGCCACTCAAGAGGGCAGAACAGCCCAAACTAAACTGTATACATGTAATAGTGGAAAGTGCAGGTTGTGACAGAGCCTAGCCAAAGTGCTTAAATAAAAGTTTACTATATGTCAGATATACTTTGGTCTTGCCTCACTTCTTTACTGATCTCCATCCGCCAAGAGCTGGTCTTGATATCTATTCTCCCCCCCCCCCCAATGGTCCTTTTTCAGTATCTTCACGTTCGAGCACATGATCTTTCAGATAATTTCACATTTTTGATACAAAATATCAAAAAGTAATTCCTGTGCAATGTTTGTCCTTGACAGTGTTTGCTTGCCAAGTTGTACCAAAACAAATATATCCACGGGAATCATTGCATTGTTATGTTAGCAAGCAGTTTGACAAGTTCAGTAACAGGTCTATTAATATATTGTAGTTCGATAATTAGTTAGAAAACAGTTAATACGAAATCCCTTAAATCTGTATTCATAGTACATGTACCTTTAATTGGTGTCATTTCTTTTTTCGTTTTAACCCCCCCCCCCCCTTTTTTTTTTTTTATTTCTTTTTTTTTATCATCAACCAAGTCTTCTTGGTGGGTGGAGACCAGTACATGAACCTGCCTGAACACAACTTAAGACAACAGAACGCAGTTTGACTGGTTCTCATTTTCTTCATCCACACTTTCTTAGGTGATCTTTTTCACTTGTTATACAAAATCAGACACATTCAGTCTTAATAGAATAAGTCTCACAAGAATTAACCTACCCACAGAGTATGTACCGTGAAACCCCTAATTTAAGTCGCACCCTGAGTTTTGAGTTTGTTTTCGAGATTTTTCAGATTTAAAAAAAAATGTATCATAGAGTTTAGAGTTAGGATACACCCTTATATATAGGCTGCATCCCCAAAGTTTAGACTTCATTAACCCTCATTTTTGAAAGTAACTTTTATTTAAGCTGCAGCTTACATTTGGGGTTTTACGGTACTCTGTAACCTAACCGTACCCTTTTGGGAATCTGTCAAAGTGGGTTACGACAGAGAAATACTTTTTCGATCGCTCCTCTTAAAACGCGCCATCTTTTCTCCCTGCTTAAAAGGTCCTCACTTTGGACCATTTTTTGTAACAGAAAATAGTTAGGCCACATGTGTATAACACTGACATAAAGCAAAACAAACAATTACTCATTTATTTTCTCTCCTCATTCACATTTTTGCCACACATGTTAATTCAGAAGTAGCTTTCTCTCAATGAGATATGTGCCACTGGTGATGGTTGCTTTTCACCATCACCTCAAAAGAAACTTCAACCTATTTTGTTACTTAACTGAGAACATATAATCATACAACCAGGGCATACAAGTTTGCCAAACTAAAGCAATTAATGTTTCTTTTCTCTGTATATTATACCTATGATTCTTAAAAATCTATTTTAGAAGCAGTACTTCTCAGGTTAACTCTTTATGATTACTGAACTATTGAATGGTGCAATAACTGTCTATAGAATGAACATCCAGATAAGGCTATTTGCTTTAACAAAGAACATCTTATGTTACAGGGAACCAAATCTGGTGAAAAACCCTTGGGTGCTTAGCCAAGATTACACTCTTCAGACACAATCTACTACAACCTAAACAGGTATTCTGAAAGAGAAAAAGCCTAGACATCTGCTTGGAGACTCTTAGGTGTGCACATGATGCCACCTACTGGCTAAACTTATCACCAACTGCTGTCTGATGGCATTTTACACTGCCAGTGATATCCCTCCCCCCAACCCAATCCCATAATGATCTCTTACCTAATCACATAAATCCTTTGAATCAAATGACCCTGACTTTTAAATTCAGTTGGAGGATTTCTTACAATAAAATATATATCATATATATATGTTACAGTATATATATTATATATATACTCCCTATGTAAGGGCGGCACATGTTCCTATTCACCACTTGTGTTGATGATGAAATTGTACGGTGGTTGTGGAAAAATGGGTTTCATTACAGACACACTTTAAACCATTCACCATAGCTTACCTATCTTGGGAGTGGTCCACTTACAATCCATTTATGTTTGATCTCCAAAATCAAATCACTGAAGGACCACTGTTTGATATAATCCTTTACGTTTTGGTCTGCGACTTGGTCCATCCATTCTTCATCACTAGCGAGTTCCATGGTTATGTAAAAATGAATGAACAATGTTCTCATAAAGTTAATGAAAGCTAGATAGCTGGTCTAGGACCACCAAATCAACTTTGTTGGAGTCCAGTGGCAAACCGCTTCGTCCATTGGCGTGCTACGCGGTCGTGCTCGTCCCTGTTCTGTGTATACTGTGTGGCAATGCTGCCAACGAGAGGGTCGGCAGGGTTACAGTCTGTAAGCAGGGAGCAAATGGACAGCAGCACTTTGGAGATCGTAAGAGCAGGACTCCAGTTCTCCTTGAGAATGTCCAGGCAGATGGCACCAGCGCTGTTGATGTTACAGTGGTAGATCCGGGTGCGGAATGTCACCTGGAATGATAGAAAAAGAAAAGAAATCAGTCTTAAAGTCATTGAAAAAAATGCCATCTTGGTCTACTTTTCCTCCGTCTTCAGAATGGCTGAAGACATTATAATCATACTTAATCTGTCAAAAGTCTGTAAAGTTATAATGGATTTTAAGGAACATGTAGATTGTTATCCTTAAACAGTAATAGGATAGCCTGTCATGAATCTATTTCATGACTTAATGTTCTGTATATTTACATATACTTTCAGTGGTTGCTAATACAAGAAACTTTTTTACAATGTGTTTTTCTAATGTTAAGTTCCTCTATTTCTAGTGTAAGCTTTCCTAAATAAATCTGCACCTTATACAGAAATTCAGTCCCACAGATTATGTTAAATCTCCAAACATGTAATTTTGTATATTAACAAAATTAATGTTTAGCACATAACATTTCCTGTGAAATGAGTATAGTTGAATAATAATAAAAAAACTTTCCCTATGTTACATGACTGAATGAATGCCATAGCTCAAGCACACCTGGGCCAGGTCAACCTAGTGTTTGTAGTGCTCAATAGGGGGCAGCACGGCCATGCCACTCCCCACTTGGCAAAGGACTCCTGACTGAATGACTAATTCATTGCACTTAACCACCTTACTGGACTTGCACTGAGATCGGTTCAGGCCAAGAAAGAAGAGGTAGTTAAATTTACCCCTTTTTTACTCCACCCCACACACCAACTTCCTTTTAAGGATATAAATTTCAAGGTTGTAATTTAACTTTTAGATAAACCTTCAGACTTGTATTTCAGTTGCACTATTAAATGTTATTTACAAAAAAAAGTTTAAAATTTGTCGGAAATGTATATTATGAAATCAGAGCAGAAATCTATTATGACCTATCTATCTGATTCAAAATTACCACAATTATATCATTCATGTGCATATAGTGTCTCAAAATTAGAAATTTTAAAATAGGTTGATCTCACTCTCAAGCAAAACAGGGGCCAGGTCTGTGATACACTGACTTGTGGTGATGCAAATGGATCATTATTGTACCATAAAAAGAAGTATTTATTACCTTTGGGGGTTTGAATGGGTATTCAGGGCTGAAGTGAATGTCGAGGAAGAATACGCCGCCTTCGTAAACTGATCCTGGTGGTCCGAGGATGGTAGACACCCACTCATAAAGGTTATCCCCTTTTGGGCCAGCACTGGAAAACAAAAAACACACATTTGAGTCAAACTTCCAAATTGTTTTGCACATGGATGAACAAATTCCATTACTGTAAAAAGTTGCAGAGGGATGATATTGAAAAGTAATGCGAGTCAAGTTATGTTAAAGTTTTTAATGGACAATTGAAAGGCGACCTTTTCATAACAGTACGGAGGACAAAAATGGATTTGCGTCCATGTTTTATACAAAAGCACTGAGGAATCCCACGTATCATGGTGGTCCATTTTCTGTTTTATGCAATGACAAGTAACCTACTTTTCTTTATCTTACAATTCCAAATGGCTGTTTTATGACTAATAAGTGAATAAGAAGTAAAATTTGCTTCTCTGTATGCCAACAGACTTTGTTCAAACAAAGTGTGTACCATTTACTTGAATCATCAGATAGTGAAACAGGCAATGCCTATATTGATATGCGGGCACAGGATAGATCTCCAGTTGCATGCTTTGAATCTGTATCTGTACAACAGAGGGCGCATAATCAGTGTTCAAAAATTCAGGGAGCACCCTGCCCTGCACCCAGGATGCATGATTTTACTGTTTGGTGCTAGGTTTTTTGTTGAGCTGTGCAACCAGTGGAGTAGAGCGTCGTGCGTGTATTAGAACACGGTTAATGAGATTGTACTTCCTACTTTTTGCACACTATGAGAACAGGGTATTATCATAACATGAACTTACAAACTTACACTGGATAGCTTGACCTAACGTTCACCCTTATGTGTAGACTAAAACTTAGATCCTAGTAAATCGATATTCATTACTGAGCTCGAGGTCTAGTAGGACCCATGCCCCATGCCCCCCCCCCCCCCCCAAACTATGATTACCGTTGGTCAGCAAAACATCCTGCCATGATAAAGGGAAGAATCCATTTAAGAATCTAATCAAAGCATGATACAAATGGGGACAAAACATTTAAAATACATCAGAAAAAATACATGAAAATCTCTTGGTATTATTCAGGCCTATGAAAAATGATCAAAACAATTCAAGAAAATGTGTAACTGTCTCAGGCGACATACATTATATTAACTAGAATAAATTGATTATTTTCTTTGGCTTTACCACGAAATGCTAAATCAGCAGTACATAGCTGCGGATAAGAGCTAGGTTCCACATCGACCAGGATTCATTTATCTGCACTTCCATTAGACTACTGTGACTACTGTCCATACATACAAATCTGTCGTGGACTGGGAGTCAGTACATCTGAGAAAAGTTCCTCAATGTCCTCATAAATCACATACGGGTCTCTCTGTTACCGTCCCCTCTTCACCTTCTACTGAATTCTGACAGACTGGGGTCTCACCATAACAACACTCCCCGCGCCCACCATCCCCTCCCCACCCGGTCATCCCGGGTACGCCCCCCCCCCCCCCCCCACCCGGCACGTGCACATGTCTCCCCTCCCCCGTGCACATTGTGCGTGCTTGCACGAGGATGATACATCAGATTTTCTTTAACTCGACATGCAATATTGGGAATCATTCGCGGCATCATGACATTCGGTATTGGGACAGCCATCTGAAGGGCCCTAAGGGTTGTATCTTCTAGTCCCTGGATCACCATTGGTGTCACATATATATATGGGTGTGTGTGTTTGTGAATGATTGAGAGAGTAATGGATGCTTAACACTGTTTCAACAACTAAGGTCATATTCACAGTGAAAACAGGTTGGGACGAATTCTGCCTTTGGTGATCATATCTATGCGATGAAGGTGACAGGGCAGGCAAACAGCAGGGGATCGAAACCTGGAAATCATTTTTGCTGTACCTCATCCCTTAGTGAACCAAGCACCAACCGGGAATTGAACCCAAAGAACCACTTGGTCAGGTGTGTATTTGTGTGTGCAAGTCCCACCGAACCTGGAGTATCTGCCTCCGTTTTTCCTGGCTGCTCCATACTGGAGGGAAGGGAGGTACTCACAGAAGTGCTACACAGGTTAGGTCTCACCAAGTCCAGCGTCCTGTCCATCCAACATAAAGCGCCAGGACAACTGGACAAATCTGCTGTTTCTTAATATGGCCTAAATATCAAATACGTAAATTTCTAGAAAACGCATTCGAGAAAGTCACCCCCCACGAACCAACTCACATGCATCAGTCCCATCCAATACCATTTGACCTAATGCAGCACTCTCCAAACAGCGGACACGGCCAGAGGTTATCAGGGTCCCGCTTGGAGAGTGTCACACGGCGTGTGCAGACTATCTCATTTTCACACTTGTCAACATTTTCCTTTTTTTTCCACCGACCAGAAAAGAAAGTCACGACACACGCTGCTCCCAATGTCCTGGGTGACCCCTGCCATTGTGAGGGTCAGGTCACGGGGTCAAGGTCATGGTCATGGGGTCAAGGTCATGGCAGAGGTCAAGGGGTCAGGGTCATGGTCAAGAGTTATCTTTTAACCGCATTTAGTTTAGTATCCTAAAATAAATTGTTGACAACTTTATTTTGAAAGTCAGTTGCCATTATTCACAATGCTAAAGAAAGAAATACCCATAAAAGGCTGACAAGCTCGATTTAAGAGAGTGTAACGGTAGTCGAAAACTGTCACACAAAACACATTTAGGTCATTAAGTTGTCCAATGTAATATGGCAGAGTAATTTGTTTAAAAAAAAAGAGGAAAAAAAAGCAATTGATTAATGTGATTAAGCATGAATATGTCCTGTCCTGTCTGTTGGTAAAACATCAGAATTCTTTCCTTATTCAAGTTAATGGTTATGTTTCTACAAAAATAACCCATACACAAAATGTAGAGTAACAAAGATACTTTGAAATAGACCTAGGGCCGGGTGCAAGTCTAGCATTGATTTCGCTCAACTCAGTCATCGTCTGTCTGCGAACAAATACAGAGACCCCTCGAAAATAGCCCTCACTTAAAACACTGATGGACAAAAAACGGATTTACACGTTAAATCAAGCTCTGATGCTTCAATTTAGAATCCTCCACACTACAAGTATACATATATACTAAAGGGGTTTTCTACTGCCAAACCGAATTAGGGGAAGAATTACTTTTCTGGGCAAGTGGGAAACTGACTTAAGTAAAAAACAACGTTTGTTTAGATTTATCGATTCTTGCTTTTCATATAAGCTTAATTTCGTCAAGGAGTCTCATTTCCCCCAAAAAATCTTCTCTTTCTCAAGTTTTTGTGTCCGTCAAAAAGAAAGCGCACAGTATACTGATGGAAGAAAATCTGCATAGAAAAAGACGGATTTCATCCCTAACTGGAATCTAGCGACTTGAAGTTGAAGCATTCCGAGATTGTTTGTTTGTTGGGTTTGAGATGATTTGGGAGAAACCCGCCACCGGATTCGATACCCGACTCTTTGCGAAGAGTGGCAAAGGAGTGGAGATGATGAAATGAACTTCGAATCTTTCAGTTGTAAAAGCTGGAGATACACCTTTATTTTGATTTTTCTACCTAGTTGCTAGAACTGACTGTACTTACACTTTAGTTATTTGGGATCAGCTATACAGTAGTGAAATGACTGTAGTTGGTACTTGATGCGGTAGTGAACTGATGGTTCTTGGTCATTAAGTGTGAACATTTAAGTGTGAACATTACTCTGGGACATTACTACTTAGTCTTGTATTACTGATCTAACGGTAGTCAAGGGATCGTACTTCCATGGAATTTGGTACCACCTTTACGGTAGTGGGGTGATATATTGCGCATGGTCATCACATACCAGCTATACAGTAGTGAAGTGGCTGTAACTAGGCATTCAGTACAAACTTTACGGTAGTAAAGTGACTATACTTGGATATTTAGTGTTGAATTTATGGTAGTGGAGTGACTTGTCGTTCTGTGTCTTTATAATGTTTAAGTAATTGTACCTGGCCATTTAGTACCTACTTTACGGTAGTGAAGTGACTACTTGGACATTTAGTGCTGGCTTTACGGTAAAAAAGTGATTGCTCTAGGTCATGTAGTACTTATTATTTATATAGTTAGCACTGACTTTACAGTAATGAAGTGACTGTACTTGGTCATTTATTACTGACTTTACGGTAGTTAAGTGACCACCTGTTATTGGCTGGAAGGCTGACCTGAACTGGGATGAACTGACCCTAACTCTTACAGCCTTGTGAGTGGAAATACATCCCCAAGGCCCTATTACACTACGTGACTATGAGCTGCACTATCTGTGCAATAATACTAAAAATACAGAAGATGCACACACAGGAGTTCAAAAGTCATTTAAAAATGGCAATTTGGAGTATATATTACATATGTATTACAAAGAATTTTGTCTCTAACGTTTGCAATTTCTTTGACATCATCATATTGAGGTCATGTTATACCAATGTCGTATAGTGTAAATCCACCTTAAGCCTTACAGTTTTGAGGGTGGAAATAGCCATCTGTGAGGAATTTCTGAGAGTTCAGTTTGGACCAAGTTAAATAGGGTCACGGCTAATAAATAAGCCTATTACAGGTAAGATATAGGTGAATTCAAACTTTTTGTACAAAGGACCAACCAAAGTAGTCATCCACGAGAGAAAATATAAATAGCAAGGCTTGACAAAACATGGTTTCAAAAAACTGGGATAACCAGGGAAAGGTCCTGGCCAATCTTTCAATTTAATTTTCCCTGCTTACTTTTTTTGTTGGTATCAAAAATCAACTTTCAAAATAAGTCTTTAGGTATTTTCCCTTATTCCAGATCTTAACAGCCGAGTAGCATGTCCTACATTAGATATTATTTTATTCTAATACAGTGTAAGTGTTTACAGTCCAATCAAAATGCTGTTATACTTTCTCCTATTATCTATATCATGCACATTTACATTCAAACACCTTGATTAACATCCTACCATCAAAGGTCATGGGAGAAAGTTTGTGTTGATAAAACTATTGGTGGACAGATTCCCAGAGGAAAACGAAAGGACTAAGCTTGGGTTTGTAATCCTGAAAAATTATTCAAACATCAGCAGACCTTATTTCAATATTGATCTGTCTGCTTTGAAGCCTAGAACTTAGTAGCTCTTCTGTGAATAAAGACTACTGTAAGGGAGGTTCCTATTTGTTTGAAATATTTTACAAAATATGTATTTTTCAGTGAAGTTATCATTGTTACTTCACTTTAACGCCTACGGGTACGTTTACTTCCATAATATCTGTATGAACAGACAGAGATATCACTCTTGAAACATGAAAAACACTAAAGGAAACGACATTTTCTATATTTAAGGAAGAAATCAAGGAAGAGGGTATACTACTGAAAAATAAAATATGTACATGTTCATACTGCTTCCTGTTAACTCAAATAATTACAAAAAACATTCTGAACAAAAGGGATTTTGAAACTTTGCCCGTAGAGCAGAAAATACAGAAACCCGTACGTAGATGGAAAAGTGGCATCTCTGAATAGAAACTTATGAACCTGAGCCCTTATGCTGCTTCCTCTTATCGAACTAATCGATTTCCCCCAACTTAATCCATCGTATCAAGTGAACAGGAAAAAAATGTCAATATAATCTCATTCCCCACTCCCTCGATTTCCCCACTTCTCTCCCCTCACGATGATATCCGACGCATCACGTTAAATACCCCTTGGTCCACGCGGGTCGTTTCATCTTGCCCTTCTCCCCGCCGGGTTTTGACCCTGCCCCCTGGTGTACCAATCAATAGAGCGTATAGACATGGCTGCGGCCCTCGTGTGATACACGAGACCCCCCCGCCCCCCACCCTCTCCCCATGATGCCCTTTTCACCTCATCTGGCCCGAGTACATACATGATACCCTGACAGCACCGATCGGGAGAGACTCATTCACAAACATCGTTATGTCAAATAGAGGGGATAAACATTGATGTCTGTATGCTCTTTCAGAAAGGGGTTTGTCTAAAACATATGGATAAACATGCAATGTCGTAATCATGATCTTCATTTTTAAACATTGTGATACTTTTATAAGAAGGACCACAGGGCCGTCTAAGGGTGTCCGTACGACCCATAGGGCATTGTCACATACCGAGGGCAAAGTCCAAGGTTTGTATGATCCCCATGGGTCGTACGGCCACCCAAGGACAACTCCCAAAGGTCCTTCTATATTTTATCACCCAAACAAGATAAAAAATAATGTTAAAAAGCATGAAAACAATCAGTGGTATGTACGGCCTGTCAATATGCACTACCCGCTGTAATAATTGGCAAAATTTAGAACCGATTCATATATAAAATACACGTTTCAATATTAACATTTTCACCATGATTCTGGGCCCGAACTGGTGCTATAATCGACAGATTAATCTGGTGCAATCGGCAGATTTGTGCGCCCATTCAGCCTAGTGGTTATGCCGCTTTAACCAATCATCTAACGTTTACCAAAAAAACAAGATTTCAAACGCTCCAGGGTATTGTGTAAATAAGATCATGTATTTGACATTATCGCATTTCATCAATGGCAATAGATATCTTACGCTACGGGATGATAGAATAACAGGACAATAATAATTCATTGTATATATACAATAACGTTAGTCATCTGTGACATAAGTACTCTCCATTATCAGCTAAAGGGCATGCGCCTGGGCATGCGTGTGGGGGTCTCCCTGCCCAGTGGTGGACGTATGCATAATTAATTTACGGCGCACTATTAGACACTGATTGAATGGTGCAATTACATTCTTCCAGATATGTGTTTAATATGAAAATTAATTACCAGGGCGTTTCACAGAAATTACTCACTGATGTGACACATTATACATATTTAAAATACTTTAATCATTATTATTTAATTGCACTAAGTTGAAATTAAAATGTTTTTCAGTCTACAATATAGGCACGTTACAATGTATCCATATCCATTTATATCTATGTGCCTATGATTAAGGTTAACGTCTCATATCTTAAGAACCAACTTCATAAGGTTAGACAGGTATTTAATCACTTTTAATCCTTTCTAGGGTGGCATCTTCTTACTTAATCCTTTCTGTAACAGGTTTATCATTTAATCATTTATGGGAGAGCAAGTTTCTAAATTAATCCTTTCTAGGATGGTGGATTTCTCCTTTAATCCTTTCTGGAATGGCGAGTTTCTAATCTAATACATTCTGGAAAGGTAGGTTTATTTTCTGAAATGGTCGGCTTTTTTTTTATTCAGTCCTTCTTGAGATGACAGTTTCCATTTAATTCTTTTTGAAAGTATAAGTTTATTTATTTGATACTTTCTAAGACAACAGGCTTCTAATCCAATACTGAGATGGGCAGGCTTCTTATTCAATCCTTTCAATGTTGGCAGGTTTCTTGTCCAATCCCTTCTGAGATGGCCACTTTCTTAATAAATCCTTTCTGAGAATGGTAGGCTAATCAATCATTTTGGGGTGACAGCTTTCTTATTCAATCCTTTCTGGGAATACAAGTTTGTTATCTAATACTTTCTAAGATAACAGATTTCTAACCCAATACTTTATAAAGCCCCATACCGACTAAGCGGTTATTGCTGGATCGGCATATGAATCGTCATTGTTGCGTATGGCGCTTAAGATAGCAGGTTTTTCATCTCAATCTGTCTGTGTTGGCAAGTTTATTATTTAATCCCTTCTGGGATGGCAGGTTTCTTATTTCGCTCAATACCCCCATGTCACCTTCACGGTGAAGGTATGAGTGGTGGCTGAGAAGGGGAGTGCAGAAAAAAAAACGACTAAACCAATAAATAAGCAGTGGACACCTTCCCCTATAGTCAACAAAAAAACGCCCCGCCCCCTCTTTATAGGGGGAGGACAAAAAGTATAAAAGAAGAAAAGGCATCTATTTGCTACCACCAACAATGTTTGTTAGTCTGCAGAGATTCTAAAAATATGTAATCAAACATGTATCACTAGAGTGGCAAGTCAGGGTTGGTTGAGAAATCTGAAAGCTGAAGTTTCTACTTAAAAACATGAGAGATAGAAGGTTCACAGTTGAATTAAATCTATAGTGATATCAACCAATCAGAAGGCAGAATTGGTCTAGTACACCATACAGACTGGTTGTATTTGCTTACCTCAGAACTATAAGATTCCATATGAGAAAATATTCGTTTTAAAATTGAAAGAAGCCAACATACATCGTCAGCATGGACATTCCTCGAGTGATTATCTATCCATCAATACAGATTGTAATATTAGTGTAGAATGTTCGTTTTTATCTACCCATCAATACAGATTGTAATATTACTTTAGATTGTCATTTTTTGTATCTTGGGACACAAAAAGTAGGAAAGGAGGAAAAAATCCCTGAATCTATCAACTTAGTTTGAAAACAGTCTGAAAATGCAAAATGGTGGAACCAACATGGTCGGTAAGCAATTTTATCACCCACACTGCCGACTAGCGATATATACAGAGGGTAGTGCATATTGACAGGCTGTGTATATCGCTCATTGTTTTCATGCTTTTTAACATTATTTTTCACTTTGTTTGGGAGATAAAATAAATAAGGACCTTTTTGGGGATTGGACAAACCTCACGCTTTGCCCTTGGTATGTGACGATCCCCTATGGGTTGTACAACTACCCTCGGACGCCCCCCCCCCCCCGCTGTCCTTCTTATTATAATCATACCTGCCTGTCATACTACTCCTGTCGTCAGGTCTTCATTTGACACGCCCAACAATATACAAGGTCTCGCACAATAGACTGGCGTGGTCAGGAATCTCATTTAGGCCAAACAAAAAAAATTGTTGTGTTCAGGTAACCCTACCTACCCTAAATTTTTGGCCCTACCCTAACTTTTTTTAAGGAAATTTTTAATCATTTTTTTTCAAAATTCAAAGAATTGACCTAAAGTACCATGGACAACCATAAAACAGCATATGGATACTCAGGGCATGTATTTTAGATGCTAAAAATGCTTTTTGAGAATATTTGGAATATCTTTTTTATTTCCAACACTGGCTGGGTCTCTTTGGCAAGCATAGTAAAAAAAAAAAGCAAAAAAAAAAAGTTTTTTCGACCTACCTACCCTATTTTTTTCGACCTATGTTACCTGAACACAACAATTTTTTTTGTTTGGCCTTATAGAGAAGTGGCCGTATTTGTAGCGGATACAGGACGTCACAACAGTCCACCAATAAGGCCAGACCTCACAGTTCTCTGGCTTCTGATTGCTTTGTTACAAGTAGGCGTTATCACGGCCACCAAGGTCACTGAAGTCACCGTACTAGTCTATCAATTAACCCTCTCGTCACATGGGGCCAATCTATGATTTAACCCTTCTGTAATAGATCCTACTTAATGTATGAATAATAAAATATTGTTGTGTCCAAGTAGTCCGTCAGAGAAGAAGACTTTTTAATTTTTTTCCCTGAAAAATGTCCGTTATTTTCTTAACCCCAAGAAATATAAGGAAAAAAGGAAACACAATAATAAAACATCCTAATCTGGCTTCAATTTCATTTGCAAGTTTATTGCAGCTTGATCTGTAAAAAAGCCCATTAAAATCCGACATAAATTACCGTTTGAATTGTGAAGCAACAATTCATTAAAATCCCGACTTTATTGCAATTTGATTTGTGAAAACACCCTATTAATGTCATATCATGGTTTCAAATTACAAACAAGAGTTTACAAAAGTCCTAGGCTACAATCACAATACTTGATAACAATATTCAAATTTGATTTCAATTTGATATGAAACTATAGCCGACTAGGTCCCTAATTTGTCTGAATTTGATATGTGAAACTGAAGGCTATCAAAGTCCTATTTTTGTCTCAATTCAATTTGTAAGACAAAAGTCCAGTAAAGTCCTAGATTTGTCAACCAACAGCACACTTAGGTCTCAACTAGATCGCAATTTGATTTCTGGAACAGGTTCCGATGAAGTCCTTGATTTGTTGAGAAGGGAGGGAAGCGTTAGGGTTCAATTGTTTTTTCTTACCGGCCAATCTTAAATACCGACTCTCCGACCAGTGTGGACGTGTCACGGCTAGTTGTTCGCGGCTGTGTTTTTGTGTGTGTGTGTGTGTGTGTGTTTTCTTAAATATTTGTGTGGTTTTTTGTGTGATATTTTTTCATTCATCCAAGGCTTCACGTGAGTAAATGATCTACCAGCCATGTACATTTAAGCTTAGTTTAGACTGAGAATGTGTCTTATCCAGGAAAATCCACATAACCATCTTGGTGCTTGTAGAGAAAATCAAGAAACCACTTCTAACCATCTACTATATAAATTTCTATGTTTGCGTGAGAAAAAGAGCCATTACATTTTCATTGTGATACCAATGTCAAGCACGCCCTTCGAATTTACATATATAAAGAGGACACAAATTAAATGATTATCAAGTTTCCCTCAAAAACTCAGATTAAGGACAGTCACAGAGACTAGATGATTTAATCTGAGTGAATCAAAGATAGTTTTTTGCCCAGGCAGGAAGGATGACTTACTATGTATCATTATGTGTGACCTAGCTCTTAAAGAGTGGGGAATAAAAACAGTTTATCACATCACATAACTAAAAGCTGCCGGCGGTACCCGGCCTAAATCAGCAGTAAACGGACGCTTTAAGAGTTCCCGTCGGCAACAGGCGGCAACATTTAACTCCTCAATCTCCAAGCATATCCTCCATCAATGACCTGTCTGCCTAACAAATGCTACATATGCTGGGAGAGTGGCCAGTGTTTGTAAACAAACAGCTGGCCACCATGTGAGATGGGAACGAGGCTGGTGACCTTGACCTTGACTGTAGAGGTCAAGGGTCACATATCTTTACACTTCTAAAGAGGAGCAGTGGCCAAGGGTCCTGAAGTTGGGAGTCAGTATATAGCCTAGGAGGGTCCCAAGTCAGCCAATCAGAGAAACCGGAACTACATGGTTTAAGAACTAGTTTGGAAAGTCACTCTACAATAATGAAATTTCTATGAATGTAATTATATACATATATATATAATATATTTAGAAGAAACCTGGATCACTACCCTACACTTTTTTAAAAGTGGCAAGAGATCTTTTGTGGGTCTTGTCACTTAGAAAGGACATCACACACCCAGCCTTTAATGGTTCTGTAGGGGCATGAGGTGACAGGGTCAGACAGCAGGGAATCAAAACCCAGAAATCATCTTTGCTGCTCCCACACTCTCAGTGGACCCAGCACCAACCAGGATTGTTTGTTTGTTTGTTTGTTGGGGTAGTTTAAAGTCTGGCCAACCCTTCAGGGTTCTTTCCAGACTGCACAAGGTAATGCTTTTCAGCTTTGGGTGATGTTATCTATGATATGATTTAGGAGAAATCGACTGCCTGGTTCGATACCCTACTCTTTTTGAAGAGTGGCAAGCTGACGATTTTAATGTGCAATGTCCCATAGAAAGGGTACCATGCACACAAATCAACCCAAAAGTCTGCTTGCTTGGTATTGGGTCCAACCCTTATTGTCACCTTTCGAGATAAGACCTATTCTTCATTGGGAGCCCAAGCAGGTGGTCCCAGAGGGATCTTCCAGCCCGGATCCCCATGGGGTCCCAGTAAATGTTGAATTAACATGTGCATTGGGGCGTCTCAACGCCACTGAGGCCCTGCTGTGAACTGCCAACCAGAGCCACCATGTTTTCACTGGGATTACCCCCTCTCTGCCCAAAACAAGGCAGTGTTCGAAATTAATGTTTCATTTTGTGCGCCTACTGCCGTGCATATATTTTCAAACTATACACCCGGCGATCTAAATATGTGCACACCTGTACATACACCATACACGACTAGATTCTGTAGAAAGAACGTGCGCACATAGACGCACAATGCCGAAAATAGTTTATTAGACTAGAGAACTATCACAGAGATACAGTCCCCTAAGACGAAATAAGTCAGAAACCTTGTTCTCACAATGAAATGTTGCTATGACGCTAGTTCCTCAAAAAAGCAACTAACCAACCATACCTGCACTGGAACCTATCTGTAAAAGGTCTATAGACTGAGACACAAACCCTGAAGACCAGGGAGTGAGGCATGTCTAATGGGATCCTCCCATCTTCTGCTTACATCAAGTCGACATAACAGACCATCAATGCACTGACTCCACTCACATCCCAGTGCCTCTGTTAACCCTTGCTCTCCTGCTATCTCCCGCCTACGTCAAGTTGACATAACTATAGCCATCAATAAACCCACTCCCTTCACAATCCGATACCTCTCTGCTAATCGTTTTCATCCAACTACTTTCCGTTTACATCAAATTGATCAATTTGATATATCTGGCAAACAATATGCCCCCTCTTGTCGCATCCCAGTACCTCTTCATTAACCTTTGTTGTCCTATCTCCATGTCTACTTAACTGGTCTTTGATATACTTTCTCTGTAAACCTCTCAATATCTCTGTTAATCATTTTCACATGTCACACCTACACTTACTGACATAACTGGCCGTCACACACCCACTCCATACACAACCTAGAAGATTATATCTGTTAACCCTGTCATCCTCCAATCCCCCCCCCCCCCCCCAACTAAATCAAGTCAACATAACTAGCTATCAATACCCCCACCCTGTACAAATTGTAATAACTCTCTGCTAACCATTTTCACACCTCCCACTTAATCTCACCTCCATCAAGTTGACATAACGAGCCATCAATGAACCCAGTCTGTACACATTCCAGTATTTTTCTGTCAGCCTTCGTCATCCTACTACTTGATTACATCAAGTCGACATACTGGGCCTTCAATACACCCATTCCTACACTACCCAATACCTTTCGGTTAACCCTTTTGTTCTCCTATCTCCTGCCTATATAAATTGATATAATAGGCCATAAATATACCAACATCGTACATGTCCCACTACATCTCTGATAATCCTTGTTGTTCTACTACTTCATCATAGAAACGATCACTAAAAGGACTGAGTAAGTCAAAACTTTGTTCTTACCATGATATGACCTTCTAACTGTGATATAGCCTTCGATGTTGCTATGGTATAAAACCTCAAATCATCCAACAACCTCACCTGGTGGGCAGGTGAGGAACGTCAAGACAATGGGTGACCTACTTTTAACCCATGACCTGGGGGTATGGCACGATATGATGGGCTAATGACAGGTTGTCCGCGTCAAATGGTGTTAATGGGAAAAGACCAATTAGTCCGATTGATGAGACAATACACCGACACATGTCGTGGAATGATGTGGTGCGATGCTCACAGATGTGGTCCGTAGAGCCATGAGTTTTTGGACACGGGCCCCTATGTTGGGTTTAAGAAATGGGTATTATGTCACATGTCAATTGTGAAATATTTTTCCCATTTTTCATGTCAAAGGGCGAATCCAGGATTTTTTCAGAGCTAAAATGTCTTTTGTTTGTGTGCACATATTAAACAACTTTCCTCTTTTGTTTGTGTGCATAAATGAAACAACTTTCCTCTTTTGTGTCCTCTCCTTATGTAGTTTAAGTTCCAATCAGCAAAAAGAAGAAAGGTCGGGGGAGAGGGGGGTTAGATCGTCCAGCCCCCCCCCCCCCCCCAGCACCTACTCGTCAACGGTAAGGGGCCAGAACTCCCGGGTTTCCGTTGTCATTTCTTTTCTATTTTATCCTTCTGATATCGTTTAATTTTCTCTATCTGAAGATAAATCTTACGTTATGTTGTGATCTTAATAAAAGGCCACTCATAAAACTCATATTCAAACAAAGTGTGTTTCTAAAGCCCTAACTAGTAAGATCCCCATTTATAACTCGGGCCCAAAACCAGCTTCATGCCACCAAGATTTTACACAACCCTTGACATTTTGAAAGGTCACCCGTCGGTAAATTGTCATTGATCATTTCCTGCGCCGTTTGCAACGGAGGAACCCAGCTCTGAGTGATGGTGACTCATATCACTGTGTGTATTAACTTTGGTCGCTTCATATATCTAAAACGGCACAATCAAGAAAATGTGTAATGTATAAAGTGATAGGAACAGAAATAGGAACCCATCTCTGAGTGATGGTGACTCATATCACTGTGTGTATTTGTTAACTTTGGTCGCTTCATATATCTAAAACGGCACAATCAAGAAAATGTGTAATGTATAAAGTGATAGGAACAGAAATAGGAACCCAGCTCTGAGTGATGGTGACTCATATCACTGTGTGTATTTGTTAACTTTGGTCGCTTCATATATCTAAAACGGCACAATCAAGAAAATGTGTAATGTATAAAGTGATAGGAACAGAAATAGGAACCCAGCTCTGAGTGATGGTGACTCATATCACTGTGTGTATTTTATAACTTTGGTCGTTTCATATGCTATCATATGTCTAAAATGGCACAATCAAGAAAATTTTCTAATGTATTAAGTAATATGAATAGAAATAGTAATCTAGCTATGGGCGTTGGTGACATATCACTGTGGGTATTTCATAACTTTGGCCACTTCATATGCTATATCATAGGTTTGAACAACACAATCAAGATACTTCTTACAATATATAAAGGAATACAAATAGAAATAGGAATCCATCTTAGAGCATTGATGACTCATATCACTGTAAGTATCTTATAACTTAGGTCGCTTCATATGCTATCGTTAACTAAAGCAGCACAATGAAGAAAATTCTTAATCTAATCATACAGTATATCTATAACGGCACAATAAAGAAAATTCTTATTTCCAGGAAAGACTACAGGAAGATCACATAAACCTCCTAGTCTGAAAATTTCACAAGGGGGGGGGGGGGGGGGGGGGGGGGGGGAGAGACAAAAATCAGATTATCGTAAAACCCCACATTTAAGACGCACCATATTACTTTGGGTCAGTTTTCATGGTATTGTCCCACAACAGAAATTGTAACCAAGGTTGTCAATGTGTAATCCCCTAATTGCCGCGCGTTGAATTATCAGTTTTACGGTATTTAGATTAAGGAAGGTATCTCAGTTGAGGCAATTCTTTCCCAACGCCTAAAAATAAATGGGAAGAAATATCCTCCCTTACAGCCAAAAGCCACTTCTAAAGATAAAAAAAGGGTCCAATCTCGCGGGTTCTCGGTGCACGTGACCGTGAGTGTTTGTCTGCAGCATGGCCGCACGCCCCTTGCTGTGAAGTCTTTTGTCTGCAGGTTACACCAACGTACAACTTCACGTCATCTGACATAATGGGACAATAGGTACGACCGTTCCCTAGTGGAGGACCTGGTATGAGATGTGTGAATAAGGTAACAAACATCACACGTAAATTCAAACCAAAGCCTCCGGTAGGGGAAGCATACATGGGGATACAGATTAAAGGGGAGAAATAAATCATAAAAACTGTACTAAAAAATGAGGGTCGAAAAACGACATGTACAGGTTTAAGGAAATGGGCGCGTTTTGTCTTACAAGACTCCTGCAGTATTAACAATTTTTGGAAAAAACACATTTACAAGGTGTTTTATGTTCATGTTTTCGTTTTATCAGAATTCCAACAGACTGGGAATCGTATAACATTCTGACAGAGCTGGCTAACTTGAGACTGCTAAAATCACAATACCATGTTTTTCTGAATAAAAACTGTTGGCCAACGCTGATATTTTGGGGCAGAAAAATACGATAAAGAGAATATCAGGTAGGAGTGGCACAGGTCCCTTTAAGGGTTATGGAATTTACTATTTTACTGTTTGAAGAGCTGCTAGATCACAACATGACAGATCAGGATAACTGAATCTCTGGCCGGAGAGTGTCCCTTCCCCCCCTAGCACTACATTAAACACCACTCAGTCTGCGATTAGCTACTAGTGTTGGGATAGTGTTCTTAGCTATGCATGCTCCCACCTGTATTGGTTCTGACGCCTGCCGATGGGGTCGCCACTGTCTTGCCCCTCAGCTACCCCCCCCCCCCCCCCCCCCCCCCACAACTGTCTCCTCCCCCAACCCATTAACCCCTATCCACCAGTCACCCCCATCCCCACCCACCTCCTCCGCCACCCCTACCCCGGCAGGTGTTGACTTGCCCAAGTCTACTTTTTTTTTTTTTTTTTTTAATTTCAACATTACTTTTTTCATCGAGAACAGATGTTTATTGATTTATCAACCCTGCTCGTAAAGTTTTCACGTCAATTATTCAGTAATACATTCTCATATTTCTCATAATTTCCATTCCCTAAACCTAACAGGAAAAAAGGCTAATTTATTCCCATATGTATTACCGGAATAAAAGAATATAACGACTGATTTAACCCTGACTCATAATTTTGAAGGCTCTAAGCTCTTATATACCTAGGCTAAGCCTCATTCAAGTCACAGCTTAATCACCATTTAAGCCATGGCTTGAATAAGGGATCTAACGGTGTAGTTACAGAAAGAGAATTCTTGGTAATAAGACTTATTTCTCACAATTTATACATGAACTCAATTATCCATCAAACAGTGCGGTGTTTTGCAACTCTTGGTATGGGGATCTTAGGACTTAACTTCTTATACTTATAAAAACATGATGTTTGATTTTAGAACACCATTTAGAATCAAACAAACAGAAAAAGACAGGTCAGCCTAAAGAGAGTACTCTCCATTGAATAATGCTGTCGCATCTGTCATCGTTAAGTCTACTTCTGGTTTTTGAGTAAACTGTAAACGTGAAGATGTCCCCGTCACAATTTGTTAAATCTAAATGAATGTATTTGCAACTTTAAAAAAAACCACTTGTTCTGCATGAGCTTAAAACCATTTAAATGTTTCCTCTATGAATCTAGTTCAAAATTAGTATCCCAATCCTTATAGATGTTTATATACTATGGATAGATACTTTTATGGAACATTCCACATAATAACATTATACAATGTGATGAATGATAAGAATATCATTAGTTAACAGGCACATCTAATGTACCAGTCCTCAGTTTGATTAACAAATATCTCTGCTATATTCTTACACTGATGTTTTTGCATAGTCTGCAAGAACTAACTCTGCTATGTCGAGCGTAGGCACTGTACAATTTGATAAGTATTTTTTGCCAAACGTACAAACAGATTTCAATTGTGTTGTCTTCCTCCTCATTTTTACATGCAGGTGGGAGGTCCAAGACAACTGTAATTTGTTTTTGTTCTGGAAGAGCATCATGAAAATGTACATATTAAATTATTCACCGAGTTTGCTCTCGAACAGATTCCTATTAGTATTACCAGTTAGGTGTCTGTTTTTACAGCGACCTTGAACATGGGATACAGTTTGCATACTGCTGTTACATTCTTTACATAACCGATCTGCTCTAGACGTTTTTCAATAGTGTGGCGCTGGGCCTGAGGTTTTGGGTACAAGGCTCCTATGGAAGAGCCCACTGCGCAAACTAGTGAAAAAGGAGTATTTTCTTGCTAAAGCCCCTGTTGCCCAACAATGGCCAGATGTTTTCAAATAGGATATTATCAAATTTAGAATTTTGTAATGTAAAATTCGGCCAAAAAGTGATTAAGAAAATGTTTTCAAATAGCACGCCCCCCCCCCCCTTTTTTTTTTCAAAATCCTGGATCCGATGCTGTCAAGCCCGTGTATCTAGTCGGTATTCACTCTGTCACCTCGCTGATCTGATCTCAATATGAGAATCATCTCTGCCCTGTCGCTGCCACTTGGTCCGGCCCTCGGGACCCATGTGCAACAAGCGAAAAACGACGGACTATTTTTGGCCTGTCGCGCGTAGTAATCGTACAATGCCCGTGTATAACATAGGACCTACATACAGAGATGCCACTATATAATCATGAAAAATCCGGAAATTTGTGAAACCCAACATTCCAGATTTCAAGCAGGAAAATTTGAAAAGAAGAAAATGCCATGATATGTACATTCTGACAGTAAAAACAACTCTGATATACTCTATCTTATTGCCTGGTAACAAATAGTTTCAACATTGTAATAATTTCTGGTCATAATTACTGCCTTGAGAAAAATCGTCGTACAACAAAAAATCCGGAAATCCGGAAAAAGAAGGAAAAATGGCATCTCTGTACATAGCAGTCAGTTCTCAGGAGTTGAAAGACAATCTTTTCTGGTAGTAGGGTTCTCCGCAAACTGCAACAGTCAGGTATCTTCCTTGCCCTATCGGGCCTATGGACTGGACCATTCCCACATGAGGAATTTTATTCCTGCACCGGGTTAAGTTTATAAGGGCCATTCCCACATTACCCTTTTTCCAAAAAAGATAAGATAAAATATTGAATACCCACATATCTAAAAAGAAATGGTCCCTTAGAAATTTGTACAAGGAGGCTTTTGATACTTAACAAATTAAAAAGATATCTGATATCTGTATATGTAATGGTGACATATACCGCAGTAGGGAGTTTGGCACTGGGCGCGGCCATATTGTGTCACGTGGTACAATTAGATACTCCTCATTGGCTGGGAGGGTGGCTTGACCCCTGAAAACTATTGGCGCCAAAGGACCAGGCATGCGCAGACCTAAACTATATGTCGGAAGCTTAGACAAGCTACGACCAAAGAATTAATTGTATGTACATATCACCCTGTGAACATTGCTTGGTCTAAATACTTGTTTGAACTCAACTATTTCCAACGCTAATTGACACTGACACTATTGATTATGATAACAGAGTTATATTTATAGCATTGCATTCTGGTTATACTTATACTAGTTACGGCCTATGTACTTGAATGTCAAATGCAATTTATTTACTTGTGTCGATTATCATGTTAGTATAACAAATTTCACTTATACGGAAATCATCCTGTAAGATGAGTATAATGATCAATAAATGAAAAAAAAGAAGATCCCTGTACAGAGTAGAGTGCCCCCCCCCCCCCCTCCTAGACCCCCCCCCCCCCCCCCCCCCCCCGTGCGTTGAGTGTGTATTGTGTCGCCCGCCCCCAGGTATGCGAACAGCCGTGTGCACTGGGCCGTGACGGCTTCCTGTGTCAACGCTGAAACCCAATGCTCTCAGTCTCAGGGCTACCCTACGTACACCCCACACTCAGGCGTATATGGAAAAAAAGAGACTTGAAACGCAAGGGGAAAAAAAAAGATTGTCCAGACCCAGTGTCCGAAATTAAGGGTGCACCTTGCACCCGAGAGGCATGATTTTGCACCAGGGTGCACGATTTTTAAAAGTGTGTACCCGACAGGTGCCCTTATTTTTTATCTAATAAATAACCTTATATTACTGAGGGTGCACATAGAAGGCTCCTGGGTGCATGCTTTTGAAAGCCATGCACCTGGCGTGTGCATGGATTTAACCCTTAATTTCGGACACTGCAGACCCCTTAAACACAGAAGATTTAGTACAATTAAAAAAACAGTTTTAGAATATAATTTTAATATTTCAGATAAATGATGTAAGTCATTTTTACACAGACTATTTTACCAATGTTAGATAGTTTTTGTATGATCAATGAGCATGTATATTTGCTGGAGTCTAAATTCCCTTATTCTTAAACTCTGCAAATTTAGATAAAAATATATCTACTAAACGAGGTATGTTTACTGAAAATCGGCCACATAGGTGTGATTTAAACATTGTTTTCTTGCTTAGAAATATGTTTTTGTATTTCCCCTATTTTCCTGGTCTCTACTGTCATATTTAGTTATCAGTATTCTGGCTGCAATACGATCTAAACCCTCATCGCATTTTAGAAAAATAAAATAAAAATTGATAGGAACACCTATCCTTATGTATGAGGGATTTTTTTTTATATATTCTAGTTCAGTAAAAAAAAGGTGGCAACCGCTTGTGTAGTGTGAGCCGCATACAAAAATATGTAAATACACTTTTTCAAGCAGTCCTCGACACGCTTGTAACTGTGGAGCATGGACGTTTTTTACTGCTATCTATCCATGGAGATGGCAGTGCATATAAATGCCTTGCATGCGGCGATATTTGATATTTTAAATGGGAATAAAGGGGGGCAACGGGTGTTATATACACAGACAAAGGGGGCAACTGAGATTAGGGGGTTCTTGGTTTCAAAGTAGGATTGATTTTTTTTAACTGTCCCTTTAGATAATGTCTGATCTCAAGCTGAGTCTGACATGCCCATAATATATATGATTTAAAACTACTTTTACAAAATTTGGGACATTATTTATATCATAAATTGTTAAATGTTTGTCCATTTATGAAGGAAAAGGTCTATATATTTTATGATATAAGTGATTATGTTTGAATTCATCCTTATTCTGGGGTATATCTTTTAATATGGTCTCAAATTTACGTTATTCTTGTAATTGATTGTATTTTCATTATTTTAGGGCTTACATCTTAATGATATTCAGTGAATGTATAAGACCATCAGTGACACCAGTCCTTTCAATTTTCATTTTTTCACTTTCATTTAATTTAATATAGTAACAGATTAATTTGGGAAAGCAACGTAATAGAAATGTAGGCCGAAGTCCCAGAAAGCCTGGTTTCAGATTCCCAAGAACCAATGACGAGTTTAATATATAGAGAGACAGAACCGTCACGGTAGCTGATGATCCGTGGAAAAAGGTCTGTATAATCCTGCGCACAACTAAGTAATTCTTGGTACGACTGAGGGGATTTTCTATGTATTTTTCCCAGGATTTTCCCCTAGAAGATTTAGTATACTTTAATTCCCGGACTACAATGCTGAATCAGTAGGGGCTTTCGGAGATGAATCAGTGAAAAAAGGTATGAATCCAGTCGTTAAATCAATGGTAAATCAGTATGCCCAAAATATCTCAATGAACTAGGCAGTGTAATCAGTAGCCATTTCCGCATTAACTGATTAAGAAATGTCATCCCTGCTTTTTGTTCTACTCACCCGATCCCCCTCCAAAAAGAAGAGAAGATTTCATACAAGAAGAGATAAAAAAACAAGAAGCAAATGACTATCAAAGTTCCGATCGTTGGAACGATCGATGTTCGCCCTTAACATAACAATGGACATTTCATTGTGTTTGAAAGGTAATTGAACGAAATGTCAATATATCTAATGTATGTAATCTATAGCAATGGTGTCCCTCAATAAACTGAAGGCCTTCCTACAACCAGAAGGCAATATGGGCTATGAGCAGTGACCACCACCACCACCTGTCACACACAACTCAGGGAGGGGCTTAGGAAAGGGGCTCCTCCTCCTCCTACTAGTACCAGGTCACCTGCACCCACCCACCTGCAGGTGTCAGTGGAGGTCCTAATGTGGAGGGGTGAGGTTGATTGGCTCAAATACTGGTTATGTAACCGACTTCTGGCTTCTCAAACTGCACCCTCCCCTACCCCCACTCCTTGAACTGAGTTCAAGGAGTGGGGGTGGGGGAGGGTGCAATGGAGAGGCCTGCCCACTCAATTACACTTGATGCACACTAATTGTCCTTGCTTACAAATGCATGCCGGTGGACAAAGGCCTGTAGCTACTTGTATGCAAGATTGTGTAACTGGGCAATCAGATCAAAGCCCAAATACCTACAAAAGACATGACTGATTGAGTGAGCCCTTCCCATAAGCTACAATACTAAAAACTATAATTAAGGGCTCACAAAAACCATTCAAAACGAAAGAAACATTGACCAACTGGTGTTTTAAGTTAGGTCATTTCGCTGTACAGGAAATAAATCTACTTAAGGATGGTCTTATGAGTAGAGATATATCCTGGTATTGAAAGAATAGCACGTCGTCGGCTCAGTGGCCGATTGACATCAGCCTTTCACCGACATACCAGTTCTCACTGGCGGAACAACCAGCCTTAAATAAGTTTGTTTCCTGTCCACCGTCCGACCGAGGAAGTTTTTTTTCAGATTTTTTTTATTCCAGGTTTTTGATTTTGATTTTTACAAGAAAAATTCTAAATCTAAGTCCGGTCGTTCAGGTCGAATTAAGTATGTTTTATGATAATGTTCACCTACGTTTAAGAGACGTGACTATAAAGATATAACTGGTCACAGTTTATTTAATATTAACAAAACTTCTATTAATTATTACCCCCCCCCCCCCCGCCCCCACACCCACACAACCAAATGCGAATTTTCGCAGTCCAGACTGGCTATTTCATGGCTACCCATTGGACAGAAAACATTTTTTAAAGGGGGCCTTACGACACCAATGTGTAACTGTGAACTGATTCAGGAACCATGGGATCCTGGGCTCCGGCTCACCAAGAGGAAACACTGTTGACTGAATAACCTTAGCTGTGACTGCAACCTTAAGGTTTAACAAGCTAATCAATAACTGGTCTGTTCTAAGTATGATCAATAAATATCAAACATATATAGTAAATATTTTGATGAATATTAAGAATCTTTAAAAAAACAGCTTTCAACTTTCTAGTTTGCCCTTCTTCTTCCAGAAAAGGTAAAAAAAAAAAAAAGAGAGAGAGTACACATAATGCCGGACCTCACCTAGTTGGTATCCCCCAAGCCACACCCACTCTCCCACCCACCTAAGACTCCGTAACTATGGAGATTAAACTGATAGTGTAGGGTAGGGTAATCCCTGGTCAGATTAACGTGGATTTATCCTCCCACGGACTACTTGCCATAAGGTCCTGTGTTTATGCACACACATTGTTTTACCAATAATGATAAAAGCATACACAACGTTGAAGGATGTGACGTTTTGGTATTGATATTATGAATTGGACTGTTGACATTTACTGAGACTTGCTCCAGACCATCTAACATAATATTGTATAACCTGCGCAACTGTAACATATACGAAGAATCTAATCGGTTGAACTGGAAATACAATGAAAACTAGCAATAACTGCTTATTTGTACACCAGGAGATCAATAAAGTATCTACAAAAAAAAAACACAAAAAAAAAACGTATCCATACAAGAAGGGTGATATTAGAGTAAGGATATGGGAGATGATACGTACCCTACGAAGTGTGTAATACAACACAATCGTGTTTTTAATCAATATAAGGGCCCTGGATAAAGTATATATATACCCCCCTCAAAAAACAGCATTGATATTGTACACATCTCATACCATTTTCATGGTAAACATATTTAGTGGAAAACAGGTCCACGGACATCAATTATACAATACAGCTTACCCTTATGCTACTGGTTAACCAACCAACATTCACATTCACCATAATCTTTTGAAGGTGCTCTCTTTTTCAGTGACCTATCTTATCTATTGATATAGTGATGTATTTGTTCACACGAATAGAAGACGGAATTGATTCTTCAGACTTCTCGTGACGTCCTCTAAATAATGTCAGTTCAAGAACAGCCTCTCGCAAGAAAAAACATGTTGACGTGCACTGATATACGAATCAGATAAAGTGATTGTCTGCTAGATATGCATTAGACACTTGGGGATTTTCTTTTTTTTAAATGCGTGCATGTTCCTTTACGAGTCTAATGTGGATTTTAGCCCAAAAGGGGTTTGGTGTATGAAGTTTGTGAAAATAAGCTTGTAAGCAATTAATGAAAGGCTCCTATAAGCGACACATAGGGAGGAATCCACGTATAATTGTAGCTAATACATTTTGATATCTTTGGCCATGGTGTAATCCTACGACTTTCGGATTCCAATCTAACAATTATTTACATTGGTTTGGTCTTCATAAATTCTTTGTGTGCATCAGACGAATTCCCAATATTCAGATGGATCCATTAGCCAAAATGAGACGCATTAAATGCGTCTTATTTTGGCACATACTGGGCAGTACCCCTTTAAAATAAAAGTCAAGTCATCTGTTTAATAATAGGTCCAGGATATTCTCGAAGTTTCTATAGCGTGGTGACAATGAAATGCGTTTTAACACATTATTGTATTCCTGACAGGTAGTAGTGTTCTGGCCTTGTTTTACATTCTTTTCTATACACCTATCATAACCATTTTTTTTATGTTGATTCATTGACTTTGGTGTAACGATTTTTAATATGTATATTCTGAAAGCTTTATAATGACGAACACTTCTAAATGAGCGTATCGGTGATTTTAAATCAAATTGATGCCATCCTTTACTGGCCTTTACTTAAACAAGAGCCTCTGGCACCTGAATTCCAAAATTTGCCATTTGCCATTTGTAATATGAATATTATCTTTTAGCGGCCTGAAATTCTAATATGAATATAATCTTCCTATTAGTTTTTGCAAATACGATAATGTTAGAAAAAAAACAAAAAACTAATTCTATAAGGGATATATCCACTGTGAACTGTTAAGGCCATCTCTTTGATTATGAATTAACCAGTGGGTTAATTGCTCAGAAAAAGCACTAGCCCGACAGGGTTTTTACTGGTACCTCTATATGTTAAGGTCAAACCCTGAAAACCATATCAGTTTCAAGCAAGCCAATTGTACATGTCAGGTTTCATGGTGTAGCTCTACCGGTTTTCCCAACTAACCGCCCCCACCCCCTCACTCAGCTGAGAAGACTGAACAGTGAACAAGATAAGAAATGACAAGTAGAGACAAGCACTGCCCAAAGAGATGAGACTGTTTCCCGTAAATCAAGGCTAGTTGTTAAGATCGCTGGTGGACAGAGGAGAGAATATTCCCTTCTATGGTAAAGCCTACCGGCTGGCCTTGGGGGACGACTCTCTGTGGGGAGCTTATTTTAACCCTTCAGCCCCCCAATTTTACCAACAACGCGGAAATACATTTATCACTCAGCTAATAATAAACATTTGAGGTATATTACAAGGGGATAAATAACATACCTGCAGTTCGGTGGTGGATCCAGGGTAATTTCAGCCAGTTCCTTTTGGATTCTGGAAGAGAAGAGGAAAAAATATGTGTGCAATTGATTTTCTGCAGTTGGTCCACCCGGCGCTTACACCGCGCCGCCCCCCGAAGAACACATTCAACATGGCGAGTGGGAAACTAGACGACCTGACCTGTACTGCGAATATTCCGGAGCTGAATTCTCCCTAAATACCCGTAAATACTCCACACTTCGCACATCTACGGAAAGCTCATCACTACAGCTATTTGCACAATGTGGTTGATTTTGCATTGGAGACGATGTCTGGGAGTAAGAGCTCCGGGAAGCTTATATGCAAATGAGGCGACTCGGCGTTGTGTAGAGGGCCGGTTGGACATTTAATAATCGGGGGGAACGCGCCGCCGCAACCAGTGCCAAGTCGCCAACTATCAAAGCCTACCTCCTCGGAAATAACACAAAACAGAGTCATATATCCACAAGGTAATCCAGGGAAAAGTCCTGCACTATTTCCATCCGCATTTATTTACCTTCTGATGCTTGGGGTGGACGCTTTGACGGGAGTCAAACTTTTGGAGACAGGTTTCCGTTCCGGCGAATCGTCGGCCCTCCTCCGGTTGCTCCGACCACGACTGGTGCTAGGACTTCCACTCATTTTTCACCGAGTAATACTCCACGGAATCCAACGGGATTTCCTACACGTATTCCCTGGGGTTTGTGTCGTGAGTGTGTTGAATCTTGGAGAGATCGGTGGCGTTTGACCCGTACAATCTGTGATAAAAGTGGGAGCTTGCGAACAAAGACGTGGACGACGGTGCGCGAACCACTACCTCCACGCCGGGGGGGCACTTTTACCGAGGGGGGCGGCGCGGTGTCCGCGGGGAGGGGGGGGCACTCCACAACCACAAGTTTCGCGCCAAACATGTGCGCGCGGCGTATGCGCCCCTGACTTCATGTTGTGGAAGGATGGCTTTGTTTTCGGTTTGTTTACATTGGATAAGTGGTATTCCATAAAAATGTTCAAGCTGAAGGTGGAGGGGTGTGCTAAGGAGGAAGGGGGCACTCTAGAACAGAATCCTTAATTCTGCATGAGTCAAAGTTCAACTTCAATTCAGAGGATCGTGCTCTAGCCTGTATTATAGCCTGTATGCCTATTTTGTTCTTTACACTTGACAGGGGGTAGCGTATCTCTTTACGCTTTGGTTAGACCATGATTATGTTGTTTCTTTCTTCCTTTTTTTCAATTAATAAGATATCTAAAATCAGTGGTGCATGTTTGAATAGGCCTAAGCTTAGGGACCCTTCCATTCAGTACGTAGCCTATGCATCAAGGGGTGGGACGGTTGAAATTATTTTTTGAAAATGTGCTCACATTCCAGTAAAAATCCAATGCATACTCTAGCCCACGGCAGGGGGGGGGGGGGGGGGTCTGGGATTTTTTTTTGAAAATGAGCGTACGCACATCATGGAAGGTCCCTAGGTCCATGCAAGGTCTAGGCCCTTCAGATCATGGGCTACGTTTAGGCCTACGTTAAAAGAGAAGACTCTACATAGTCTAGGCCTTTTAGGTTACCTGGGAAATGAAGATATCTTCACTAAGTACCAACTACATGAAAAACTTACCCTGTAAGATGTGGCTCTGAATAAAAAAAATAATAAATAAAAAGATATTAGTCCTTGGTCATACATTTAAGTTTGAATCAATTATTCGGTCAGACAGCAAGCTCTCTGCTTTGCCTTTACTCAGACTCAGAATCTGCTTCATGCAGACATTCTTGTGGTCTTGGGCGGAGCAATAAAAATAGATTTATTCGTCTGCTATAGTCTATAGATCTATAGCGCGTTGTGGTTAGATAATACTAGTCTTTCTTTTGTGAGCGTATGGTTTTACATCAACATAATTTTGTGGACACGCATATAGACCCTTCATATACTAATATAGGCCTAGGCCTTGTATTGGTCTAGGCCTATACATGCACTTATGTTTGCTAATGAAACGTTGTCGAAGATATTGCATAGATCTACAGTAGGCTACCGCGAAATCAGTTACCTTTCCTACGATTTAATGTTTCAACAAACCTTCTGTCTACAGCCAAAAGATGAGGTGTAGATGGGGATCCTAATGTCGCATGTCGAATTTAAGAAATCATCATGTCGCATGTCACCCATGTCACTGTAACTTCCTTTTCCATGTTGATTCTAAGCACTTCCCATGTCACATGTCAAATGTGATAAATGGCCCAATGTCATGTCGTTAATTTTTCTGGTCATGTCACCAACGATAGTACAAAGTAGTGTAGCTAGGCCTATATCACTAAGCCTCATGTCGCATGTCGAATTTAAGAAATGGCCATATGTCACCCTGTCGATTTTAAGGGTCTTAATTAACCCATAAGAGATAGTAGCAGCCCCCATCCATGGTCGTGCGAAAATAAAATCTACGAATTTACGAAATCTTGCCGAATGTAATGAGATGGGTGGGTGCATGGTTAAGAGTAAATCAAAAGCATAATAATCCCAGATAATAAGGTATATTTCTTGGGCGGCAGAGTTTACAGCCAGGTGGACCATTGGTGTTAGCTTAATGTTAGCCCATACATGAAAGATTATCTTAAATCACGGAACAGCAAATCTCTGTAAAGGTTTTAAGCCTATTCATTTCTTGTACGGAGCTGAAGCGCCACTATACCTCACACTTCAGAATGAGGCGGGAGCAAGTCTATGTTGATAAGGACAAATTGTTGGCACGGCTTGATTTGATTAGACATGAAACAAATAGACTTTCAGGTAACTATTGGGACACCTATAGGTGACGGTTGGAGGTAAAGTTGTCCCTCTGTAGACCTTCAATGGGCAGACGTGGAGATATTCTCAATTAAATATTGCTGATCACCATGTGGTGATCATGACCTTGGGGCTATTACATAATCCTATAATGTGTTCCATGCAATTTGTCCAATCTACCACAGATATGCATGGGGTTTCCTGTGTTTCACTCTATCTCTATCTTTGTTTTTATATTTCTTACTATCTATCTATCTCCCTATCTATCTCCCTATCCATCTCTTTATATTTCTACATGCATATCTATGCATTTATAACTCATACATGTACATACATGTATATATACATGTATTATGTATGTAGAACTTAACCTTACCTGGGGGGGGGGGGGGGCGTCCCAGTGGTGCTGGGGTAGCTGCTCATTTCTTGATATGAAGGTTGAGGGCTCGAGCCTGAGCGTTGCTTAATTGGTGCTACTGGACATTCCCTCTGCATGTGCTCCAAACAGGGATATCAAAGTCCTGGTGTGTGATGCCCTTTCTTTGGGACACTGCACAAAAAAGAACTCTTCAAAAATAGTAGGGTAGCGATCCCAGTGGCGATTTTCTCCTATTTCATCTCATAGATACGATCATCCAAGACAGAATTGTCAAAGAATCTTGTTATCGTCATGACATGACCATAGATACTGATACTGCATTAAACACCAACAACCACCAACCTTTACATGTGGTGAGACCAGTAGGCTAGTGAGGCTGATGAAGGTAGTCGGCAAGTGAGACTAAAGTGAGCTAGGAGACTAATAAGCTAGTAAGACTCGAAGACTAGTGAGATAAGCAGCCTTGTGAAATGGACAGGCAAGTGTAACTAGTGGGCCAGTGAAATTAGTGGCCCAATGAGACTAGTGGGACTGGTACTGGAAGTTAGTGAGACTAGTAGGCTAGTGAATCTAGTAGGCAAGTAAAATCAATCTCAAGCAGGCTAGTGAAATGAGCAGGCCATTGGGACAAGTGGGACAGTGGGAATAGTGAGCCAGTAAGACTAGTGGACCCGTTAGCCTAGTGGGCCATTGGGAGTTATAATGAGACTAGTAGGCTAGTGAATCTACTAGGCCAGTAAAATCAATCTTATAGGTGAGCAATCTAGTCAGCTAGTAAGACTATTTGGCTAGAGAGACTAGTAGGCTAGTAAAGCTAGTAGGCTGGTGACAGGGGCGGATTGAGGGATTGTCAAAAGGCAGGATGTTCTAGTGTAGAATTTTATGCCAGACCCTCTGTTACTGAAAATTTTACATTAAAAAGATTTGGCCAGGGGGCACACCCCCTGCATGCGACCAGTAGGTTGGTGAGACCAGTTGTCCAGTGAGACTAGTGGACTAGTGAGTCCAGTAGGCTAGTGAGACTAGAGGGCCAGTAAATCTAGTAGATTAGCGGAACTACCAGGCTGGAGAGACTAGATGCCAAGTGAGACTAGTAGGTTAATTGAACTATAGTGAGCTGTTGAATCTATATAAGGCCAGGAAATCTAGTAGGCTAGATAGACTAGTAGGTTGGTGAGACTAGTTGGCAAGTGAGACTAATAGGTTACTGAGACTAGATGGCAAGTGAAGCTAGTTGGCTAGTGAGACTAATAGGCTATTGAGACTAGGGAACTTTTGAGACTAGTAGTCTAAAGAAAGTAGTTAACAAAAACATAAAAGGAAATGAAATGGCAATCTGTTGTGCATGCAGGGGGAGCAGAGTCATAGTCACGCTTGAAGTTTGTTATATATCTACATGAGAAATATATGTTATAATTATGATGTAACTGTACTACTCGCTTGGCATATGCGTGTCCATAATTGTCTATTAAATCAAAGATGACTTGGAGAGGTAATACAGGTATAATCAATAATTTATTAATAAAGGCTGACTCCCGGAGGAGATAATGTTATACAAATGGGAAATGGCAACTGTAGAACTAATATCATATATATTGAAATGGTACAAATGTAAAGTGTCACAATGTAAAGTATGACAACATAAGATATTACAAAATATAAAGGGTCACAACAAATGTGACAGTGGCAGTCTCTCTTAATAAAAGTCCTATCTAGGCAGATAAGGTTGTAGTCTAACAGCAGCAATAAATCAAATAGGGTCTCACCAAAAGTCAGGCAAACTGTAGCACATACCACTGGTACAGGGTCTGTAGGCAGGAGCAGGGATAGGGACTGGGGAGCCTACACAGTCAGCAGAAGGCAGAGCTTATTCCAGGTTAAAGTCTGCAGTGGTGGGTGTAGGTCCCAATAGTCCCTACCCTGAAGGTGGTCCAGGGTGAACTGATTTGACCAGTGACCCACTGCTCCTTTTCTACCCTCCTGGCTAGGGCTTGAACACCTTTGGTAAATGTGCCCCCGAAGGCTTTAACACCTTTGAGAAATGTGCCCCCAAAATGCAATCACAGTGTTTTCACACCTCTGAGTGTGTATCACAAAGAAGAAAGCTCAGGGCTAATATGCTTTGACACTAATTAAAAACCTTGTACAATAATTCCATACAATGTCAAAGTATTTCATATTATAATAATGTTTTTGATACTTATACAATTAATCTTTTCATATATATTTCATATATCATTCCTATAAAACATTTTTGTCCTTTGAATTCATATAATTCCAACATAACACTTCCCTTTGGAGAATAAGCATTACCACTATGCTTGCTAACATAATATGGCTCATGCTAAATATTTATACAAATGTTGGATTATATACAACACATAAAAATCAGATAGTTAACGTACCATAGAAATATTAATACAGTTCATTGGAATCTTATTTACATTCATGTAATCAAGAGCATACAATACAAGTCCTACATATCAAGTCATGCATCAAATCTATTAGCTGGGGGTAGCAAAAATAGAAGTGATTCTTTCAGAATATCATCAGTGACTGGGGAGCGATCACCATTGATACCCTTATACTTTACATGTGAAAAAGCTAAAACAAAACATCATAGAAATTATATTGCTCAACAGGATCCAGGTCCACTTCCTGTCCGAGGCAGGCTCACTTGTTCTTCTGCACTGCAAGACTAATGGCAACAGGTTAACAAGATATAAAGGTCATCACACACACATAATACAGAGAGATACATCAGCTGATCACAATATGTATATTCTGTTAGCATATTTCTATAACCAGATCAAGTACCCATTCAGTATCGCAGACTATATTCAATCTATCTCAACCTTGAGCTTCATCTTCTCACGCAACTAACTCTTCAACCAACTTGACTTCCTATCAAGTACACACAAAACGCGTCGCTTCTTTCTATACCATCTTCAATAACTCAAACTACAAAACGCTTCACTCCTGTTTTGTAATGTTAATTGGGTTTGAAAAAGTAACAGATACAACTACCCAGACTGGTCTGCACAAACATTCTCATAAGATGTAGGCCAGATAAGGTCTTTAGAATTTGTACTGTTAAGTTAAATTAGAGTAAATGGACACTGTAAAGGATGATATATTACTTAATCAGTATACAGAAAATATGTCAAAGACCTAAAAAAATGTGAAAGGTCTAATATAATTCTGCACCAACCCATATATACATACCTTAGACAGAGATTCATATCTAATTTGGTGTCAAAGTTATGTGAACCAATAGTTTCAGGTTCAATGGTCATAAGTTAGGAAAAATGATTTGCACCACTTTGTCTGAATCAAGAAGACCATTAAATGGAACTTACATAAAGCTCAACATTATCATCTGATCTAAAAGTCTCATACCTAGAAGCTCAAAACTATAACCTATATTGACTAGGCAAGATTATAGGAACTCTAGCATAATGTGAAATGGTCACTTATGACTGGGTTGCTATAAGCACCATTTGAACACATAAGAAAAATACACATAGGTTACTTAGCTGGCTTGCTAAACAACTCAAATACTAATGCTAACGTAGTAGACTACCCATTAAATATCATACGATAAATTTCTGGCTAGATACATTTAAAACAAAGCTTTCGTTTTATTAATCACTGTAGTTATTAAAGACTGTAGTTGCCTCAAGGCTGGAACCTCACGTATCCTACCATGAATTTCAGATGTAACAAATTTGTCAATAGCAGCCTGATTAAAATGAGTGCTAGGCAACCACATCTTATCCTTATCATGGAAATGAACAAGGTATTGGACATCTTGTCCTCTTGGCTTGCGAACATCCGTTACCTTCTTGATAAGATGGAAACTATTTTCTGTTGGATCATCATGTAATATCTTCACAGCTTTTGGAGGCTCAGTATTTTGATCACTATCAGAATTCAAAGAGTCATGTTCCACCAGTTCTTCGCTTATGACAACACGTGATGGATTTAGAGGAATTTCCTGGCTCTCTGAGTTTTGAGCTGGTGTAGTCTCGTCTTCTTCAACAAGTACAGGATCTGCTTGTGTATTGTCTAGGGTCGCTGTGTCTTGTGCGGGCATCGTCTCATCGTCTACATTATCATTGTTTCCAGCACGTGGTTGAGGTACTGGCTCTAGTACCTCAAAACTGTCCAAAGGTAGGTCACCTTCCTCCAATTCTTCAGGATCCTCTATCTCATCTCCTGGTGGTTGCCATCGTTTATTCACCTCTTCTCGTGACATCCCTCTTTTCAAACGCATGATATTCACTGGTCTGTTGATGAACTTTCCTGTATGAGTGTGCCTGAGAAAAACAGTTGTTTCAGTGTGATATCTGACAATGGCATAGGGACCATGAAAAACACGCGCCAACTTCAACTTCGTCTTTGGATCTTTGATTCGTGGCCAATACAGCCAACAAATATCTCCTTCTTTCAGGCCTGGATCATAGGCAGTCTTGTCATACCTTTCTTTCATCTGTGCATGTACCTTGCGCATATGCTCAGCAGCATACTGGCTTGCCTTTTCTTGTGTCTGAAGGATCTTTGCAAAGTGATCTGAGACTGTCTTGCCAACATCAAGGTCTGCTTTTACTTGCAGTTCAGTTGGAAACAGTGGATCACAACCATGAATCAGCATGTGTGGGCTATGTTGTGTTGAATAAGATGGTGTTGTATTCACACTAAACATCAATGCGTTGAGATGCTCATCCCAGTCTGTCTGATTCTCAGAGATATAGTTCCTTAGGACTCCCAGTATGGTCCGGTTCTGACGTTCAACAACACCCGATGTCATGGGGTGTGCTACTGATGTAAAAGACTGGATGATCCCAAAAGCTGCACACAGCTGTTCAAAATGCTTACTTGCAAAAGCTTTGCCATTGTCCATCACAATACGTCTTGGGGCACCAAATCGACAGATGACTTTATCATAGAAATGACGAGCGACAGTGGCTGCTGTAAGATCTGGCAATGCCATACAGATAGTGTAGCGTGAATAATAATCAACAACCACAACTATGTGTGAGTTGCCTTTTGTAGTCTGTGGCAACCGTTCCAATGCATCCAAATTTACAACGCTCCATGCATGAGGTGCTGGATCACGTAAGACGAGACAAGGTTTGATTGGTCGTGTCATCCTCTTTGTTTGAGCACATGTTTCACAAGACAAGGCATAGTCAACAACATCTTTCGTGAGATTAGGCCAGAAATATCGACTTCGCATGACACCTAACATTTTGTTAGCTCCAAGATGTCCTCCCAAAGAAGAATCATGATGTGCATGCAACACTACTGGTTGCAGAGTCAAAGGGACAACTACTTGTACTACCGTGTCAGATTTAGGTCCTACTCCCGTTTGTATATGATACAGAATATCTTTGACTATGGCATACTGTGACTCCCTCAATACAATGAGTTTTGCCATTTTGATGTCCTCAGGTAGTTCTCCTGCAGTTATGAACGCTATTATCCCTTTACAAAACACATCTTCATTTTGTTCCTTCACCATGGCTTCTCGGGAGATCCCTATCTCTGGGAATGTGTCTGCCTCCTGTGTGACTAACCTTGCCATGTATCTATTTCTCTTCACATTGTTTGGTCTTGCTTTTGCTGTTTCTATTTCACTAACTGAAATTTCCTCTGGTTCAACAGGCAAAATGTGAACTACTGGATGCAAATCAAAATGCACTCTGTCGATTCCCTCAGTTTTTCTCCTTCTCCTTCTTTCTCGCTTTGGAGTGCGAGGTTCCGTGGCCAGTGGAGCAGTTTGCACCTCATCAATTCCAATGGTAGTTAGCTCTGGAAATACATCTGTAACACCCTCATTCGGAGCAGCTTCCGTTTCATCTCCTAAACGAGACAGGGCATCGCTCACAACATTGCTTGTTCCTTTCACATGCATTACTCTAAATTGGAACTGCCTCAAATCAGCAGCCCATCTTATCTGTCGTGGTGTTAGCTTACTTCTTGGATTAAGGATGTACTTCAATGGAGCATGGTCGGTTTGGATCAGAAACTCTCTTCCTTCCAGATATACTCGCCAATGAAGACAGGCATGAACAATAGCAGCTAACTCTCGATCCAAAGTGCTGTAGTTTCTCTGAGCACTGTTGAGTAACTTGGCCGTGTATGCTACTGGCCGAAGATTACCATCTTTGTCTTTCTGGCTAAGGATTCCACCTATCCCTACATTACTGGCATCTGTCGTCACAATGAACTCTTCAGAGAAATTTGGGTAGATAAGCAAGGTCTCTGAAGTCAGTGCCTGCTTCAAGTCATCAAAGGTATTTTGATGATCTTCGGTCCATGTCCATTCCACATTCTTCTTGGTCAAAGTGTACAGTACTCGAGCTCGAGTAGCATAATTAGGGATAAATTTCCGATAAAATCCTGTCATCCCTAAGAAGCGTCTTATCTGAGTTCGAGTTTTGGGAGGTTTAATCGTATGGATAACCTCAACCTTCTTCGGATTTGGCTTGATCCCTTCATGATTGAGAATGTGACCCAGAAATGGGACTTCAGGCGCAGCCACAATACACTTGTTAGGTTTCAGTTTTAGTCCGGCTGCTGAGATTCTAGATAAAACCTCCCCAAGATCTTTCAAGTGCTGGTCAAAGGTCGGTGAGAAGACCACTATATCATCTATATAGCAGATACAGTTCTTGAATTGCAATCCCTGCAAGACAAGATCAACTACCATCTGACAAGACCGAGCACTGTTCTTCAGTCCCATGCTTAACCTTTTATAGGCAAACTTGCCAAAAGGTGTGAGAAATGCAGTCAATTCCTTGCTTTTCTCAGAAATGGGAATCTGATGAAATGCCATCATAAGATCGAGAGCAGTGATGTAGTTTGGCTGAACTTGTCCTACTGCATCCAGCACATCATCAATCCGTGGGATGGCCAAATATTCAGGCACTGTAACCTCATTAAGCTTTCTGTAGTCACACACTAAACGAAATCCACCAGAGCTTTTGGTCAACAGAAAACAAGGACTTGCCCATGAACCAGTATAAATCGGCTCAAGAATGTCCAAATCCACTTGCTTCTGGACCTCCTTCTCTAGGTTATCTCTCATCATAGGTGACATACGGAAAGGCATCTGCTGGACTGGTTTAGCATTTGGCATCAGCTCAATCTCATGTTCAATTAAGTCGGTGCATCCTACCTTACCATCAGGGCCTACAAACGCATCACAGTGAGCCATGAGAAGAGCGTCCATTCTCTCCCTCTGCTCCATAGTCAACTGTGAGTGTGAGTAGTCAACCTCAGGTAAGAACTTCTTTGTCTGTTCAACCAAACCTACACCTTTATTGGGTGTAGAGGAATCAGACTCAGCAACACTAGATAATCGCGTACATTCAGACGGGCCAAGGGGTCGGGCTGTTCCAAGGGCCTCCCCCCTTTTGATCATCACTTTATGATCCGAAACATTGGCAAATCTGACTGGTATGGTATGATTGCTTACCTTTACACAACACCGTGCAGTCCATACCTCAGGCTGCTTCGCCAGCCTAAAACCCACATAATTCAGAAAAGACCCTTCTTCTGCTAAAGAGTCCACTTTCTGACTGCACAACATCTCAGTATGTGGAGGCAATTCAATATCTCTATCAGCACGGATAGTATACTCCTTTATAGACACGACATCCTCAGGGATGTACACAATATTCATACCATACTTTCTCAGAAAATCTCTTCCAATAACAGCATTATGCTTTAAACCTGGAACAACATGGAAAACTACACGATATGTTTCATCATCTATACGTAAATCTGTTTCAATATCACAATGAACATTTGCAGTGTTCCCCCCTGCAAATGCCACAAACACATGAGATGGTTTCTCAATAAGATTCTGCAAACCTGGTTTGATCTGTTCATAGAAATCATAACTCATACAACAATGATCAGCACCCGTATCTATCAGCATTCGTGTACACTGAGAACCAATACATCCCGTCACACAGTTATCATCAGTCAGCAAGTGAGAAGACATGTAAGCCTTACCTCCGGCCTTTTGTTTCGTCGTCTGTTGGTTGCACACCGCTGCGATGTCAGCCCAAGTTGATGATGATGTCCCAGATGACTGATGGTTGGTCACCTTAAGATGCCCCGTGGTAGACATTGGCAAGGACCTGTTGCTGTCGCCAGTTGTTGTTGATGCATCGGTAGATCGAACATCAGCTGTAGATGTAGTTGATAGGCGATGACGACCCTCACGCGCTGTCTCACTTACGTAGCGAGACGCTGAAGGTGACAGATGGGATGAGCTGGTACCATGATTAGAAGTCCTGCTAAGATGTGAAGGCTTGGGTTGGTAGGAGGTATGATCACATGCACACCCCCTACTAAGCTGATTACTTTGAGTTCTTGAAGGTGTCTGGGCATACCCAGATCCAATATCCTGTTGACATGTCCATGTCGGCTTCAGATTTTCCTCCCTATTCTCCCCATCATAGGAAGGATAATCTAGTTTTTTCGGTTGCTGTTACTGGATGGTGACTGGCTCCGCCACCTACGACCACTGCTGTATGATCGTGACTGTTCTTGATCATGATCAAAGCGATCTTTCCTCGCACTACGTCCATTATTCAGGGTACAGTCTCTGGCAATGTGATTTTCACCCTGACACTTGAAACAGATAATAACCTTTCTGTTCCGATCACTATCTGACCATCCTCTATTGTCTCTTTCGGCTACCTCCATTGATCGGACCTTTTCATCTAAAGCTTGGATCCCACTACACACAACTTTCAGTGAATCCTGAAACATCCGTGTGATCTCATGCAGATCAGAATTATCTTTACTGCCCTTTGTAGGAGATACAGAGTTTACAGAAGAAACCTGTGCAGGCCTGTCTGCTAGTTTCTTTTCTAATAAAGCATCCACTTCAGCCATTGTCATTCCCCTATCACACAGTACATATTCTGCGTCAAGAGCAGCACACATTGCGTCCTCCATCGTGGTAGGATTCTTCTTTAATATTTCCACTCTATATTGTGGAGTCACAGCATCTAAAAAGCGTGAGAGCTTCTCAGAGGGTGACAGCTTAAGCTTACGGTAAGCTGTGGATGCTAAGTCTACGAAGTCTGAGATATTTTCATGTGGTTTCATCTTCACTGTTGTCAGCAAATCACGTTGAGTAGGGGAAATCCTGTCAAAGTGTGCTGTGAATCTCTCTTTAACAATGTCCCAACTGTCCACCTTGCACATATCATAGTTGACATACCATGCTTTGGCCTTGCCAACTAGATAGCTACTAAACATCCTGCGCTTTGCCTCTGACCTTGTAGGTTCAACCCATGACATGTACTCGTCATATTCAACCAGCCAAGTCTCAGGATCTTCTGAGGATGATCCTGAAAAATTTGCTGGCCTCTTGGCTATGAAGTCATTTCTGGGTTGTAACACTACGTCCTGAGTACCCACTAATCGATGCACATCACCAAGTGCTGTCAAAAGCTCCTGCTGCTGTTTCTGACTAGACTCACTCAACCTTTTCTCCAAATCTGCCAACAACTGATCCATTTTGAATTTTGATAATTTTGACAATTTTGACAATTTCTTATTCAGCCTTATGCCCGAAGGTTCAACCACCAGCAATGTTATAATTATGATGTAACTGTACTACTCGCTTGGCATATGCGTGTCCATAATTGTCTATTAAATCAAAGATGACTTGGAGAGGTAATACAGGTATAATCAATAATTTATTAATAAAGGCTGACTCCCGGAGGAGATAATGTTATACAAATGGGAAATGGCAACTGTAGAACTAATATCATATATATTGAAATGGTACAAATGTAAAGTGTCACAATGTAAAGTATGACAACATAAGATATTACAAAATATAAAGGGTCACAACAAATGTGACAGTGGCAGTCTCTCTTAATAAAAGTCCTATCTAGGCAGATAAGGTTGTAGTCTAACAGCAGCAATAAATCAAATAGGGTCTCACCAAAAGTCAGGCAAACTGTAGCACATACCACTGGTACAGGGTCTGTAGGCAGGAGCAGGGATAGGGACTGGGGAGCCTACACAGTCAGCAGAAGGCAGAGCTTATTCCAGGTTAAAGTCTGCAGTGGTGGGTGTAGGTCCCAATAGTCCCTACCCTGAAGGTGGTCCAGGGTGAACTGATTTGACCAGTGACCCACTGCTCCTTTTCTACCCTCCTGGCTAGGGCTTGAACACCTTTGGTAAATGTGCCCCCGAAGGCTTTAACACCTTTGAGAAATGTGCCCCCAAAATGCAATCACAGTGTTTTCACACCTCTGAGTGTGTATCACAAAGAAGAAAGCTCAGGGCTAATATGCTTTGACACTAATTAAAAACCTTGTACAATAATTCCATACAATGTCAAAGTATTTCATATTATAATAATGTTTTTGATACTTATACAATTAATCTTTTCATATATATTTCATATATCATTCCTATAAAACATTTTTGTCCTTTGAATTCATATAATTCCAACATATACATAAAAACTTATGCCGGTTGGGTCGCAACAGGTTCTACGGTGTGATATCAACTGAGAATAGAAATGAGCCTTTCATGAATGAACCGACACTTAATTGAATAGTCTAGCGTGAAGTGTATTAACCATTAACAATTATTATTATTATTCTGACGCACCGGAGCCTGTAACTTACATTTGTGTGTATTTTAATTGCCCTAGACACCTAAAGTCTACATGGCGAAATGACTGTTTTAGGCACTAGAGACATTGAAAGTGGGCCTTTCTTGTATTTGACAGGGTGACAGGGACATTTCTTAAATATGACATGTGACGTTGGGACCCCCCATGAAGGGTCCCAGTTTAGGTGTTCACCAAAAGAGGGTTTGGGGCTGTCAGTACTTCTGAACGCCCCTCCGGGCTCACCCCCTCGGATATGCCCCTGGTGTATGTAGAAAATTGTCTGTTTATGCATTGGATTATACATGTAAGTGAATGGAAGAGGAATTTTCTCATTACAGGTAATACAATAGCTTTATAGTAATATAAAGACAAGCTTTTGAGGATTTATCCCATTGCTTTCTATACTGACCTAATAAGACCATAATTAACCATAGCTTAATCGACAAGAATAACAGTGTCTGTCTTAACCGGCAGGTAGAGGAATTTAAAAAGTACAAATAGTATTGCACTAGTCCTCTCTTTATCAACACAAAATATTGACAGGACTTGGCAAGTCTAGCCACTCATTGAAGTTGGCCTAAAGAGCATCATTGTATTCAGATAAAGAAGTGTGTCACGTGATCGCCTTTAGTACGCGGTTTCCCCGTCGGGCGGCGCTGGCGGTCGCTGCGCTGGGACCCGGCTTGTAGTAGTCAGAAGGATGACCGGCGGGAGGAAACCAGCGAAAGTCTAACATGGTGGTTATGAGGGGGGATGGGGGAGGGGTAGGGGAGGGGTGGGGAGGGGGAAGCAGGGGGGGAGGGGTCGGGAGGTAGGGGCAGAGGCTGAGAGGGGTGTTGGAGGGGCGGGAGGGAGGAGGCATTACGTGCATTCCCCATAGGAGCCTTATTTAATAAGCAAACAATGTCTTTATGGTATTTGATTAAGGTTGAAGCTATGATCAGGAATGTAAAAAAAAACTATACCTAATACACAGAGCACTGACTTCATGATTCTCTGGCATGCTTATCTTTTATCTTTAAAATTTCATCTAAATGAAATACGATCTTAATTCACAGTCTATACTGTCAGAACCCTGGCATCCAATAACCTGCCGGAGAAGAAATAATTTAGGACTTTGACTCGTTTATCCCTATAAGTTTAGGTGTGGCTTGTCCTCCCCCAACACCAATATTTACCAAATCCATTACATAAAACACGATCATAATGATAATTTCCTTTATTGCACACACCGTACAACTAGATTTGATAATTAAAAGCAATATCAAAGATTGGCTCTAACTCCAAAGATATGCAATAACAATGCAATATATTATTATGAAACACTTGACATGAGTTAACATTAAATATTTTTATTGAATCAAAGCTACACCACAAACAAGTTGTGCTCTTCCAATAGCTGCTTTAGAGTTGAACATGTAAAATGAAAATATGAGGTATGCCTTTGATTAGTGTATAACACTGCTAATGAATGTCCTATTACACTACACGACTTGAACTGCGATATCGGTGCGATATGAGGATATTGCAGAAGTCATACACAGGAGCAATATTATTGTTTACAATTAGCAATTTGGATGATTTTACACATGCATAACAATGAATTATCTATTATGTATGACTACTCCGTAACATCGCCATAATGCAGCTAATGTTCTGCAGTGTAACCTAGCAGTATTACGTGACCTCCAAACATCGAGTGGAGCATCATGAACGGAAACAATGCATTGGTGAAGCTATCATGGCGCAAACACGCAAGTACGTACAGTCAATCTTCAAAATATTAAATAATTCCATTATGAAATATGGCAAAAACTGCAATTGGGTGGACTTAGTGTTAGTAAAATGTATTGTATAATCATACCAATAACCCTGCAATGATACCCCCCCCCCCCAAATAACCAATCTGAATATCAGAACACAAGTCACATCTTCTTTATTAATTAAGCCAGCAGCTTTCACTGTTTCAGTTATCGCAAGCCATCACATCTCCAAGGAGAACTGAAAATGATAAGTTTTTCGATGAATGGACTGAGATTTCATTGTTAAAAGATGATTGTAAGAAATGAGTTCTTTAAATTCCTAAATTTGTTCGCAGATGTTTTATATGGACAGATATGGCTTTTAATTAGCTATTTAAAGCTATAATTAGATCTGTAATGTATCTTAGGAGATGGAATAATGAAAATTTATGAGTATATTAGCACAACCATGGTTTTAAAAACTTCTGTTTGTCTATCCATAATCATACACATATCATGCCATTGTTCCTCGTGGGTCCGTCGAGTCAGGAATCATGAAATATTGAAGATGCATATGTAATGCTTTGCTATAAACTGACCATCAAAAGTTGACAAATATATTCTACCAATAATGCTCGAAATATTGCCAAAACTGCTCAGAATATTCCCAAGGAAACAGGCAAAGAATACTATTTCTTATGTATTCCTTATTGACATAGATGCCTATAGAAAGAGACCATTTCATTGTGCTCAGTTTGTCGTCATATGTACCCTCCCCTCGAGGTATGTACGTGACGCCTCCCCCCCCCACCCCCACCACACACCTGCACCACTGGGGGAAGGGGGGGGGGGGGGGGGCTTAACGAACCGTGACCAACCTGGGACTCTGCATTCTGCAACACGACGTTCTCTGTACGGAGAAAGTGTTCTCACAGTCTATTTCTCAGCGCAGGATGACTTAGTCACTGATACATGTACATGGATACCCCCTTCAACACTTTTATACGTGAAGAACACTGCCATCCTTTGCAAATCTAATTCTTAAGATCTTGCATGACTACTGTCATTCCTCAAAATTGATATGACATATCTATACTCCAAAACATATTATTCTAAATATATTTATGCGGGAACTAGTATAAAATTATACAAAACATATTCAAAATTAACAAGTATTAAACTATAACCATAAAGTAGTATCTAACTACCCTCACAGGGTCCAGATGGAGCCACCTTCCACCTGGAGCCTGACCAACCAATCAGGGCCCTGGAGGCCCTAGCAGAGGGAACTTTGAATGCTCCACTCTAGGCAGTGGGAGTCTGGACACCAAGGTGAACACATGTGACCCACCTAGGGGAAGGGATGCTCCAGGCGGAAATTCAACATTTTAGAGGACGCAATAAGCTTTCTAATGATACCAAAATTGTGAAATTGTGTTGATTATTAAAGAAGTTACAGCTAATAGAACATAGGAACGTCAATGTTCCTGAAAATGACAACAACATGAATTATTCAGTATTTACTGAATTATTTGATAACAAAAAGTAATTCTTAAAAAACATTAATGGCTGTTTATAAAATACTATTGTGATCATAACTCTTGATCTAAAAATGGTATTGTTTATCTGTTTGAAGTGGTCATATTTTCAAGTTATATTTTTTAACTCGATGTCATATTTTTTTTTAATAAATCAATATATTATTGTCTCCAGGGCAACCAAATGACTATTGTTTGGTAAAATTTGGGAATAAAACGTTCCAATGACATTCCAAATAAGGATATTTTGGAATGAAATAGAATCTTTTGAGTAGGTCAGCTAAATTGTACACAAAAAGTTAGCCAAAGACTAATATAAGTGAGCACTAAATCTGCGCGGACTCCCAAGAACTTGCAGTATCTCTTCATTGATAATTAAGTAAATGTGAATGGCAGTTTTGATATTCCGGAAGTACAAATGTTGATTATATAAAAACTTACAAATCAAGGAGATGACATAGGCCTATACACAGGCATGGCTGTTATGTGGTGTTCTGGAGCTATGCTGAACGTATTGATATTCGCATTGTACATATGTTTGAGTATCTTATCCACAAACATATGCATGATTGAATGATGAAAATATCCTTCATCATGTCACCAACAGTTCTCTCCTCCTTCATGAGCGAAAATAATCTACTGTTACAGTAATTACTATTTGTCGCATGTGCATCTCCAATCAATTAGACATGCAGGATGTCTCCTAATTAGTCCATAGGTGTAAACCTGACATGGTTCTGACAACATGTTACAATGTATCAATACTTCATGTAGCTGTATAATAACCAGTAAGGGTCTTAGGTCAGGCAATCACAGAAACCTGCAGCTGAACTACATTGTTTATTATGATCAGATGTTATTTATGAAACCACCTTAAAAACCATGATTTTGTCCACTTCTTAAAAAGAAAATCTGTAAAATACATAACAATAAATGATACTTTTTGGCGGCCCGCAGTTTTCGTGTAATTTGGTTTGAAAAATATCCCCCAAAATATATAGACCTTTTTCTTAAATCCATTTAAATAGATTACAAGTGTAGACTTTGGCCCAAAACGTATCGAACAATATGGGGGAGGGGGGCATATGATATATGTATTACGTTATAAATCAGTGATTTACAAAACAATAAATAATAGTGCATGGCAGCCCGCAGTTTTGCATGCAGTGGCGGGGCAGGTGCAAGTCTACTGTCAACCTGCATCCCCTGAAATCACCGAGGCGTGCGTGAGGGGCCAAGGGGCGAGTGCACTCTGCTCTTTTCTTAGCGGGGGTGACGGCGGTTAATAAGTGGGTGGACCGTCGGTGTGACGGACATAATTACCGGTCTTCACAATGGACTAGCGCGCTCTCTTAACTCTATAGGTGCATTGCAAATACGGGCGTTTTCCCTGGAAATCTGTGTGGCACTGTGGAATAGTTGCAGACTGAAGTAAGTTTTATTCTATATAGCAGATATGTCAGTTACAGAGAAAAGATACTATGGGCGGAATATGGTAGAAAAATTATTACGGGGGGTAAGAGAGGGATAAGAGGTAAGAACATATACAACATATATAAATAAACGTTCACAGATGAAAAAATATGACAAATTCTCAGTTTAAAATCACAGCTATCCCATTTATAATGGGTCATCTTCGTGGGGGGTCTTCAGAAGTCACGAGGGTGTTAACAAACATTATACAGGACTCGACATATCGGGTCCAAGGACGCCCAGGACTACCAGAAAAAGGTGCCGGCCAACTAAATCAAACGGGCTAGTTGACCGGCAGACAACCACGTATTGCACTTGCTGCTCAAAATGTTTTAAAAGGTTGTAATACCGAATTTATCTATTTCGGCTTTTATATAATTCTAGGAGTTTTAATTGTGTAGTATACCTGGCTTAGGGCCTAAGCAAAACCTCCAGCTAACTAATCTTACACTTAAAAACTACTGACTTAAAACTGCTATTGCAAACATGCATGAGTATTTAATTCGACATTAAAATAAGAAGGAATATGAAGAGAATGGTTATGGAAAAGTAGCGTTACCATAGAGATGTTTCGGGTTATTTGAAACCCTCACCCACATCTTTAAGCCCATATTCAATTACAACACGCCGATTTTATACTGCTCATTTGAAAGCCTGTACTCCACATACCGAAAGTATACGCCGCCAACATTGGCTGTTTCCATGGTGATACGTTCGGCGCACTTTCACTGAAAGTGTGACGATAAAGCAGGCTGCCGATTTACACCTGTAAAATCGGCTGCCTATAAAATTTAATCAGAAGGAAATATTCAGCTACATATTGGTAAATGTTATCAACAATACCACCGATTATACATATTGGCATCTGCAAAAGTCTATCCGCAGCAATTCGCTCATTCAATTTCGGTTTTTGTATAAATACGGGCTTAAAGATAAGCAGTATAGAAATTAAGCTTACAAATTAACATATCTTAATTATGTATCATTAGAGTAGTAGTAGTAGTAGTAGTAGTAACTTTTATTGACAGAATCAGGAAGTCAAAACTGACTTATGTGTCATTAGAAAGGTTTTATAATTCTCATGTGAATGGTATACAGGATGCATGGTTTCATGAAAGCGGGTATGAGGATCATTGTATGAACCGAGAACCCCTGTCAATGCCTTATGATGTGATATAATCAACCCCGGGTAAAACTGTTCCACATGCAACATTGAATACTGAAATACTGAAAATCAACTCCGAGATTCAACTATGTGGACGGGCCCTGAACATGGGATTAAAAAAGACCCCTGCCATGCACATATACATAAAAATACATTATATTATGTGTGTGAATGTTTATATATATTATATATAGGCCTATATATGGGCCTATACCATAATTATATACTATATGCATCATATATCATGTATCATGTATGATTTGCATCCACACACAGGTATCCCGCAGGTATCTTACCTGTTGGAGAGAATACACAACATTCCACCTTTAAAAACATTGCTTCCTTTTATCTCCTAAACGTAATGTACCTAATACACAGCTGTCCATACACTATATTGCCTTAAATAACGTTTTCCTCTTGTTTTTATGGAAATTGATATTGACAAAGTCAACCCTATTGGAAGTCCCCACTACAAGTACGAGCTTTGAGAAGGCTCACTTATTTGATAAGATTAGGCTCTTCTTTCCACCTCCCTCCGCTGCGCTCGACCCGTGGCGATATACATTTCACCTCTTACTAAGCAACCACGCCGCATATAACCGTAAAAGTCCGCATGGATGTCACATACAATTTATATTCACAGTTGGGAATGATTCTGCACCACTTCCATGGAAGGTTAATTAGCTTGAATGGAAGAACGGCTAAATTTAAAGTCCACTTCGGCGTGGGGAGGTGAACGGAACAGCCAATTCGCCATCCCTCATACACGCTTCCGCCAGTGTAGCCCGGAAAGTCCTTCGTCATTTCCTCAAAGTTTTGACATTCAAGTTCATCTTTGGATCTATCTGACCAGTCAGGAAGGGTGAGTAGATGTGTGGCTACTAGTCTGCTGAGAGTATTTGGTTCGGTTTGGGCTCGTTAAGCCGTAGGCAGCGCGTACAGCTAGCAGTCTTTGTTGTGATCTCCGAGAGCCTACTCGTCTATTGTACCTTAACATCACTCTGCCACATAGACCCCCTCCGTACCAGAGTACTGGTTTTCCATGGCGCTGAGGAAATCTTGCCGCAGATTGCCTAAACATGTGGGTCGGCGGTCCCCCACTCCCCCAACCAACCCACCCCCAAATCACTACTTTCACAGCGTTAGTTCTCTGAACCTACCCATAAACCTCACACAAAAACACCACAGGGTTCTTCCTTAATATGTTAACATTGCCTGTGTGAAGTATGAAGCTCATCGGTTTGATTTTTCCTACCGATTTGATTGTTTTTGCGGTAGTTGGTAGGGGATTTTCTTGCCCATACCGTCGCTCACATGATTGGCAAATGACAAGTGAGAACGATACCATGCAGGCATGTTTGGCCGTTTAGCACAACCAACATCCTGAATGGTCATTTTGGATCAATTGTTAAACAACAACAACCATGATCCCGACACTACAATCTCCTGCTTGTTTTCTTTATCAGATTGCCTAAATCCCTAGATTATTCCTGCAGGTACTGTCACAAACCCAGAAGATTGTAGGCCAGTATATCTCTACAATTCATGTACATGTAGTTAAATAATATAAAAAGACCAAAGATAGCCTGCGCTGCAAGCCCCTTTGGATATTGGCAATATCCAGAGCAGAATACTTTGTCTAGACCAAAGGTTGAATGATCTTTCGGGTACTGCCACTGATCCAACCGCAACCCTTTACTGTGGCGTACTAATTATGATGTCAGTAATTACTCTAATAAGTACTAAATGTACGAGTAATTAGGACTATGTATACCCCAAGTATAAGTAGAGGAACACAAGAAAGCCTATCACCCTATGCCCCTGAAATATATACACAGAACTAACCGAGGGGGCACAAAGCCGCGATTATTGCCCCTCGTCAAAGCCTATTTTGAGGGTCGAGGGCTTTGCCCGAGACCCTCAAAATAGGCTGAGACGAGGGGCAATGATCAAGGCTGAGTGCTCCCGAGGTTAGTTCTTGTTTTATTCTATATCGAATACCCGCCGATGTTTGAAGATGTGTGAAAAAAATAAGATGAATTCTCTTTATTGTTATTGCCATAGGGCAATAATTTTCGATTATTGCCCTAGGGCAATAATTTTTGATTATTGCACAGTGTGCAATAACGCCCTCTGTTATTCCACCTTTGCTAACAGGGCAGGACAATGATGAAGATATAGGCGCTACGAAGTTGGTATAGAATAAAAGACTGTTGCTCAACTGGATGACATGAGGCTCTATAGGGCCTACATGTATCGTGTTTCCTATTACATATTCTCAGGTAATGTTTCCTACCTATAAGCACAACACCTAAGCCCCATACACACTAAGTGACTTTAGCGGTGATGGTTTGATCCTGATGATTGCTGGTGAAATCGTCGGGTGACTCACATATCAAGCAAGTTTGATATTTTACTGGCGATTTTACTGGTGATTTTACCAGCGATTTTTGTCAGTCACCTGTCGCCCAGAATCTGCACCATACCCACAGGGAGTCACCTGGCGATTCCATTGATAATTCAGCCACCAGACAACTTTGCCACCGATTCTCCCAGTCGCCTGTCATCCGTCGCCACTAAAGTCGCTAACTGGGTATGGCCCATAAATCAGCCACCAAAAAGACAAACATAACCACCACCATCACAGCATGGTTATCCAACATAAATAAAGATACTATAATCACTTCTTGAAAATGCCATTGCCTGATTGATTTTTAAGAATCCTTTGTTCAGGCAATATGTAATTACCTATAGTTTGTTTGAACCATTTTTTGATTATTCAGTAGGAAGTATATCAGGTGGCACTTTACCTTCCTACTGTCCCCGAGGTAGGTTTTACCATAAAACAAGGCTTTATGAGATATCGTTGGAAACACTCTACTTTGGTAATTCCTATAAAATATAAACGTAATTGTGGTTGTAAAGACCTTGTTGATACAGATGGGTACCATGCACTGAACCTATCTATCATGGGAGTACCATAACCACGAGGATTGTGCTGACGTCCTCTCATTGAAAACTGGCTATTGCGTGGGATTTCTACAGTGTAGTGATGAAGGGTGGTAGTGCGAGGAAGGAGGCGGGGAGGGAGAGGGGGCGTGGCAGCAACAGATCATAATGCATTAGCACCCACACACACTCCACCCACTATACTGAATATGATAGTCCCGATTCATCCAATCAGAAAGACCGGAAGTTGCGTGGTTTTGACCGGAAGTTCTGTGGAAGCTACTCTATAGAGGCTTTAGTTTTGATTTTGATAAAAGCTAACGAATTATGAATAAGGACCGCATAAATGGATGTTTTGATTTAAATTTAAGTATTTGAATCATAATTATTACTTGACTAACAGATTGGCACATGGAATGATATGGTGAAATATGGTGGAAATCCCCTAGGCCCTGCGTGGTTCACCGTTAATTATTGGCATTGGTTGACCCACCCTCCTCCCATCCCCACGGCCCCCATGCACCCCAACTCCCGCCCCCTCACATAGCCCCCACACCGACACCCTTCAACCATCCCCAACCACCCATCAAATGCTACACGTTTAATTGTCATTCAATATCAATCCACAATATGGACTCGTCACAACGGCGGATCCAAATATTGTCAAAAGGGGAATGGGGGTGGGGGTAGGGGTGGGGGCGCCCTTATGTAAAAATTTCCCCCGGATCCTCCGGCTCCAAGAATTTTACATTGGAAAACAAACAAAATATCTGGTCAAAATAGGGGGGGGGTGCGCACCCTCTGCGCTCCCCTCTAAATCCGCCACTGCACCATACGTGCATGTATAACCAATCCGGAACTAGGAATTGAGGTTTATCTGTTAGGTTAACCCTTTGCTTAAAGAACATGTAGTTACACAGTGCCAAACACAGAAGCTTTTGTTTAATTAACCCTTTGGCTCCCTCATTTAATTCACAACCATTATATGCTTGGGGAACTCACGGTGTCGCTTAGAAACAATTTAAAGGGTTATGATGGCCAACTTCATAGTTGAATATATTACAACAGAAACGTTCTTTCTACGCCGTAGTTATAGAGCATGCAGTAACTAATATTGAACTATTGTTAATGTTTGATTTAAGACTGCGTAATGTTCGTGTATATCCAAGTCTTCATGAGTCGTTTATTCAGAATGCCTGAGTAATTCAGACTGCTTTTAAAGTTTGTCCGTCCACTTCCCAATAGTTCAAAAGAAATGAACGATGAGGGAGCTTCTTAATATGAAAGGGTTTTTATTCAGTAAACATCTCATCCCGAGTCAAAGCCACCATGTATAAGTCTTCATCAGTCCACCTCCCATCTCCTATCAGCAATCAACCACATTTAGAACACGAGTTGCTCCAACACCTTCTAGACCATTCTAGTACTCAGCTCTATCACAATCCTATGTCCGAGGTAGTGGGTATTGGTAAACTCCAGTCTGTTACACGGAGCCGATGTACTTACTCCAGGTATAACTCCTTGGTTAAACTTACTTAGCTGACATTCTCACCAAAACTCTAGTGACTACTAACCACTAACTGCTCGCTCTCTACCTTGCAACACCTTTTATACTGGTTAACAGGTGGCGCTAGGAGCGCAAGATATTTAGACTAGAAGTAGACTTGCTAAGCCTGATCCTTGTTGGATTATATATCATGACAATATATTAAAAGTACTAAGCCATTAGTACAATATAACATTTATTATGCACCAAAAAAGTTGCTATTTTATTACATTACTCTACCAGTGATTTATCATAAACCACCAAAAATTATGGCAGAGTGGGGTAAACGGCGTTTACGGACTTAACTCTTGGGAGGTCATATTTTCATATAATTGTGTTAATATAAGCAGTGTGATGTTAAAATGCTGTATGTATAATATACTACCATAGAATTCAATTCTATAATACTATTTCTGAATACACCTCTGTTCAATATGGCAATGATATATTCGATGTCATTCCCGGAAATGTCGGGCAAATTGTCTGCCATATCAGAACGGCTTGGGAGACCCAGTAAATATCAATCTACTAATCCTGATGAGCATTCCACAACATTTGTTCATTACGGTCATCAGTCCAATATAATAATGAATGTGGTTTAAGGGGAAAAAATCGTATAGGTCTGTTAGCAGTAAACCACCATCTACACTCTATTTTACTTGAACACCATCCGCGTTGCTTAGACCTTTTTCCTGAACATGTAAAGTTGCAGTGTGTTGTTCCTGCCAGATTGCGGAAACTTTCTATTCACTTTCACAACATATATTTACTCTTCTCATAACATCCTGTTTTCCATGGACTTATTTTAATGTAGATTTTGTATTTCAGAAAACATACATGAAACCATACATCCATAAAACATTTGAAACAGAATTAATTATAAAGCCTCTTTATGATACATAGTTTGTCTATACTTTATCTTATTTGCCCTGCCGATTTAAAAAAAACGGTAGCAAGGTGGGCATGCAGAACGATAGGCCGAGTCGCCTTCATTCTTCCAGTTATAATCATATAATTATTATATGTAAAAGCTATCTTACTTATAATGTAAAAACATGTCATATTTCTCAAGGTATATATAGCCTATGACCTATGTGTTTTTCAGTTATTCTGAAGAATGTCTGAGCGCGCAGCAACCCCGAGCACGAGCGGCGGAAGAGGCAGGTCTTCCCGGCGCCGGGTCGACAACGATTCGCCAGAACCGTCGCCTAAATCGCCACCCAAGAATGTCAACTCGACCAAGTCCAACAGCGCAAGTCTCCGCAGGTAGGTCCACCTTAAAGAAGTAACCCCAACGCCCCCCCTTCAAGAAATGACCACACTGTCAGCTTGTCAGTGACGTGAAGTGATTGTAATGTTGCGGAGGAAAGTTATCAATCTGAATAATTAACTTCAAAATTAAATTGTATGGAATTTCTCCAGCTTAATACAGTTTACCTACCTATAGCTGAGAAATGTAACACAAAAACTTCAATATGCGGTCTGTTTAAAAATAAGATAATCATGATATCCCCCCCTTGTAGAATTAGGGCCATTATTATAGTAAACTCTCACTAACATTAGAAAGGATTGGGGCATGCTTCTGGGGAGTTTCGAAAACTATAACGCATTTAAGTACATGAACGTTTCCAGCAATATTGGAAATAACAAAATAGGAAATTTGGGAAACTGTTTATATGGTCAATCATGATATAGACTCATTAGTATGTTCATAATAAACCATTTACTGTATGGCAAATCATGATATAGAGCCATTAGATTCATAATGAAATATTGTCTATTATATGACATGTTAAGTATATAAGACAAAAGAAACATTGCGTTCACATAATACAATGTACCTAGGGGGCGTTTTATTATAAACACACAAATGATAGGATGGGGGTCAACGACTTTAGTACCTGTCTAATGTTTATTACATGCTACAGGGGGTGGCAGAATAGGAAGCATGTCACAGTGCGTACCTAATTAATGAAAAGCGCCTAATGTGTTAGAGTTTCTGATGAGTCATCACGTCCCCATGGCAGGTTTCCCCCTTGTCCCACAGGAACTTATGCGTTCACATAACGGCTCTGGTCAATAGAAAGAAACCCTTCAATCTCACTACCTCTTTACGCATTGGTCTTACCAGTAGTGAAACACACACTTTGAACATAAGGTCACGTGACCACATCGTTGTCCGGGCAGCCATCTTGTTGGTCAGTTTAACATCCTAACGGCTTCATCATTTGCAGGGCTCGATATTAGGGGATTTTACTTGGCTGCCCATTGGGCAGACGAAGGCTAAATTATACCTGCCCGACCCTATAATTCACCTGCCCATCACTGATAGATTAATATCATTACATAGAATTTTACCTGCCCTTCGGACAGGTGGAGCTCAAAATCTGCCTGCCTCATCTCAATTTTTACATGCCCCGGGCAGGCGGACAAAGATTATGTCGAGCCCTGTTTTGTACGTGTATATTTTAAGAACTAGAAGTTGAGATTAACTGATTGAGTTACAGACAGACAAACGGTTGTCTAGTATAAAGACAAACGTATATTTACACACCTTTAGTAGAAACAGTATCCTACTGGATCAATTGATGGTTGATATGGCTCTCACTAGAGAGCACTTGATTAGGAAAGATGGGTGGAGGGTGTTGGGGGGGGGGGGGGGGGTGGTCCTCATTTCTCATCTGAAAAATAATAATGTCGCCCTGTCGAATATAGCAAATTGCCATGTCCCATGTTGTCAACTTTTAATATCCCATATTTCGTGTGATTATAAGCAAAACAATATCCATGCCGCCGTATCTTTGCTAGGTCTAGGGGTATCCCCCATGCTTCCCACTATGAAATCATGAACGGTCCGAATCGAAAGCCCCGGCCACACTGCACGACTCAACCCAAATCGACTGTCAGGTTGAGTTGGTCATTTAGTGCGGTTGAGGGAAATACCAAATGCCAATGGTGCTCTTTGTCTTTCAGTAATTCCTTAAATCTAATGCCACATGAAGCTACTTATACATTATACTGCAGATTACCCAACTCATAATTGTCGCACATAGAGCAAGACCCTCCAGTGGTGTTGTTTACATTTGCAACAATTTACCATGACGCGTCTTATATCAGCTAATAGAACTGAGTACATTGCAATCTGTTTACGTTTGCCGCACGCCCACTACACAGCGATACACTCGGGCCGGGTTTACACTAGGCTACTAACCGGCGACAGCGAATAGCTAGCTGTAAGTCGGGGGCGGCCGAGGACGGCGGCCGAAGAAAATATTGCCAGATGATAAAATTTGGCAACTTTTTGCTTGATGCCTAACGGCTGCATTCCACTGCCCGATGTTATTTCCAATTTCAGAAATTGGCAGTGGCAATATGGAATAATCATAGGCTTGTTATATATCATTAGACAGGGTTTTTAAATATCTTTCAGATGATATGTAAGATGCAAGGTCTTATGCCACATTAGGCTACTTGCAGAAAGTTGCCAAATTTGATTAAGAATTGGGCGAATACTGGTCGAAATCAAACATGTTCTATTTCGAAGGGCAAAGCCAGGACGATTAGTGTGATAATTTGCTCGTCATTGTTGCGGCGATTTACATTTAATCATTAGCCAATATCTATCGGTCGGTGACAAACCACGCTGGTCACTGACGACTTAAGGCCTATTACACTACACGACTACAATTTTGATATCATGCAATAATTATGAGGATGTCATGCAAAGTTCACATTCACGAGCAGTATTGTCTGATATTGGTAATTTTGAATATATCATACTTGTGTAACAAAGAATTTTGCATCTAACATGTAAAACTACTCTGTGACATCACAGCTCAAGTCGTGTGGTGTAATACCACCTTAAATACCATGCACCCAGTGGAAACCGGCCTTTATTTACGAACGGCTCTCGTCGTAATGACAGTCCAGTGGTGTGTGTAGGCGTGTTAGAACCACTGCCTAAATATTTACTACTCATACCTCGCACACCTCGACCAATGTCTGCGTATATATATAGCAAATGAGGGTCCCGATTCAACCAATCAAATTGACTGGAAGTTGTATGTTTGTGACCATATTTTGTATTGAGGCCTCTCAGCGTAGGCCTATAGAATTAATATTGTTGTGTTGAAAAGCATTAGGTAAAGATTAAATATTGTAATGTAAAGAGGTTTTTGTCCATGTAAGCTCAAGCATTATAGGCTATTAAAATCATGCGCTACCGCTACCGCTTTTGAAATTATTCCTAAGAAAGAAAACACATTCTCAACTATATGTAGTTTTTTTTTGTTTCATTTTCATTTATTGTTTGAAATGCGTGATCTTCCATGTAAGTGATACAGTGCAGAAAAAACGTAGGCAATCAGTTACTTCTTACAGATTCGCAGCATCAGGTCTTAACAGTTGGTCCACTACTGAGTCCACTAACAGGTACTTATTACAATATTTCACAAACAGAAGTCCAGATTACACCATGCAGGCAATTGATAGCAGAAGGAAAGAACTAATAAACAGTCTGGTCGCCGGAGAACAATCCCATAAGTAATATCATTATGATCTTAAGTCTCCTTAACTGCTACACTAATAGTGAAAGTGCTGATATTGCAATAAAGGCCCGATCACACTCACCAACTGAACTCAACTCAGTTGTCATAGCTTTGGGTGGCTAACTGACCCCAACTCAACTCCACTCGACGGTCAAGTTGAGTTGAGTCGTGCCGTGTGGCCGGGGCTTTACTCTAAAAGTGTGTCATGTATGAAGCTACATGTATTTAACCACTGAAAGGTTGGGCCTTAACATTTTTTCCAGACAAAATTTTATATCCCCCTGAAAAAGTGGGCCTGTACATCGGCAACCATTTTGATAAAGTTGATTATCTTCGCTGATCACTGGGAAGCAGTGCAGTCAATCTGTCAGGGTTTGGAATAACGAGAATCAATCTGTACTTGAGTATTGAACTAGCTGTCACATGCAGCAGACTTTCATAGAAAAACTGATTGAAATGTCTACGACTATTAAGTAGTTCCATAAAAAGCAACCAAATTGGTTTTCCTGTAAAACAATAGAAGGCTTTCTTGAATTTTCCATTGACGCTATGTTAACGTCTCTAAACCATAATAAGCCATTGACACTGTAAGGATTCGCACAAAGTATCCAGAAAACAGCGAACGATCTGCATTTTGCAACAATATCTGCTTCCACATAAAAAAATAAGTCCATGGGAGGATATACTCTGCTATGTAGGCAAAAAAAACTCATCACTAGCAGGATAAGATTACTATGCAGTCTGCTTAAAAATAGTTCTGTGTTTTCCTCTGGTGTGGTCTGGGCAGCCGGGGCTGACCAAGTGGCGATAGTGCAGAGATCATTCCTGCTCTGAGATGATTGAAACTGCAGAGTGAATGTTCTGACCTGTCAGACCATTGTAAACCTTTAGATCTCATTCTTCATCGAGATCGCCGAAGCTGCAGACCTCACAGACCATTGTAAACCATTAGATCTCATTCTGCACCGAGATGGTTGAGGCTGCAGAGTGAATGATGTGACCTGACAGACCATTGTAAACCATTAGATCTTGTTCTGCACCGAGATGGTCGAGGCTGCAGAGTGAATTATGTGACCTGACAGACCATTGTAAACCATTAGCTCTTGTTCTGCACCGAGATGGTCGAGGCTGCAGAGTGAATTATGTGACCTGACACACCCTTGTAAACCATTCGATCTCACTCTGCACCGAGATGGTCGAAGCTGCAGAATGAATGATGTAACCTCAGACTATTGTAAACCTTTAGACCTCACTCTGCACCAAGATGGTCGACGCTGCAGAGTGAATGATGTGACCTGACAGCCCATTGTTAACCATTAGAGCTCACTCTGCACCTAGATGGTCGAAACTGCAGAGTGAATGTTCAGACCTGACAGACCATTGTAAACCATTAGACCTCACTCTGCACTGAGATGGTCAAGGCTGCAGAGTGAATATTCTGACCTGACAGACCATTGTAATTCATACGACCTTTAAAGCGGTCTCCTGGAGACACGCCAACCTTCCTGGCCACCAAGGTGTGAACTGGTTATATTGATAACACGCTGCATTCATTACTGATGGAAACACTATGTTATTACATTGACTTGATAGGTTTATTCTAATTTTAATTAAGGATAGGTACAAAATTGTTGATTTTCTATTTCTCGACACACACGAAACATTGTTATACATAATGTAATTACATTGTCTGTCATCTACTGAACAATATAAAATAATCCCCATGTTATAATAAACCCAAACTAGCATGCCTTGAATTTGGTTCCCTTAAACATGGTCTAATACATTCATTATGGTGTACTTGCCAAACCTTCCCCAGATTGTGGTCGCCCAACAGTCCATTCTGATCCACATTTACCTCAACATAATGGGCCTGTACACCCATACAGAGCCGGTAGCCCTCACCGGTCAATTGATAAATTTGCATGTTATAGCAGGATTATTTACATTAGGTAACCTATAATTAGTCGGGGCTACCCATCCTCTGGTGATGTAACCCCTCTTGCCAGAAACCAGCAGCTGCAATGCATGCTGGGATACAGGGTGGAATGGCTGCTGGTGTACAAACTCACTTTGGGAAACTGTGAGTCGGGCAAAACAGACTAGTCAGTCCATGACCTTAGCTCAACTGGGTTACATAATACTATTGGGTCGCGCATACCGGTCAGGACACTCTGCCACTTTGACCCTCTCAACAGCCGTGAGTAAACAGACTCGGAGGAGAATGATTCAGGCATCATGTTTCATCAATGGCTATTAAAAAGATAATTCACTTTCAAAGTGGTCATTCTATACTGAATATTTGGTATTGAATTACTGTGATGGGAATTAAATTGGCAGTGGTCTTGATACACAAAGAGCAATCCGTTATGAAAATGGCACGGTAATGAGATGTTTGCAATGAGTGTGTAAAAAGAGTTTCTAAATTTTCATTAGAAATTAAATTCAAAATACTCTCTAATGATATATGACATGTTTGTACTTGTACAAAGTACTATTTTTAAATCTATGTGGGTGAGAACGCCGTCAAGTCAGAAAGGTGGTCCAACAGACAGCCTGGGGAATCGAACCTGGGCCCTCCACACTGAAGTCCCACATAACCACTGGCGGATCTAGGCGTTTGTAAAAAAAAAAAAAAAAAAAAAAGGGGGGGGGGGGGGAAGCTATTAGAAAAGAAATTCCTTAATTGCTTTTGGGCCGGGTTTTACATTAGAAAAATGCGAAATTTTCCAAAAAAAAAAAAGGGAGGGACACGTGCCCCCGCGCCCCCCCTCTGGATCCGCCACTAATTCCCCCCCCCCCCCACACACACCCCACCCCCAACATCAGCACACATCCCGTCTGGGAGAAGGTGACTCATTCCTAATTATCCCTCTGAGTTCTACCAAATTCAATAACTGCAGCTTCTCACTTAAATGATCTCAACATTATTGGCTACTCACTACTTTGACGGCATTGTTGACTATGTCAGGTGTATTGAGATTAAGGCTTATATTCTATTGTTAGTCACTTTTGTTGTCAAATACAGAGATGGGTCGTTTGCTTTAGACTTCAGGAAATCGATAGCTCTGATGCTGATAGCATGATATTAAAGCAAAAGATAGAATATCTAAGATACATATTTGTCGAGGGTAGTAAGTGTCCAAATAAAGAAAATTAACGAAAAAAAAAAGAAAAAAGAAATATTAAGAATCTAGAGACATACATTTGTATGACAATATCAATATCAATATGGATACACAGAAATACAATTTTTTTTTTATCTATTAGCCCCATAATAAACTGCCTTCGTAGGCTGATGACATATACGCAATAGCATTACACAAGAAAGTAGACATTTTTTCCAAACTCTTTACCCATGACACCCTGCTATCAAACAGAACGAAAAGGCTCCTACTCATTGAGTTGAACAACTGCAGTACAATCAGTAGCAATTGAAAGAAGAGTTGGGGAGGGAGGGGGGTACCGGTAGTTAAAGAGGGGTAATTGGTAAATTATAAGGGGAGGTCAGACAAGTTACACAACAGGCTTAATTAAGACACTATCAAACCCCTGTTGTTATCCTATCCCTACTTGGACTTGTAGAGTGACCCCTACCCCGACTGCCCCGCCATCCCTGCTTTCCCTCCCAACCATTTTCTCGTGCCCACCTTTCAGGTAAATAATGACCTCTCCAATTAGACCCCCTGGGGAGGGTTCCAACATGCTACTTTGCTTGCGCATGCGCGCTGAGTGACTGAGTCCCGTTTCTTGTAGACAGATGGGTCAAGGACGAATGGGCTAGGGCAAGGAGCGGAGGGGGGGGGGGGGGGGCTTGGCGGGAGAGAGGGGGACTGGGGATGCTTAGACATTGATAAACGGTGAGGTTTTGTAAGGTAAAGGATGGATGGGGTGGGTAGGGGCAGTGTGGGACTGAGGTAAGGGGGCAGGGGGGTGGGGCTGAGGCAGGGGGTTAGGGAGAGAGAGAGGGGGGGGGGGTGCTGGGTCAGGATATTGATGAACTAGGAGGTTTTCTACGGTTAAGGATGGGTAGCGGGAGGGCTTCGGTTGAAGATGAGTGGCCGGGGGGGGGGGGGCAGGGGCCAGCAATAAATGTGAGGGGACGCCAGGTAAATCTAATGAGGTTCTATACAAAACTTAAGAGTTCTGACTATAGTTTTTTTGGATAACATTTCCTATATTTGTAGAAATCTGAGTAAACTTTGAGGAATCTGAGGGGGTTCCAGATACCCCCGAATCCCCCTGGCTACGCCACAGGTGTGTGTGTACGTGTGTGTATGTTTGAAGAGGGCTTCTGATATTGATGGGGGGATGGTAGGGTGTGTGTGTGTCTTGTTCTAGCTGACAGCGTCTGGACGTCAGCGTCCCCCCTGCGTCCCCCCAGCGTCCCCCCTGCGTCCCCCCTGCGTCCCCCCTGCGTCCCCCCTGCGTCCCCCCTGCGTCCCCCCTGCGTCCCCCCTGCGTCCCCCCCTGCGTCCCTACTAAGCGTCCGTGTCTGCGTCTGTCAGATTATCAGGACCAGGCCCCCCTCACGTTTTGTGTCTGACTGTCGGACTTATTTACCTCGGCCCTCCACGGCTGGATTGATGTATTGTTCCTTGGCCCTTCTCTGAATTGTACTCGCCATTGAACTTAGGCCTGTATAGCACTAGACGATTCTGACTGCCAGTGATTTTGTAATTTATAACTATTTACCAGTAATATGACCAAAAAACCCACACATCCTACGTATTATTTGAAAGAGAATTTGAAGAACATTCTAATGGTAGGTAAAATGTCTATGATTAACCAATTTTCCCAATACTGACTTTTTCATATCGGGAGTCAAATGGGCCATAGTGGAATACAGCCATTAAAACTTTTTTTTTTCTGGTTTTCTGACCGGACCCTACGATTTTTTTTGTCCAGAGTGTACTGTAAAAAAGGCTTTTTAAGACTTTTGTAGTTTATGAATTGATTCAGGAGACTGAGGGTAAGAGAGTAAATTTTATCTTTTAAAATTGCAAAAGATCTAAAAATGTCAACAACGACAACAAAATTCCCGACTGACCAACTCTATATTTCTCAGGTGGTGGAACCAGAACATAATAATTTCTTTTTGTTTTGCTTAACCAATCTCTTTAAAACTACTGAAAGTCTTTCAGCAGAGATGGCAATTCACGTTGTGACCAATAGCAAACGTTAATAATAGTACATGTTTACTAAATATGTTCTTATCAAATAATCAGATGACAACCACCATGTCATACAGACGTAAATCTAGTCACATATTCACGTCTGTACAAGGTCTGTGGCCTAAATCTCAGGACATCTGGATACATGTATACATACAGGGAATATATGCCTATCTATATGTACATATATACCGAGTGCCGCAATTAACATCACACCTGCTATATGTGGGGGTCCCCGTTTTTGTACATGTAGATGGTATTTAATTAAAAACAGATTAACTAAACATCTCACTTCTCAACACCCTCTGTTTAACGACGGTCAAAAAGAAATATTTTACAATGCATTGGATGGCACTTGTGTTGGCATATATATAATTATGCTGTATTCCACTAGCTTGTGGGAATTATTCATAGACTTGTTACATACAATAAGAATTGTCTTCGGATTCTCTTTCATATAATAATTATGTAGGATGTGTGGTCTTTTGCAATATTACTGATTACAACTTATGAATACCAAATAACTGCACAATCGCAGAGTGCAGTACAATTAAGCTTTAGTTGTTAATGCAGTCGTTTGTGTTTCAAATACAAACATGTTGGTATCTGCCAACGCATTCACCCCATATAAAACGCATAGGAATCATGTGCTTGTGTTGCTATTGGGTGAGTCAAAATAAAATAATTTTGTCGAATCCACTTAAAGTTACGTGTAGCCTAGGGTTGAAATATACATAACATAATTATTTTGTCCAACCCCTGTGCATCCCAAACCGCATGCCGAATCTATCTGGGGCGGGCGTATTGATATCGTCACTCTATAAGGCCCGGTCACATATAGACTGAACTCAACTCAACAGTCTTAAGGACTTGAGACTGAACAGTTGCAGACAAACCAGTCTTAATGAAAAAATGATGAGTGGTCACATATAGAGACTGGATAGTCTTGTGTCTTCTTTCCTCTGCCTATAAACTCAATGATATGTAGGAAAAAGAGGTGTGTCTATTTGCCTTTATATGATTGGATAATGGACTCAAGACAGTTGAGTTGAGTCTTAAGCTATGTCACATACAGAGACTGGGCCTTAAAACTGCTTGAGACTGGAGACTATCCAGTCTTAAGGTCGGTCACATATTGAGACTGGGTCTTAAGACTGCTAAAGACTCAAGACTATCCAGTTTTAAATCTTCAACATCTCAAGATTAGAGACCAGACTGATCAGTCTTGAGAAAACCTAAAACTCCAGTTTTAACCCTATGTCACATATCAAAACTATCAGAGACCCAACTCAACTCAACAGTTGAGTTGAGTTGGGTCTCTATATGTGACCGGGCCTTAAGTTGCAGCCAATGAGAAAGTGTCTGAAACTAGATTGATGCATTGCTGATGGGCTGCTCTTATTGTTCGACGGAAATGTTATTGTGGTAGTACTAGGGCATCTCCGCCTAGATCTATCTAAGTTTGTGCTCATCGACCGTAGACTTGAATTGTGGCCACCGACAAAACAACATGTCAGCGTCATTTGCACTGACATAATCAATCCTGTTTGATCTGATAATTCGACCACCAACTTGTGAAACTTGTCGGCTCACAGCTGAAACTCTAAACGATTGAAAAATGTCCCCTTGTTGTTTAGGTGTTATATCAATCATAACATCCCAACATGATAACACTTCTTTAAATCCCCCCCCCCCCCGATAGAATTTAAGGTAGTACTAAAGGCGGGTTTCCACTGGACGACAAATGTAGTGCCAGCACTCCAATGTTAAAGGAAGGTTTCCACAGAACGACCAAGTGCCGCCAATTAAGCCTAATATGGGTATTAACCCTTTCAAGCCTCGACAACCAAAGCTTTATATTTGGGTTGGTTGCCATTTTTTTGAAAGGGTTAATACATTTGGTCAGCCGATTAAATGCATTTTCTGGATTTTATCGTTCTGTGGAAACCAGGCATTAACCCTTTTTATCCACAATGACCAAGACCAAAGTTGCTTGGGATGGAAATGGTTAAAGGCGGGTTTCCACAAGACGACAAACTATGATCGTCGTTGGCCTTCCTTGTTAATCCTTTTCATCCTCAGCAACTATTGGCACCTAGAAGGGTTGGTCACTGAGGATGGAAAGGGTTGACAAGTTTGGTCGGTCAACTAAGCTTGTTTCCAGCAATTGGTCGTCCTGTGGACCTGTTTTTATGTATTTCCACATCGTCGGGCACCAACAGTGTTTGTCGGCAAAGTTGGAAACCAACCTGGCTTTATGTCAGGTTACGCCTGGTTTCCACACAACGACAAACTATGCTCAGTGGCAGCCTTCCAGTGTTAACCCTTTCCATACTCAACGACTAAAGCATTTTAGATGGTGTTGGTCGCCAAGGTTGGAAAGGGTTAATACATTTGGTCTGCCGACTAAGCTTATTTCCCACACTTTGTCGTTCTGTGGAAACCTGGCTATAAGGTGGGTTTCCACAGAACGACAAACCATGTTTGTCAGTGGCCATTCAGTGTTGACCCTTTCCATCCTCAATGACTAAAGCTTTTTATGTGGCATTGATCTATGTACTTGAATGGGTTAACACATTTGATCGGCTGACTAAACTCATTTCCTGCCCTCTGTCATCCTGTGAAAACACACCTGAAAGGCTTGTTTCCACAGAACAACCAAGTACTGTTATTGAGCTTTGTCAGCTGACCATCTCTCTTAACCCTTTCCAACCATGCCCACAAACAACCCCTAAACAGCCTTGGTCGTTGAGGTTTAAAAGGGTTAACACTTGGTTTAATCGGTGGCACTTGGTCGTTCTTTGGAAACCAGCCTTTAGGAAGGTTTCCACAGAAGGACAAAAAGGAAAAAAATGTATAAACCCTTTACAACTAAATGGACTATTGAAACCTACAAGCGTTTGTCATTGAGGATGAAAAGGGTTAAAGCCTGGTTTCCACAGAATGACCAAGTACAAGAAATGGGTCTAGTTGGCTGACTAAATATTTTAACCCTTTCTAACCTATTGCTTTTTAGAGGCTTTAGTCATTCAGGATGGAAAGGGTTAACACCTTTCAAGTTTAATCTGCATTCTGTGGAAACAAGGCTTTAGCCAGGTTTCCATAGAACGACAAAGTGCAGGTTTTTAGCTCGGTCAGTCAACCAAATGTATTAAACCTCACGCAGACCAACCCAATATAAAGCTTTGATCATCAAGGTTTGCAAGGGTTAACACCCGTCAGGTTTATAATTGGCGTCAATTGGTCAGTCTGTGGAAACCCATCTTTAACACTTGATTGCTGCTGACAAACCATGTTTGTCGTCCTACGGAAACCCACCTTCCATCCTACCTGCGCACCCACACTGTACACACACACCATGGCATCTGATCCCCAATCTAGATGTGAGTGATATTATTAAATGACTCCCCAGACTCTGCCCATGCGCACAAAAACACACCTTTCTAATCATCCCAGACATCGGATGGTGTTTTCCTCAATGAGCCCTCTCCTCCCGAGCCTTGGTTCATGTATCTCATCCTAACCACTAACAGCTGCTACTCAGTCTGTGCTTGGAGAATGAGGCCGGCGGGCGGGTGTGCAGACAAGCATTCCCGGGGTCGTCGTTAGGAGGGGTGGGGGGGGGGGGGGTACTTTGTTTTGAAGAGCGGAGCGAGTGGGGACTCTACTCATTCTGCAATGAAACTATTATACCTCCGCACTGAGAAAATGCATGTAGTCGAGAGATTCACAATGGCAGACTGAGACCCATTCCCTGTTTTTCCTTAATTATACTTGAGATTTTAAGCAAGCATGACAAAAAAGTTTGACTTTCCGATTTGTGAACATTTATTACATTGCAAACTCTATGGTAAGGAAATAATTTCGCCAAATAATGAATATTGATACTAAATTAAGATGATGCATTGATGTCTCATTTAATAAGAATATAACGAGAACCCATGCATGCTACACATTAATTGAAAGGGAATTCAAAATCCTTTCTAATGATACATGATATGTTCATAATTCGAAAAGACGAATAAAATTGGACGATGTAGTATAGCCTTAACTGTGATATCACCAACACTAAGTGCAGAATGAGGTACCCCTCCCCCTTCCCGATCCTTCAAACAACAAGCATCCTAACCCACATCGGGGTAGTGTAGCCTTCACCGATAACAGGCGGCTTGATGTGACTACTCAGCCCAAACACAGATACAATATAGCCCTAAAGGCGGTATTACACTACACGACTTGAGCTGCAACATGACGATGTGGCAGAGAAATTGCATATAGGCTATTAGTGACAAACTTTATTGTTACACTTGTGTAAAATACTCCAAATTGGCAGTTTCAGACAATTATATCGCTCCTGCATGCAAACTTTCGTTAATATGATCACATTGTGCTGATAACGCAGCTCAAAGTCGTGTAGTGTAATAGGACATTGATACTACAGCTGTTATATAGACACAGGGCGATTTTATTCCCAATTTTAAAAATCGGCATTAGGGAATATGTTTATCATAGACATTTCATACGTCACTTGAACGAGCTATTAATTCTCTTTCAAATGATATACATAGTACATGGTCTATTGTCATATCACTGGTAAAAGGTTTTAGCCCCATATAGGCCCTATACCAAATTATTGGCAGTCAGAATCGCCAAGTGAAATATCACCTTAGGTGTTGACACAATGTAATGACAGTCGAGGTGTGTGATTAGCCTCAACCTACGCCCACAAGTGCGACGTACATTTCATGTTAACGGCTGATTGTCTGAAATCTGATTTGTAAATCATTTTAATTGGCTGCAACAAATTTCTTTGTCTTTAGGGAAATGTAATCGGGAGAAAGGGAAACTATCATTTATGAAGCGGCTTAGTCAGGAATAAAAGAACAATACGTAGAGGACTTAGTCTGAACAAAGGCGCGGGATCATATATAACAGATGTGTGTTGGTGTATGTTTTAAAAAAAAGTGATGATATAAGCAAGCAGATTGTGTTGTGTAAACCCGTTCGTGTTTCTGCGTGTTTTAGTTCTGTACACTGCAGCTCAGAATGGTATAGTTGTAGCTGGGCGCACTGGCTGTAGAGACGGCAACGTTACTCAATGTAAAGTTAGTAGGCCTAGAAAGACATTTAATACCCTTGGGTGACAGAGCCGAACAGGGGAGGTAGGGACGGGGAGGTGGTTGGCACTTGCGCTTATATTTACTCAAACTGCGCGTCGGTCCACCCGGACGTAAAACACCATGCCCATCCCCCGCTAACTTTGGACCTGCTGCGGCGAAGCGGCCTCATTTGCATATAAGCTTAAATCGGCTAGTTTTCTTAAACTTCGCCAAAAACGACCAAATTTTTACTGTGGACAGTAGGAGTGTAGTGTTTACTTTGCGCCTACGTGGTCAAATTGGGGGAAATAATTCACAGTTACCGACATTTCGCCGTTATTTCCCTCCCTTTGCAGGTCACTCTGGCAGTGGCGAGTCGGGAGCGCGTGGTGCATTTCTTCGCGGGGGAGGACACGGGAAACCGACAACAATCAAAAACTCTAGACAATCATAATTGATTTTTACTAGGAACCCCAAGGTTAACAACAATATGTTTTACTTTATCTTTCGTTTATTGGATCTTCTTTATGAGAAGATTTATTTTCCTCATAGACTGAACATGAGATGTTACTTGATATTAATAGTTTTGTATTTTTGTTTCCCTACAGGATCCAGAAAGAGCTGGCTGAGATTACCATCGACCCACCACCCAACTGCAGGTAGGACACTCATACATAACAGTCTTGCTTATCCACTCCTTTTGAAATACCATGACAAATCATGGGCCCGACGCGTGCACACATTCTTAAAGAATATGATGGGAAACTTCCATTCACCCCCCTATATAGTACAAATATGTGTATTTTCCGGGCACACACTTCTCAAAAACGTGCGCGCGGCGCCAAAAATACTTACAATGCTTTGAGCGCAGGTTACATTAATGTACGCCTATTTTAAAAGATTCAGAAACCCCAGCCCACACGACCCTCATGTTTCTCAGAAGATTTCTAAAGCAAATTATGCGCAGGGATTTCCATAATACCATTGGGAATTACTGACTCTGGGAACTGAAACTTGTCATTTACGTTATGGCCTCCAATGTTATTTCAAATCTGAAGGCTGTTTTCCACTGTCCGACTTTACTCGCGTTTTGGAAATCGGCATATGGAATATGTGCTACCTTTAAGCATGATTTATATCATTAGAAAGGATTTTGAATTCACTCTCGCATTGTATGTATAGCATGCATGGGTTTGTGCGATATTTCGCATGAACATTCATGAATTACGTAATTCTCAATAGTAAAACTCGCCTAGTGGAAATACAACCAATACAGGCATGTATTCTTTCTTATTTTCCATTCAAATGCTACTTGACTGGGGAAATGCTTCAGTTACCTGTAAAAGTAGCCAATATTTGGAGGTAAACAATAGTATGTGATATCAAATTACAATCCAACGTTTAAAGTAAACCTGGTGGGCAAATAGGGCATTAAAATTCATTCCCTTATACATATTGCCATTTGATTTGTTCTCACACCAATGGACTATAATGCCATTACGGTACACACTGATACACACTACTAGGGAAGGGGTGAGTGAGCGACTGTTGACTTTATTAAGTAAAAGTCAAGAAGGAAAGTAAACGTGACATAACAACTACATTTTGTAAAGCTATTGAGGAGTTGGCTGTGATTGTGGTATAATAAAGGCTGCATTGTATGGGTTTCCAATGTTTATTTGTACTATATAGATACATGGTCATTGGTCCAAATTCGTTTCGCTTTCTGAAAGGCCCTTTCCAGGATTCTATAAGTTGATCCCACTAAAACAAACGCATTTAAAAATGTGACAACAACAGAATGATGATCATATATGTAGCCACATGCTCCTGGCAGCGGGCCCACTAGGTCTTAAGGCCCGGCCACACTTACCAACTCAACTCAACTCAACTGTCGTGGGTTCTCATGGCGCCAAGTCCTACGACAGTCTAGTCTTAGTGAAAAAACTCTACTATGCCATAGATTACGACTCGACTGTCATGGCTAGCAGGTTATATTACATATGTACATATCTACTACACTCCCACCTACGACCCGACTAACCAGTCGTACATCTTCATCTTCCCAACATGTAAAACCCAACTCAACTGTCGGGGGTTTATCTACGACTGCCTATGCCACACTCTACGACTGTGGCCAACTCAACTCAACTCGACCGTCGAGTTGAGGTCAGTCGCGTAGTGTGGCCGGGTCTTAAAAGTGAAACGTAGTTAGCGGGAACGCTTTTATCCGGGGCTTTTATATTACTCCATATCACCTTAGTATTAACTAAAGACAGGCATATTTTTTCGATTAGAGGCCTTCCATTAAGTACGTACGGATAAAGGTGGGGACGGGGGGGGACCGACATTTTTGAAAATGTGCATACGTTTTAGTACAAATCCAATGCATACTTTAGCCCAAAGGGGGTTGGGGGTCTGAGATTTTTGAAAATGTGCGTACGTACTAAATGGAAGGCCCCTTAATCCGGACAAGTCAACACCAGTTTCAAAGCTGTAAGCATAGAGAGTGAAATAAGTAAAATAATCTTATTTTGCTTTCCATGCTGTTAGTAGACTGCCACAGAACCTTAGATCCTTCAGATAATAGAAAAAAAAGTTCCTCTGCCGGCGCAGATCGCTCTCGTCTAGGGCCAAGCGAGATGTTTGTTTTTGATTAAATATTATCATCATGTGTGCGGCTTGTTCGCACGGACGCCTAATAACACATGTCATTTTCTGACTGTGTTGCACCGACAAGTGGCTATAAATAGATATCTCTCCTCATGACGTCATCGTATAGGAGTGGACTAGCTCCGGCCAAAGTAGGACTATTCACATCGAACGTTCGAGTTCATGTTCTGATATAAGTCGTTTATGAATTAGAATGGGTCTGGACCACTAAATTCGACACGGCGACACGGCCCTTTCTTAAAATCGACACGGCGACACGGCCCTTTCTTAAATTCGACACGGCGACACAGCCTCTAAGGGACATAGGCGACATGATCTTTTCACTAGTGACATGCGACATGGCTATTTTTTAAATTCGACATGCGACATTTAAAGAAATAACCGACAAGGACATGCGACAGGGGCCTTTCTTAAATTCGACACGGGAAATCGTGACCCCCCCATCCAGAGCCCCATTAGAACTTTAGCAACTAAAGACGATTAATTTTTAGACAGTAATTTTTAGATAGATAGATATTTCTCTATATTGCCAAAAACACATACGGAGATGCTTTCCAGCAGTAGAGAGTAATATTAGCCATTAGATTTATTACCTGGTATATTGAAATGATGAAACCACTTCGTGTGGTTATAACAGCTATGGCCTTTTCATTAGTGGGGCGCTCTACTAGCGTAATAGGCCCTAACTAATGTATTGGGATACGTATTCAAATTAGGCCAGGCTAAACCTATTGGGATCAAGGCGCCTGTGATATGGTTCATTGCGCAGACTCGTGAAAAAGGTCTATACACTACTGGCCCGCGAGTAGAGAAATGTTGTTCTCTACTCCCCTCCCTCCACAGTCCCAACTCAATGCAGGCAAACTGGGAAATGTTATAGGTCTCTTAAAACTGTTCACTTTAGGCTATAGTACTTTAGGATGTCACCTAATACTGATAGTGAGAAGATGTTATGAAAGGTTTTAAGATGTACATGGGGAAGATGTGGACTATTTTCGGACTATTTGATTAGAAGAATTTGCATAGGCCAAATAATAACAGTGTTTGATGATTTTTCACAGTTTAGGACCAAAGAAAAGTGTATGGTTTTCACACTTATTAATTTTAATTACTTTTTATTCCAGAATACTATTAGTAGCATTTAAGCACTGTTGCAAGCCAATGCAGCTCAAAGCTCCTGCATGTTGTGTCATACCCTTAAGGCATTATGATAAAGGTCATATTACACTACATGACTTGGGCTGCAATACAAGTGCGATATGATGATAATACAGACTATTCGCAAACGAAAGTGTTATAATTGTTACCAATTAGTAATTTCGAGTATCTCACCTATGTGTAACAAAGAATCTTATCTTTATGCTACTTCTCTGTGACATAGTCATATCGCCGCTCAGGTAATGTAGTGTAATACGGCCTTAATGTAAAACGTGCTGCACATCCGTCACGCAAGGGTTAACAGTTTGGTTGAGGGGCTAAAAAGCCCCTAGTAACCTGGAGGCGTTTTTGAGTATCTCGTTTTTTGTTAACCAGGAACTTCATGTATCTCCTACCTAGCCTTGCACTTAGTCTTTGCGTCAATTTTGTTTTTATTATCTCTATGGACAGGCTTATTTCTTTGATCTCGAGGACGGGAAGGGGGTGGGGGTGGTAAAGTTATTTACTCGAATAGCACAAACAATTGTTTTTAGGCAAAGTTTATCATTCTGACTGCATGGTCTTCATACGGCTTATCTATTCTCCCACACCATGATAGTTACTACAGTGCGGTGCCAAATACTTTATATGTTAAAATAAAAGGGACGTTGTCGTCCTTGAACTTTTAGAGATACACCCGCCGACGTTAGCCTGACAACGACGTCACTGGCAACGAGTTTTGCCCTTTCAGAACGTAATCACGCAAAGTCATTGGTCACGTCGCAAATTTGGCGCCGCACTAAGGGAGTTACAACGTAGTAAATTACGTCTGTCTCAGTGATGAGAACGTGCCTTTAAGGACATTTCATACAAGTTTAACGTCGTGTTGCTGAGAATGCTACTTGTTACTGTTAATGTGTAGAAATGAATTTAGCCTCTTATTGGAGACACTCTGTATGTATACAGTACTATAATAAGAAGCGTCTATTAGGGAGTACTAGGGAATTTTTATCGCCTGTTGGAAAAGTCCTGAGGTCAGAGAACAAGTTTTTTGTTGGTCTTATGGGTGATGAAATTAGAGATGACCTGAAAGACATTTCTTTATTTTACCAATTGAATGGTTGATACATGTTTTACTGATTTCTTTATTAATAACCGCTGACACAGAACTATAAACCTCTGACATTCCTTCTATTCATAGATATCAAGAATGTAAACCAAGCCAAAGCAAGGGAGGACCTGTCGTACACCTCAGGTGCGCCTTGCCTCTAGTTGGAATAGATCTCGGTCAATCATTATATCAATTTCCGGGGGAAGGAACAAAAGATTTCTAATAGCGTTACGCACCTCAGGGGAAGTCCCGAGGGGCAGTCCTAGGAGGTCCTTACCCCCCCCCCCCCCCCCCACACACACACACACACTCACCCTTTGGTAGTTACTTAAACTTGACAAAGAGGGGGGGGGGGGGGGGAATCTCAGATGTGCCTACGAGTGGGATTTCTTTTGGTATTCAGCATATAATATTATGCAGACCATCTGTGTCCGAAATCCTGTATCTGCTCCTGCACCTACACAACTACAATTCATATAAGAGTTAAAGATGTCCCTATTACTTAAAACTATACTTGACTCAGCAATACGGGCCAACTGTGGACTAAAACCTTCTCAGGCGCTCTGAGTTCTTGGCCTAGAGTATGCAAAAAGAGATAGTCAGGGCTGATATTGATCAACCTTTAGCCTGTCATTGCTAACATCACCTTTAACAACCAAATCCACACGACTGTAGACGTGCATAGAGTCTGTTCCAGTTTTGTATCAAAACTTTAGTTTTTCAGGAAATATCATCCCAATTGCCTCCTGGTTTATTCTCAAAAGACAGCAGCATAAAACAAAATGAACCATGACAATTCGGCTGACAAAGAGCTACTAAATGTCGTGAAATGCCGTCAAAATATAAATGTCAGCCCAGCCCTTTCATTGCCTAGAGATAACTGCATTTTAACAGGTTGCCAACCTTGTAAATGTGTCAGTTGATTGAATTTAAGAATTTCAAATGTTGTATCACTACATAAGTCTTGCCTATTCCAATGAACTTTTAGAAACTGAAATGGCTTGTGATGTATTTTGTCCAATTCTTGTCCAACCCCCTGATATATGTATACTCAATATAGTATGGGCTTTTGTTTGTTTGTTGATTGTATGTCCACTCTATTTAAGCTTGGCATAGCAATTCTTTTATACAGTCCTTGGGTAATGCACTACCATCTATCACAGAGACCAGGGACCATTGTAGGGGTTGCTCTCTGCCATTGTTAAGCCCCGGCCACACTTACCAACTGAACTCAACTTGACCATCGTAGACATCATGTCACCAGTATACCCCGATTATCTAGTTGTAGCTAAAAAAAAAAACACCTCAACTATGCCCTGCGTCTCAATTGTCATAGACTGAAGGCTGTCAGTCATATATGGTTATCTACTGCACGCCTCCTATGATCCAATGATCCAGTCATACGTCTTCATCTTCTCAAAATGTAAGACTCAACTCAACTGTTGTGGGTTTACCTACGACTACCTCTGCCACACTCTACGACTGAAACCAACTCGACTCAACCATCGAGTTGAGGTCAGTTGGTAAGTGTGGCCAGGGCTACCGAATAGTAATCTAGGATCTTATGAATGCGTTAGGGGAGAAATCAAACACACCCACAGCCTTTGGCAAGTTGTGGACCAGTCCAGAAATAAGATGCATGAAACATGCCTGGTCATATTACTAGATCATGGTATAAGAAACCTGGCAAGGAATCGAACCCAGGATAAATGGAAAGCAGCCCAGTGCTCTACCACTGTGCTAACTCGAAAATGATTTTATATAGGCCTTATAGAAAGCCTTCATTGGCCATTGAGAATCATTGTTTGACGTATATGTGAGTTTAGAAATAACTTCCAAATTTTATGTTGCTCGTTCGTATAGGCCTGTAGGGAGTTTTGCCCTGGGCGCGGCCATGTTGTGTCACGTGGTACGAAAGGACACTCCTCATTGGCTGAGAGGTTGGCTTGACCCCCGACTTATAGTGGCGCCAAAGGAACACGCATGTGCAAACATAAACTCCCGACATCCCTATAGGCCAGGGAGGTGTTAGAATACGTGGTGTATTTTTTTTTATATCGAATGTGGAATTTGATTATGCAAATTATCTGTATGTCTGTCTCTACAAGTTTAAATTTGGAGTGAACAAATTTGATATAGTTTAAGAGGTTACTACTGTATTTATTTTTGTGCTTTTACCCATGAATGGCAATAATTCTGAACTGGAAAAGAGTTCTTTAAGATAAAAGATAAAAAAATAAAATAAATAAATGTAACAATAAAAGTGAGACCCTTGGCCCGTCTACGTTTGCCATAGGAAGCCCGGCGGATAATGCCCAGTCATTGGCACCGTGCCAAGTGGTCTGGATCAGGCCGGGCGGGGTCGTTCGGAAACCCCGTTTTGCAAATCGCCCCTCGGCACCCTGAAAGCCGGTGATTTCATCTATCAACAAAATCTTTTCTGTGTGAGATGACAATGCATGGGTTAGCGATTCTTTTCACTACCCTCAGGTTTTCATTTGTAAACCTCATAGTGTGTGGTTTCCGCCCACGAAAGTGAATTATCAAATACATAGTACAGACCAAGGGGCACAAAACCGTTTTTATTGCCCTGGTTGACATTGTACATACTGAATTAGGGCTTTAGCCCGAGACATAATTAATGATGTTTGTGCAAACTGGCGCAATAACAATTGCTGAGTTCCCCTCCAGTCTGTACTGATTTATTCAATATCAATTGCACAGAAAATGTTGATTTTTTTAAACGAAAAACACAAACATTGGCATTATCATTCACAAACAGGCAATGTCTAGCATTATTGCCCTTCAGGCTTCAGGGCAATGTTAAAGGCATAGCCGGTGGAGTCCTGATGTAGAATAAAAAGGCTGTATTCAACCAGCCGATTTTACTCCCACCAGCGGCAGTTAATCGTGAATATTTGGTATACTATTTATTATAAAGGGGTTGCAATTCTCTTTCAAATGACATATAGGATACATTTATACAGTCCTTTGCCATATTACTCGCGAAAAGTTATAAATAACCAATTTAACGGTTGTCAATATCAGCTAGTGCAATGCAGCCTTTGCAGTGCATTGCTACATCCAAGCCAGCTTATCACTGAGATGCTTATTTACACTCCTAACTATTGACTGATTAATATTCAATTCCTAAGTGTGTTTTTTCATCAAATAAAGCATATGGCTAACGTATTATGCAGTAGGAGTGCAATTACCTATTATTACAATACTTGTCATATCCTGAAAACCAGGGGCAACCCTGACGTTTATTGCCAAAAGAAATATTTCAAACATTTTCTCTCATTGTTTTGTGGGAAAACAACTGTTTGCAAACCTTGTTCGGTATTTTTCTATGATTATAGTCTATCAGCAACGTGTTGAATATAGAAGTGAATAATGATTGCTTTCATACGAAAAAGAATGCCTTTCATCAGCAAAGCAATTTAACTGTTCCGAATATTAACAACAGCCATACATGAAATTCGCAGTAAAATATGTTACTGTAAATGTAACAAGCAAATCTTTGGCACGTGACGACGAGCAGACGGTAATTTTCCCATTTGCGAATGTTCCCGGCAAGTGGCAGAGTCGTAATGTACCTGGGCAAGGTCAGGCGGGGACGCAGCGAAAGGAAAAAAGTCCATTCGCTAAAATATTCGACAATTTCATTGAAGTTCTGTGACAAATTAGAACATAATGCTAGTTCTTAATGAGAGCCACTCACAAAAAGGGTCATGTCCACAGGAAATGGAGGGAGGCGAATCTTGTTGTTAAAGATACAGTTCATTGTAACAGTGCCTCCTCTGTGTACCGTTGTTAAAGAGTTAATTTTGTAAGGCTCATTGCACTGATTTTTCTTTGTTGAACCTAAATTTTGTCAGGTGTATTGTAACAATTCCTCCTTCGACCTTGGTGTTCTGTTGCTAAAGAGTTAATGTTGTAAGGAGCGTTGTGCCGATTCCTTCTTGGTCTTCCGTTGCTAAAGGGTTAAATATACCTACTTCTTGGAGTCAGCTGGAACCACCTTTCTTTGCTCTCATTCTCACCCCCATAGACAAGTGATGATCATAGTAATATGAGCAGGTCCTGGTATAGCTGCTGAGCGGACCTTAGATACAAAAATCATCGTCAACTCTGTCTTAAATCAAAGATGTAAGAAAGCCATTCCTGCTTACTTCTATAGCCTCCTACTTTAAATCTTACCACAAACTAGGATAACCATTTGTCAATTGAAAAGGCAGATGTGAAATGAATCTATTTAATCTTTAACGTTATTTATTCTGGCAACGTATTAGAAGGCCTACAAAATACTAGGTTTCAAATTTCAACACCTACCGACGCACAAACCGGCAGTCTTTATTGGGGAACACCCCCACAATATTTTATAAGATACACACCTATATTTAAACTATTAGATTCCATTTAATCAATCGTTCTAGATACCATATACCGGTATCTAGGGCTTTAATTCATGAGTATTTGGATGTTACAATGTTAATGCTGTAATAATATTGAATCGAAGGATGCATACAAAAGGGAAGGGGCCTTCCATTTAGTACGTACGCTCATTTAAAAAAAATCTGAGACACCCATCCCCCCCCCCCCCTCCTGATGCGTAAATACTTAACGGAAGGCCCCAAATATAAATCTATTATGAGAAACATTGTCATATTCATTATAAATCAAAGTTCTAAAAAAAAGATACATTATCGATGCTGGCCATAATTTTTTATAGTTTTGTGTTGTCAAATTTTCGCGCATCCAATACTCTGCGGCATTTTCGCACATTGCTTTGTTATTTTTCTTTCACCTATAATATTTTATTTCTTAAGATTACTTCACACTTTCACGTATTAACGGTAATGTGCGAATTGCGTGAAGACATGTACAGCGCGAAAATAAAAACGTTCACAGTAATAAAATACAAATAAATCATGTTAAAGAGACGAATATCAATCACATCTGACACACATTTAGGAGACGAATTAAATGACAATTACTCTCATAACAAAAAAGGTCATTATATATTAGCTTTATCTGGTGGTATTGAGACCATTAATTATGATATCTCTGATAAGCCTTTTCACAGGTCATTGCATGTAATGTTCCTGTTTCGTGACATGCTATTTTACATGATGATATTTACTTTCTGATTGTAAAGGGACCCGAAATGCCATGGTCTTAACCTGTTTTATTTTTGAGGTACACAGAGTGCTCATAACTATAACGATACTATATGATGACATTCATCAAGACTTGATATCCGGAAATAAGAAATAGAAATCCATATAAACAATATATATTTATGAAACCTATCTATATTTACACAAAACTGGAAAAACTTGGGAAATTTCCCAATAGTGTTTCTCAACTCTATCTAACTTTACTCTATGAGCGCAAATCTAGCATTTTCGCACATGCCCATTGATTTTATAGATTTGGTGATCGAAAAGATATTTCACGACACATGTAATCTTATATTTCAAGTCACTATTAAGGCTGTATACCACTATCCGATTTTACTCCTGATTTCAGAAATTGGCGGTAACAATTTGTATTATCATAGACATGTTTTATATCATTAGAAACGATTTTTAATTCTCTTTCAAATGATAAGAAGGATACATGATATTTTTCCATATAATTGATCATACAAGTGGTGAATTACCAAAATACCAGTAGTCAGAATCGACTAGTGGATTCGAGCCTTCACTGTTGACTTAAGCCCCATACCCAATAGAACGGCATCAAATGATCAAACTTGCTTAATATGGATCTGTGCTCGACAGTGGGCCGACTCTGGGTTAGGAAGGCATACCCACACACAGTCGGCATTTCAATTGTTGCAAAAATCGTTTTAAATTATCACATTCCACTGATTTGTGTGCCGATTTATAAGCCGACTCTGTGGAAATCAGCGTGTGGGTATGGGGCTTAAACTCCTTACACACTAGTCAGTTTTTAAAAATCAAGTCGGCTGACTAATCTGCGCTATCATCGGCAAATCATTCTAGTAGAATCGGCCGGTTTTAGCACCGATCAGTTGGCCGACTTGATGAAAATCGCCAAGTGGGTACGCGGCTTAATACAGTTCGTGCCAGGTCTAATTTCTGCAGAGTGCAGATGGTGTCTAACAAACAGAAATATCGCCACCAGGGAGCGACACACCTTCTCCCTGCTTTGTCTGTTAAGTGGCCGCTAAAATAAAACACCCACAAAAATATCTCACACCACCACCTGGTGTTAGAATAAAACACAAATACACATTGCAGCAAATATCAAAGTCAAAAACTGGACAGATTATTTTTTGGCCAGAGGGCGATGGCTGCACAGGAAACTGATCGGCTGGCCAGCATTGAAATTAAATTACCGCGAAATATAACGAGTTTTGTGCAAAAAGGGTGGGCTGGCGAGGGCAGCCGTCGGAAGGTTTTGTTATTTCGCGGGTGATTTACGCTGGTTCTTCCCACCTGCTGCTGGTTCCTGGGCCGTCATTAACTCTTTTAACCTTGAATTTAAGTAGTCATTTTATTTCTGTTATTTGATGAAATTTGACCTAAAGAAAGCGTTGAAATTGAAGTGGAAAGTATCGTTGTTTTGATTATTTCTAAACGTTTAGTGTATAAGAATAGTGCATTATTTTGCACTTAGCAAATTAAGATACCGTGAACGTAATTATATTCACATTGTAAATATTTGTGCTTAATTTGCATTTATGAAATTTCCGCGAAGAAATGCACAGAGTACAAAAATCTTTAACTAGATAATCTGTGAAACGTAGCATTAAATCTGCACGATTTCGTTTGGTGAAATGCACAAAATCCAGTATAATATGTTCTAATGTAAGGGGCGGATGTTTACATTTGGAATAGTAATCTTTTTCTGTATTTTTTTTCTGATCCCCCCATAGCTAGAGGTCTTAAGCACGGTGAGCTTGGTATCATATTATAGTTACGTTCAGACAGTTTAATTGCACATAAGTAAATAATAAAATACCATTTTACTTGAATAAAAGGCTCCGCTCTCGTATTTCTTGAAAAGAAATAAATAATGAATAAAGAAAGGTTGGTGAGAAGTGTCCACGTGTAACTTGTTCATCTTTTTGTAATATCATCTATTTTAAAATGTCAGTCTGGATTAAAGATTGAATCATACATGAAAGACACAGCGGTGGGCACAGGTTCTATTCCCTGAGGTGTCTGTTGGACCACCTTTCTCTGTCGTTCTCACCCCCATAGATTAGTCATCAGTATTTTGTACAAAGCAAAACATGAGTTGTTCTTGATAAAGCTGAAAAGTTGCTGAGCGGACGTTAAACTCCAACACATCATCATCATCATGTTGAAACGTACAGTTTTCATCGGTGAGACTTTTCTCGTAAATTATTTGTATCCAAAGACACCTCTGGTAGGTTTAACGCAGGCAAGTTTGAAAGCTCTGATATTTTTTTCTTTTTACATGAATCTGACATTCACATATATATGTAAATTCATTGTATACATGTACTTTATACATTATACATGTGCAATGGATAATACATAATTATGTCTCCTTGCTTGTCTGAAGAGATGATGCCGCGTGTGAGAATATAATTAGCTTTCAGACAACACTATATGAACACAAAAGTATCAATGTCAAAAATGCCAAACTTTCTATTGTTAACTTCAGTACGTTTAAAATAAACACCCTTCAAACCTGAACAAATATTATTACCTCTCGCCGCTTTCAGATGTTGCCGCCTCTTTTAAGAAACCACGGTGACAGGTGGATTGCAGTGTTTGGAAACGTATTTTGACTACCGGAAAACTCCTAATTTAAGCCATGGCTTAAATACAAGGTTGATCTCAGAAATGGCCAATCAGGTCTTTACTTTTGGGATGCAGCCTAAATTAGCGTGTTTCCCAATCTTAAATTCACCGTATTACTTCAGAAAAAAAGGCCCCCAAAATGGTTGTCCGTTCTTGTTATTTTTATTAATCCTACCGTTAAAAAGATTTAAAGAGAGCATCATATCTGAACATGCAACTGTAATTGATTCATTTATGGCTGGAGGAGAGGGAAGACAGGAGTAATCCTACTCACCCCTGTGTAAATAAAATATATAAATTAAAACTAAAAAGAAACATGTTTCGAGGTTTTACGGTATAGGTGTAATTTTTGGTGTGCAGTGACCCGTGACGGGGTGTGACCGTGGCCGTATGTTTACACCCGCCCTCAGTCAAGTGCGTCAGGTATAATGACAGCCCAAGTCAATGGTATTTTCGCGGATTATTAATTTTGCCATTTTTGAACAATGGCACAATTATAGCAATATAATCAAAAGAAAAATGTTGGCGACGCCAGGTCGCTTCTTAAAAGTCTGTTGATGAAACGCTTTCAATTAGTTTTGGATAGTTTTAGAAACTGCGAATTTTTTAATGTGCGGAAATATTGTTATAGATGCTATTTTCGCGGATAATTAATTATGCTATAGTTAAATATGCGTAATACCATAGCTCTAAATGTTAAAAAGAAAGTTACTGCCGCCAACCACGCTTCTGACAAATCTTCGAAAATATGTGTTATCAGGCCATGATAAATGCTTGTTGGAGACTTAATTGAGAGTGCTTCCAGCCTGACGGTCCCTGGCAAATGGTAAAGGATGGAAAGGATCGGCATTCATATATGGTCTTGTGCCATATCATTGGTCAAAAGTTATGAATTACTCATCTGCTGGCAGCGAAAATTGTGTACTGGAATACAGGCTTGAGAGATCACCTTTGAAGGTCCAAGAGAGCAACGTGAGAAAATATTGCTACTTATCGGCAGAGACCTTGTATGTATAGGATATATCGAGACTGGAAAGCCAGGTCAAACCTGTTATGCACTACAGGCCTGCCACCTGGTCTCTGGTGGGACTAGATTTGGATTGACCATTTTGTCTATGGTTAAAATGGTCTCTGTGATATACCAGCTGTTCCAAAAATACACTGCCAATGATCAGCCATGGTCATGGTTGACTGGATTGGTTCCAACCGACCACCAGGGGAATGGGCACATCGGGCCATAGAGGAGCTTTCCAGTCTCGATATATCCTATATATACATATAAGGTCTCTGTTGTCGGGGGGCACTGCAAAATAGGTTTTTTTGTCAAACATAACTAAGTTCTATAATTGTGGTAACTAGTCCCTTTATTCTAGTAGAACTTTACTAGGTGGCCACCTTGAACATAGACCCATATACATAAAAGTATGTACATTAGAATGTAGAACGTATAAATCTCAGACGGTCCCGAAGGCTGTTTTGATTCATTAACTTCAGGAAAACAGCATGGGTCTGCAAAGAATTAGGCCTATAGATGACGCCTAAAATGGCCTTGAAAGTGCAACCTGATCTTGAATTCGTAAATGATAGGACATGAAGATGAGACAGGGTAATAAAGATGAATTTACAAAATTCAACAGATTTCATGGAATGATGACTACCTAAGGACAACATTTTACAAAAAGGGTTTCCCGAGAAACTTCTACTTTTTAGCTGAGCATGCGCAGTATTGGGTTTCCGTTAGGGCGAAACGGAAGCCCCGTCTCATCTGACCTAATTAAATTAGCCCCAGCCTAGCCATTTTGCTGAGGCTACAATAGGGTTAATTATAGGCTGAGGCACGAGGCTAACTAGCTAGGCCTCGAAAGGGTTATTCAAGAGAAACCCCAAAATAGGCCTATCTAAAACCCTTTACAGACTAGCCTCAAGATGCACTTATAATGACAGTTCAATACAGGCATAATGCGCGTTGGGGTGCTAGTCTGTAATGGTTATAATACTTCAAGAAAAACCTTTCAGACAACCCATCAAGCGAAATGATGCACTTTGAGGTGCTTTGATAGGCATCATCCGCTGTAGTGTGCAAGTTGTATATACCTTTCCCACGAACAGTGCAGTCTGCCACTTTGTCCCTTTGGGGCTTTTGGTAACAAGGTCACTTTACTTCATATCGATTAACTATAGGAAAAACCCTAAAAAGTTGTTTAATTTCTAATCAACCAGGGTAGTACCACTTTAATGAAAAAGATATATAACATCTCCGATATCAGCAGTTTCTAAAAGCTGTAGAATACTGACATAAATGGTAGGTTCATTTTACATAAAAGAACAAAAAAAACATATACGTAAATTATTCCATTAAAGGCTAGACTACGACAAGATCCTGCGTAGACAGTGAGAAAAAGTGTTTCTACAGGAGAGAGCTAGTTTAAGGCTTGAACCCAAGGTTTTTGTATGGGAAATCCCAACATAGCAGTAACATAGCAGTCTGTAGTAACTCTCGGTTCATGCTAGCATTTGTTGCCAAAGTATGTCCACAAATAAATGATGAGCTTGCAATATTCAGAAATGATCTGTTCTTAGTAATTCCTAGTAACTGGTCTGTACATGTCTTGTTGTATGAACCGTAGACGGAAGTGTTATAAATATATAGCGGATGTAATGTATTTAGTCGTATTACTCAGTCAGGCTCGACCAAGCCTATTTTAAAAGAAGACGTATTCGTCACTATCAGGCGAGAAAACAGATAATTAGTGGTTGGTATCTATACCGAATATGCGGATCTTGTTTAATAACCACAACGTTTAGACACAAAAAAAAATAAAAGAGGGGGAAAAGATTGTATTTCTATTACCGGTATTACTTGAGGGGAAAAGGTTTTTGACTGTGAAAAACTTCATGTAATGTGTATAAGTCAATTTGTTTCGAAATGTGCTTGTTGGAGAATAGAATTACATTGGTTGTTTCTTTATTCAAGATTTTCTCCCTTTTTATTGGGAACTTAGTTGCTGTTCATAAAGGTCATGCAATTTTGTGGGTTATTTTTTTCCAGCGCCGCTCCCAAAGGTGAAGACATGGAAATCCGCTTGTTTGAGAAATATATGATATCGGTTGCTTTTCTAATTAAGATTTTTCTTTATTTTCTCTTTTATTAAACATTTTATGTGGAATTTATTTGCTTTTCATCAAGGTCATGAGATTTTTTATTTTCGTTTTCAGTGCTGGTCCTAAAGGTGATGACAACATGTATGAGTGGGTGTCTACCATCCTCGGACCACCCGGATCAGTTTACGAAGGCGGCGTATTCTTCCTCGACATTCACTTCAGCTCCGACTACCCATTCAAACCCCCAAAGGTAATTAAATCGTTATGTTCCTCCTATTACATTGCTATTTACAAGTATATAATTTAAAATGCGAAAATATTACTAAGTTCAAGGCTAATCACTCAAGTTCCTGAACGCTGTTGGCTTGTGGGCAATAAGTACACGGTGCTAAAGAACCTATTCAGCGGGTCTTCCATAAATTGTTTACACACTTTTTACTAGAGCTTCTCGCGTCGATTAAATCATAATGTAGTGTACGCATTCTTCTGCACTGCACAGTGCGATAGACCGACATTCAGGTATCTCAATTGTTTCCAGTAATATTTGAGACCACAGATGAAAAAAAGCTGCCCTACGTGTACGTTGCGTGATGCTTTGGATTCTCTCAAACCAATACCCTTTTTACGTAGACTTTACGAAAGCCCGCTTGGCAATTTACACTATACGACACTGCATCGTGCCAGTAATATGCGATTCGAAAAAATTAGGCGTTTTGGTCATGCATATAGTAAAACATTTGTAAACTAGACCCAATCTGACAAATCCAGACCAATTTGAACATGAATAATTGAAAGGGCAAAAACTATAAAGAAATGTCATGATAAAAAGGAGAAGCATTTTTCTCAACAAATGATTACTAGCCATAGGTTGTAGGTTACCATACCGGTAAGTAACCAGTTGGAGATAAAGCTGGCTCAGAAAGGAACTTATCGAAGTCTCATTTCTCATCATGTAAAATGTGAACACTAAACAGTGCCATAGCCAGCGGGGTTCCGAGGGTTTCTGGAACCACCTCATATTTTGAGAAGAAAAAAAAGCCCACAAAAATCTAACCAACATAGAGTAGGTAATGCAAAGTAATATATATCAAATTGGGTCAAAATTGTTAGCTGGAATCCACTCGGGTTTACTTGTAACCCCCCAATGATAGCAGGAACCCTTCAGATTTGCTTGAAGCTCCCAAAGATTTAAGGGCTAGGTCCTGCCCTGCTAAATAAGCCATCTGAGGGTTTGCATGGAGACCACATGGAGGGACCACACATTCCTCACTTTGTGTGTCACGACGTGTTTCTGAGCCCTGTCATCGGCCCAGGGGTTGGGGTGTGTGTTTTGAAGGGTTGTGGTTAGGGCAGGGAGCAGGGGTAGTTGTTGGTGGGGATACTTGTATATAGGAGGTATTATACCCTTTTCATACCCGTGTAAGACTAAGCCTCAGAATGCGCATTAGGCCTGTGGTTAAGAGCGGGGGATTTAGAAGGGGAGATCAGGAGGCATGTACCCCTCTATTTTGGACCAAATATTGATTCTTTTTAGTGTAAAACTCTCTGCCTTGGAGGAGCAGCTAGGACAATTTTACATTAGGGCGCCCCCCTCCGCTTTTGAAAATATAAGTGAATGGGTTTCAGACTTCACGGTAAAGTGAAGCAAACTGCATCTATAATTAAAGCATCCGCCAGGCTGACTCTGGTGTTTGTAGCCTAACCTGGTCCATCTGTAGCCTAACATCATGTTTTAGTGGCTTATCCCTTACAGACTAGCTCTAGAACGCGCATTATGTCTGTAAAGGATAGTCTGCAAAGGGTATAAGATCTGCGTTCTAGAAGTCAGTTCCTTTCAGACAGACGGAGGCGCAAATTGGTGTCCTTCAAAGCACCTCGATGTACATCAGCCAGGCAGTGGTCTTAAAGGGGTAATGCTGGTGTGATATGACAATGTTCAAACACACTAGGAGTGAAAATCATGTTTAGTCGTGTGTATAACCCTCTAAACTGCCAAGTTAAAACAATTACATCGCTCCTCTATGTGAATTAGCCATCATGATGCCATTGATTGCAGCTCAAGTCGCGTAGAGTAATACGACCTTTAATGTTTTCAGTTTAATACTGTTGGTGATCATCTGAGACTGACTAAGCACTCTTTTGAAACGATATGTCCATGTTTTACCGTAGTATGACGTTCATTGATCTACAGTTTTGTTGCCTCTAACTGGCTAGTAGGATGAGCTGGAAGTTTAACCATTTTCCTCACGTCTCGAATTACGTCATAACTCAAGGTTTTCCTATGTACATTATCATACATTTGACTCTCCGAGCTTTTTACTTTTTAATAATTCATAGACCTGAATATACATTTCATAAACAACTTCATGAAAACATATTCTATTCGCATATTCTATTCCAGTATTGTCTTCTGATAAAGATCTCTTTACATGGCAAGGAATGCATAATTACAAAACGGAAAAAAAACATTCAACTGCGAAACCATGCCAGAATTGCCTGATGATTTACTTACATAAATAAAACAGTAAAAGTAAATGACTCAAAGCTCTATCACACTACATGACTTTGAGGTGCGATGTCAGCGCGATATGATCAATGATGATATTATAGAAACTTAGCAGACAGAAGTGATAATAATCATTAGAAATTGGCAATTTGGGATATTTCACGCATGTTTAACAACGAATATTGTCTCTAATGTGTGTGATTTCTCTGGGACATAGTCACATTACAGCTCATGTTGTGTAGTGTAATACCACCTTCAGCGAAAGAAAGAAGGACATCTCTCTAGGTGTCATTTCCGACCCTTTTGTCTGATACAGTCCTTAGGCCTCCTTTCCTAGTCAGAGCGTATCCTATCCTTTGTCAATCTGACTCAGTGAGTGCATTCGTAAAACCAGTTTCTAACACAGCTGAGACTGGGCGGTGGGCACGTTTGTAAACCCAGACACAGGAGAGAGACCTCTCCTCAATCAATATATTGCTCCCCAGACCTGGCCCTGTCATTCAGGAGTCCCTTCACAAGAGGAGGTAGACTTGCACAGGTCCCCTTGGCTTAGTCAAATTTTTCTTTAGAAGATGGTGGCTGCTAGCAGGATGAGGCTGCCACCTGGTGTTTTCTTTAGGCATTAAAGCCAATCTTATTCCCTTGACAATCATCATGCAACAGTTGATAAAAGATGTTTTCACTGGTGGAGTCTAAATAGATTCCACGAATATTCTGAATTAACAGTAATGAACGAAATTTAACTATTTAATATTGAATGCATAAATAATATATAACATGAATATCAGGACCACCTCCTCTCTCTCACAGTAAGTTAGTATTACGTATTCATAACCTGTAGGAAGTAAACATTCATTTCAAAGAGAGCATCGCCTAAATAGGGGTATCTTAGTCTTATCCATTCATTTGATGTTTTTTGTCAGGTAATATGTTCGTGTATATATTCGCTTTGTGAAGGATATACTACTGACATGAATTCTACGTCAGCACATACACCCTGATTGCAGTGTTTGAAAGTAATCTATATCTATCTGCCATTCTTTACAAAATCGTCTATGGCCTGATTGATATAGAGGTACATTTGTTGGCAAATATGATGAATGCCTCAGAAATGATTCAAAGGATTGTTCTAAAACATTGCTTGTGTTTACACTGTTCTTGTGTACTTTCTACAGGTATCTATCATTGTTGACTAGGATGATGCATAAAGAGACCAAGATACTGAATCATACTCTGCTCTGATACTTTAATGCCGATTTCCTTTCTTTTTTTCCCAACCAGGTGAAATTCCGTACCCAAATTTATTGTCCTGAATAGAACTTCACTAGATTGCTCGACTGTCTCAATATGTTTTAATAACTTTTTATTTTCTACAGCATATTACAGACTGAGATAATACCAAGACAGACCACAGACAAAACATTTAAGACTTATTTCTGTTCTTTTTTTTTCATTCCAGGTGACATTCCGCACCCGGATCTACCACTGTAACATCAACAGCGCTGGTGCCATCTGCCTGGACATTCTCAAGGAGAACTGGAGTCCCGCTCTTACCATCTCCAAAGTGCTGCTGTCCATTTGCTCCCTGCTTACAGACTGTAACCCTGCCGACCCTCTCGTTGGCAGCATTGCCACGCAGTATACACAGAACAGGGCGGAACATGACAGAATGGCTCGCCAATGGACAAAGCGGTTTGCGACAGGACTCCAGCAAGCCAGCTGATTGGTTGATTCAGACTCAAACTAGGTCAGGTCGGAAAACATATTGGATGGATCTGCAAGTTGTTTGTGTTGAGTCGCAAAGATTGAGTGAATCTTTTTGGACCGATTTTGCCAGGTGAACACATTGTGGATCTGAACATGGTTGTTTTCTACAGAGATAGTCCATTAATAATTTAATTTAAGATAAACCTAGTGAAATATTTGAAAAAGTATCCTTAAAACCTGCAAAATTTAAGTTGGAAACATTGTTTTTGGGGAGGTTTGAAGTTACAGAGTTGGGAGAAAGTATCATAGAAAACGAATGGGAAGTTAGTAGGAATCTAATGAATCAGCATTTTAGGTTAGCTATCCATTGTAGACTACTTAGTAGGTTTTTGAGTGTGAAAAGAACATTCAGTAAAATATAGAAACGCCGACACTATATACTTGAATTTTCATGTCTGTTTATTCCTGTAACAGTCAAGTCAAGTGTATGTGTGTGTGATAAGGTTCAAGGAGAACTCAGCATCATTATCTGCATAGTGTGTTGGGCAGTGAGTATTGAGGGTATTGAGTAAAGTTGCACTGTATGTAGCGCTCCTTGTTTTCATCATTTTCCACATATTTCGGATATTGTTTGGGTAATTTAACATAGAAGCAACCTTGGGGATGTCCTTGGGGAGCAGCATACCCAATGAGGAGTGGAACTACTTTCCTGGGCCTTTGAGTACCAGCAATAGGTTATCAGTGTACCACACCAGGAACTTTCTTTGCTGCTAGTTCCCAGTGAGCTACACCAATAATCCTAGGCTGATACCCAGTGACCCTTAAAAGTTGTTCTCCACATTTGGGATTGTACTGACCTTGGGCTTCACCCTTGATCTGTGACAATACCCCCTGAGTTGTAATACTGCACTCGCATGTCCGCAAATGGTGATTCTTGTATTAAGTTTCACAGCATCAGAGAAAGGAGAAAGAACAAACATACACTCCATATGTGTGACTTCAGAAATGTATGCTGTATCTCTCTGTTTTGACCTTTGTGATCCCACATACTTAATGCTTTCACAAAAATGCCTTTCATCAAGGTAGCACCTGTTTGCTAATGGACAAACCTACGGTTTTCTCGTTGAAGCCGAATAACTGATATGGGCTTGGGTGATCGATAGGTTTTATCTTTTTGCATCAAACATCAGAATGTGAGCTGTTGGTTTTAGTGACCCATAGCTCAAGTGTTATCTTATAGGATAATGTAGAAATTGTCCCTTTTTGAAAAAGCAGATAAAAATGCTTCTCATATTCTTTTTATGAGTCACTGATTGATATTCAGACAGAAATGGTGTGATTATAAGTCTCTGTTATTTGTTTTAGTTTATCTTGTTGTTCTTGAATGGTTGGAGCTTTTGATGCCTTTCTGATGATGATAGTTAGAGGGGTCTTTATTCACTGTCTTATATCTGTAAGAGAAGTGTACTGGTCTGAAGCTTAGAAGTTTAAACAATACATTCACAGGTAGACAAATGTCCCCAACTACTAGGTGTTCATTGGGAAACCGACCTTTCTGAAAAAGTGCCTGGCACATATCTTTAGTTGCCCTGAAATCCAAGGTACGATTCATATCAAACTTCATAAGATAAATTGTTGCTGAAATAATACTGTGGTACATGAAATCCATTCATAAATGACCTGGATTTTCTGACATTCCTGACAAATAAGGATATTTTGCTGTCTGCTAGGGAGCTATACAGAATATTATGGTTATCTAGGTTTTCGGTTTGATTGCTCTGCGTGTTTGGTACCATTTGTCAAACTGTGAAATTGTGATTTTATCATATTATCCTTATCAGGATCAACGATAACAAAAGCACAAAGTAAAATTCCATTACCTCTTCATGATTTTTTCTTAAACCTATTTGGGATATGTTGACCGTAAAAAAAATGCGCCTCACGAAATGAATAATTCTTGGGTCAAATGTGGAGCTCTTTAATCTTATATCGAATGATGATGTTGACGCTTTGGTCGATGATATCAGCTTAAGGAAAATCGCATGGCCTCCTAATGCCACCCAGTTACATTTACTCACAGCACGACTACAACTTCAGGCAAAGTAAATGTATTTATGATGCAACATAGGCAAAATTAATTGGAAACATTACAATTATATACTATGGTCAAGGGCCACCAATGGTGAAGATGTCTAAAAAGGCATATCTTGGCAAAGTTCTGAATTGAAATCACAAATTGGATACAGCAGACTCTATCTTATTTCAGGTTGAAACTGATTTAAAGAGGTGGGTCTGACTTATTTGGTTATACAAGTTCTAACTAAAAAATGTTATTGAAATTAAAAAGAGGTACAAAGTGCTCCATTATGATTAACCGCACCAAGCCCACTATGATAGGTCTGACATAAAACTTATGTGACTAAATACCCCAAAGCGCTAGCTGTCATAAGGGATGTTTCCACTTGATGACTAAACCCAGCTGACTATATAGTGCTTATAGTTTGCTGACAAGTGTTAACCCTTCTGGCCCTCTATAACCAGAGATCTCTCATGGATTGAAAGAGCACTGTTTGGAAAGGGTTAACACTTGTCGGTTGACTCGTAGCAAGGTTTAGTTATGTGGAAGCCCGCTTTAGCATTATGAAAGATGGTCTCATGTGATCTCGACGTACGAGTTGGGAGTGACTCAAAGTGTTACTGTTCAAGTTGTTATCATTTTTACCCTATCTGTATATTATAGGCCCAGCCCTGAGCTAGCATAGGCCTTAAGGTTTTGTATTTGCCAATGGTTAGAGAATGTGATCAGTAAGAAAAAGAAAAGAGGATTTGAAGACCCTGATTTTCAAATTTCCTGAATTTAAAGAACTGTAGGAATGGAAGAAGCAGTTGCCCATAGGTTGGTTGGTTGGTTATTGGTTGCTTTACGCCCTAATCAACTGCCAGGGTCATATCAAGGGCGGTGATGGTGATCGAATCTATGAGAAGGTAGAGACCATACCCCTACACATTTACCGAGGTAGGTGTTCTTTAATGTGCCTGGTCCCATAGACAGGGCCAGACACACAACAGCCGGTGGCACAAGGCCTTTGATATCCCAGTTGTTGTCACTGGGAGAAACACAGAGGGGTGTAGCAGCCCTGCCTGGCCCAGCCGAGAATCGAACCCGGCTCTCCCGCATGCCAAGCGAACGCTCTAACCACTTCACCACCCCGTGCCCCTGTTGCCCATAGGACTTGGTTATATTTATAACCAAAGTTAACCAACCATAGCTATTTATCAAATTTGATTTAATAAACTTCCGTCCTAGGACAATAGTTTATTATTTACAGGATCTTAATAGATATTTTAATGAGAGAAAAATAAATATAATTTGTAAAGTCAATAGTTCAGCACAAGAGTGGCCACATTCACAGATTCTCAATTCAAAGAATATCTCGTTCGAAAATATACTATTAAGTTTGTGTTGGCTCTGCCTCCTGCCCATTGCCTTTCGCAACAGAATTCAGAGAATAGCTTGTCTGGGCCATTGGGTATCAGCCATAGGCTATAAGTGTAGCCTACAGGGAATTAGTGACAAAGAAAGTTCCCGGCATGGTACACTGTTAACTATTTGCTGGTGCCCAAAGGCCCAGAAAAGTAGTTCTCTTCATTACCCGCTGTCTCATCTTCCTCCATCAATTTTACTTAAATTGGGCTTACAGCCTGCCTTAGAGGCAGTCCTACTCTTACTGGCACAAAAAGTTGTATGAAGAAAATGAGGTGTGAATGTTGTAGTGTAATATAATGTCTTACATCAACTTTTTGAGGCAACTCTGTACATCATCCGTCATTACACTCATCTTAGGTAGTGAAAGAGTTTGGAGACATGAATGTATGTGTGTATCATAGAATGTATAAATGTTTTAACTTACAATATTACATAGGCCATATTTAACTTTTAGATTTTCAACTTAAAGGTTGTAAGGTGAACTGAATGATACAGTGATCCAAGAAACACGAGCACAACAATCAAATAGTCCTTGAATGAATCAAATTTAGCCAGTTGAAATATTAAACTCATGTTAGCTATGTCACACAAATGGCATATCCATTAACAAGATAGACAACTATAGAAAAAATAGCAAAAAGTTCCTTAGTCATCTTAATACCTTTCTGCTTTTTGACACTTTCTTGCACAGTTTAGACTGTTGTCACTTAAAAAAAAACATTGTTTAAAGTAGAAGCTGAGCCGTATGTCTGAAATTGAACATAAATAGGAAAGATTTATGTAAATGACTGAATATCTGTTCTAATTAAAATGGTTATGAATAAATGTCTGTCTACTACTAGAATTCAAATAAAGACTGTTAAACACGATAGAATAAAATTGGCCAGGTAACAGACATAGCATTTGGACAGGTGAAAAAAAGACTCATGTAAAAATGAAAAGAATGTTTACCTATTTTTCCCCAGGAATTGGCGTTTATTTTCTCATTTTGGATAAGGTATACAGAAGTATATCTTTGTGTATTGGTTTGATAATTCTGCGTATTCTGATATTCTCTTCGTAATTCCAATACTAGAATAACATGACGTTTATCCTTAAAAATTGCAGAATATTAGGCAAATTATGAAAAGGCTATATATGTAGCTATTACAAAACAGTTTTATATGGTCCTGTGTATCAAGCGTTGCATAATTATCTAGCCAATGATATGTAATCTTGGACGAGTTCAGATTACATTTGAAAAGGTTTTGTTTATAGAATGTCATCATAAAGCTTTAATACTTAAACATTGATTCATGGTTCTTATAACTTTTGTCACATGCATTATTTAACATTGAGTCATAAGAAACGTGTATCCATCTTTTGTCAGAAAGCCTGTAATGTTACAAACCTACTTTTGGTTTTGATGTGGATTTTATTGACTGTTTCATGAGAGTACATGTTTTTCAAGTAGTCAGTGGCATTGACACTTCAAGCATTTTGGATATTTTGGAAATACCAAATATAGAACATTGCATTCTATGCCATAAGGGTGGATGCAGGCACAGAGTATTTATTTTAACAGAAGGTACATCGCAAAACACCAACATGCCACATTTTTCTGCAACTTACAAGCCCCATACTCCCCAGGCAATTTTGAGCATGTTGGGCAATTTGATGTCTGCTAAATCGACTGATTGCACTAGTGTAATTGGCTGATTTTAGCGCTGATTTGGATCATTCATCTGTATACAGTTCTGAAATGTACAAGTTCAAATCTGAATTGGTGTAAAAATTGACTGATTATTTTAGTTAAATTGGCTGATTTTAGCACCAAACAGTCAGCCAACTTCTTAAAAACAGCCTAGTGGGTATGGGGCTCAAAAGACATGATCTTAATCTAAATACCATTATCCCAAGCAAACAAACTGACATGTAAAAAGTTCATTTCTGAACCTACAAGCCATAGGCTTTATCAGAAGATTCCCATTGTATGATCGACATGTCTACTTTTTTAGGCTTGTACCCTCTGTTAATATACTCTTGTGTGCAGGGGCCAAAGATCTTGCCAATGCCCGCCATCTTGTTTCAATCGCACTTATCCTGGGTGTCAGGCCATTTTGGTAGTTTGGTAGATAAACCAAAACTATTTAGTTAACCATGTTTCAAGGCTAACCTCTCATTGTTTTATCCTTATGTAGCAGGTATGTATGCAGGCTGTTTAGTTCAACTGAAAATTTAAGGACTCAATTTTGGAAGCGTTGAATCAGCAGTGAGATACAGTTGTGACGTCATCATTATTCCCATCATGCCTCATCAGAACTCATTCTATGTGTACATTTGATATCAAGTGTAAGCATGTGCTTAAATAAAGTAAATTTGATGTTATCTGAAAGTTTTATGGTTTGTTATTCTTACTCCACCTGAAAGGGGTAATAGCTTATTATTGTCTGCATGACTAATGGCCAGTGCGTGCTATTGCCGGCGCTGCCCATATATGCTATACGTCGCCTCAATAAACTCAACTACTTACGCGACATAGTCGCGTGTTTTGGTTCTATTATTCACGCGACCTGTTAGTAGTGTATGGAAATGGGAATTTATTGCAGGTTTGATTCTGGACGTGTACGTCCTTCATCTTATTCAGGCGACGTTGTGAAAAAAATCTTATTTAACATAAATAGCATTTTCCGGGACATCTGTGTCCTTTCCTGGGAAGTTCGGGACTGTCCCAAGAAAGTCGGAACGGTTGGGAGACTATGTGTCGCGCGTACAATAGAAACAATATACGCGACATATTAGTAATAGTAGTATACGGAAATGGGAATGGGTAGCTTGTCGCGTGAATTGCTTCTCTTATTTAGGCGACGTCGTGTATACACTGTCTTTTTTGTAAACGACGTCGCATACATGACGTCGAATATATAGCCAGTTCGCTATTAGCGAGGTACATATTGACAGGCCATACGTACCACTACTCATTTTCATGATTTTCAACCAACATAATGATATTTCATGGGTGATAAAGATAAAGAAGAGCCTTTTGGCTCGTCCTCGCATGGCCCCACGAATTATGGCTTTACCCTAGGACCTGTGCCCCCAACACGGTGATCAAAGGCCGGTTGTGTGGTGCCCTTCCTATTGGACATGGCACATAAAAGACACTTTGCTATTCTTCAAGAAGAGTATGATATCGAACCTGAAAAGCAAAACTTTGTGCAGTCTAGAAAGAACCCTGAAGGGTTGGGCAGATGTTAAACTACCCCAGAAAACAAAAGGATTTACCTGCAGTCCATGATGATCTCTAGGTGGTATGGCAACCAGGGGACAACCTTGAGAAGAATGGGATGGTGGTGTGATGGGTCATTAGCTCTGTTGGAAAATCATCAAAGGTTGCACATTGGCAGGCTCTATGCAATATAACAGTTCATAGCATAGTGGAGAAAGGTCAACTCATAAGCTAATGTTTTGGAAAGATGATCAACCAAAGGGAGGACAAGCACAACTGCTACCAAAGCATTCTACAGAGATGGCTTTTGAAGAATGCATCTCCGGTCACTATGGGACATTATCCAATAGAGTCTTATCCCGACCTCGCGCGTTGGTCACGCTCCAGAGGAGGTAGGACAAACAAACCCACGGAGTGGGATAGTGTGACCCCTGATTGGTGGAGGGTGATTACATAATGCTGATAAGGCCTTGGGGACTCTTCCCATTGGCTAGAATTAAAACAAAACTTTTAATATTGCAAATTGTTTTTAGGATACAAGACAACCATTCATAGCCATGTTCTATATAGCAATAAAAAGATCAGATTCTGATCTATATGGCCATCATTACAAGATTCTTCAAACGTTTGTAGCTAAAGAGCGATAGGTAGTTTAATAAAGCCAATTTACACATGCTCAAACAGAGAAATCCCCCAGGCTTGTCTGGGTAGCCCTTCTATGGTCGAGTTACACACTAGGTGGCGTGGTCCGGAAAATCATTTATGGAGATACAACATGTACATGCTTTTATTTTGCTAAGGGAGTGTATGAAGGGTGAGTGGGGTGTAGCTTTGCGGTTGAAAATATTTTCTTGATAACTTTTTGGTCTACACTAAACAACGTTGTAACTGCTATATGAGTTAGACTGGAATAAGCCAACTGACTCATTAATTCAGAAAATCAGACTTTCAACTGATATGGTTAGTTCTTTGTTTTTACTCCAGGGGGCACCAGGTAGTGGCGCCAAGCAAGGAAAGAGTTCAGATAGAATATGCTTCATTATAGACCTTTTTCAATAGTTTAAACCCTGCTTGTGTAAATGGTTGGAAACAGTTCGTCTATGTCAGAGTTCACTGCGCAGGCTCATGTAAAAGGTGTATTCAGAATGCAAAGGGCATATAAAATTAAGTCAACCTTACAATGCCAGATATTTAGATGTTACCTAGGTGTCATTATGGTGCATCGGAAGAACTAGATATTCCTAGATTAATGTATGGTCCAAGAGATTGGCGAAGAGATTAACTATTTAGAATTAGAGGGAAGGCTTGACTCTGCATGAGTAGGGTTTTAGTAATAGTTGCTTGGTAAATGCGTACAGGTTACAGGTTAGTGTTCATTGGATCCTGAGTACGGGAAACAAATCTTGTGATAATTATATCGATATTAAACATGGATATCTGAATAGATGTTGGTATATAGCTATAATACTTGTTATGATTATTAGATGTAACATTTCGCATACACAGCTACACTCTATTTTGCTCTATAATAATTTAGAATAAGAGAGATGATGGATTGATAAGAAAAATAAATTGCTAAAATGGTTTTCTCAGAGCAACTACTACACTGGTACCACTAAAACTCAAGTCGCATGAGAATTTAGATGAGGCCCAGTCCCCTTTGATATTTCAACCTTGAACGCAACTGTGAGCAATTGCAAGTTAATATTATGGTCTTGGCAACAGGCGAACGTGTATGATACATTAATTGATACACATTATTGTCTTTAATCTTTTATTAATGAAAATAAAACAAATATTATCATACATGTACATAAATAAGCATTGAACAGTTTTAAGATACTTGCTTATGCAACATGCAACTTATCAATAACATGTGAATAAGTCCATATCATGATATCAAGGACATTGATGAAACATAGGAATACCATTTCACATGCATGGGAATACCATTTTAGCATTAATATTCACATAAACGATGACAATGATTATGATATTAGGAAGTCTTATAACGATAGGACCGATTTCTGACAATTGATTGATGGTCCATTATGGTCAAATAATATGCTCAACATCTCTATATTGACAACAGCTCTGTGCCAGTCACTGCCTTATTGGTTTATATGTAATTATTTTCATAAGTGATAGGTCTAACTCAGTTTTCGTGTTGTAACACAATGTTATTCGGCAATCCAAGCAGACAGTCATGTGTTAGGCATGCATTAGGTAGGCCTAATTGAAAACGCATCATTTGTTTCCTTAAATCAAAGCCACAGTATCATCCGTGTATTGCTAATGTTAGGGGCCCCACCCCTAAGCCTAGCAAAGTCGTGGCTGACGACGTTTGTGACGTTTAAACATAATCTGGTGACGTTATTGGAATCAAACTAGGCCCTACGTCCGTCTCGCAGATGATAGTATGGTTTTAAATGAGAATATCCGGCTTACAAGCCATATGAAAATAGAGAAGGAAACGGAATATAGACATCTTTTATTTGCCGGCCCCCTTGGCTATACTTTCTCGTCATTTTCGTCTTCTGTTAAGTCTATATTCTCTATTGGCGTCGTTGCGAGTGACGTCACTTCCGTTGTACATGTCATAGTTGACTCCAGCGTCATGGACGGGTCTTCTTCCGGTGACGGGTCAGGTGACTTTTGCAGGGCGTTCCCGCTTGGTGGCGCCCCCATCACCTTGTGTTTGGTACACCACTTCCCAGCCGGGCCCCCCTTGGGGTCCTCCATGAAATCATCCTCTTCTGGAAAATAACACACTATTATGAACCTATTCCCACCCTTAAGGTCATCCATGAAATCATCTTCTTCTGGAAAATAGCAAATTGTTATGAACCTGTTCTGACTTTTAGTATTCTTTATACTAGGGCCGACTTAGGATCCCCCTTTATCTTTGTAATTTTGCGTTTTTTATGTAAAATGCTGGGCCTCCCCAGCAAGGTTAGACCCGTCTCTGTGTTTAAACTTTTCTGGAGGAATATTCCCACTGTTATTCTACATAAATAAATCCATATTCAAAATAAAGGTAAAAGGCAACGATGGGATGTCATTGTCATCAGAGTGTGTCCAGATGGATGGTATTATTGCAGCCTATGGAAACATAATTATATACTTCTGTAGGGGCATCTGGATGAACTAGTATTCCATGTACTTATCCAAGACCATAGCTTCCAGTGCCAGTATTGTTCTGTTCTAATATATCATATTTTACATTGTATTTAACATGCATTAACCCAGTTCAATATCAAGGGAAAACAACCAAAAAGCTGAAAAAAACAATAAATCGAACCTACCCCTAAAGTGCCTTAAAATGCCAGTTGAACTAAATTTACATTTTAGAAAGACACAAAAACAAAACCATCCAAATCCCAAAGTGCCTTAAAATGCAACCAATCATAACTCACCATCACTGATCAAGGGTGACTCAAGGTCGTGGTCACTCTGACACGTCATTCGGTGTACGTCGATCACACAGAGGACGACCAGGCCAATCCCAATGATACTGATGACGACCCCTCCGATGATCGATGTCAGCAAGATGGCCCTGTCAGAAATCAGACATAGTCAATCATTAGTTTTTAAGTAACACTGACACATCATTCGGTGTACGTCAATCACACAGAGGACGACCAGGCCAATCCCAATGATACTGATGACGACCCCTCCGATGATCGATGTCAGTAAGATGGCCCTGTCAGAAATCAGACATTGTCAATCATTAGTTTTATTATCTCTGACACGTCATTCGATGTACATCTTTAATGTAGAGGACAACCAGGCCAATACCAATGATACTGATAACGACCCCTCCGATGATCGATGTCAGTAAGATGGCCCTGTCAGAAATCAGACATAGTCAATCATTAGTTTTTAAGTAACACTGACACATCATTCGGTGTACGTCAATCACACAGAGGACGACCAGGCCAATCCCAATGATACTGATGACGACCCCTCCGATGATCGATGTCAGTAAGATGGCCCTGTCAGAAATCAGACATTGTCAATCATTAGTTTCATTATCTCTGACACATCATTTGGTGTCTGTCTATACATCTACTATTTTAGCTTTTTGATAGTCAATTTCTCTTCTCTTTTTATCATAATGCATTATACATTCTCCCACAAGATCCTTATATGTCGATTTTCAATAATTCAACCATGTATTAATGCATTTAATAATCATATATCAGTGTCAATCAATTTAACCAATTGCTCCTGTAGCAGTACAACAACAGGTGACAAGTCAAATAAGCATAATTTAGATCAGCTGACATTCTTTTACATAAAAGTAATCAGAGTCCACAGTCTTTGCTCTAGGGGGTGGGGGCAAACCCTCAACCCCCCTATAATGAAAAACACCATAGACCTCCCAATTTAAGATGCCAACATTTTCTCGATTGGGTCTGGGGGGGAAGGGGGGGGGGGTAATTGCCCCTTTTGCCCCCCCCCCTTGGATCTGCCATTGGAAACGTTCAACATAAGGCAGAAATAACCTGTTGTCAGAGCAATTCCACAGCGTTCCCATCCACCAAAACAAAACAAAAAACATCCCCTTACCTTACCAGCAACTACCAAACAACCTCCTACTGCATTTCTCAGTGGCATGTCTGCTGGTCCCAGGCCTGCCATCAGAGATAATACACCCCTTCCTACCAGGACCCAGCGTATATTTATGCACCACCCCGCCCCCAGGGGACGCTGTGAGAGGCAGAGGTGTAATTACTCCATCTGCCACCAGGGTGGGGTAGGGTGAAGGTGGGGGCGAAGCAGTCCACCGAGCTCATGTGAGTAGCATGTTAAGTAAACAGGCCAGAGCCTAAAGGCTGGTCCCTACAGGGCGATCAAAATTGGTTTAGTCGCTGGTGATTAAGGTTAGTTAGTAGTCCAGCGATTAATTAAACACTGGTGCGATTATGTCTGGTGACTAAACCACTAATCACTGTGGTTTGTGGGTGAAATATTAGCAAGTTTAATATTTTGCCAGTGTCAGTGACCTAACTACGATGATAAGAGCTAATCGGCGGACGACAAAATTGTTTAGTTGCTGCCATTTAGTTGCCAGGTGCGTCCTAACTTAGCTATACTCTTTTTTTTCCCACCAGGGACTAGTAATGCCGCGTCCCCACTTGGCCGACTAACGACGGCAACTAACGTTAGTCGCCGGACGATTAAGAAACAAGTAAGTCGTCGGGCGACTAACTAAGTTGCTGGTGGGAAAAAAAGTTAATCCCCACGTTGGGACGCTCTTGTAGTTAGTCGCTGGACGACGAGACAAGACTTTAGTTAGTCGCCCGACGATTAACTTTTCACTGGCGGGCATAGAACAATATTAAACATGTCAAATATTTTGCCAGAAAACCACGGCGATTAGTGGTTTAGTCGCCAGACATGACGGCGCCAAGGAAGAGTTAATCGTCGGGCTACTAACTACCTTAGTCGCCCGACGACCAACGAAATTTAATCGGCCAAGTGGGGACCAGGCATTAGTCTCCCGGCTAATACTAGCCGTACTAATATGTCTAAAGCTTATTTCCCGGGTTTAGTCGCCATGGGAGGACCAGGCTTTAAGCCCCATACCCACTAGTTGATGTTGATGAAGTCGGCTAACTGAACAAAATTTAGCATCAATTCAGATAAAAAATATTTAGGATTCAATATGATGTACTCAGTGGTGGTCACTGTATGCTGACTGCATAATTGTCCTAGGCCCCACAACGACTAGGCCACTTGTGAGTCAGCCAAATATTTTTCATGCCCAATTGTCAGGCAGCCGATTCAAGAATTAAGTGGCCGACTGTGTGTGTAATATCTGTCACTGTCTGAAAGTTGCAGTCAGCAACACCGACCAATATCAAACGTGTTTGATAATTATATTGATGGCGATTGCCAGTCGGCCGACTTCAAGTCTGATCGGTTGGCTATGTGAGAATGGCCTTGTTGCTATGTGGATTAAAGAGATCCATGGTCCTCGAGGGGTTAGCCTCACTTAATAACATTTGCTGCAGGATGTATCTTCTTCTTTTTGTATGTGTACTATTTCTTACTTATTTCCTTAGATTTTACTGTTCAATAGCTTAAGACTTACCATGGCGTGCGTATAATTACTAATCTCAAGAAACATGTATCCATGTTTTCATTCTCTATCAGAGCATACCATGCTTCGAGCGCGTGACGGCTGGAGACAACAAGTGAACAGACACCAGAATATTGCTGAGTAAGAAGCTGGACTCAGCTTGACTTTGAACTAGTTCCTAGACATCTTTTTCATTACTGTTGTGTGCCAACAGTGTAATAGGCCCGAACCTGTGTTCTGAGATATGGAGTCCAATGGGCCCAGGGTAACCGTATTGAGATCAAGGCGTCTGTGGGGTGATTCACTGCGCAAACCCATGAAAGAGGTGAATAGGATGAAGGAACCCAGGGGCCGTTTCAGGAAAAAAAGTTTGTGACAAAAGTTACATGAGTTTGCATTACATAAAATTACAAATCCCAATTCCCCTCCTCATTTAGCTATAGGACAGTCTGGTGCAAGGCTATTTTAGTGGAGCTTATAGAGCTTTTGGTTTTCCGGTAGGGGGGGTCCAGAGAGGGGGGATTCAGGGTCCTGATCCCCTCCCTTTTTATAGATCCGTAAATAACAAAAAATCACGCACTTGCATGCAAACGTATGTACAACATTTTTAGTACTAAGCTTATATTCTGACCACCCCCTTTCGGAAATCATGTATCTGCCCTGGATTTTATGATGTTTTATTTCAAGATTTCCATTGTGTGTCTGTGTGTTTAAAAACCTCATGGCCCAAGAATGACCCCCTATACCTTGTCTATATTGGAGCAACAGATCTGATTAGGTGAGCGTGAGGGTACTCTGGGAATATGACACCCACTGATCACATTATGGCGGGGAGAAATTGGTTTATGTCCACCAACAAAGGTGGTATCTGGGGGAGCAGTAACATCAGATGGAGGATTTCGTAAATGGGGGTTCCACGTAAAGGATAAGTACTAAACGCCACAAATTTACGCACACATGCGTGGTGTCTTTTTCTCTTTGCTAAGTTTCAGTCGATTCCAAAAGGAGAGGGGGTGGGGGTCAGGACTTCCTGGACCTCCTCCTTCTTGGATGGGCCCCTGAACGTGGACGAGAAATGCCCTGGTGGCTATGGGATTTGTACCATAAAATATTGATAATTTCAAGTGATATATCTGCCAATATAATATCCCTTGTTAAAGTAAAAGAGTGGTATGAGGGTGATGCATTTATTGTAGATTACATGGGATATATGGCTTTGTTTATCACTGTATATGAACAACAACATGATCTGATGAGTGACTGCCTCCATCAGGATTATATACATAAATTCATAATTATGTATACTCTGAAATTATATTATTGTAAAATACAAATTTCATATAGGCCTTATGTTATATGTTCGAGAAGACCCCTATTTTGCCATTATCATCTGTTTGTTAATAAACTCATAACAATACCGAGGAAAAATAATGGTCAATTACTGCATCAAAAGGCTGTCGCCTGTATCTATTTCGATATACTACTTATCAGTAAAGTTTATAATATTGTTGAGACTCATTCATGCAAGTCGCCTTTCCAGCAACATTTTGTGTCTACTGGATGCAGCAAATACCTCTTTGCCACAATAATATCATCACACAGGTGTAATTCTTGTTGCAAGGTTGAGATCACTGGCGGATCCAGGGTTTTGAAAAGGGAAGGGGGGAGGGGCGGTATTGGCCGAATTTTACATTTAAAAAAAAAAACTAAATTGTCCGAAAAAAAGGGAGGGGCGCCCGCTCCCGCACACCCCCCCCCCCCCCCCACTGGATCCGCCATTGGCTCAGATAACCCACAAATAACATTCACCCTTGTTGAAAAGGTTCATTATGGTCGCAGAATGGTACTGTTACATTGCAAGCTAGCTGGGTGTATATATGTCAATCTCTTGTCTATGTAATGGGGCAGCAGTAGCCTGAATAGTGACCTAAGTCCTAAGTGCCCAACCCCAATATTTACAGATGTCAGTAACTCGTAATGTAGGCCGCCAGCCATTTGCGTTATTTCTGGCGTATGCCTGACATATGTCTGGCAGTCGTTCAAACAGATACAAAATTAATGGTGTGGATCTTTGGTTGATATAGGTTATCAAATGCCATATCCATTAGAGAAGAGTAACAGAGCAATACCTATAAGTTCGTTAGAGCATTGTTATTGCACATGCTGTAGATTTAATTAGGTCTATGGATTTTTGCGGAAAAAAAGGATGTTGGCATTCATCTACGTTTTTTCCATGAATTTTACTCGCAAAAGATAACTTGATAAATGTAGGTATAAACTTGTGAATTAAAGGCCGTATTCCACATACCGATTGTGCGGCGCCGATTTGACGCCGATACACTTTCGCCTCTATCGGCACATATTCGGTGGCCCTACCGATAAGATTTACGGACATGTTGGTAAATATTTATGGCCGATTATAGACCGGCCGCCGATAACGCACTTTCGGCCGCCGATGACGCACTTTCGGCGGCCGAAAGTGCGTCATCGGTGGCCGAAAGTGCGGCGAAAGTACAGGCCGCCGGTATAGAATGTTTCCATGGGGATAGTCAGTATCGGCGCCACTCACTTTCGGTATGTGGAATACGGGCTTAAGACCTTTCTTTTAAAATAGATATCTATGACCTGAAAGATCAGACCATGACTCCAGTCATAACCTCAACTAGATTGGTAGGCAGTGGAGCCAGTCCGGGCAAGCATGCAATGGTAAAAATGTTGCATTAGCGTTCTGTTTAGTTTTGTTTGGGTTCTTGTTACGTTTTCATGGCGCCTGGTAAGATCTCTAGAACCTAAAATTACCATACATTGTTACATTCTGGTTATGTTCTTTGAATAAAAGATAATGTTATTATATTATTCTATATTGGTAAGGTCCCAACTTCACAAAGATATAATACTATTTTAAACTCTCTTTTGGTGAGTCTCAACCTAATGTGAAATAACATAAGCAAGTTCTAGAGTGACCAAAACAATATAGCAGCAGAACATGCCCGTTACATCGCTGTTTGACTGGGAGGGCATAATGGTAGGGTTTATCTACGGTCTTTTTGATGCATTGTCTCTCTCTATGTGATCAAAAATAGAAAAATGTTAGAAAATAACTCATTCCAAATTGACCAGGCAGTGTAGCTACAGCTTGTCATGTTAATCCTAATGAACCACAATATTTGTGTGTTGTTTCAGTGTGATAAAGGCTATTGACTGTTACTTGTGATACTCAGATGGTTTTTCTACGCTAGGATACTACACATACCTTTTTAATGGATATGCCATAGAAGAGTATTGATTTTTGACATATTTCCACCTATAAGACTGCCCCATGTATCACTTTGAATAGAAGTTATACCCCCATGGATATACAATACAATACCAATACAAATACAAGCCGAAAATCACTCGGTTTAAATCGGTCTTGTCTGACTAGACTTGAGATGCTTCACAAGGCAACTGGGTAATCCATTTTTGACATTTCTGCTTGTAGGTTTGTACACATCTAGACTCTCCCATGCATCAACTTGAAAAGGGATTATACCCCAATGTATCTCGCAACAAAATCTTAAACAACAAATAAAACGCTGAAAATCCCCAAGGTTGAACCGGTCATGTCTGACTCGACGAGAGATGCCTCACAAGGTAACTGGGTCACGATATTAGCGGCTGAAGCCCTGCATATGTGTCTGAGAGGGGAGGGAGGGAGGGGGGGAGGTAATGGATAAGTCTGTAGCACCATGCTTAAACCAACAGCCTGATTCATATTACGGATTAAGAATAAATTAACAGATGTTTACGTTTCAGAAGTGAACGAAGACATTTTACATCGTTGTGAGCAATGAGGAGAACTATTTCCCTGCATGGCATTTGGATACCAGCAATAGGTTTTTGGTGTACCATGCTGGGTTCCCGGCAAGATACACCAATAGTCTATGGCCGATACCCGGTGGCCAAGAAAAGTCATTCTTCTCCTCATTGGAGTTTGGTTCCCTGAGGGAACTTTAGGTTTATCTAAAAGTGTTTGTTGGGCCCTCAATAGAGGTTTTTCTTATGAAACACCTTTCCTAACTCCACCAGGAATCAGCTTAGGACGCATGAAATGTATTGACGGATGATCTTTTCTCTCATATTCAAAAGAAGTAAAATACTTTATGATGGATCCCTTAATTGGTCAGAACTCAAAGAGCACTGTTTGGAAAAATGTTTGACCATATGAATGAAAGCACATTCTTCCCTTGAATATCAGTAAGCTAGCCTCTTATTATCATTATTCTATGTGAAAATGTTCATTTTTTGTTTGTTACCAAAAGCGCTCTGATCGGTGTTTAAATATTCCTGCAGAGCTTTATAGATATATACAGACAATTAATTAGTTTTATATAAACTGCCTATGGATTGAATAAGAAGAAAATCCCAATTCAGACAATTTCAAAGTAAAGGCTTCCACCACAAACATCCCCAAGACAATTCTAAACAGAACCGACCAAAGCCGGTTCTAAAGGCTCAGAGTCCAGGCAGTGTTACACAACACTACATGAGCTACAATATTGGCATGATATGATGATATTACACACAATTCTAATACAGGAGTGACATGATTGTTAAAAATGGGCAATTTTGAGTATTTTACATATGTCTAACAAAACATTGTATCTCAAATATATGCAACTTCTTTGCAATATCGTCATATCACAGCTCAAGTTGTGTAGTCTAATACTGCCCTTAGGACAAGGCGGACACCATGTTGGCGAGCCTGGTTGTCATGGTAACGTACAGGTGGGGTTCCTCACAGCACGTGTCGACGCAGCAGTAGACGTAGGACGGGGGGTGGTCCAGGGGGCACGTCCTCAGTCGGTGACCACTGCCGTTCACCACCTTCTCATACTCCACACACGATCCGCGACCTGAAGTGTAGGGGAAGAAATTATAGAGATGGACTACTAAGCCAAACATGTGATTCTTTGTCTTGATTTATTTTGTTTAAAGACATAATCAACTGATAAATCATATAAAAGAATAGGTGATAAAGCAACTAGTCAGACTTGCATTCTTGGTCTTTACTGATGTTTTCGTATCATTTTAGTCTACTACTAGGTGCAGGTGCATGTATGGATAAGGATGGACCTCTGTGAGTTCTCCACGCCCACAATGCCGCATTCCACACCCTATATACAACAATCAACACCTCACACCGCACACCGCACAGCCTACACCGCACACTCTGTACCTCACACAACCTACACCCTTGTATGTTACATCCTACACTCACACATGCACACTCCACACCCCATGTATACCATACACCACTTGCAACCAACATCCCCTACTCCACTACAGGCCTGCCAACATTTCAGCGGCCCTAATAAGGACAAATGTCAAAAGTGATCACGAAAATCAGGACATTTTCCCCAAAATAAGGCAGCCTTATATATACTTAGATATGTATTTTGGATCTTATATTTGGTATGATAAAAGTAATGAAATAACAAATCACATAGAATTATGTAGAAACCTGTTTTCTTAAGAAATTCAATACGCTGTAACTGGCCTGATATTATAAGTGATAAAGACATTTTCACACCTGATAAGGACAATAAGGACAAGGGTCAAATATAAGGACTGTCCTTTTCAAATCAGGACAGTTGGCAGCCCTGCCACTAATGCCCAACACCCTAGTACCCCACAGCTGTACCACACACCCTGACATGAACCCCTTAAACCCAACACCCCAATACCCGAAACATCACACCCAATGCCCCACAGTCCACACTTCACACTCCACCCTCAACAGTCCACACTGTACACCCTACACCCCATATGACACACCTCACACTTCACATGCCATGCTTTAGACCCTACCCCATGCCGAACAAACCAAACATCACAACCCACAACCCACAAGTCTCCATTTCACCCCTTACACCCAAAACCTGATAATCCATAACCCATAAACTGCACCCCAAACCTCACACCCCACACCCCACAGCCCTCTTCCAACATCCCACACCCCACACCTCAAACTGTCTACGGAGCTCCTTTCCGCAACAGTCTGACTACCGTGAAACCATTCGAAGCAATCAGAGGGTACGGGTAGTGTGCCCCCACCTCACACCCCACAACTCTCTTCCCACATCCTACGGCCCGCACCCCGCACCCCACACCCCACACCCCACAACCAACACCCTGCATCGCCATCCCAACTTCATACCCCACACCTCACATCCCACACACCACATCCCAAACCCGCACCTACAACCCATACCAACACCACACCCATACCTCATATCCCATACTCCACACCTTCCTCACATCCAATAACTGCGCAGCCCACATTCAGTACACCACACTGAAAGCCCAAGACAGGAAAATTCACCTCCATGTGGCAATAGGGTAAGTATGTAAACCACTTCATGCACCTCAACTCCCATACACTAAAACTCCCATCCTACACTTCAGACCCAACACTCAATCCTACATCCAACACCTAAACACCAAACCCAACCCACAACATTTAAAGATCCACTCCCAACATTTCACATCCCACACTCACCTCCACCCGGCAGTAGGGTAAGTGCAGCCCCCAGTACATACACCGCTATCTTCATACGTCACAACCCTAACCTCACACACCTCACACCCATACCCATACCCACACTCAACACCCCTCACAACCCACAACAACACCCCACACTTCACACGCAAACCTGAAACATCAAACCTCATACCCACATTCTGCGCATTACCTCATACGACCCATACTCCATACTCCATACTCCATTCCCCAAACCCCACCTCACACCCCACACTGTCCCCACACTCACCTCCACCCAGCCGTAGGGTAAGTGCAGCCCCCAGTATGTACACCGCCACCTTCATATTTCACAACCCTAACCTCACACACCTCACAACCCACACCCACACCCCACACTTTACACACACACACACCCCCCACATCCAACACGCACACCTGAAACATCAAACCTCACACCCATATTCCGCGTTTTACCTCATATGACCCATACTCCATTCCCCACACCTCACACCTCACACTGTCCCCACACTCACCTCCATCTGGCAGTAGGGTAAGTGCAGCCCCCAGTACGTACACCGCTATCTCCATAGTCATGTGTCTGGGCAGTCTCTGGGCGGTCTGTGAGCGCTCAGTTACCTTAGTGACAGTCGTTATCCCCGATGGCTTCTTCCCCTGAAAGTAGGCCACCACAATGAGGCAGAACAATATTAATGATTAGGCCAGGTGAAATTGCATTAAGGGTCTGTTTCCAGAAAACAATAGTCTGGAAACGTTATTAATCCTGATGTGTGTTTATGAGCGTAAAGAGCTTTAAACAAAACAAACAGTAGCATGCATTGTCTTTTCCTCTTGTAAATATAAAAATACAGCAAAGTGATGACAATCGAAAGGGTCAGTGATTATACCCTTATATTGTGTGTCATTCGCATAAAAAAAAAGATAAGAAAAAAGAAAGGCCATCATGCAAACATGCTTTATAGTCAGTCTGTTACTTGCTCAATTTTCATGTGACAGACACATCGATATCATTCTTTTTGTGAGCTTGAGATTCACCAAAACAGAATGATTACGTTTCAGTGAAGTTGACACCTGATCAATACGGAAAGTCATAAAAATGTTATCTGTCATTGATTGAACTTAACCAGATTGTACAATTACGTCACATTGTTGCAAAAATGTATTGCAGTGGCGTTATTGACTGCCACCAAATAATGTAGCAAGAACCAAAACAGAACGAAACAAAACGTTACTGCAATGTTATAGCAACATTGCATGCTTGGCTTGAAAGGTTTAGCTCTGGCCTTTTGATAATCACTCCTTTCCCCCACAGATGAAGCCTCTCATGCATCTGAATCCCTCCTTTTTAAAATTAATTAATGGATTTAAAATGGACTGATTAAATAAAGACCAAACCCATGCTGGATATTAATTGACACACAGAGGAAGAGAAGAAACAGTGAGAAAGTGGGTGGGTGTTAAAGTACACAGCGGCGAGCCAAGTCCGGAGGCGGAAAGCGCCGTTTTCCTCAATTTCAAACAAATTTTGGAAATTTGTCATTTTGCCATAATTTAAGGAACAGTTGGCTCCTATTTCTCTATGGTTGAGATAAACATCCTATTATGCCTAATCTGCAAAATATTCTGTCCTGAACATGGCATAAGCTTATCCCATGTAACTGAATGGCTGCAACTAGGCTTATAACACTTTGAAGTGGGGTGGTATTGTAACTAAACATATGGGCCTATAAAGCTGTATGGATTGAGAAATATAAGCAGATAAGGTCCATTGTCCAGAGTGTCCAGAGGCAGATCCAGAATTCCCAAAGTGGGTGGAGGTGGGGGGGGGGGGTGGTCAGCACATAGGCTAAGTATAAGTACTAAAAACGCTTTTTTTTTTTGCATGCCTAGATACAACATTTTCCCCCTCTTTATTGTAATTTTGTTCTTTTCATTTGATATGGCACTGGGGTCATATCATTTCCAAGGGAATTTGATTTTTCCCCCCTCTTTGCCTAGTTTAGGGGTCCACCGAACCCCCCCAACTGAATCCGCTCCTGTTGTTCTTTTACTTGCCAGTTTGATCACCAAGGGCCTGATAGGTTTCAGGTTTGATAGGTTACTACATTAATCACCAGAAAAATTAAACTCCTCATTTTAAGTATGAAGTCAATATTCCACTTTGTAATCTTTTTGTGTGATTTGCTGCAAAACATGGACACAAAATAGCAATATATGATTGCAGTGTATAACCTTTAAAGTTGATAAACATGCTGCAACTTTTTCATGATTATTCATTGGAAACTGCAATAGTGTGTCCCAAGAAAATATTCTTGACGGCACGTAGATTGTAGCAAATACAGTATTTGGAGCTCCCAATGCTGTGAGATTGAAGGGAAGTTCACCATAGGCCCACAGCAAGGGATGTTGTGCAAGGCCACTATGTAATATATCAAACATGTCCAGATGTTTCCCACAAAACCATGGTGACTAGGGTACTAGTCATCTGCCATGATGACACCATTGTATGATTAGTCGTCCTCACTTATAGTTGATCACAAGGCGCCTAAACTATATAATGGGAGTAGACCCTTAGAAATGACAGGGTGACATGGCTATTTCTTAAATTCCACATGCGACATGGAGCTTAGTGACATGAGGAAGAAAAAACCTCATGATGTTTAACATAATATTATTATGACATGAACATTTTAAAAATCGACAGGGACATTCAAAATATAGTGACATTCGACATAGCCTTTTCTTAAATTCGACATGCGACATAGGGACCCCCCCCCCATCTACACCCCTGCAAAACCTCCATAAGAGTATATCGAAAATGGGGCAGTGCGACTGTAGCCTGTACAAACAACATTCTACCTCTGCCAGAGGTATTGACAACAAAATTGATGTGTATGCGTAAAGTAGCCATTTGCAGATTAGCATTATGAATTTATAGACCTTGGGCCCTATTACACTATGGATTGTTCGATTTGCATTGCGAACGCTTGTTATAAAGTTAACTCAAGTATCAAGTTGTGCACCACACCACAAAAGAAATAAGTGACATGTATATAGGAAATTGTAAATTATTTGCGCTGGGATTTACATTGGGATCGAAAAGTTAGAATCAGCGTTGGGGTTCCTAAGCCGGGTCCCCATTCCACCTACTACTGATGAACTTAAGTCGGTCTTAACCCTTTCAATCGTCGGCGACTAGTGACACCAGAGAAGAACTAATTGCTGAAGATGGAAACCGTCAAGAACGATTGAAGTTCGTTGAACTATTTCAGGGTTGCTGGAAGAATCTGAGGGGATTCTATGTAAATCTGAAGAAGTTAAAAAAAAAGTTCCAGCTCACAATTCTAGCCAATTAGTTACATTTTAAGTCATGATGTTACCTAAAGTTTTTAAAATCTGAGAGGGTTCCAGACCCCCTTGGAACCCCCCTAGAAACGGCACTGAAGATAAACATCAGTGGCGGATCCAGGGGGGGGGGGGGGGGCAAAAGGGGCAATTGCCCCCCCTAGACCAAAAATGAACTCTCGTAGTTTTGACAAATCCAAGGAGAAATTTTGCAAGCTAAAATATGGGGGGGGGGGGGGGCAGATATCTTGCCCCCCTTAGAATACGGACCCTGGATCCGCCCCTGAACATGTATTTATTCCCCCCCTTTCCTATCCTGATTTTCCTCGGGATTTAAGATAGTTACTGAGCTTAAGGCAACCAGCACCACCAGAATGACATTTCTATGAATATGATATCAATAAATCAACAAACTTACCTGACAGAAGCTATCGACCGACTTCCAGGACGAACGCGCACAACGTCACTTCCCTTGGCGCATGCTCAGTACAGACGAGTGTGGTGCTGACACCTGGTGGCAGAATCTGACCTTCCTGTACGTAGAAATGTCAGGAGTTTCTGGAGTAGAGGCAAGCCACACTATAATTAGTGATGGCATTTAAACAACTGTGGCAAATATCATTTGCCTCCACCTTCTCCAGTTAATAACTCCGCTAGTGTTGTGACAATTACCTGAATGAAAAAAGGCAATCATTTGGCCTATTTCTTTTTTCTTTGGTTCATTTTGTCGCACTTCAGGGTGCATTAATGTCAGCTAAACAGTTTCTTTCTAACACAGACGAGCTTTGAACTATGAAGCAAAGCACAAAGAAAGGGTGACTTTTGCGGCCAATTATGGAACATCCAGGGGACAACAATAAAGCCATCTATAAATTCTACTTTCCATATACTACTTAAATGTCACGTGAATAGTAGCATCAATACACGCTACAATGTCGCGTAAATAGTATAGACCTTGTGCAGAGGTGGTCACGTGACCACTTTTTGGTGATCACCACGTGGTTATCATGACCACATGGCTGAATAATAAATCCATATGTATCTAACTGACAATACTTGTTCATTATGCTTAAATGAAATTGTCCTGAGCATGAACAAAATTCTAGATGCTTTAAAACAAAAAATATTCTTGGTCATGTATTGATCACCAATATGGCGGCTACTTCATTTCAGGTGTTGTGACGTCATGTGGACAACGTCTATGGCCTATCGACGCCCTGTGTCAAATTCAAAAAGTGTACGTCAATGTCTTTATCACATGATAATTTAAGTAAATACCTGTGTCACCTGTCCCTAGCTTTTTTGGCCTCCTGTCACAGTTAAGGACCCCTGTGGCAGGGACGGATTTAGAGGGGTCACCTGAGGCGTACGCCCTCACTAATCTTAGGTTTTTATAATGTAAAATTCTAGCCCCTGGATGGCGCGCCTCAAATTTTTTTTATAAGGGCGCCCCCCCCCCCTCATTTTTTTGAGATCTCTGGATAGTCACTGTTTGATGTCAATGATGGGGGGTCCCAGTGTTGCAAGTCATATATAAGAAAAGTCCTTGTCGACTGTCACTTTACTCTCCATGTCCCATGTTGCCTGTAAGAGACCCTCATGTCCCAAGTCTAATTTAAGAAATAGACCATGTCATGTCTTTAATTATTTAGTTGGTGTCACTAAGGCTTATGTTGATTTTAAGAAATTATGCTATTGCCCTGGTGAATTTAGTAATCTAGGGCCATGAATGCCTGTAGCGCTGTCAAATCAAGAAATGCCTCTACCTTTTCTTAGCACATGGGTCTTATTGAAGCCCCCCCCCCCCCTAAAAAAAAAAAAAAAAAGGGGTGGGTAATGTCACTTTTATCTGAATGAATTTCATTGTAAAATATGTACAGAGCGACATGAATAGGCCCCAGACACGGCAGTTTTTCATCTGCTATTCTGTTATTTTTGTTATTTTTTCGTTCCGAAAAAAGAAGAAGTTAAAAAAACGAAAATCTGCCATCACATGGATCTTTACAAGATGTTACTGACATATTGAGCTGGACGTATCGTGATATTGGTGTTTTTCCATAAGGTGATACGTCTTACTTTACGCTGTCAAAATGCCAAAAGCACCTCAGTTGGGGCTCGCGTGGTTCTGAGAAGGAGGCTGCCCCAGGCAAGCAGCGACGTATTGGGCACGTTCTGCGACCATACCTTTTTTTGTCAATCTGTTACTTGCTAAGTTTTCACATAATAATTGCATTACTTTACATGAGATTGAGAGTTACCAAAACAGAGCATTATAATAACATTTTATCTGAGTGAAGTTAATATCTTAATGATACAGAATGGATGCTGAAATAATGATTTCTTTTTTGTGAAAGAACGTAACCAGAATGTTACCTTTATGTCACAGTGTAACGGCACAATTTTACATTGTAGAGATGTGTTTGGGTGCCATCAAAATTTCATAACAAGAATCAAAGCAAAACTAATCTAAGAACTAACATGAGAAATCAAATCATAAAATTATTTTACACACTCGAAAAATCCTCCGAATTGACAAGTTCTGACAATTATATGTCGTTCATATATATGTATATTGTCTGTGATATGAGGGGGGCAATATTATTGCGTCAATAGCACAGCTCAAGTCTCATGGTGTTATGTGGCCTTAATGATGGTACATGGGCCAAGGTACCCATAACGAATGGTACAACTATATGTTTGAAAGGAATTTTAAAGCATATACATATGTTGTCAGGGGCAGACTTAGAATATTGAAAGAAATCGTCCTTCCATCAAAGATTTCATGCATTCCTAACAGAAACGTATTTGACGCTTTATATAAACGTTATGTTGAAAAGAATTTGCCATAGTGCCTACAGTATTATACCTTTCTGAGGGATATGGATCTAGATTGTTGGACAAACATAATGTTAGTCTTAACCCTCCGCAATCAATATGTCGTAGCTAACAGCAATAAGAAATGGTTTCTTTAGTATAATGAAACATATATTTCTCAACAATTTCTCATGAAAAAGGCCGCAGAAGACACAATTGTAACAAGTAGAGGGGTATAATGTCGGTATGTATAAACCAGGCTTGCGTCCGCCCCCCCCCCCATAAACAAAGATAAAAGTGTAGGTGAAGGCCCATTTGCCATGAGCAATTTTTCATTGCAATCGGAGATATTTTTTTTTAGCTACAATCGTTTCGAATTATCACCATAGGAAAAGATGTCCCCAGAGTTATCAATGATTACGTATTGTGATTGTTATCAAAAGTAAAAGTGTTTTATGCTTGCCATTTTGGGAGCAGAGTGAAAAATAGCCTATGGCAAATGGGCCTGCAGCGAATGGGGCTTTAGTGAGTGACTGGTGGCTTGTCACGTTCCAATCCTCTTCTGGTCAGTGCTCACCATTGGTGATATGTTGCTGCTTTTGTGATGGAGCAAAAAGAAATAGTCCCTGGCAAAGCAACAACATATAGTCTAGTCAGGCAATTGTAAAGAGAATAGAGAAGCACGCTATATTCAGGTATAAGATAAGAATATATAGGCCTATGGTATGCTGTACATACCTCTCATATCCGCTCTCATTCCAATATCACATTTCTATATGTGTTTTGTTCAATAACCCTCTTGCCCATCGCATGCCCCCTGGTGGTGAATTGGAAAGTCCTATGATAAAGACCAGATGGTGGAAACATTCATTGACCAATATGATCTCCTCTTTGATATGTATGTCTAAAAAACAGAAGCCACTCTTAGATTTTGAGATATGAGGTCTCATAGTGCATTTAAATAAACGAAGAAAACCCTGTTTGCCATAAGAAGTCAATCCACCTACTCTATCAATGTACTAATCAATGTATTAATTCGACCAAAAGCAACCTTTCCAGCAATCAAAAAGCAATCTTTCCAGCAATCCTAGAAGTTGGGTTTGATACAGTCACATTACAGTAAGTATATTCTTCATATTTAATTAAAGTTTCTACAGGATTCTGTTACAAAATGTTTATGTTAAATTAGATAATGCTAACATAACGAAAAACATTAAAAAAATTTAAAGCGGCGGTATCGTTCGTGAGATTGGGGAGAGAGTGTAATCCTACCAAAGATGCAGTGGGTGCAGTGTTTTGCCACTCTCTAAGGGTGTCTGTAACCTCCTCAGATATTGAAAATAAAAGTTTGCATAAACGATAACACAATTGACAAAATTATTATCTGGGATCCCCTGAAATTCTATTAGAACTCCTTTGAATAACCTTGAGCCCCCTCAGGTTCCCCCAGAACTCCGTCAGATCTTAGCTTGGGCACGGCCCTGCACGACACTGTCCCTTTAAGAAAGTCCCAATAACATGCCCCTTAGAATCTATGATTTCAAAGATGGATAAAGACTGTTTTCTGTTACGTTGAAGCATGATTTCAAAGATGGATAGAGACTGTTTTCTATGACGTTGTAGCATGTGCACATACGATACTGTTACTTTGAGGAAGTCTCAAACACATGCCCTGAAGAACAAGCACGATATGTTGTGTGGAGCATGGATTCTGAGTCTGGTTATCTACATTTCCCTTTGTTAGGGCAGTGTTTCTACAGGTAAAGTCGCCGTATAGTGACATGGAAAGCGCCCTAGAACCTTAAATTCGACATTTCTGGACTTTTACCTGCAGGTTACCCTTTATCAGGGTGCATGCTGGGTAGTAAGACAACTAACCATAAGGCTTTCGCATAGGAATTTTCATTAATCATGTCACTATTTCTAGTTTGACCTGAAGAAAACCTAGATAGCATTATTTTTCAAATGCGTATCTATATACATTACATATTTTCCAAGTTGTTTAAATTCATTCATTATAGGTGGAAATATTACAATTATTAAGTAATTTTCTATTGTTTTTCCAGGCGATTTGTTGACAAAATTGGCCTGCAGGTGCTTAAAATACTATTAATGAACTACCCGTGGTAGGGTTAATTCTTAAAATTTATATGCGATAGGAGGCCTAGTAACATAAGTGATAAAATAAATTACGTGACACATGTACAGCTTGTTTATTAAATTCGACATGTGACATGGCAGCATCTTAGATTGAGGTAAGTAACAGGTGACATTGCCATTTCCTAAGTTCGACATGCGACATAGAGATCCCCCACCAACAGCCCCACACAAAGTCTATACATCCAAAGTAACTGATGCATTGTGGGAGCAGGGGATCAACCCCTACACAATGCCCGGATGTTAGCAAACATCGGACACGGAAAGGTCGTGTGGAGATCTAGGAGCGGGGAGAGTGCATTATATATCATAATGGGAGGGGGGGGGGGGGAATGCCATGAGGCCATCTATGGGCAGATACAGGATTTTCGAAGGGGGGGGGGCGGTCAGCATAAAGGTTAAGTACTAAAACGGTGCGCATTCGTGATATTTTCCCATCTTTTTGTAGTTTAGGGGTCCAGCAAAAAGGGGGGTCCGGACCCCCTGGACCCCCCCTTGATCCGCCCCTGTATTGAACTGGTTTGAACGATAGGTTTATAAGTTGGAGGACTTCCATTAAGTACGTTTGCAACAAGGGGGGTGGGGGATCTGTATTTTCTTTTACAACTCTAATGCGTACTTTTGCCCAAGAGGAGGGTTTATCTTTTTTCTAAATATTCACATGACTTAATAGAAAGCCCTAAATGAAATAAACTTCAAGTGCTGATAGCACGACTGAAGTCATAATAATGGGATTTTATAGATTATATATAAAAGAAATGATAATATAATATACCAGATTCAGTAGCTCAGTTGATAGGGTGCCTGCTTTGAGGGTGGGAGGTCGTGGGTCCAAATCCCAGCTGAGTCACACCAAAGACTCAATAGATTTTAGTGGTTGCTACTTGTCTTGCACTCAATATGAAGTTAGAAACAAGAGACATCATTGGTCAGCCTGGTGTTAGTATAATGTTACTGGATGGGGTATCATGTCGTCCTATGACATGATATCTCAGTGAGGCAGCACTATAAAGGGTCCCACTGATACAAATGGGCACCACCTTTGATTTGACCTTGGCAGTTAATTAGGGCATAATATAAAGCAACCAATAACTAACCAACCATGATAATATTATAGGCCCCAAACCTATATGCATACCCCCCTCCCCCTCCCCTATTCTGAAATCCTGTATCTGCCCTGATACGCTGTATAAATAGCTCAGGTATACCCTTGCTGTCAGCCTAAGGGGAGGAACATCCACGGTACTCCTCTCATGTTTCCTCAGATGTATTCAATAAAGGAGACACATTCACAAAGGAATCAATACACTTTGTTCTTATATTCCCCTCAAAGTATTGCTTATGCTTTACGTGCAATGCAGGAGCTATAGAAGGATGAGCCGTGTAGAATATCAAAAGCCTGTACTCCACTAGGCGATTCTGACTGCCGGTAATTTGGGGAATCTAAAGCGATTTACCAGTTATATGGCAAAAGACAATGCATCCTTCATATCATTTGAAAGAAAATTGAAAACTGAAAGGACGAAGTTCATGATATCTAATTTTGAAGAGAATGCCATATCCTCAAATCTGAACTTTTCTAAAACGGTTAGATGGGCACCGTTGCCCCCAACAAAACATCAAACACAGGAACTTACACTTGCTTGGAGTGGTAGGTTTTCATTTATATGGCTTTACAAATCATCTTAATCATGATATCATTTTGAGTTTTAGTTCAAACTATATTGGGGCCTACTGCCGAACATGTACAAAAAGCAATGTGTGAACACTTTTAATGCATAGGCATCGGCAACAAAATTTACAATTTTCTTCTGGTATAGGTGATATTATCAATGCAAAAGGAAGTGCCCACTTTCATGATTCGTTCAAAGCAATTTCATTGCGAATATGGCGTGAAAGTGTTAGTGATTTCATCCATGCAATATTGCAATGCAAGTCAAGAGTAGATACAGTTTTCGAAAGGAGGAGGTTCGTATATATACTGAAAATTAGAATGCCCCACACCTTAGCACATCTATGCAACCTGTTTTTTGTTTGTCAAGTTTTAGTCTTCACCAAAAGAGGGTGGGGGTTTCAGGACCATTGGACCCCCCCCCCCCCCCATCCTGGATCCACCCCTGCAAGTGATCAAATCCGATATATGGAACACAGCCTTTAAGCTTATGGTGGCACCTTACCTGGAACGACGTAATCCAGGTACGAAGAACCCCTCTCAGTACCAACTCTCCACAGCCTATAGAACATCACAGCAAATACCCAACACCGTATCCACAGATGCCTCCATCCTATCGCAGGAGTATTCCATAGGTATTTCCCTGGCGTCTTGTAGGGGTGAAGGTGGCTGCTTTAATCTCTTTAATCTCTGGTTTAATCCCTTAAGGAGCTGGTAATCCGTCTGTGCGTGTGTTTCGTGTGTTGGGCCACCGTAGGGGTGGAGCACTCTGTTTCCCCGCCCCAGGGTCGTCTGACTCCTGAGGGGTGAAAGGTGCTCGAGGGCGTTCGGGAAGTGATATGTTAGAGGGTAATCTGGTAACCCAGGGTAGATATATCTATTTGTTGTTCTGTAAGGCAGAGGCAAATACGGGATGCCTGGGAAAAGGGGGGTCCACATAGATATGAGTTAAGTTCTAAAATATTGTATATTCACAAGCATATACACTATGTTTTGCAAAGTGAGTGCAAGGCGCATTTGTTTGCTATTGGCAATTATTATAATTTTCAATACCTTTATGGCCCTCTGGTTAAGGAACTTGTCCCTATTTAGCAGGATGTGAAATTCTGGTGATATTGTCTGTATCATATTCCCTCTGAATGTTCTTCAACGTGTCAATAATGCATTTTACTTTTTCGTCTGAAAATTGGAGACGAGATGTCTTAAATATACCATTCTTTGATACAAAATTTACCTTTAAAGTTTCAGGTAACACACTTCTAAGAAAACAATTATCAAGTATTTTCCTCTCACAAAATTGATACAGATCATGAGCCTTTACCAACGTGCCCTTTGGTATACTGACGACATGGGTCTGGCCGGGGATTGGGGGGTCTGGGAGGTTGGGGGAGGTCGGAGGGGTAGGCCTATGGCTTATTGACTTGAGCGCAATATACTCATGAGGGTAGGAAGGTAGGTAGGTGCGGTCACCGATCGATGCAAGCTTCACATTGATTGGTCGTTGGCACGTTCCCATAACTCCCCTCCTTATTTCGCCCCCCCCCCCCCCATGTCGCCCTCCTGCCCTCTGCACCGAATTCCTCCCTCACCTTTCCTTCCCTCCATATTCCTACCTTCCTAGCTCAGTGATTATAGATGTCGCAGATTGACAGCAACTATTACCCCATCTCAGTGGCGGCTCCCTCTACCTCCTCACCTCCCCCAAATAAAAAGGGAAACAAGGAGGGGACGGGGGGAGGGGCGCTGACGACCCTCGTGGAACAGAATAACATATATAGATAAAGTAAAACAGAAATTTGTCCAAAGCTAGAGCTCCAACATAATCTTAACCATTACCCACATATACCTAACGTCAAAAGGTATCCAATATTAGATTCACATTTGAACCATTATTGTTAGATGAAAATGGAATATTCCTTCAACATACAAACCGTAAGGTATACTGACCAAGCGAGTTTCACCATCTTGTTTTTTTGTTTCTTCAAACTTTCTTCAAACTTTCTTCAAATATAGTTCATCGAGTTGCAAAGATATTGTTTTTTACCTCTAGTCTACTTCATAAGACTGAAATCTTTGAATATAAAATGTATTCAATATGCATGAACACTAATTTTTTTAGAGTGGCTTAACAAACTACTTCCGGTCGAAAACAATAATATAATTCCGGTTTCTCGGACTGCCTGATTCGAGTCCCTCATAGTTCTCAATTCCTTAACTCTGCCTACTCCCCCCCCCAATCAGGAATGTCGATGGGGGGTCCCTGTGTCACGTGTCGAATTTAAGAAATGATCATGTCGCATGCCCCTATATAATTCATTTTCGCTTTCCATGTCGATTTTGAGAACCCCCATCTCACATGTCGAATTTAAGAAATGACCAATTTCATGTCGTTTATTTTTTTCTTCATGTCACTAAACTTAATGTCGTATGTTGGATTTTAGAAAAGACGATGTCGCCCTATCGAATTTAGGGGTCTTCACCCATCGAAATACCCTTTTTTGTCGTTCCCTATAGGGGGTGTAGGATGGGGCGGCGGGGGTCCCGATGTCCTGTGTAGAATTTAAGAAATGGCACCTGTATTTGTCACTAGTGTGTGGCTATATTCCATATGGAATTCAAGAAATACCCATTTTGCCCTGTCGATTTTAACGGTCTACACCCACCCTATAATCTAAATACGTAGCAAAGCAGGCGTTCAATAAACACGACAACGTCCTTGCTCAAGAACCCCTCCCCCCACACCTTCATACCACATTCCTGGGTGGGGGGTACTCTGATATAGTTTTGGTATCCACCATGGGCACAACCCTATGAAGCGGTGGCAGTGCACTGACAAAATTCGGTAGTGGTCCCCCCCTGAAAGCCTGAAAGAAGGCGCGGCCATACATCCTGTTTAAGACTTTCTCTCTGTTGATGCATTAATTAATGCATTCAGCAATGAAACTCTATAACATAGGTGCTAGTTGGCCAGTTTGTACAGGTTTTCTCTAGAGCATAAGCTCTGAGGGAGCAAGAACAATGGGCGGTGGATTCCAATTACCTTGTTTGGGGAGCGGTCAGATTACTAGTAACTCCAAAATGCAGGGCGGGAAGTCCCCACAGAGGTTACCTACACTCAAAGACTGAGTCCCCCCCCCCCCACATTTCACCACTTTCTGCCCCTTCCCCACACCTGAAAGGCCTTGACCGGAAGTACAAGTCTCCGGCGCGTCCCGCCAGAGGTCAGGGTTTACGATTAGGTGTCACGATACCAAATTCATTTCCTTTTTTTCATTTCCTGAATATCTACCCTTTTTCTGATGTATATATTTGAATATTGAACTCTGGTATTGATAAACGGGTCCTTTCAGCTTTATTGTTATATCAGTGCTGTCTATTTAGAGCAGCATATTTATATTAAAAGCTGGGATCTTATTACTATATGAGTTTTCTTTTCAGGAGTGGCTGATAGTCTTGGCATGAAAAGAGAGTGTAATATTGCTGCCTGCCAAGAAAGAAATGAACTCCTCGACAACCCATGACGGAAACCTTTGAGCGGCTGCCAACCATGAAAAATAGGGAAAAAAATCATTGTGTAAACAACTATAGCTTTTGCCATAGGAATAAAGATAGATATTGTCCGTTTTCTGTTAGCATTGATGTATTGGATTGTTCCACATTCATTATAGTCTTGAAATGGAGATAATTACAGGAAGCTTGCTTCGTTCTCAGCATTTTATCTGCTTTGTTACCACAGAAATAAAGTTTTGGATATGGTTTGAAGTACTCTTTTTCATCAAGAGATATCAATATTTCATTTAAGAGTTCGGAAACTTTGATGATTCATTTATGAGGTTCGAAACTTTGAAAATTCTTTTGAAAATCCTATATGTGCCACCCATCTGGACGTCCAGCTAATTTCAATCCCTGTTTAGACAGTGGTCTGGTCCGAGGAGCGACGGTCCCCCCGACCACTTATCCTCCACACACGACAGTCATAACACTGGATGGAGGTCCAATTGACGCACCCTCTGCCGCGAACTTGATGGAGGTCATTTCCCGGCCTCCAGTCAATTCCCCTCAGCTTCCCCTATTTGATGAAGGTCATTTTACTCATTTTCCGGCCTCCAGTCCATTCCCCTCAGCTTCCCCTATTTGATGAAGGTCATTTCACTCATTTCCCGGCCTCTAGTCCATTCCCCTCAGCTTCCCCTATTTGATGAAGGTCATTTCACTCATTTCCCGGCCTCTAGTCCATTCCCCTCAGCTTCCCCTATTTGATGAAGGTCATTTTACTCATTTCCCGGCCTCCAGTCCATTCCCCTCGGCCTCTGAGGCCTGTTGAAATCATTTTACTCATTTCCCAGCCTCCAGTCCATTCCACCTGGCCTCTCAAATCCGTATTTGATGGAGGAAACATTACTCAATTCCCTACCTCCAGTCCATTCCCCTTGGCCTCTGAGGCCTCACATATGAGGCCCTTTCTATGTCTGACAAGAGATGAAAAAAAGCCTTTCTTTCCTCTCCCGGCCCTTCCTTTGCCCTCCCGGTCCTTTCTTTTCCCTCCCGATCCTTTCTTTCCCCTCCCGGCCATTTCTTTCCCCTTCCTTTGCCCTCCCGTCCCTTCCTTTGCCCTCCCGGCCCTTTCTTTGCTCTCCCGGCCCTTTCTTCCCCTCCTGAGCAGAGCCCACGGCAATGGTGCGTCAAATGGACGTCCATATAAATGGTTACACAAATAATGCCGGGGGGGGGGGGGGGGGAATTAGGTGGATGTCGGGAGAGGCCCGATGGCTGCCCATCCTTAAGTAAACAAGTGGGGATTAGTTGGACGTCCATTCGAAGACACCCCGTTGTAAATTTATAATTGATCTGAAAAAAGGCGGGTTTCAACAGAACAATTGTAAAAACCTAGTATTAACCCTTACCAATTACAGCGTCTATTAGCATGCACCAACACACATTTGTCATTGATGAGGTAAAAGGGTTAACACTTGACGGCTACTGACCAAAATGGTTTCTCATTCTGTGGAAACCTGCTTTTGATCAGTTGAAGTTTAAGTAAATTCAGTCGACGGTGGTTCGTTTCCCTCATTTGGGACCAGGCTTTATCCGAATGCCTAGTTTTATCTGCCAACTCTATAGGGGCTGTGCAGATGATCTACGTACGTCACATCTCTCAAATTGGGCTGGCTGCCACATTGGTGATAAATTTATAGACCACCTTATTCACAAGTGTGACACTTTTAAATCAAAATATCCATGCTAAATATACTTTAAATATCATACCTGGATCATAATCAATGATTACTATTTCTTAGAATTGATAGCTGTTGAATCTTTTAATAGCCACGTGCACGCGGTCAGGATCACCATGTGGTGATCACCAAACGGTGAACAAGTGACTATGTCTGTACAAGGTCTATAAAGATGAAAGGATTTACCACGTATGGCCTTGTACAGAAGGGAAGGCAGCTAGGAGTGGTCTATAAATAATTCACAGGTGGGTAAAAATAAAACCTCCAGGTGCCCATGCAGTGGGCATGGGGCCAGAAGGGTGCTCACCTTCATTTATGAGAACTCAATAGAACACGACATTCTACTCGACCCTGTGCATGCCGCCAATTAAATCAATACTTTGTAAAAAGATTATAGATAATTAAAACACATGGAAAGGGGTAGGAGAATCAGCATCCACTGAGAGATCACAACCACAGAACTAGAGAGGCTCAACTTGGGGGGGGGGGGGGGGCAGTGTCAAATGTCAAATTAGAAAAATGCCCATGTCGCCTTTTTTGTGGTTTATTTATCCAATTGTCGTGAGGCACGGGGCGCAGCCTCCCCCTCCCCCCTTTTCCCTGAAATTTTAATATGAATCCATTAAGGCTAACAAATTTTAAAAGAGGCCCTACTCGTGCGGTGACTCATTTCAAATTGCCTCTTATGCTTTTTCGTCTCCATTAAGGGCCATTCCCACTTACCGAATTGTGCAGCGTAGTCAATGCGCCAAATTAAAACTATTGTTTGGTTATTGTGCCTTACTTAGGGGTCTAGCCCAAACAATAGATACACACTTTCCATATATATGAACTCGGTAAACAATACTAAATGAGGGCTGAGCAAAAGAGAACGCATTGTCGGTTTATTTTTGATAAGAGGGATCACATTTCACATACACATACCCACATGACCCAAAACAGTTAATGGCATTTGAACCTTTGCAAAACAGTACTGTGTTACACCTTGGACGAGGTGACATGGAGTTTGCAAGGGAGAACACAGGCAGATCCAGCATTTTGAAAAGGAGGGAGCATGGTTTTGGAAGAATCTTTCCTTAATGGGTTTTGGATCGAATTTTATATTAAACAAGTCCCTCCAGGATTCGAACCCACAACATAGGTGTTTGGAGGGGGTTCCTAACCTTTACACTATGAAGCCATAATTATAAGAAGATGAGAGGGGAACTAAATAATGGTGTCATGACCTTATTTGCTGGTTCCCACAGGTCCTTTAAAAGCTGTTTAAATAATCAGCAAAAAAAAGGACTGGCTTGTAACAGCCTATTTTGCTGGTTCTTGGTATGGCCTGAAGTAAGTTCAGTGTGTAGACTGTAACATGTGAAAGGACATCATTTTAGAAGTAGCAGGGTAAAAAATGCTAATTACCTGGGGGGGGGGGGGAGAGAGAGAGAGGAGCATGTTGCAACCACGCCACCTCATTGGGCAAGGGCCTAAACTACAAAAACAATGGGAAATGCCTGATGCGGATCCAGGATTTAAAAAAAAATGGGGAGGGGGCATCCTATAAAATCTTTACCTGTACCCTCCAGGCGCAGAATTTTTACATTAAAAAAATCAAAAGTTCGCCCAAAATAGGAGGGGAGGGGGGATGCTACTGGCAGCCCCCCCAAATAAATCCGCGCCTGAATGCTACATGTGTTTGAACCCACAACATAGGTGGGATAGGTGGTTTGTAGATAGATGCATTGTATGCACCGAGTCTCTCTCCCTAGTCTCTCTTTCCTCAATGCCCATAGCACCCCTTGAAGGCAGGCAGAAGATGAAACAGGCGAGTGCAAGCTGTCAGGGCTGGGGGACGTGTTTAGTGAGGTGTGGTTAAGTACAGGGAGTGGGGGGCTTCTGTAAGTGGATTGACTGGCGGTGGGGGAGTGGGCAGGGCAGGGCAGAGTAGAGTGATAGACCGAAATGAGTCCATGAATATGTATCTGTGTGTGTGTGTGTGTGTGTGTGTGTGTGTGTGTGTGTGTGTGTGTGTGTGCCTATATGTGTGCAGTGGCGGATCCAGGCTTTTGGGGAAAAAAAAGGGGGGGGGCGCTATTGGACAATTTTTCCTTAATTACATTTTGGCATAGTTTTACATTAAAAAACACATCATTTTCCGAAAAAAGGGAGGAGCCCGCACCCCCGCGACCCCCCTCTGAATCCACCACTGATCTGTGTTTCTGTGAGTGCATATGTGTGTATGCGCGCGCTCATGTAACTGTGTATGTATGGAACTCTAATAACTATAATTATCACATAATAAATCATTACTCTTGCATACTCATTGTAAGCAATGTTTGTTGTTTAATCAAAGAAAAAAGGGCAATTGTGTTTCAATTCTGCAGATATAAACACATCCATTGATACAGCACTTATCCCTGTCAATGCTAAACATTGAAAATGACACCAAAAATATCATAGCTACACAAGGCAGCATCGTTCTACAATTACTATTGCTGGATGCCAGTTGTCGTTCTGCTGAACCATAAATCATCTAAGTGATTAGATAATTTAACTATGACTCTCTTGGCATAAGGGGAAATCTGTGTATTGTTGCTAGGAATGTAATAAGAAAACCCCGTTCAATTAGAAGAGAGCTAAAACGCTGATGTGATATTTCTGGGGGCCAATTTAAGGACATTTTACGAAAAATTCGTATTGCAAAATCCGTAAATACCTAGCAAATTTTTCCACCAAGGAAAATTTACTAAGAAAAAAATTGTCTTTTTTCTGATTCGTAAAATTTACTAAGGCCCCTAAAAATTTCGTAAATGCTAAAATATACGAATATGAATATTGGGTTCGTAAATTTTCTGTTGCCAAAATTATACATAGAAACTCTTCCAAAATTATAGAAATGTATACTTTTACTTATTTATTCAGTTTATTTCATAATTTATGAAGATTGAATTGATTGTTTTAATGTTTAAAAATTTACGAATTATGATTTGTAAATTTTTAAAGCATTTACTAAGGATTTTTTTGTGTTCCTTTACGAATTTGGCCCCTCCCTGGCGGAAAAAGCTTAAAATACTTAATTCGTATATGTAAAATACTAAGCATTTGGTAAAATGTCCTTAAATTGCCGCCCTGATTTCTATAAATTTCATCAGGGCTACTTTGTTTTGGGCGACTAGTGTAAATTCTGTGTAATTCATTTGGGAAATTACTCACGTCAATCGTTTTGCCTATTTATGTGACGCATCTAATGACACCACGGCACTGGAGCTGACCTTAACGAATTTAACCATAGTTAACGGCAAAACTAACAGTGAGTGTGATTGAGTTGTACCGGCTAGATTTCACAACCCCAAACTGGCATGCGCGGATATAGATTGAGGGTGTGTGTAACCCCTATATATTCTGGCCCAACTATATACATGTGTATTATGAATCTAATTGAAAGTGAGACGAATTGGAAATTGACATTTTCTTATTAAAGAATGCGTATCACAGTATAAAAAGATTCACTGAGTATTAAACACAGATATTCCACAGCAAAGGATCCAGAAGGATCTTAATAGGTGGCGGGCCTAGTAATGTATATAACATTTTTCGTCATCTAATTTACAAAATCCATCTTTTGGCCAAAAGAGGGGTGGGCGGGCGTCCAATGGACCCCCTCACCAAACAACTCCTGTAACAAAAGTCGGGGGAAAGTTTATCCCCGAAAATACATAGTTTTAATCTTTTTGAAGTTGAGTGAGTATGAGCATTCTTCCTCAGACAGCAACCGTTTAATGTTTGAAAAGTCTGAATACTTGAAGTTTATCTGGCAAGAACGACTAACGATGCCTACTTTCATGTATTAACACATGGCCGAACATGGTTTTATAACCTTTTATAGAGGATCGGTACTATATAGGCGTCATAAGTGAACTTTGATTTGTTATCTGTTGTTTGCATTCCGAAATATGAGGCATTGTTATGCACAAATCTGTCGGTAAGTTCGAGCGTTCTCTTCATGATACACAAGTATTCTTTTGAGTATAAACAAGCCTAAAGGGGGTATTCTACTACACGACTTGGGCTGCGATATGACGATGTCGCAAGGAATTTGCACATATCACAGATAAGATTCTATGTTACACATATATGTCACATGCTCCAAATTGTCATTTTTTAACCAATATGCCACACTTGTATGCAAATTTGTCTATGGTATGATCATATCTCGCTGATATCGCAGCCCATATCGTGTAGTAGAATACCCATTTAAAGAGAGGGGCCAGTGAAATTCCAATATTGTTAAATTCTCATATCATACCGTAGGTATATTGCCTAAGTATAAATATGTGACATCATTATAATTTTTTCATTTTTTTTTTAAAATTATAAATCCCATAATAAAATACATTTTGAGTTTTTCTTTCATGAATCATTTTATTTGGTAATTTTAGATACTTTTAGGCTCCTAAAAAGCACTTGGATAATTAAATATTGCTATTTTTTCAGTTTTATAATTTTTCAATTGTTCTGCTTGTGACGTCACATGCAGATAATTGTTCTGTGCAGGCAATGTCAGATGCAGACAGGGGAACTCAGTTTGATGGAAACAAATATGAATAAAATAGAAACAATTAGAGATAAAAGCATAAAATTTGATATGGTTCTTCCCTGGATGATAAAGATCACGGCAGTACACTAATTTATGGTCACTGGCCGCTCCCTTTAAAGGGTGCAATCTGCATGGCTGTGATGTCCCTGAGAGACGTTAGACAATCTGGTACCTTCTCTGCGATACCAACTAATGTCATCGTGCGATATGATCGTCGTTAGCGTTACTCGTGTATAGTGTGATAAGGGCTCAAAGGTTGTATTCCACTAGCCGTTTTAACCAGTAGTAATTTGGTCAATTATAATTTTTTACCAGTAATATGGCAAAAACATGTATACACATTACGTATCATATTTAGAAGAGAATTAAATACCCTTTCTAATGATATATGACATGTCTATGATATAACCCATATCCCCATTGCTGATTTTTGAAATCGGCTAGTGTAAATACAGCCTTTAAGGTATCATTCCACTACGCAATTATGATGATATTACAGACAAATTCGCAAAATTGAGTCATATAAATATTACAAATTGGCAATTTGGAGCATATTACACAAGATATTTTGTCCTATGGATGTGCTCATTGTCTAGTAATGTAATACCACCCCTATTGAAAACGAGCGTATCAGCCCAAACTGGATATCTGAGCCGTGTAGATAGTGGCGACAACAATGTCCCAACTCACTTTTTATTGGTCTGTAGTGACGGTCCACAGCCAGACTCGTGTTGCCATTTCATCCTACGTATTTAGAAAGGGTCGTGAGGTCGTGGGATGTGGGAGGGAAGTTAGATATTGCGGGGTGCTTTGTTTGCTAGTGCTGAAACAAAGGAATAGGTACATGGCTAAATGACCCTTCTCCTTCTTGAAACGAGAAAATCCGCTTGGTGAAATGTGATATGGATATGGACATACATAATAGAAGACAAAGAGTTCGACTATTTAAACGTTAAGTGTGCTTGGGAAATGGATAAATAGCAGTAGGATATACCGAATTGGACTATTTCATTGGAGTTTTATAAATTCCCGTCTACACCAAATGGATAGAATGCTGTGGATCCGATTCATTAACGTTTTTTGTATTGCCTTATGTATGCTTTATGGTGTGAAGGTCTGCTCTGCGAAGGAGCGAGGTGAGTATGACTCCATAAGCTTAAAATAGTTAAATTATCCATTTTTCTCATTCGTGAATATTTTCAAGTGATAAAAATGCAAGGTGGAGTTTTCATTATCCTCTCATAATGCGTATCGCAAGTAGATACTTCCCAGCCAACCTGTGACGTAACAGAAACGTTCTGCAACCATACAAGTCAGTTTGTTGCTTATTAAGACGGCACATAACAATTAGGTTTTTGATGGTGAAGTTGAAACCTCACCAAATCAGAATGTTATTATATCATTTTCTTTTGGTGAGATTTAAGACAAAACAAAATAGAATGTTATAAGAACCTTCTTTTTGTGTTGAGAAATGTAACCAGAATGTTGTGGTAACGTCACAATGCAACGTCACAGCAGAAGATTGTGATGTAATTGGGAGTCATCAAAAGAATGTAACAAGAACCAATACAGAACCAACCAGAACATTGCTGCAACATTATAATTACGTTGCATCCTTGGCTGGGTTATGCAGACCAGGGGTAGATACAGATTTGTGAAAGGTGGGGGGCAATTACTTTCCATTGGGAAAGATGGCATTCTTTCTACGAATAGTTCATTGGTTTTATATGCTATACAAGAATTACACATGAATATAAAGTAAATTAAGTACAGTCAGTGCATGGTGGATCCAGATGGGGACGTGGGGCGCACTCACTCCTCCCCCATCCCCCCCCCCCCCCCCATTTAAAAAAAAATCATATTATTTCATTCGTGTATGTGCAAAATTGGAGTATTTTGATAAAGGGTTCCATCAAAAAGCTGGAGACGGATTGTTGTGTGTTTATTGCCAAGTACTAGCACACCAATTGTCAGTTATACTTAGAAGTTTTCATCAAAATGTCATCAGAGAAACCTTTCCTAGAGCTTTCCCCCACTTCTATGGCAAGCCGAATGGGTAAAATCTGGGAAACACTTTTTCCGGCTGGAAAACACTGTTTTCCGGCTGGAAAACACTGTTTTCCGGCTGGAAAACACTGTTTTCCGACTGGATAAAAATCTGATTCCAACCAGAAAACAGTGCTTTCCCACCGGCAGCGAAACACTGTTTTCCCAGTTTTACCAATTCGGCTTGCCATAAACTGCAGCACTAACTTCACTTTCAGGGTTATGGTGTAAATGTAATATCTGTGGGGACAATGAGATGTGCGACACCGATGGCGTCTGTTCGGCGTCTGTGTTAAAGAGGGAAGATGGACAACTGGAATACCAGTACAGGTAGGTACTCTACCTTTTCGGGTAAAAGTCATGGCCTGTATTTAGTCTACGTTGTACAGAATCTATGCATACAATACTAGTGTACATCCTTCTTACTAAGGGTGGTGCCCCCTCTTTGCAGAAATATGAACCCTGGTGAGGGGAATGCTGTCCAGTTCAGTCTGCAGCACTGAAACTTTCTTTAGCAGAACCAAGTGACAATTGGTGCCTAGGCTACCAAGGTGGTCAAGGGTCTATAATTAATAGCAGTGTATAGGGGGTTTTACCTTATGCGATGTGAGCTGAGATATGATGATGTCGCACTGAAGTTGCATATATTAGAGATGAAATTGTCAGTTACACATACATGCGTGAAATACTCAAAATAGCAAATTTTAAACAATTATAAAATTATTGTCCCTGTGTGTGAATTTTCTGTGATTTCCTCATATCACACCAATATCGCAACTCAAGTCGCAGAACCCCCTTATGGAACGTGTATTTGGGAAGGGAGGGAAAGAAGGGCTAACTGTAGTTGTGGTGACTGAGGTCTCAAACAATCTCTCTTGGTGAGTACCTATAATAAACTTATTTTTAGGGTTTACCTCTTTCCAAATTGAAATCAGGCTATGCTGGAAGATATCTTTCATCATGAAATTAGGTTACTTGTAGCAAAAAGCAAATGCTTTTGCATACTAATATGAGTGCTAAAATGATAAATTTACCTTTTAGTTAGTGTATTAATGAGATTTCAACAAAAAGTTTAAAATGGTCCCACTGTAAGCCTATATAATGCAGTGCAGTGACCTGGTTTGATGGTTCCCCTCACCTTGGTCTGCTGCTCAGTAGGACTACACGAAGCAGGGTCATGAGAAGGGTGTATAGGTAAGGGGCCGTCCATAAATGATGTCACACTTTTTCAGGGTGTTTTTAGGACCCACCCACCCCCCTGTCATACTAAATTCTCTAATCTAAACATGAAAATAAGGCCTGTTTTCAGACAGTGTCATACTATTCAAACCACCCACCCACCCCCTTGTGTGTGACATCATTTATGGAAGGCCCCTAATTAAGTCATAGGCTGTATGTTGTCTAAGTTGTAGAGCAGCTAGATTGGTACAACATAACTATAGGCAAGTCATAATCAATGGTTTATGATGTACAGAAACTAACCAGTAGAGGTACTACGCCTGCACACACTGTACAATAATCATTTCACTGTGATCTGGTTTCCATTTGAACTAAGCATTGATTGCACATTAGACACATCTCCAATTGCATCACAAAGTGTGCATTCTATTGTGATTTAAGTTGTGATAGCAGTTCAAATCAATGCAATTCATAGGTACAATTATAGCGATTTCAGATCAAACGTGTTTGATCATTGCCTGAATATCAGTATGTCCACACTATATTGGCTGTGGTCCCGCTGTTGATTGGTGGCTGTTCTACTGAACCAATTTTAATTCTGTAAACTGTTCTGAAAACTAGACATTCAGATATAAAATTCTTGAAATTATTAGAAATGGGTCAAAATCGATGATGAATTTCGTGTATAACAGCGAGACTTTGATCAAACCCTCACTATGCTCTCGCTGTTGCGAGGGTTGGCTTATGCGACGGACCACTGGTGAAATACAATGTTCCCTTTGAAATAATTACAGCTGCCTTCACCAGAACGTGCTCAGACCCCCAGAGAAGCCTCTACAATGCTCAGCTTCCAGCGCAGGACTCCAACACTACAATGTTGTCTGTTGTAAAACCCCTAATTTCTGTAATGAACTGTTTCCTCCGACCTTGAAGCCAAGTCTATTGTCAGGTAAAACCCCCAAAGTCTGCAATGAACTGTTTCCTGAAACCTTGAAGCCTGCCTTTGGGAAAAAACTATTTTCTTTTTTCGCAAATAAAAGCTTCTTCCATCAAGTGAAGCAATACTCCTTTCTTACTGATTCTATGTAAAACATGAATTTTTGTAGAGGAGGTTACCTTATTCTTGATAAGGTTATTTGAGATGATTATTTTAACATGATTTTATATAGGATAATGAAGATGGTGTTATATATGATGCATCGAAGAAAACAATAACTAGTATGTAACATGTATGATTTACACAAGGTGTTATGATGTGATCTTGTTATCTATTTAACATGTGTAATGCACTTATAATGATATCCAATGTAATTAATTCTGTGGTCTGTTTTTCTTTAGTCTACATCGTATCAAATTGCCCTGAAATGTTTACTGAAACAAAGTCTTTAAATAATTGCAATTTATTTGAATCCATGGTCACACACCTTGCAGCAAGGCAGTCATTTCTTGTATAACTGATAAAGCATACTGATTAAAGTGACCAATAATGCAAATCATCTACAATAATTATATGCACACAGTTATATCAAATATAGGTACATTGTTTTCACAAGAAATTCAAACTGTACCTTGAGGGAGAATAAAAGAGCCTGAGTCAAGTGGGGAACACATTGAGCAATTAAACTTAACTTCTTGTTGTTTAAGAGACCGGAACTGGTCGCTAGCGACCATAATTAGTTGAAGACAACCAGAAAATGTGTTCACATTGAACGATTAGATCAGAAAACTATCAAAAAATAGCTGATAATGTTAGGGATTGTGCTTTATTAGTTGCATGAGTGAGGGGATTCTGAACTTCCAATCTACCTATGGCAACTATAAATAAATAAAACTTTGTGCTGTTATTGTATTTTCAGATTCTGATAATGGGCACTTGCCACTTGGCATATACCTGGGATGTGGTATCTCGCTTTTGGTCTTGTTCATTTTTGGAGGCGCTCTCTTTGTAATCTGCCGAAGACATATCCTCTCCATGACTGATGACCAGTGTCCTCATGAGTACAAGGAGAAGGCGGATGAGGAGAAGGGAGCAGTCCTAGTATCTGGAGTCTGTCTCGACAACATGGAGGCCGGCTGGTCATTATCAGGGTCAGGTTCTGGTAAGGTACCCTTGTGATGAGCCCATCCCAGTTTACATCAACATAAAAGTTAACAAAGAAATGTGAACAAAATTGCTTTTTGGCTTATTCTCAGAAGACAGTTGCAGAAAACAAGATGAATTAATCTTAACAATTTGGCTGACACACTGCTTCTAACATTTGTAAAATGCAATCTAATACAGTGGTCCCTCTATATACGGCCCCCCTCACCAGCGGCCACCCCTCACCAGCGGCCAGAAAAGTGAGGCACGGACTGTTTTCTCTCTATATCTACCCCTCACCAGAGGCCACCCCTCTGACGCGGCCAGCGGCCACCTTTTTGAGGTCCTAAAGCCATGTTTTACCCCTCACCAAAGGCCACCTCCTGGCCGCCTGAACGTTAACACCTCCCAGTAGCCTGAGTGTTAACACCTCTCACTAGCCTGAGCGTTAACACCTCCCAGAAGGATATGCAGTCAAACCACCATGTAGCACCTCCTGTCTGCCTGAGTCAAATCCCTCACAACCCCAGGCAAGTGCAGGAACATTAGAAATGTGGTTGAGGGAGCATTCATATTAAAAAGGGCCCTGCTATATCCCTCCGGGGCTTGAATTTTACATTAAAATATCAATATTTGGTCCCAAAAAGGGGGATGCGATTGCCCTAAGCAACCCCTCTTAATTCATCCCTGCCTCATATCCTTCCTCTATGTATTTAGATCATGCATGTCTACCAATACTGCCCCCCTCACCAGCGGCCACCCCTCTTATGCGGCCACTTTTGTGATTCCCCCTGGGTGGCCGCATAAGAGGGGGACCACTGTATTCCCCATAGGAACCGATATCAAAGCCTGTGAGCCAGACCTATAATGATTCATATTTTGCCATGAAATGCATAATTTTGTTTGGCTGGCCAACCTGTTAATCTTTCAATTGTCCAAATTTAAGAAATTATTCCAAAGAATAGTTCTTTATCATACTTATTTATCCATATTCTGCTGTCCTGTGATGTATAATATGTCCAAGTAGACAAAGAAATAAGAGCCACAACTGTTGCAAATTCCCCTATTCTAATCATTACAAACTTTGCTAGAATTGTCAGCCAGAACCACCCCAGATATTATCCTGGGCTGGGCATAGCCCTAGAAGATATGAAAAATCAAAGCAACCAGTCCTATGGTAGCAACAGCACTGCCAATCTTCACATTCCCACTATAGCTATCAATGCCATGAAAGGTCAATCAGCATGTGTTTTTATGCTTTCTTAGGGCTGCCGATTCTGGCCCAGCGAACCATAGCACGACAGATTCAGCTGGAGGAGGTAGTGGGTAAGGGTCGTTATGGTGAAGTGTGGCGGGGCAGATGGCGAGGGGAGAACATTGCCGTAAAGATTTTCACTTCAAGGGAGGAGCAGTCCTGGTTCCGAGAGGTGGAGATCTACAGAACTGTCATGCTCAGACATGAAAACATCCTCGGATACATTGCTCATGACAATAAAGGTAGTATTCTGTTAGATGAATTGACTTAAATAGTTGTGATATGTTGGAATTGATCTGCATTATCTTATTCCCCAAATAATGCCATGATTAATTAAAATGTCTATACTTAAGCTCTGTGGATTTCCCAGCATGCACCATGATAAGGGATAGTCTGCAGGTAAATCCAGGGTACATGCTATCATTGGTAGGGAGAATCGATGCCTCCCTCATCATTCAAAATTGTTTCATTTTCATATTATCGTACCTACACATCATCTATTATTTCACTTACCTACAAATCCTTTGCTTATTTTGGTAAATTTCATAAAACTAAGCTACCCTGGATGTTAAGTGAATAAGACAATATATAGCCTATATAGTATGAGATTAATATAAAGCTGGGGTTGCATTGCCACAAACATATTTTTCACTTTTTATACACGTACCACATTCCACGCATTATTAGCTTACCATGGCAGATATCAACTTCAGATAATGGCATGTGGACGCAGCTCTGGCTACTAACTGACTACTACCCCAATGGTTCCCTATTTGACTATCTCAATCAGTCTCCAGTTGAAATATCTACAATGGTTAAAATGGCTCTGACAACTGCGAGTGGACTTGCCCATCTTCACATGAAGATAGTTGGCATGGATGGGAAGCCAGCTATCGCTCATCGTGATATAAAGAGCAAGAATATACTGGTAAAGGAGAATGGCACATGCTGTATAGCTGATCTAGGTAAGTATTCTCAATGTGTGGTTCATAATCAGAAACATTAATTTTGATATGATAGAGTTTATACTATTCAAGATGTTTTTAGATGAATATTTACAATGAGAGGTAGAATACATGCACCATCACTGAGAAGGTGTCCTTAATTTCACAAATTGGAATTCTCTATCCTTTAAACTGAATGTAAAAGAATACTTCTTCTCTACTACATTAAACGAGAAATTTGATTTTTCTTGACAATGTCTTTAGATTACAAATTCTTCATATTGCAAAATTTACATTTGCATTACTGGTCAAAGGTACATTAATTAATATCTTTTTTCATTGACGGGCTTGCCTTGAGAGCATTCAGTGAAAAGCATTGTTCAACCTTCCTTGTTTCTTGGCAGGTCTGGCTGTCAGGCACTGTGAATCCACTGACCGAGTTGACATTGCCCCAAACAACCGTGTAGGCACCAAGCGCTACATGGCTCCCGAAGTGCTGGATGAGACGATCAACATGGACCACTTTGACTCCTTCAGAAGGGCAGATGTGTATGCCTTGGGACTTGTCTTCTGGGAGATTGCTCAGCGAGTGATAATAGGTGGAGCGAGTGAGGAATACCGGTTACCTTATCATGATAAAGTTCTGCCTGACCCATCTATCGAGGAGATGAGGAAAGTGGTGTGCATTGATTGTTGTAGACCAGTATGCCCCGCACATTGGAAAAACCATGATGTGAGTAGGCATTAGAATCTGTTATCCTAATATATTACCTCCTATTAATCATTAAACTGTACATGCATGTACATGTTCATTATGTTTTTAGTGACATTTCATAAACAGATAATTACAGGTGATAAACTTTCAATGACTTAAGTGTCCAGTTGACTTAATTTTTCAGCCCTAAAAGAAAAATCCCACTTCTATTCTAAAAGTGTTGAGGAAATGCGAAAAAAGTGTCATGCTTAGATCCTTTACAACACATAATGCAGAGAGTGGGTATTCCTCATCAGGAATAAGCAGTGTTATATTGTTCTTCATTTTTCACTAAGAATCAAAGAAATGAAGCATGGCAATAGCCTGGCTTATACCTCGTCATTATACGTCATTCACCAGTTTTCTGACATGTCCAGCATAATTATATACAAATGTTTAGTGTATTGTGGGTACATCCTCTTTTATATATAGATGTGTAGTAAACTAACTATAACAACTACGTGACAGGCCATGTCATTTACAGCATATCATGTAATATTTAAGTTAATATGATTATACATATGATTAGATAGTTTTAGCATTCCAGTTACATTATTATGATGTATGACATATATATCTTTCATGTCCATTCTATGTCCATGTAAGGTATTATGTTACGTAAGGTATCATGAGAACTCACGCCTGTTGCCAGACATGATTTAATGCACAGAGGTAAAGAGTCAGACTCAGGTGCACATGATTGATATAGTTATCTAAATACATTTTGACTAACTTATAGTTATAGGCAGGATTTAGAAGGTGCGCCTCAAGCGTCCCCTGTCCCATTTATTTCCATTTTTCTTTTAATTGTGAAATGACAGTCCGTCAAAAAGATGCCTCAAACTTTTACATTATTTTGAAATCTGTTGATCCGTCCCTGAGTTACTACTCCTGAAGGCAGCTTTATCCTGGACAATGTTGTGTGCTCATTATTGCACAGGAAATCAACTTTTTATTTGAAAAATTCAAACTTGTCAAAAAGAAGTTTAATCCCATGTCTTAAAAACTTTTTTTCTGTGTACCAGACCCTTGATGCCATGGGAAAACTGATCCGGGAGTGTTGGTACCATAGCGGCATGGCCCGCCTTACTTCGCTCCGAATCAAACAGATCCTGGCGTCTATCGCTCAACAAGAAGGCATCAAACTACAGCAATGACCCAATCATCTCATATACAACAAGAAGGGTTCAAACTACACCAACCCAGCCATTTTATATATAACAAGAAGTGGTCGAACTACAAAAATGACCCTTCCATTTTATATACAACAAGGAGGGGTCAAACTACAACTATGGCCTGGTTATTTCATATACAACAAGAGGGCATCAAACTACAGCAATGACCCAATCATCTCATATACAACAAGAAGGGTTCAAACTATACCAATGACCTGACCATTTAATATACAACAAGAGGAGGTTAAACTACTACAATGACCTAACCATTTTATATACAACAAGAAGGAATCAAACTACAAGTATGGCCTGGTTATTCCATATACAACAAGAGGGGTCCAACTACGAAAATGACCCTGCCATTTTATATCCAACAGGAAGGGATCGATCTACAACTGTGGCCTGGTTATTCTATACAACAAGAGGGGATCAAACAACAAAAATGGCCTAGACATTTTATATACAAGAAGAGTGGTTCAAACTATGGGAATAAATCAGCCATTTTATTCGTACAACAAAGAGGAATTAAACTACAAGAGTGACCCTATCATTTTTATATGCAACAAGAGAGAATGGGTCAAACTCCAACAATGACCCGGACATATGTTTTTACTAATTTTCTGTCATGCACTACGGATGGAATGTTTATATTCCTTTATGTGCATACACATTTCTTTTGACCCGGACATATTATAAATAACATGAGGAGATCAAATTACCACAATGATTTGTCTATTTTATGTAAACATGTATGGTTACTGTAAAAGAAACTAGGGGCACATCCAGGATGGGAAAGCATTATTAATTACAGAAACCGAGGTAAATCAAATGCCAGTGTGTTGCAACATGTGCAATGTTTAAGTACAGACGCTCCTCTATTTGAAATCCTGAATCTTCACCTTGGTGGTACCGAACATAATTTGCAACATAATTACGTATACATTTAAGATATTATGGGTTCATATAGAAAGGTGGAGGGGCCTTGCATTATGTATTTATACACATTAATTTTAAAAATCAAAACAAAAAACACTTACCTTTGGGCAAGAATATGCATTGGATTTGCACAGAAATTAAAGGTACTATATAAGAAAAACTAACTTGGTGTGTATTTTATATATACTTAATGGAAGGCCCATTAGGGTCAGTCCCTTCACTTGTACAGTAGTATTTTGTTTACTGTGACAGAGGGTATAATGTCTGGTAATTATGGGCATATCAGGTAATACGGGCACCACCAATATTTCATATTGCTGTTATATATATTTGAGGGAACCCTCTTACTAGAAGGGAGAAATACAAAAAACATTGACTAAGACCATTTCTTTTCAGAAAATGACCATAAACTCATTAAGATATAAAACAAATACTTTTAGAAGGTACCTGAACTTGCTTACGTGCCATGAAACAAATATTCATAAAGTCTGAGTTAAAATATCTAAGCCATTCAAGTCCTCGCTCATAATACTAATCACTCAAGAACAAGTAGAAAGTACAATGAATGATATACGAGAAAAAACAAACCTTGCTTCTGTAGAGGATCAAAGATAGACTGTTTTATTGGGTTATATGGACATGACCCAAATTCCAATAGCACTGCATCGGAAGTCTAATATGGGCACATTTCATGTGCTGCCCACATTAGCCTCCTCCAATTGTAACTATAATATTACAAGAAGGCCAATCAGGAATGTGTGCCCATTTATCAAGATCCTGGCTTCTATGCAATGAAAAAATATGATGAACACTTCCGTACGATATATTTGTAAAAAAAAAAAAAAAAAAAATTATTCGCTTGTTATCATATAGGGCCTAAAGCAAAGCAAAGGGTTCCAAATAAATTGCCTTCCTGGCATATTCCACGAGAAAATGTTCAGAATGCATTGAATTTCTGATTCAAATGTATTCCCTGACTTTCCCTAGAGGACATATCTGCAAGATGTGTGTACAATGTAAAATTTGGCCAAAAATGGAGGATAAACATTTTCTGTTTTAGAGCACTCTTCCCCAAAACCTCATTATAGCAATACCCTACTGTATCAAAAATAAAAATAATAAAAATTGAAAGCCTAACTTGCATATAACTGTCTTACAATAGACTTACGTAATCAGTACTGTATCAACTTATTCTAGCTCTAGAAGTGAAATAATGACTGTGTGGTTTACAGGGACAGATCCAGAGATTTAAAAAAAAATAGGGGGGGGGGGGGGGGGCTTAGACCTATTTAGAAGTGTGAGGCGCCCCAAACCTGTGCTAGAAAAAAATCTAAATTTGGCAAAAAAAATAGGAGGGGGGGGGCCTCAGGCACCCCTCTCCGTCCCTGGTTTACCGTGTTCCTGTTGAGTATTCTTTCATGAGTGAAGTCACAGTTACAAGCCTTACCTATGATAAAAAGGCGCGAACGCCTCCGGCATGTTCAGTACTGCCACCTGGCGTGACCAACTCTAACTGTCACTCATTGTGCTGCCACCTTTTGGTCAAACCGAGAACTAACCGCAAGGTGCCCGTGACGTCACGACAGACACCGCACCACGCCTCGTCTACATCCGTAAACCTGTGCAGAAAAATAGTCTTACGTGCACTCTAAACACATCTCACAAAATTCCTAATTATACGCAACCATATAAGTAATTCTAACGTAAAATAACAAATTTGGGTGGTGTCTCCGTTGCTGTTTTTTCCAAGTGAAGATTTACAGTTGCGGCGTAGTGATATCACTCCGGGTGAAAGTAGTTCATTGAGTGCCGATGGCTCGTAAGGGATCATTACGAAGATGGAGTTAAAGATGAAGACCATGATTTTGGATATATCTCTTGTCGCGATTTTGATGCTGAGCCTACCCACAGGAGGTTATGGTATGTAGATCAAAAAGAACCCGGGCTGGTGGCCAAAATCGGCATGACAAGGGAGAATGAGGGCTAAGAAGGGAGGGCCTGTGGGCACCTCTTGTAAACAACCTCCATTATTTTCATGATGGCGGTGGTGCAGGGTTTGCAAACATATCCACTCATTTTTCTCGTAAAATGCGAAATATGAGCATGTTAAATACACAGGGTGCATGATATATAATCTGTGCGATGTCATGATTTTTGATGATGCGGAAAATCGTCGGTATGTCTTGCATACGGACGTATTTTGTAGTGTAGTGTCTTCCCAAGGAAACTCCTGATTTGTCGACAAAAATTGTGGAAAATGATTTATGTCCAAGTGGCTGTCCTGACCAACCTTCCCCTTGTCCTGATGGTATGAACAGCTGATGGTTCTGTGTCACAGCACATTCTTCCTAGCCATATGTGCAGAATGTAAAGTATGCTACCTTTCTCGTAGAGAAAGGTAAATGCAGGGGTTTGAGGGTGAATGCAACCAATGTCAACATGTTTACATCTCACTGAGTCAGTTCTCATTGTAAACCTACCAAGAAACTCGTTTGACAGTTGCCTTAGTCTTGGAATTTAGATCCCATATTTACGTTTACGCAATTAACCTGTAAGTTCTACAATAATCTTGAATCTATCTAGTCTAGTAACAAAGTGGTTTTAGTACAGCCTGCCTGGCTCTTGTCTATTTATTTCCTTTTCTTGTCATACAGACCTAGCTGTTGATGATCCTGTCACTAACTGATCATTGTTGACACTGTGACTTAATTGGTTTGACCTTGTTTTCTGACCCTGTGGTTTTTGAGTGTTTTTCCCAAGAAGCTTTATCATCACCAATTCGCAGAGTCAAATGTCAAGTGGTTGACGTTTATCAATATGTCTGCTGCAAAGTTGAATATATAGATGTGTGTATTTAGCCTGGTAAGACTCAAGCTAGGGTATCTTAGTCAGAGAACGGCTCTGACCTAATAACAAATAAATCCTGAGTGGTTATATTGATCAAATTTATGGTTTTCAAATAGATTAAACCATTTTTGTCAAGCAATTTTCAAAATCACGGGTGGCCCGTCCTTAGCTGGTTGGCATAAGTTTGCAATAGGGAAACCAGCATGGAAGATGACTGTCAGAAGTTTACAGCTGTATGCAATCCTTCAAAATTACAGCAGGACATTCAACAAACCATATAAGATTTACAAGTTGGGGTATCAGGGAAGGTATGTCTGCAGTCACAGGAAGGGGGAACCTGTTTTAGAACCTTTTTTGTGGTGACTGAAAAGTCACCTTTGGAGATTAACCATAAGTTCACCCTGACCGTCAGGTGGGAACGACAGTCAGAGCTAATCTTTGACTAGATATCTAACATGCATACACTGCTCTGTATAGAATTGATGTAATATAGTTTTGAGAAATGAAAAATATGTGCGCAGTCACTGAATTTGGAAATAAAAGAAAAAATCCAAAATTGACAAATAAACCGTCCATAGGCTGATTATGTAATAATTATGATTACTCAAGTGCGTGCTGTTGAGTATAGATCTACATTGTTCAAATTCTATATTTTTGGGTATGTTATACGTCCCCCTTGGCCCATCCTTTGATTTCTGTTTGATTTACATTATCAAAAACTCAACCTGTTCAAAATTCTGTATTCAAACAATAATTTGAATGAATAAAGTATCTTATCGTCCACACAATTTTGAGCTCAATTTTTCTAAAGAGACAATGATGTCTGGGCAGTGTCGAAATAAAAGGTGCATCCTGCATGATTCCACAACAGGTGCGTGGTATTTGAATATGTGCACCCGGTCATTGCACAATTTTTCAAAATTTTAAATGGGATTATATTACATACAGAATTGTACCCGGTGCACAATTTTAGAACACTTGTACCTGTGAGTGCACAAAATAAAATAAAATGCAGGTCTCGACATTAAGGGTTTTAACTTTGCTGCCTGTCGGACAGGTGCAGGTCAAATTTTACATCTTTAATTCATTGTTATTGCATGACAGAAATTTCACCTGCTCTATGGGCAGGTGGATGTCCAAATTTACTTGCCCCACACCTAAAGTTTTAACCTGCCCCGGTCGAGCTCTGGAATTCATTTTATTTTAATAATAAATTAATAAGTGAATAAATTTTCAATTATATGATAAATAGTCAAACGTAGTATATTCCTGCATTGTATAATGGTCCATCACTAAAGTTTACTCGAATTAAATTTTTTCGACTTCAGACACATGTATATTTCAAATCAATTAAATCTCTTTTGCAAACACTCATAGCATGACATTTTAAATTTAATTTCAGTTTCCATATTCGTAGTGTAGGTTATATCCCCTCAGACACATAGGGCCTACACGCCCCCATGTTGCTTGTTTGGATAATCATGCTTATGGTGGTAGTGGTTGGGGGGGGGGGTAACAATGAGGGTATGAAACTGTGAAAAGTGTTAATGTTGGTTATACAGTTAGTTTGCCGACAGGTGACCCGGGCCGTTTATGGGCTACATCCTACATACATTGTCAGACAATTTAAACATGATTTAGTATTTTCATATATTTGCCGGATATTATGCCCGACGTTACTTTTAGGCTAATGTGTCAGACATTATGGCAAAAACGTCGGATACGTCCGGCATAAACGTTGTAGAATGAATTGTTGATAAGACCGTGAATTGAAAAAAAAGGGTTTCAATAACTATAACTTAAAAGGATACATGGAATGCCAATAAAAGTGTCCCAAGAAGGTCTTTAAAACTGAAAGTACTAAACCAGCATGCACTCGGGTCGGTGTGAAATTGTTAAATCATAATCAGCCAATGGACAATGGCACTCACTCGTGACGCAAAACAATTCACATATTTGTTCGATTCAAACTCAAAGTGCGATTTTCGATTTTAATGCACGATTTATTTGATAACAAATAAACGTAGCTTTAATCTAGATTTCGAAATTTGAAAATCGGTAATCAAAGAATTAAAAATGTACTTTTCAGACCCGAATATTGGTTTGATTATCAGGTTTTGCTGAATATTTGTTGCAAACATTGGTTACAAATCAGGGGCTGTGCCCCCAAACCCCCATATTCTGTTCTTTTTGTCTTTTTGTCTATTTTCTTATGAATACCTCTATAAACGATGACCAAGAAAGCTGGTGACAGGTCGACCAGCCAACCTAACATAAACACTATGTGATTATCTTCCAACAACACGTCGACTGCTGAGGTGATGCCCTAGGTCATTGGGGTCAAGGCCACATCTTTACTCCAGGGTGTGCGCGGCCGAATCGTTCATAACGGTCGTAGGATATTCCTTGTTTACAAAAGCATGAAATAACAACCCCTGTTTCCTTTGAAATACACTTTTTATGCCTAAAGATTACCAAGTAAGTGATATATTTATGCAAACCTGGAAGAACTAACTCACTGGTTTTATGTCTGAATGCAGTTTTAAGGAGTAGTCAGGTTTATGATTGTTTAAATATTGGAGTAACAACGCCTAAAAAAATTATTGTGTTCAGGTAGCAAGACCTACACTAATATTTTGGCCCTACCCTAATTTTTTTTTCGTATTTAAAAAAAAAATCTATTAAAATTTGATAAAACTGACTTAAATTAAAGGAAATGACATATTTGATCAACTGATGTATTTTAGATGCTGAAAATTGTTCCCAGGAGTGTTTTGCATGTTTTCTGAAGTTTCAAGAATTCCCGAGTCTATTTGTGACAGTAAAAACAAATTGTACAAAAAAAATAAAAATATATCGACCTACCTACCCTATTTTTTCTGGGACAGGGACCACTTTGGGAAAACACATAGAATTTAATTGTGGAGTTTCAGTGATGTTTTAAAATCAAATTAATGCTGCCTCTGTTTTCAGGCCTGCTGTGTAAGTGAGACACATGCAACAAACAACCAGACTAGTATAATACTTGGTACTGGTAACTCTACGTTAAGGTCAAACCCTGTGTTTAAAACTGTTGTACCTTGGTTTGCAGGCCTGTTGTGTAAGTGCGACACGTGCAGCAAGCCGAACCAGACGTGCGTGACGGACGGCGTGTGCTTCACCTCCGTCAGCCTCAACGAGGAGAACGGGCTCATCGAGTACCAGTACAGGTCAGTATACCGGGTCTTTATCTTTCTGAGTCTGAATTCTCCCTACATCCAGTGTATCCCAAGAACTTCCTGAAACGACTCACAAATTGTCCGACGTTTAAAGGGATTATATTGGACATTACCGTACATGTCCTAATCAAATTAATATATGAAAAAAAACAGCAAAATGATAATGAAATATATGTAATTTTATAACGACAAAGGTTGACAATTTCGTCGGACAAAATGTCCGATGATAATAGGTAAAACATTGGTCGGACATGGATGACCAATTCTCGGACATGTCCGGGTGTCCGGCGGTATTTGGTATACACTGCTACAACAGAGGGCTCGACAAATCTCTTCAAGAAGTGGTTGCCCACCGGGCAATCTAAAGTAACACGTGACAAAAGAAAAATCAGATTCTATAAACCCAGCAATATGGTAGGACAATGTCCCAGGAAAGAGAAGTTGTGTGGACCTTGCAGAATTTATGGGTAGATGTGTAATTTTAATCGCCTAAAATTGACAGATTCCTAAACAATGTTTTCATGAGACAAAGTAGTAGATTCACCTGTCCAGGCCTAGCTCCTAAAGTTTGAGGTTTCATTTCCTTTTGTTTGCCTCATAGGTACAACAGTACCCAGGGGCGGATCCAGGGGGGGGGGTCCTGACTCCCACCCCTTTTTGGTGGACCCCTAAACTACAATAGGAGGGGGAAATGTCGTGTGCTTACAGTTACACGTGAATGCCATTTCAGTACTTAGTCTTTATGCTGACCCCAGCCCCCCCCCCCCCCCCCCCCTTTCCTTTTTTTTTTTTTTTTTGAAAATCCTGTATCCGCCCCAGCTACCCATGATTATTGTCAACTCCCCCCACCCCCCCTCCTTCCCCTCTCTGACATCCATTGGCCGCCGGGAAACTACTTCCTAGCTTCTGGTTGCCCGGAATACTCCCCCGTCGCATCGGATTACAAGCAATACTCGCTCCAGTTATAGCCTTTTTTCGTTTAAGGCAAAACAAAAATTATAGTTGTGTTCAGGTAACATAGGTCGAAAAAAATAGGGTAGGTAGGTCGAAATCTTTTTAATCTTTTTGCTTTTTTTTTTACTTACCAAAGAGACCTAACTAGTGTTGGAAAATAAGAAATATTACAAATATCCCCTAAAAAAACATTTTTAGCATCTAAAATACATGCCCTGAGTATCTACGTGTCGTTTTAAGGTTTTCCATGCATTTTAAGGTCAATTCTTCTGGCTTTTGAATAAAAATAATTACAAATTTCCTTAAAAAAAGTTATGGTAGGGCCAAAAAATTAGGGTAGGTAGGGTTACCTGAACACAACAATTTTTTATTTTTGGCAAATATGTGAATAGTTGGTATCACTACGCACTGGTATTAACTAGGTCAAGGCCACATCTGGGCACTCGCCCAAACCCAGAATGCTAAATTGGAAGCGATGATTGTGGAGGAATCTGAAGCGAGAAATGAGTATGGTTGCCCGGCACCATTTTCTGGTTGTTGTTGGCATCTGGGTGCATACAAGTTGTCCTCGATATCGGACACTGCCATGATGGCAGTTCAAAACAGACTTGTACATTTTTCAGAATAGACGCTAGAAAGTGCATCAAGGTGTATCAAATTGGATCAATACGCTGCCAAGTGTATGTCTGAACAAAATAGATGTGTATCGAAACACACTTGAATTGTGTTCTGGAACTCGAGCATAATATTATGTACAAGTATTCCAGAAAGTGATGAGGAACAGAATCAATGCAAGTCACAATATCAGTATAATATAAATCCCATTTGTTAGAATACAAATCCCATTTGTTAGAATGCAAATTCTTCTGCTCATTGAGTTATATGAAACAAGTTTCATGGAAATGCAACATGTCAGGATATTTTAGTGTGTTAATCGGCGCAGTGTTTAAAAATTCGACGTGACATTTTATTTTTTAGGGTGTGGCCCTAACATTTTGACTGAAAAGTGATTATACCGCTGCAAATACGCCTCAAAATTGTTGTCACTTTAAACATTTCATTGCTTATGTCTTTTTTTTTTACAATAGAGCTTTATTTACGTCTTCAAGTGGATACAATGTTCTTCCGGGAGTTTAGTTCCCTTTCACATGAATTGTTTATTGGCCTTTATGGGCGATACACGAACTTTGCACCCTGTACCCAAAGTCAGTGTTCGAAATTAAGGATTTATTTCATGCACACACAGGGTGCATAGAGGTTTAAAATCCTGCACCCGGCAATCTATTTATGTGCACATTCCTATATAAAGGTATTTATTCTCTTAGAAAATCACGCACACGCCGGGTGCATACCTCCCCAAAAGTATGCACCCTGAAGTCAAATTGTGCACACCGGGTGCAGGGTGCACCCTTAATTTCGAACACTGAAAGTACATGGTTAAGTCTCAGACTCAAAGGCCATACATCCTGTACTAATAGCTTAGTACTTTTAATATATTATCATCTTTTATAATTTAGTTAGGATCAGACCTAGCAAGTCTACCTCTATAGGCAGAGACATTTTACGCTCCTAGCGCCACCTGTTAACCAGTATAAAAGGTGTTGCAAAGGTAGGGAGCGAGTTAGTTAGGAGTTAGAGTTTAACCATAGAAATAGAAGAACTGCTTGGAGTAATACCTGCGGCTCCTGCGCAGTATACTGGAGTTTACCACTATCAACAGCTTCGGACAAAGGATTGTGATAGAGCTAAGCACTAGGGCGGTCTAGGATGTGTTGGAACAACTTGTATTCTAAATGTGGTTGATTGCTGATAGGAGATGGGAAGGTGGACTGATAGAGACTTATTCACTGTGGCTTTGACTCGGGATGAGATGTTAATTGAATAAAAGACCTTTCACTTTACCAGCTCCCTCATCGTCCATTTCTTTTGAACTATTGGGGAATGGATGTATTAACTTTTAACGCAGGCTGATCGGATCGATAACCTGGATGAACAACTCACGGATTAATTAGTTATACACATCACGCAGTATTAAATCAAACACTAACAATAGTTCAATCCATTTCTTAGAATATGACCCTGAAATCACTTACTTTGACCTTTGACAGTCTCAAAAAACATATGGTTAATATCAGGACAACCACGAAAGTATTCCTGGTTATTCTAGGCATTTATGTAGTCGTAAGGTCGAAAAGAAATATAGTTGTCTTTGTGCAAAATATCCGGCCATCCAAAACAAAAACATCGCTTTTGGTGGACTGGGTAGAAAACGGTCATTGGGGCGGGAAGGATTATAGAAAAAAATATTTTCACTTGAAAAAAAATGGTGAGGAAATGATAAAAAAATATTTTAAGAGAAAATTGAAAAAAAGCTGAGACCGCACAAAAATGCCCAATCAGGTGGTGGACTGGAAACCTTTGTTTTAGTCTGGCCTCAATGGGTTAATTCAATAATTGTATCGAAAATATTTTTTCTATTAACCATCCCTTCAAACTTCGGCCAGATAACTAAAGATTGCACACTTAAGCATGATTCTGGTCATATTTTAGTTAAATTTAGCGCAGTTGATGTGTCTTAAAATTGTGGTCATATTTTAGACTTATGAGTCAAAGTTATGATTAATTTAATGTTCTTAATGAGATCTGGGATAAAGAAGAGCCCTAGCCTTTCATAAAAAACGCCCTTTCACTCATGTCTTTAGAAAAATTGGTAACTAGAAAAAGTGTCATACATTGATTCTACGCTTTGCCTTTTCAAATTATGGATTTAAGATTTCCTTATATGAGAAACATACAAAAACAAACTGTCGATCAGTTTTAGGAAAGGACTTGATTCATATGTATTTTTTTCCCTGCGGTTCTATCGTTTTCGCATCGCGATCTACACTCTATAACTTTATATCGACTGCTCGATATCCGACAAGAAGGCGTACATGACACAACACATAAGACCTATGTTTGGGAAGATAAGCACATAAACTTATTTGAAGGCTTTCCACTAGCCGATTTTATCCCAATTTCCAAAATTCGATGGTCAAAATATTGGATAATCATAGACATGATACACATCATTAGAATAGAAAGGTTTTTTATTCCCTTTTTAGAATGATTTGTAGACTAGCATGCATGGTCTTCTGTTGCATATCTGGTAAAAAAACAGTCAAATAGTATCAAATTACCGGTGGTCAGAATCGCCTAGTGGAACACAGGCCTATAGCATGTAGGTCGATTAGTCTAGACTCGTACAACCAGGTTATCTCACTTGTAGGTCTAGGGCCGTCACTGGTGTCAACGGTCAGTGTTATGTCGGTGGAGGAGTTGTCAGTCAGTCATCTTATCTCGTCTATTGCAGTAAGAGAAACCGAACAAAACAACTGTCCAGTCAGTATCTCAAGTTTTGGAAGTTTATGCACCATAAATTGCACATTCCCATATATTCATCCCGTGGGGGTTTTGGGGAAGAAAATAACCCCTCTGTAGCCCCTGCTGATCGTATAAGGCGACGATAGGGGGGACCCAGCACTGACCAAGTGGTTCTTTGGGTTCCTGGTTGGTGCTGGGTTCACTAAGGGATGAGGTACAGCAAAAATTATTTGCAGGCTTCGATCCCCTGCTGTGTGCCTGCCCTGTCATCTTAATCTGAGTCTCATAGATACGGTCACCAAAGACAATTCGTCCTGACCTGTTTTCGCCGTGGCTGTTGGTACGGCATAAAACCCCCATCACTCACTCACACCCATATACTTAAATGCTGCATTGGGCAGGCGAATGTCAAAATCTACCTGCCCCAACTCAAGTTTTTCCTGCCCCGGACAGGTGGGCAATGCTTAATGTCGAAGAAGCCCTGTGAAGAATTGACTTCAGATGATAGAAGAGTTATAGCTATTGGTTATACAAACAAGACATAAATGATAATTTTCGTGGTTAAAATCAAGCCACCCTTTTAAAAAAGTCCGTTTCCTGTTCGCCTCCTGAATTGGTCTCATACGGCCAATTGAAGAGTCTTTTCTTGGATTGATTGATTTTATTTTGTTTACAATCTTCACAAGAACCTTCAAACTGTATTTTTTTGTTCAACCGCTGGACAAGGAACAAACTTTCTTAAAGGATGGCCTCAATTATTGAAGTAAGATCTTTTATTGATAAAATCAGGGATCTTCCTAGGCGTCCAGGATGCGGGATTCCCGTATGAGAAATTGAATAAAAATTTAAGTACGAACAGATATCGAGAAAATGTCCCGATGGAAATTTTACCATGGGGGATTTTGATACCTGTAATATTTTTCTAGTAATAACCCTGTATTGATTTGTTTGTTTTCAGATGTTTCCACCGGGAGAGTATGATCCCGCCGGACAAGCCGTTCCAGTGCTACGCGTCCAGCCTGCAGAACCACAAACACAACATCATCTGTTGTAACGACAAGGACTTTTGTAACAAGGACCTCCAGCCCACGCTCGCCCCGCCCGTTGTCGCGCCCACAGGTGAGGGACAGTCTCTTCGAGTCCATTGACAGGGTACCAACAGCACAGGGAAAACAGGGAAAATGGCCACACAAAAAAATCACTGACAGGGAAAACACAGGGAATTTGCAAATTTTGTCAAAACACAGAGTATATGATTTGGCCAGGTTCTGAAATTCCTGATACTCAAAATATTAGGGATTTGACTTTATGTTTTGGGGGTTCTCAATTTTTTTTCTACATGCAGAGCCTTTTGAATTTGAAGAACTTGCTGGATATTATGACACGGGGAGAAATTGCTGTGGGACAGGGAAATCTTAGGGAAAGGGAGAGGAACTTTGAAAATGGAATTCGTGTTGGTACCCATCTTCAGGAAACTGTTGGGGAAATGCGTTATAATCAGCCTGAATGGTCTTCAAGCTTTCTTTGATTTTAAACACGAATATAAGACCCAAAGAAATAATTAGTTGTGTTCAGATAACATAGGAAAAAATTAGAGTGGGTAGGTCGATTTAATTTTCCTTACATAAATAGACTCGGGCTTTTTTTGTTGAAAAAACGTAAATCTAACAAGTCGATCCTGATTGCCGACGCCCTTAAAAGGTAGTTTTGACCACTTTTGGACAGGTCCATACACCTCTACTTTGTCGATGGTTCCTAATGGTTAAGCCTCTAAATGTACTTATCATTACAGGAGTATTCTAATCGGCTGTCTTGGCTATTTAAGTATAGACTAAAATAACAGTTTCCTTCCAAAAATACGGAAATCAGGCCTGTAGCCCCCCCCCCCCCCCCCAAGGAAATTTTGCCAAAAGTTCCACATTTCCTTCAAAATGTAATGTAAATATCCCTAAAATTAGTATGAAAATATTAAAAAGTTCCACTTTTTACTGCTCGCCACCCCCTTTTCAAGTTCAAATTATTTAAGATATAGGCAAAAGTTCCACTTGTGGAACCTCACCACCCCCCACAGCAGAACCTGGGTATGGGCCTAGAAATTTGGTTCCAGGGCACTCTGTATTTTCAAGACTAAAGAATGTCAACTCCAATATTAGAACATTGTTCCTAACTGGCATCTTCCTCTCTTTCCCCAGTGGCGAGTGAAGGTCTGGGCACACTGTCGATGGCGCTGGCGTTCGGCATCCCGCTCTGTGTCCTCTGCATCCTGACCATCTTCATCATCTTCCGCTGCCAGCAGCAACGTCTCGCCCGGGCCAACCAGTATCAGCAGGGGTACCGCGACGACATGTCGGCCGAGACAGAGGGACTCATGGTCACGTCACGCATGACGCTCAACGAAATGATGGAGGCCGGCTGGTCGTCACTCTCAGGCTCCGGCTCAGGTACGTGACAGTTAAAAGTTCATTGTTTGGTTTTGAAATGTTTCTGAGAATGGCAGCCTTGGGGCCTTCCATTTAGTACATACGCAAATTTTCCTAAATTTTAGACCCCCCTCCATCCCCCCTTGGGCTTAAGTACGCATTGGATTTGTACACGACCGTACGCAAATTTTCAAAAAATTTGCATCACCCCATCCCCCCTCACTGCGTACGTGCTTAATGGAAGGCTCCCTTGTTTATAGTATTTACTGTTTTTAGGGGAAATCATAATTGGAACAGCTTCCCAGTTTATAAGTGATAGAAAGTGATAGAAAGGTCCCTCACAAACGCTCCTTAATTTAAAGATCTTTGAATTGCATGCAAATCTGCATCTTTTTTCATCAGATTTGTTGGTAATTTGACTGTTACTTAAGTGAGTCAAATTGCGCTTTTTCTATTTTAGTATTCGAAGCAGTCTTCCTTTAGAGTTGTAAGAACACAGGCTAAAACACAAGTTTCTCTTTGTTAATTGTTTATTGTTGATATTTCTTAAAGTTTTGTTTTTCACTGTTGGCTTTGCCGGTTTCTTCCTTGGTGTTTTTAGTAAGAAAGCTAATTTAAGCTTGCTTATACTGAAGTAACGACCACATACCTTAACGATATACAGGAATTATAAATGACCCTCAACCTTTTGATAAAACATTATTTTAAGTCAGGAAGTCACCCACAAAAACATGCTTTACAATTTTTCAATTTGGTTATTTCCACAAAGCTTTTAGAAATTCACTCGATCTTCCAAGATAATTTTCCATATTTTCCTAAGTTGCTTATAAAAGAAATACATCTCCTTAAGCGTAGGGAAATCTGGAATCGGAACACAATCAGTAGATAAATATCGGTTGATTAGAAACATCAAGCATATTTCCCTTGTATATTCTACTTCAGTTTTCTGAGAATGTATATCACAATGGGTGTGAAATCAATCAGGGGCCTTCCACTAAGAAAGTACACACGCTTAAAAAAGGTCAAATCCCCAAACCCCCTTGGGTTAAAATACGTAGTGGATATGTACAGGAATGTACGCTTACTTTAAAAACAATTCCAGATCCCCCTTGATGCGTACATACTTGATAGAAAACCCCGCAAAGGCAGGAAAAATTTATCCTTGAACAGAGAAAACACAATTGGGACCCTGCAACACCGATCCCCGTTGCGTGCCAAAACAGCATGAACCCTTCTGACCACTACACCGTATCTCACTAATAGTATTTCTATTTTCCAGGGTTGCCTTTGCTGGTCCAGAGAACCATCGCCAGACAGATCCAGCTACAGGAGACAATAGGGAAGGGTCGTTATGGTGAGGTGTGGCGAGGACGATGGAGGGGTGAGAACGTCGCTGTAAAGATTTTCACCTCCCGGGAGGAGAGGTCGTGGTTCCGTGAGGCAGAGATTTATCAGACTGTCATGCTGCGACATGAGAACATCCTGGGCTTCATTGCTGCAGACAACAAAGGTATAAAATGTTTTACAGTTTTTTCTAGTATTGCACAAATAAATTCAATTTAGACTTTTCTCTGCAAAATGTGCTTAAGAAAAATAACACCTACTTAGAAGACAGGACTCTAATCAAGCAAAGAAAATCACAGATTATGATAAAACGTATTGACAGATTATTTATTTAGAGGCGTAGCCTCTATACTGGATTCATATTGACTTTTTTGAGCTGGTACCCAGAGAACACTACCTAAAAGCATAGGGACAAAGAGCAGATCGCCAGGAACCAGCTATTGCCTAAAGATTTGTGATTTTTGTTTGGTAAACATTTGCTGTCCGGCCTTTTTTCTCAGAATTTTCACAGGATAGGAACATGAAAACTGTATGTTATGATGTCAAATGTATCAGGGAAGAATAGTTCATTTTGCTTGTTCATGCTTTTACTGGAATTTTAGCAAGAAAACCGAAAGTTTGACAACAAAATTGTTCGCCAAATTTAGGAGATGCACCACTCAGTCCAGTTCCTAAAGTACATTTTACGGTACAACCCTGGTAGTGGGCGGTCCAGTGGAGAGGCATAGTCCGGGACTGGGGTCAGAGGGTGCTTGAATAGGGAAAACAGTATACATGTAATATAGACGCACACACACACATGCACACACACACACACACACACGCATTTAAGTCATTATACATTCATGGAAAATAAACTTTTGTCACGCCTCTCATGGATGCTCTGCTCCAGTAAAGACATTTCGACTTGTTATGAATGGTAACCTAGGATGTCCCTCAAATTTGTTTTGACAGGGCTCAACATTAAGCATTGCCCACCTGCCCGGGGCAGGTAAAACTTGAGGTGGGGCAGATAAATGTTGACATTCACCTGCCCTTCAATCTTCATCGGCACTAATAAAGCTGGGCAGGTAAATCAAAGAGTTGGGCATGTAAAATTGCACTCCCACCTGCCCGACGGGCAGTCAAGCCAACACCTTAATGTTGAGCCCTGGTTTTGATTTCATGAATTGAAAAGGAGACGGAATGGCAACACATAGTGTTCTCACTAGCAGTTGGGTGAGAAATCAAGTGTAGGCGAGATTGTGTTGGGAAAACAGTAATAGTATTGTTTCATAGCTATTTCATAAACGTTAAGGAATCCCTGTTTTATTTCAGATAACGGCATGTGGACACAGCTGTGGCTACTAACTGACTACCACATCAATGGCTCCCTCTTTGACTACCTAAACCGGACAGCCGTTGACGTAGCTGGGATGATAAAGATAACCCTGTCCACTGTCAGTGGACTTGCCCATCTTCACATGGAGATTGTGGGCATGAGGGGCAAGCCAGCTATTGCTCATCGCGATCTGAAGAGCAAGAACATTCTCGTCAAGGAGAACGGCACATGCTGTATAGCTGATTTAGGTAAGTCGTACATTTATTACATATTGAGGGTAACTGTTGATTGCTCCTTCCCACAGTGTATGGGGCTTTCAGGGGTCAAAATGGCCGCTTGAAAATCTTTGGGGCCGTCAGGTTACAAGAACATGGGGTCCGACTAACCCCAAAGAAAGGTTAAACTTTACCTACGAGAACAAGGACCGCCCTCAAAGCTTGATGTTGGCCCCTTAATGACCGAGGCAGGGTGGCTGACTGGCCCCTAGAATATAATACTTTATTTCGACCCCCCGGGCTTTCCATTTTGCCACTTATAAATTGAAGGAAAAATGAAAACTTATGTCAATATTCTAAATCTGGAATAGCTAATAACCATTTCATAAATCAGTCACTGATAAATTGAAGTAACAAAATATAATATCAAGTGAGTTTTGTAAATGTAAAAACAAACAGTTTACTCTAATCCTAAAAATGCTTCAACCAAATTTTGTAGGATAACTCAATGCCATCTGAAACCAAGAACGTCAACTCGCATAATTAACTTAATATTCTTGTCTTGTAGGTCTCGCTGTGCGTCACTGCTCAGACACCGACTCTGTTGACATTGCACCAAACAACCGTGTGGGCACAAAGCGCTACATGGCTCCCGAAGTCCTGGACGAGATCATCAATATGAACCACTTTGAGTCCTTCAAACGGGCGGACGTGTATGCCCTGGGACTCGTCTTCTGGGAAGTTGCTCGGAGGACAATTGTAGGTGGGATCAGTGATGACTATCAGTTGCCATACTTTGACAAAGTGCAAAGTGATCCTACGATCGAGGAAATGAAGAAAGTTGTCTGCTTTGACCGCCACAGGCCAGGCTGCCCCAACCGCTGGCAAAGTCATGAGGTGTGTATGTTAAGCAAGATTTATTCTGGTCCGATTTTTATTTTATTTTATTTTATTTTATTTTATTTATTAAACCATACTCAGTTACAGGAATTCGATGCTGCCGATTTTGTATTTGATTGATTTCTTCCGAAAATATTGGATGGAACCATATATCCTATGTAACAGTTGAAAGAGAAATTAAAATTGTGAACTGGCTAGATTTTATAGTAATTTCAAAAATCGCAATCCCTGATTAAAAATTGTTAGCTAATGGCTCAGGACTAGTTAATTTTAGAGCCTGAATATCACTTTGAATATAACCTTAGAATTCAAAACGGCCTTAACCAACAATTATTCACTTGCTGCAACCCTGACATAAACCTAATTAGCAGCAGTGAACTGATATCAATAGAGGATTTTTGAGAAATTTGACATGGCTTAATTAATTCATACACATTTAACTGTTAACGGCTATGTGAAAATGGACTATACAATGCCCAATAAGAAACAGGGGAATTGTCAAAAGAAAGATTTCGCTGTCAGAGGGACTGAATGCATCTAATATCTAAAAGGGGGTGGTCTAGTGGCTAGCATCTAGCATCCTGGCATTGCACGCGGCCGGCCCCAGTTTGATCCTGGGTGCTGACTGACAGATCACCTTACCTTGCCGTCGTTCTTGCCCCCATAGATTTACTCATCCAATTGTGTACAGTCAAAAATGAGAGTGGTCCTGATATAGCTGAAAAATTTCTGAGCGGACATTAAACTCTAACAGTCATCATCATCGAGTGTCTTAAATCATTTCTGAAGCTGTTTTTCCCAGGTTCGAAAAATACGAAAATTTGAAATCTAAAATATTTCTTTTTAGAAACTTAAAATTATTTCTGAACTTATATACATATTGTAACAAAGATGAATCTGGTTTCTTTGCAGGCGTTACGCGTAATGGCGAAACTGATGAAGGAGTGCTGGTACCACAACGGGGCCGCCCGGTTAACAGCGCTCCGCATCAAAAAGACTCTTACTGCCCTGGCCGATCAGGAAGGGCTGAAAATGTCGTCATGATCCCCTCTCCCGGCCTGTGACGTCTCCCACTATTGACGTCATGGCGATGTCGCTATGTGATATAAAAAGTAGCTAGGAACAGTGTTAGAGATTTCTGTAGTGGTCGCTCCAGGAGGTGGCCATAGTGCGTATGATTACCACGAAGAGGCGATACCGGAGGAAAACTTGTTTCGCACCCGAGGTCGCCCCGTGAATATTGTATATAGCCCAAGACTTGAAAAACTGAACATGGAGAAATCAAGTAAACTTATATATGTGTGTGTATCATCCGAGATGGGGTAACAGACTTCACTTTATTCAGAGGAAAATACAAATTTTCGTCTTCGCAGATATATATGTATACGACAATTGTACCTCTCTACCATAACCGCAGGAAACTTATAATACAAGGACCGAGCCAGGAACTAAAATCCAACCCTGAAAAAAGGTGCTGGATACAATGTGAGATACTGGTGTGGATAACGTAGCCATAAATTGGAGTCGAAAAATGGATGGAAAAGGCAAGTCCTGGACATTAACTCTTTATTCAGGGCAAGTACTCGCTTCAGGACAGTGCCTTGGTTTGGGACATGACTGGATTTGGAGCTTGATACGGGAGGTGGTATTCTCTTATGACAAGGACACAATTTAGAAGATGGATTCAATCATGGATATATGGGCTCGTCTCAGGACATGATCATTAGTCCGGACACGGACGAGATCAGGGACAAAGCCAGAGTCAGCGCGAGAAATTACCTCAGATTGGGTAGTGGATAGTCCGGCTCAAACCAGGATGGGAACACACTTCAGGACAAGCGCTGTCTTCACGTCAAGTGGATTATTCAGGACGAAGTCAGCGACGGTAGGACTGAATCGAGAGAGGGCTTCATCGAAGACCTGCAGTCCGACTCCGCAGAACAAGCGTACCAGTTCTACATAAATAAACAACAGGCTACAAATCTAGAAGAGGCCATACCTTCATAAGACTTATCCAGTACCTAGCAGGGATGTCTCTATGGGTAACTGCATTAGGAGTCATTCTATTGCAGCCGCATTATTTCGTCTTTCGTATAACCGAATACCAGCCGGTGGATGTAGATTTTGTTGTAAAGCGAATAAGAAAGACAAAGGAGAAAACCTCTTTTATATCAATCCCTTTTTTCTCAGATTAGCATTATTCGTTAAGGCACTTTTCTTTTGCATGGAATCCTTAGGAATTATTGTAAATTATACCCACCTTTTTCCCACTCTAGGATACTAAAGAGGTTTTACTCTTTTATGGCCGATGTTCATAATGTGAAAGGGCGTTCTGGCAATTTATCAAGTTTGCACTGTACACGTATTATATTTAATGATTTTGAAATGAGTGTATATAAATCAACTGTCCAAATATAAAACTTGGTAAATTCGTGAACGATAGTAAAAAACGAAAGAGAGACAGATTTATCAATGTAAAGGCTAGCTAAGTCAAAACCATATTTGGTTGTGTTGGTCATTGTTGTTGTCAGGCTTGGACATTTATATATATGAAAACTTCAGTCCAAGTGCAATGTGGATGTAAAGCATCTGTTATATTTATGAAAGGTAAACGACAGCGTTTAGAAATTCTCCCCACCATGGATAGCTGATTTACAGTATTTTAGGCACCTGTAGGTTGATTTGCACTGATTTTGTCGACAAAAATAGGAAAAACCAGAGAACATATACAATTATTCGTTTTATATCCATCTGTAACGAAAGCGTTTTTAAATCAGCTTAGAAGTGATCAAATATATACAGATACAATCTGAAAAAATACTTGATGCTATTTTCAATCATCTTTAAGTACAGATAATGCCACGATTATTGAAAATATATTTTCTAAACCTTGTGACATGCTGGCATATTTCCCAGCATGCACCCTGATCAAGGCTAATCTGCAGGTAAAATACAGGGACTAAGCTTTCCGTGGTGGGGAGAATTGGATTGCCTTTGTTGCATATAGGGTTGCTAGATTTGTATGTAATTCATTTACCTTATGGCACTTATTATTGCAGGTGCACTAGGAACAAAATATTATCTACCATCATGTATTTTATTGTCTTAATTTTTCTGATAAAAGTTTCTGTTCAAAGCCAAACTATAGCATGATATTCTAAAAATGTATCATTATGTTTCTGTTCATAGCCAAACCATGATAGTCTCATAGTGTATTATTATATCTCCCCACTCCTTCCCCATAGTTAATGATACGTATCTAGGCTGCGACGAGCGCTCGATAAGACTGTAAATAATGCTAACTTGGTGAGCTAACGTGTACATACTAAGGTAGGGAGTTGCGGCATGTGTGTTGGTTCATAGGACAAGAAGGTCCATTACTATCAATATTCTCCTCTACGACTTTAGACAATTGTAGACAATCTTAAGGGATACTCGTACCAAGGCTGAATTCCACTGGCAGATACGGTATACTGACAATATTATTGGAGAAATAAGATCTTCACTTTTTTTTATAGCTTTTATTTTCTGAGAATAAGTATGGAAGTCGTATGTGCCGCATATCAATTGAAAGGGAATCGAATACCTTTCCATCGGTATACACTGGTATGTATTTCTTCCAAAATTCTCTCGAAAGGTCGAGTAGAAATCGGCGAATGGATTACAGCCTTAAAGATGTAACTTCTCTCGAAGGGCAAAAGAATGTGGGTTGCATTGGTTCTATGTGAGAAAGGAAAAGTGTTGTATTCAAATGAAAGAGTGAGAGCAGTATACGAATATCTTTTATAGTAGGGTATGTTTTGCTTTTCCGCGTTTCGGAAAGGAGTTCAGATAGACCAATTTCAAAGACAAATGAAAAATTATGAAAAAAGGAAGCACAATAGAAAACACAAGGTCGAATTAGTCCTACAATACCAGGTTAGATAGTTGCTCAAGGAACAAGGCTGTAACTCATAAAGTTGATCAAGTAGAAATCAGGACGAGTTGAGGAAAACCAAAACCAGTCGCTAGTCATCCACATATATCTTGAAGTTTTAATTAGGAATTTATATTAACATAGGAAATTTCATATTTATACATATCAGTTGTATATATTTTTTAATACAAAAAGGGTAAATAAGGTAGGAGGACCAAAGGATTATATGTGGATGATTAGATCTTTAGCTGGCTTGACTTTCCTACTCTCTGTTTGATGAGCGAGCGCACTGTCGCTGAGTGTATTTTACGCCTGTGGCAGAGCCCCATACCCATTAGAGCGATCTACCGTCTACCGATAGTGTTTTAGAGCGATCGCCTAGACGTATGTGGTATTGAAAAGTACATGTTTGATCTGAATCGCTGCAATAATTGGCTGATTATGAGAAGAAATTCTACAAATAATTGGCTGATTTGTGCAGCCCTTTGGGTATGGGGCTTTCCAGTCCGCGACATTGGCAAGGAAAATGTGGTGTGGGTACTTAAACAGTTACGCTGGTTTCAGCCTGTCCAGATTTCTTGAACAATTGGAAAATTTCTTATACGCACTCAGAGTCAAGATGAACTGCCCTTCTTCCCTGTACTGTTTCTGGCCAAGGACAAAAAGATCTTAAATTGGTTTCTAAAAATGCATGGGTACCCAGATAACACTTAGTGCACAGAACTTCTACAGGTTTCCTTGAGGCCCTGCTATTAGAACTGTGAATGATCTTGATAATGATAGTCACACTTACATAGGACAGTATGGGGCTGTCCGTAAATGAAGTCACACCTTTTTAGAGTACTTTTACAACCCCTCCAACTCCCCTGTCACACTGAATTTTTTGTTTTAAACGTGAAATTAAGGCCCATTTTCAGGCAGTGGCACACTGTTCAATCTTCCTACCCACCCCCTTGTGTGTGACTTCATTTATGGACGGCCCTTGTGACGCCAGATTCTGATGCCTTCGAGAGACGGCTTATGCCACAGAACGCACACGTTAGTAATCTTTGTATGTTTCCCGAATTGAGACAACTGAGTGAAAAATAAGTAGGCTACTTGATAATGTAGAGAGTGAGAAAGAGCATGAGTGTGAAAGAAGCAAGCGTATTTTATAGAAGAGCATAGCATAGGGCTTGTTCAATAATAATTACATGATTTAGGCCTCCCTCTACGGCAGCTTAGGCTACCTTTATTTCTATTTGATTAACACCTAAAATATAATGTCGGCGATCGTTCACACCTTTTTTAATTCTATTCTTTTTTCCTAAAACAAAATGAAACTTTTGTAAAAGGTGACTTTGAGTGGTCACTGGTTGAACTTCGATATCAGCCTAAGGTAGAGAAATAGGAAACTAACTACATAACATATGCTCCTAGGCCATTTCTAATAACTCTGATCCTGTTCAAACACTTTTATCCAGATTATCATGACAGAATGCTATTGGTTTAGATCCCCCCAGATTACACATAGTCTACCTGTTTTCCCAAAGAAGAATGACAACCATAATTATCCCCAAATCAAGTGCTCATGCATTCTGCAACGAGATCTACCTCCAGAAAAGGAGTCAGTGAGAGTTACACTCCTACACCGTGGCTGCTTGAATTGCCAAGAGCTAGAGCGGCTGGCGTGGGTACCAGAGTAAGTGAGAGTCGACTCTGCTATGTAGGTGGAAAACTGTCCACCAGAGGGATAAGATTACTACCCTGAGGGCCAAAGATAGTCTGGCGGTTTACGTAACTGTTTTCTGTGACTAGGCTAATTAGGTGAAATTTGATTAAGTATCTCATTCATATCTATTTTGTTTGTAAATCAAAGTAACTACATTTAACAATCACATTTCAAGGTTATTTTCAAATGCGATTACCTAATTAGCTAATCACCTAATTAGCCTTATCACTAAAATCAGTTACGAAGATATTGGCCCTGGACTGTTTGGGCTGACAGATTGGCTGGTTCCCCCATCTCACGCTAGGGGGACTCTACAGGTACAGCCTACTGCTCAGTTTGTCAGATTTTGACAAGTTTGGAGTTTGGGAGGTGTTCGAGACAGTAGACTGAGCTCGTGCATCGGCCACCTCTAAGGTGGGCCTGTTCGCGACAGCCATCGGGTGGTTTCCCTCCAGTGTCCCAGGGTACTTTGCGGCCGCTAGTTGTAGCTGTGTTGGACCTAGACTGTAGTTCCATCACAGCCCGCTAGTCGCCAAACCATTATGTAAGGGTAAATCTGGGTCGAAACGGACTATTGTGGACCATGGGTGAGACTAGATTCAAAAGCGAGGCGTAGTATTTACCCATATCAAATAAATATAGGTAGCCAGTTAGAATATTCCTGCCATAATAGTTTATTCTCCCCTGACTAATAGGATCCATAGATACAATGAAGTTACGCAAACTACAATAGGGAGCAGATAAACTAAATAATCCCGTTTGAGTCATTGCCTTTGCTGGCTTCCGCGGCTCTCCACTAGGGGACTTGGCATAGAATGGACCGCAGGTACAGGCTGATGTATCCAGTAATCTGATTGGCTTAGGTGCAGCAAGTTTGGATTGAATTTGTTAAAATCCAATGATTTTGCACTCTGATTTTGCGATCGGCCTATGCCTATCCTAACGTATAGTTAAGCGCAGAGTAACGCGAGTGGTACCGCAGTGGGGCCAGCATCAGTCAACGCCATGTGAACTCTTAAAGGGAGGAGCCAGTGACTTTGAATCAGCATAGTGCCATGACCGTGACCATCTGAGTAGTCACCATACCAATTTTCACACATTTATCTCTAACAGTTTTGATTTTATTCAAACTTTTCTGAATGATAATTAGTCTCCCTGTGTGCATCCTGGTGCATCTTGCACAGAGCATTATCTGTGTGTGACATCACAAGCAGGACAGTTGAAAAATTATAAAACTGCAGAAAATGTAATAAGACATGTATTAAATGTTCTTTACAAGTCTAAAAGAAATTAAAATCAACAAATTAAATGATTTATAAAAGAAAATCTGAAAAAATATGGTTTTTATAGATTTTAGAAATTTGAAATTTGAATATAACTGTCATTTGTGTGACGTCACACACAGACATCCTGTGTCAGGTGTGCAGGGGATTCAATGTGTGATCTGACATAAAGACAAGGTTTTCTATGCAATATATTTATTTTATGATAATAGAATTGTTTTGTACCCATATTTAAGTATCATATCTCTTGTATGACACGAGAATTTTATAAAATTAAAATTTCACTGGCTCCTCTCTTTAACTCAGAGCTTCTGCATTGATGTTTTTGGCAATGTGTAACTCCTTGTGTTTTACCAGGGTGCCCACGCAGATATTAAGAGGTCTTAAAATGTCTTATTTTGGTTTTCCCATTTTATAGGTTTTCAGAAAGGTCTTATTTTGGGTCCAGATGTCTTAAACTGTCATTTCTATCTTTAACTCTTTTTAGTAGAATGTATCACCGTTTTAAAAGGTCCAAAAATCTCTTTTAAATGTCTTGAAAAGGTCTTATTCTGGTATCTGGAAAGGTATTATGAAGGTCTCATTCAAGTCATTTTGGCACCCTGTAAATTACACTACTCATAAAGAATAGGTCATTGTTTGAATGTTTTCTTTTTTTCTATTAGCCGTGATACCTCAGGCAAGAGAAAATGTAGAAAAAAACAGACCTCGGGAAAACTTGCGTTTCCATGGTAATTTTAGTTCATCATGGCAACTATTTATGTTAGGCAGCAGCAGTCAGAGTAAATCTGGAAATACCAGGCAACCCCTTTCATCTGATTTGTTAGTCCATTGATTTACTAATTGATAAATCTAGGTTATCTTGAAGATGATTTTATTTTTACCTCAACAGTATAAAAAGGAATAAAACCAGTGTGAATGAACAATTAACCCACACCGATGGTAAAGAGAGCAGAAGCAAATAATAGGGATTAGTAGCAATGAATATAACTAGAATAACCTCTCTATCAAATACTACTGATTGACTTTTTATGGCTTGCAAAAACTTGAGACTTCAAAATTTTGATCTGTATTATATCAGGGGAGTATTTCAAAACCAGGGTATCAGTATTACTTGAAGTAGGTCCAGTGAAAATAGGGGTTTGGTTACCTCTGAGTCACAGTGTCATTATAATTAGCAGGAGCAGTGGTCACTGTGGTGGGATTGCCGTACCGCCAGGATTCCGACACCGGCCGCCATAACGGGCTATTTGACTGGTGGGCTGCACTTAGCCTTGACCGCAGCTGGACAGGTGCCCCCTCCACAGACTAGGAGTAGGGACGAGTTAGCCTTTTTGGTCTGAATCCTAGTGATGTAAAAGATGTGAGGGATATATCTTTAGTTTGCTACCCATTACAACTTTGACTGGCATCCCTGACAGAACACACCCTGAGACTATCTGTGACCCATTACGCATGCGCAATGATGGGGCCGGTTTCGGAATCCTGGCCGGTACGGGAATCCTGCTACAGTCACAACTGAACCGTTGGGTACCAGCCATGAGTCAGTTCACCACGTCAGGAACCAGTGACAGAAAGTTCCCGGCGTGGTACACTGATACCTTACTGCTGGTACCCAGTGGCCAAGAAAAAGTATGTCTCCTCAAGTTCCTCCTATACCCTACCCAAAAATCCCAGTCCTTTATTCACAAGTTGATATTTTACATTCTATTTTCCCCGTCCAGGTTATCATGAAGTAAATCTTGTTCATTTCAAATATTGATAAGACACCAGACGTGAATATTTTCGTTAGGTCAGAGCGGAATATTTCTTAGTTTTATTATTCAAATTAATTAATTAATAGAAACGTATTCTTTTCTTGTATTTCCCCCCCTTCCTCCCCCCCCCCCTTTTTTTTTTCTTTCTTTTTTCTTTTTAACAAAATTGACTGCCCCCTGGTTGTAAAGCTGCTAAGCCCCTTGACAGACTAACCTTGTCGATTATCACCCACACTGGCAGGTACATTAACCAACGATGTTATAGCTACACAAAGATTCCCAACTCTGCGTTATTTCAGCCACTCTGCCAGGTGGCGCCATAAACGTTTTTATCTTACCATAATAGACTTTACAGATTCAACCATAACGGTTACCACAATGGATATACTATATTATCTTACTTGTCAATCACATCTTTCCCGCTATATCTGCAGCGAATACCTCCCGCCCACGAGTGTCGTAGTGCCAAGTTAGAAAATTAAGCTTTTTCAAAATGGCATAAAAGGTTTCCCAGACCTACCGAGTGTCTCCGAAACCTGTACCCATAGCATTGTTAGTCTGCACCACTCTGCTAAACAAACATAGGCTACTCTCAGGAGAATGTTTACTAGTTGAAACAAAACAAAATAGTGGGGAAGGGTTAGGGGGCTTATTGTAGTTAGGTATTATAATGAGCGTGTAGAACCAGTTTCAATTGTTATTCTGTCATATCCTCCGCAGCAGGTAGGAATGATTAAAAATCAGGTCAAACTGAGCACAGCTGAGTGAAATGCTTCAAAATGTCAGTCCATTGAATGAATTTAATGTTAATATTATTAATACATCAGTTTAGAATAGGTCCATTTCTGAATGATGTCTCTGCAGTCATGCATTTTCAAGAAAATCGATTCGCAGCAATCGATTTACGCCAATTTATTTATTATCAAATTAGTTTTCCCCCTTAAAACCCTATGTTCAGTGAAAACATGTTTAAAGTTTCAATAATCTAGACCAGCCAGAGAACCTGAACCCAGGAAATTTTTGTTTGACCATTGGATCAACACAAACACTTGATTTAACTTTTTTTTAGATGTGACCCTAATTAACAGTCTCAGAATCTATGTAAATAACGATTTAAAGGCAGCCATCCCATGGTGGACAAGATAGCGCATGACAGTTCATGTTAAATTAAAATCCAAGTCAAAGCTGATCTTAGAAATTCTGAACCTGAGACTTCATTAAGAGAGGACATAAGGAGTTTTTCTGCCTCAGAAATGGGAGTAATGACTACAGAGAATTTTATATGTCGTGTGTGTGTGTGTAAACAGTGTATGACTGAGTGCGTGAGTAGATTTGTCCGACCGCATGCGTACTAGTAGTTATAGGCTTTGTAAGCTTACCAATACGTAATTATTATGGAGTGTACCTAGAGTGTAACGTATACACAAATGTAATAGCATATATCTAACTTTACTTCCTTCCATGAAAAAGCCGCTTAGACTTGTCGGGGCACCCCCTATACGCATGTTCCGGAAGGTAGAAACAAAAGAGAGGGCAGTTTTTCGCCCAGCTCCCCAGTCTCCTTAACTCTCAATGTTATTTTTGCCATGCTGATATTATATCATTGATTTTTTTTTCAACTTTTCTCTTCCCTCACTTTTGCTATCCGTTAAATAGAATAAATCATGACATAATATGTCATAAGATGAGACAGTTTCCTTTAAATGCGCACAAAGGGGGTTTCTATCTTTGAACCTTTTACTTGGGAAGGCCTTCTGTGCAGTCTGCAGGGATGTAAGCTTTCAGATTTTTGTCTGAATTCTGATTTTCTGGCTTTGGCTACTGAAGTGGCCAAATAATTCAAGATTGTGGCCAAGTGGTGGCCAGAGGCCATCAAATACTAGGGAACTACATGAAAACTACCAAAGCTAAACAGATGTAAAACTACAACCTTTGGAAAACTGGTTAGATGTTTTTAAGACAAAGTTCAGATTTTCACAAAAATCTGAAAGGGTTTAGGGAAATGAATAAATGGCAATCAATGATTGGCTATTTCAGATTTTTTCCATTATCCCTAACTTACATCCCTGAGTCTAACTTGGCACGTTCAGTATTGATTTTTTTCCCCACAAATAACCTCCCCAAATGTCCATATTGTGGTTTTGATATCCTGAACTAGGGCTGTCACAACCCTGTATTAGCAGTGAAAGTATGTGTGTTTATTAGAGAGCGTGGTCTCCAGGGTATATATATTATAGAGAAAGTGAACACTGTTATCTCGGATTATTTCTTTAATCATGTTTGCATCCCACACAAAGTAACATTAATATATATGTATATGGCAGATTCTGCCCCCTTTTATTATGGAGGGGGAACACCGGTGAAATGTAAACATATTGATGGTGTTTTTCATTCCTAGGAAAAATACTTCGGACACTGTGGGTCGAGTACGTTTGGTCGTTTTATGTTAATAATCACGAGAGGAGGATGAGTGGTAGAAATGCGTAGTTTGCCAACCGTGTGAGAGAACCTTACGAGATTTGAATACATGTGCGTTTGACGCTACTATAAAGTGGTACTTTTTAGTCGATATAATATAAATAACAGACAAGTCTAAAGAGCCTAATGCTTGATTTTTGTCCCTGCTATTATTAAAAGTGAGTGGAAAAATAAAAGTTGAAACATACATCTTGTCTTTCTGTTTTGGATCTGCTCCCTAAGGAGTTAAATGGAAGTTAATGCCCCGACGACAGTGCCACTCGTAATGATACGCATAATTATATATCTTATGAAACATCATATTGAATAATTCAGGCCTCAAAGCAGGACATGTAAAACTCTTTTTCCGCCTCCAGTACCTTTAAAACCTTAACCTGATCCAAACACTTTCCAGTATGAACATTTTTTAAAAGATTTTTGTTTACGAAAGCTGTACTATCTTGTGCTAATTCTCACTCTCCGTAGTCTCCATATCGGTGATCGCTTTATTATCATTATTTGCAACTTTGAAGGCTTTAAAATGTATTATTTCACCAAATATCCTGAGGATAATTTTACTGAGTCATAAGCCCTCCCTGTGCGTTAGAATTTTTAAATTTTAGAAATACTTCACAGCCACTTGGTCAGGATCACCACGTGTTGATCACCAAAATGTGATCACGTGACCATATCTGCAGAAGGCCAAGGAAATAATAATACCCAAAGATTTTTGGTTTTCTAAACTGCGCCAAAATCTATGATATCCACCTGGAACCCTATAATTCTTTGTCATTTGACCTACTGAACAAGGTGGAGGAGACAGAGCTTTTGTTTTTTTTAAACTACAGTGAAGGTCGATAAATTCTACATTTCCAACTCGTAAAAGTTTGTTTGATTTCCTAAGGAGCCGAGTATTTAGGAATGAACACGTTTATCTTCTGAAAAAATATTTATTAATAATCATATACAGCTCTTATCACTTTAGAATACAATAGTCATACAAAAGAATTGTGATTTCTGATATGTGAATTATATCAAAGAGCATACTTGTAATAATCTGATAATTATATACAATTCTTAAAACAATTTATATACAAACTATACAAGAGGTTGGTCACAAAATGGCGTCTGTGTAGTCTGCTACCACCTGGTCGAGCGTGTTGAACGCCTGCTCGAAGTCGGCCTGTGCAGGGGAAGAACAAAACTGGTCAATTTAAAAAAGAAAATTTAACACTTTATATAGGTAAGAATACTTAGGCCTTCCTGCAGTTGATAATTACAAACATAATAATATACAAACAAAAACTACAAATAGTGTTAATAATGCATGATAGTTTTGTTCCAGATAGTAAACGCTGTATTAAGCAAACGATTAGAAAATAATAATAATAATAATGGTTAATAGAAAGGTATTAGTAACTATACGTATACCAGACAACCACGAACTACTCCCTATAAAGGTACTCTGAGAGTGTTTGTATACTAGGTATAAACTGATCCAGCGGGAGACCAGATATCTGTATTTGAGTTGAACAGTTTTCAAAAAGAATTGATTAAAAAAAACATATACATCACAGGCTGAGCGAGATCATAACACATATTCAATGTACAATGTAGTTGTGTTCAGATAACGTAAGTTGAAAAGATTAGGGTAAGTAGGTCAATTTAATTTAGAAAAATATTTTTTCAATCTTACACAACTAGATTTACGCATTCTTTAGAATTCTGAATTCACGCCAGATACTTTCTAAAAAAAGTTCCAGCATCTTAAGCACATCTCTTGGTCAGTTATAAGCCATTTCCCGTCGTTGAAATCATTTCTATCGAATTATAACATTTATTTGAAACTTTTTCATAAATAAAAAGTTAGGTTAGGGCCAAAAATTCATGATAGGTCGGTTTACCTGAACACAGCAATTTATTTTATAGGCCTTATCAGAATTATTCCAGATAATATTCCAAAAGCAGGGTCTCCTGTAACTCTGGTGCCCTGACAACTTACCTTCTCACAGCCATGTTTCCAGTACCAGTGCAGGTATGCGCCCACGGTGTACTTCTCCCGCGCCCCGGCAACTATCGTCCCGAGGTGCTCGCTCGCGGTGCTGTAATTAGCGCTCACCGTCAGACTGGCCGAGTCACGGGGTCCCACGTGGTTGTACTTCCCTGTAATCAAGTAATATGAGTACAATAATGAATTAAAGGTTAGCCTCAGGAGGAAGAATAAATCAGGCTTTGGGTGTGCAGCCTGAATTAAGGTTTTACCGAGGCATGGTTGCCATAGACTAGATAAAAACTTCCTGACTTTCCCCAGACAAATTTAATTTTCTCTGACAAATAAGATAAGAAAATCCTTTCATTAACCAGCCTTGAACGACCCCTGGAACTGTCCTTTCCTCCCATTTAGTCTCGGACTTATGAAATACACAATCGCCTCTAAGAACTCCGTATGTCTCATGTTGAATTAAAAATGGTCTCTGTCATTCTGTCAGTTAAATGGTCTCTGTCATTCTGCCAGTTAAGTGACATGCGACATTGAGATTTCTTAAGTTTGACATGTGACATACACCCCCAACCCACCCCTTCAAGGCCCCTGATAAGGCCTTAGATCTACAAGACGTCCTAGTTAGTGGCTCTGGCCATTATTAGAACGTTTCTATAGCTACATTCCCCTAATCATGATTAAAAGTTTACGAGCCATTGGGACCATAACGTTGATGTAGAGCTTTAGAAGGATTTCATCTCATTTCCTGATTAATTCTGGGGGTGATTAAAATTTTTCCGGGGTGGCTTCCCCATTTTCTTGTCAATACACAGATTTTGAGAGTATCAATGTTGACCAACTGTTCACTAATGGGTTGGGAAATTCCATTTTTCCCTGACCAGGGTCAATTTTCCCTGACCTCATAACCACCCCCGGCACTTCGCGGCGAGGGTGATTAAAAAATTCAAGTTTTCCCTGACCAATTCCAAAATTCCCTGACTTTTCCCTAACCAGTGGCAACCCTGACCAGTTCAGTGGGCCCCATAGCGACAAGGTGGATTCAGAACTAATTGCATGGTAACAAACAAATAAGAAAAACATATTTTTAGCACTAAGACAATTTTGAAACAAAGTTATCACACAAATGGACAAAGAAAAACTCAAAAGTTAGGGTGTTGCTTAAAATAGGTCGTGGCTTAAATTAGGAGTTTTACCATAGCTTACAAAGTTAAATTTCCATCATGCACTAATATCAAGGGTTGTCTACACTACACGACGGTATTGGGTTAACGTTAGTCATAAGGTGATGCTCTAAAATTGTCTCTTTCATAAGGATTCCATGACCGTCGGGGCTTCACACTGAACTTAATTCAAACACCTCAACTGTTTAAAAGTGTAGCTTTAGTGTCTCAAATAATGTTCATTTGAAAAACCTTATCTAATACCTACTAAGGTATTTTAAGACTTTTTAACCCCGATTACTTACCTGACCAGATGTCCACGGGGAACGGGTTCCAGGGGATACAGTTGTAGGCGCTTTTAATCTTCTCCTCTACTGCCCCCTGGTGTACGGCGAAGTCACCAGTAGTGTCCCCGCGGGCCACGACCAGACTGCTGAGGGCGGCGTAGTGCGACCCCGACTCACTGTACCGCTTTGACGTCTGGGTCAAAAGACCAGCCAAGTTCTTCCACGACAGTTTGCTTCAAGGTAAGAGGTTAGATTACAGTATGAGCGGTGGAATAGTCTTAAAATCTAGGGGCCAATCTAGGTCAACAGACCAGTTAAGTTTTTCCATGACAGTTTGTTGCAAAGAAGTTTTTTTTTTTTATTGCAGTAAAAAATGTTATACATACAATACATACAATAGTTGACATAAGATTAAAACTTAGGGTTGGGCCCCATTCGAATTTAGGGGCCCTCACACACTGTATCAACAGACCCACCAAGTTCTTCCATGACAGTTTGCTGCAAGGTAAGAAGTAAGAGGTTTGATGTACAGTATCAGTAGTGGAGGTACCGGGGTAGTCTTAAAATCTAGGGGCCAATTTGGGTAAACAGACTGGTCAAATTCTTCCAAGACAGTTTGCTGCAAAATGAGATGTAAGGTATGTATTAATGTTCTGTATTGTTCATATATATTTATTTGACCATTCCACATATTAGCAGAATACAGTATGGCCAACAAAAAAGAATGTTTTGTTCAGGTAACGTCAGTCGAAAGAATTAGGGTAGGAAGGATGATATAATTTTCAATTCTTTCTCCTGATCAAATTCATATCCTGATCTACGGTATGCCGTTTCCTCTCATCTAAAAACGTTTGTTGAAACGTTTTTCATCCAAAAAATGTTTATTTAAGGCAAACATTTTAGGGTATGTCAGGTAACCTGAATATCATTTTGTCTTTCCTTACCTTCTGGTTAAAGTGTTCATACTGGTGAATTTGAGGTGTGGCATCGGGGTGACGGTCCTCAGCATCTCCCACGGCTCCGTCCCGATACTCACTCCGCTGAGAGAGAATAAATTTGAAAAAAATATATTACACAGGTTCAATGATAACAAAACTCCACACATAATGTCTGTAAGTATCCTAGAACGTTGTAAAACCTCATGTGAGCACTACAATTTGAAAGTTACCACCAGAGGTATAAAACAAGAAGCAAATGACTATCAAAGTTCCGATCATTGGAACGATCGATGTTCGCCATTAACATAACAATGGACATTTCATTGTGTTTGAAAGGTAATTGAACGAAATGTCAATATATCTAATGTATGTAATCTATAGCAATTGTCGTCCCTCAATAAACTGAAGGCCTTCCTACAACCTGAAGGCTATATGGGCTATGAGTAGTGATCACCACCACCACTCCTGCTGTCACACACAACTCAGGGAGGGGTTTAGTCCCTGCACCCACCAACCTAGACCTGCCCACCTGCAGGTGACAGTGGAGGTCCTAATGTGGAGGGGTGAGGGTTGATTGGCTCAAATACTGGTATGTAACCCACTTCTGGCTTCTCAAACTGCACCCTCCCCAACCCCCACTCCTTGAACTGAGTTCAAGGAGTGGGGGTGGGGGAGGGTGCAGGGGAGGCCTGCCCACTCAATAACACTTGATGCACACTAATTATCCTTGCTTACAAATGCATGCCGGTGGACAAAGGCCTGTAGTTACTTGTATGTAAGATTGTGTAACCGGGCAATCAGATCAAAGCCCAAATACCTACAAAAGACATGACTGATTGAGTGAGCCCTTCCCATAAGCTACAATACTAAAATTAAAAACTATAATTAAGGGCTCACAAAAACAGGTTACACCAGACTAAAATCTGAAAACCAATATCCCTGAATTCAAACCAATATCATAGCATGCGACCTTCACTCAGAGTGCAACATTAAAGTTACACTTAAAACTCTTTAAGTAGCAGCTTAAATAAGGTAAGTTAATGAGAACCATTTAGACCATAACTTCGGAGGTATGGTCTGAATTAGGGTTTTGTCTAATATTTAATCCAATGCAATTTCTGGAAACTGTTCTTGAAGAAATGACCAGAGTGGAACTTAAAAGTTAGGATACCGCTTTAAAAAGGATGTGTCTTGAATTAGGGGTTTTACTTTAGAGTGGAACATGAACTTTACTTCCGTAAAACCTCTAGTATAAGCCGCACTTATATGATAGGTAACTTGGAAAACTGAAACTCCACGTACCCTTAGTGTGGCTTATACAAAATGTTGTGAAAGGATATTCATTGATCATTTTCAATTGCACTTAACCGTACCAAGAAGCATAGGCAATATAAAAACATGAAATATCAGTTTGAGAATTTCGGAATCATAGTTTAACCATTCCTATTAGAATGTCTCTCTTTCGTTACCTGTATGTTACTTGATGGTTACTGTTAGAGGAAAAAAAAGACTAAAACCCAACAGCCGAGGTGCGGCTTATTTCAGTGTTTAACCTTCCTTTCCTAGTATTTAACTATATATCGATGGCTTTTCAATTGTGTACATTGAATCAATACCTGTTTGGTGTCATGGTGTTGGCGGGTAAGAACTCTACAAAGTGTTTTATTAAAATTGGTACATTCAGGAATAATTTAAGTGAGTTTCTAATCCTTTACCCTAAGCAAAACTTTTTGGGTGTCTTTTTTTTTGTTCATAAACTTTTATTCAGTAATAAACATCAGAATTACCTCTGTTTTTCAGTTCATTACAAACATGAAAATGAAAACAGGTGACCTATATAGAGAACAATAAATAATACTAGGGTCATACTGTCACACTTAATATTGGTTCAGCTTGGAATAATGTAGGTGCGTTTTCCTATACACTAAATCCATACCTCTTGGGCGTCATGGTATCTACAGGTAAGAAGACCCCTCCGAGGCAGGCGGCGATGTGTTGGTTCATCTTGGTGAAGGAGATGGCCGACTCGGCTGCCTTACCGCGCGCCGCCCGCTGTAACTGGTGGATCACCTCGTCGTTGTGGAACAACACGATGCTGTCACTGTGTCTAGGGTAAAAACAAAACGGTACTATAGTCAAATTTCATGATCAAAGAGTTTTTCCTGTCTCGCAGTATATTTTCCTTGTCACGGTTTCGATGATATGGTCCGATCTCAAAGTGTTTCAGTTTTCCCTGACAGGAATTTTTGTTGGCCACTTTCTCTGAGCTCTCAATAAAGTGGAGACCCTGTTTTATATAGAGAAAGCACATACATACTTCTATTTTTTGACACAAATCTCATTATTTGATAGATTCAAATCTCAGGTGCGCATGGAATAATTTATAATTCTAAAACAAATACAATCTATCATTACGTGCTTTAAGAAAAGAGAGCCTCCTACCTTTGTAGGGAGTCGAGGCAGAGGAGGGCGTTGTAATGCTGGAGTGGATGTACCTTTGTAGGGAGTCGAGGCAGAGGAGGGCGTTGTAATGTTGGAGTGGACGTACCTTTGTAGGGAGTCGAGGCAGAGGAGGGCGTTGTAATGCTGGAGTGGACTCACCTTTGTAGGGAGTCGAGGCAGAGGAGGGCGTTGTAATGCTGGAGTGGACTCACCTTTGTAGGGAGTCTAGGCAGAGGAGGGCGTTGTAATGCTGGAGTGGACGTACCTTTGTAGGGAGTCGAGGCAGAGGAGGGCGTTGTAATGTTGGAGTGGACGTACCTTTGTAGGGAGTCGAGGCAGAGGAGGGCGTTGTAATGCTGGAGTGGACTCACCTTTGTAGGGAGTCGAGGCAGAGGAGGGCGTTGTAATGCTGGAGTGGACTCACCTTTGTAGGGAGTCGAGGCAGAGGAGGGCGTTGTAATGCTGGAGTAGACTTACCTTTGTAGGGAGTCTAGGCAGAGGAGGGCGTTGTAATGCTGTAGAGGGCTCTCCCCACTGGCATGTGGGGCGACCACACAGGACATCATGTAACTAAGACTGAACTCCTCACGCAGCGATTCACACAGACGAGAACCCAAACCTGAGGTTAAAGAACCACATGATATTTTGTTGGTTTTATCTTTTTTTCACTTACAATTTATAATTGTTTCGTGATCATCTAAATGGCGTATTTCAGCAGATATAAATGAGATGATACAATAAGGTAGATTGCATTTGCTGATAAATTCTCCCCAAGTCTATATTAACAACTGCTTGAGGATCGGCTGTTACTCCTTGATACAAATAAAGAAGACAAGCTCTGCTGGTAAATAAATGGGGCATCACTTGACAGCTTGTTTTCTTTTTCTTTTAAATTTTACAAATCTGACACTCACGAGTTCTCTCACGGCACTAACCTTTTTATATTTGAGTTTTTAGAACTGGTTTTTATCGTCAAAATTGTGTATTTCAGCAGTTAATACATTCGAGGTATATTCCTCTATAAATGAGATGATAAAATGAGGTAAATTGTAATAATTCTTTTCTGTAATAAAAAATCTGACCTGATCCAGTGCCGCCACTGAGACTGTGCATCATGATGATTCCCGAAAAACTATCACATCTGAAAAAAGGAAATAGTAGAAATAGCTACCAATGCATCTCATGTCAGATTTCCCACCTAAGTATCATTTTCAAAATCCCTGTGTTTAGGCAAAATTTTCAAAAAAACAGTAATTCCCTGACGGATTTATTTTGCTATTTTCTCTGAATATCAGTTCATATGCAAATATTGAGATTTACAAAAAACATACTCTCACGTTCGAACTTCTTTTCAAAATGCATACTAATCAAAGCTTGACCTCTACTTTAATTGGTTTTCCTGCCATCCTCATGGTATTAAACCTTTCAGTTTAGTTATTAGCCTACCTTTCAGCCTCCTTTCTGACGGTGTCGATACTGTTTGACAACAAATGGTCTTCGTGACCCTTGATCCCGTGATAACCTGCAAGAGGAAACGGTTAGGAGTGGCAGAACTTATATTTTACAGCTTTTGGTAATCTATTCCACTTCAATTATGTAGTATGTTATTATGAGCTCAAAGTTAAAGCTACCGTGAAAAAAGACAATATATATATTAAGGGAATTACTTAGAGAGAAACATATATATGGAACATACCAAGAGCCCAGTTAGTTCCTCGTCCACGCTTCCCAAGAATGACATTTCCATCGCGAATATCACTGAATACGTGAAGGAATGCAAGTTTACAAAATATTGCCTAGGAGATCAAAAGAGTTTTGATTCACAAATACAAAAGTGGCATTTTGTTCTCCCAGGGACGGCGGTTTAAAATAAGAATGTGTGTTGGATAAAGTTCCTAATTTTAAATCTACCTGGGTAACACTTTGTTAACTTTTAACTTGAAGGAGTGTTCAAAGCTTATTGCAGAAGCCATTCATGCCATGAAAAAAACGGAAGGAAAATAATATTAAGCATTTTCAGAACTTATCTAAAACTCTGGTACAGTAGAAGAAACCGGAAATCCGGGAAATGTATACCGGTACCACAAATTGTAATACAAATTCTTCGATAAGAGTTGTGAGTTTTGTGATAATTTGTGACAAAATAAGCAGTCTATCATGGCAAAGTAAGGTATTTGTCAAGGAAACCACATGATACACATTTTTTTCAGGTTTGTTCTGTCAGCCTACTGACCACTACAATCTACATAGCGCTGCTCGACCTTGTGGATGCATAAAACCTTAAAGGGACATTCTCGTCCGTGCGACGGAAGTGAATAGCTACGTTGTAACCCCCTGACTCCCCCGCCAAATTCGTGACGTGACCAATAACGTCGCCGGATTACGTTCCAAAAGAGGAAAACACGTCGCCGGCCGTCGCGTCGTTAGGTTAACGTCGGCGGACCTAAGCTTAACAACGGCAGGACGAGACTGCCCCTTTAAGGACATCAAAGGAACTCACCTTTTTAAGTTGCTGACCAGTCGTCGGACTACTTTGGGCTCACTGTCGACGTGGACACTGCGAAGGTAGCCATCCCCACAGCGATACGCAGGACTGAAACAAAATGAAAGTGATTTAGATAGTACCATTTGGATTTTGTTTCACCGTACACTGTTATTGAGACAACTGATGATAGTGTGATGATTTATAGTAATCAACTCAATGGCGCGACACGAGTTGGTGTAATAATTTTTAAAGTTGGATAATGTCGTTGTTAGAGTTACAAATAAAGCTGTGTTTTGGGACACGATAGTGAAGTACACAAGATCATGTGGTACGAACTTGTGGGATACGAACTTGTGCAGTACGAGTTGCACAAAACTGTCAGTTAACACGAAACCGGCCCAACCTGAGCTGTTGACCCCACCCCAAGAGCCATCCCCTTTCCGGAAGCCAGAAACCCCTCCTTGACGATCACACCATATCCACCACCAACCCAACCACGGGTTCGGACGAATGTTCGCGAAAACCCCATCCAACTCGTGCATCGGTCGCCCGAGCACGAATTTGGACCCAGACCGTACAAAATCGTCATATCTCCGTCAGGAACCACATGTGTCCTCCCGCAGAGAACATCACAATAGCTAGACTTGTTAAAGGGACATTCTCGTCCGTGCGACGGAAGTGAATAGCTACGTTGTAACCCCCTGACTCCCCCGCCAAATTCGTGACGTGACCAATAACGTCGCCGGATTACGTTCCAAAAGAGGAAAACACGTCGCCGGCCGTCGCGTCGTTAGGTTAACGTCGGCGGACCTAAGCTTAACAACGGCAGGACGAGACTGCCCCTTTAATACTACAAAACTACCTGAGCACAGTCTCTGACATAAGCTGATATGGTCACCCTTTAAAAAGAGTGTTTCGTGTTTCGTGTTTTTAGTTTTCTTTAAATTTCTTTTCCACAGACTATTTTCTCCAAAATACTGGTGTTGAAGTTCGATTAATTTTGGATTATGCAATGATTAGAATCGTCAGGCCCCAACTAAGTTTATACTGGTTTAGATTCTTGAAGACATGTCATAGCCTTGTCTAGGTAAGGGAAGTCCTTAGTAACAGTCATGCATGGTCACTTGTGCAAGACTGTTACTCAGGCCAAAGGGGGGCAGATGAGGTTATAGATAAGGACTGACCAATCAGAGCTTGGTAAAACTGTCCCCCTTGGGGTTCATTGGCACTTTTAGTAAGGAATCCCTCCTACTTGACCTTGAGAATCTATGTACATAGTGGCGTAATTAGATCAATATGATCTCAGTCTATGCCTATTGATTAAATGTTAGAAAACCTGGGCCTTAGGGTCAAGTAGATCTACTCCATGCCATGGGGTCACGTTCCCTAGTTAGGCAACATATTTGACAGTGTGACAGAGCAATTTCTTAAATGCAACAAGGGACATCATTTTTAGGGACAATGACATGCGACTTAGATCTAATCATTTCTTAAATTTGACAAGGAACATCAGGAGCCCCCACCCATGAAGAGCCCCAGAGCCTGGGTTTGCTACCCCCCATCAAGTGATCAAAAGCGCCAGGGCCAGGGTTTGCTCACTCCCAAATCCACAGCCCCAGGGCCAGGGTCCCCCCCCCCCCCCCCACCACCACCACCAAATCCACAGCACAGGCCCAGGCCCAGGGTTTGTCCGTGGATTTATTGGGTTATCCCGCTTTAGTGCAATGAATTTCGATGAGTGCTAAAACTCACCCAGGGATTCCTGATTTGTTACTTTGGACGAGTTTCCAGAACTCCTCTCCAATCTGGTTTCCGCACTGACCGATTTGCAAGATCACGGACGACATACTGGACTGAAGGATTTCTCTGTGAATCAGCCATGAATTGCTCCAGCAGTCTCCATATTTCCCGGAACTTTCAATATGTATCTAAAGATATGAAATCAATATGCAATCTATCATAAATGTCGCAATAATGTTAGAAATTAAAGTTGTAAATAAGCGTGTGGGTCTTGTTTTGGAGATACCGGAAGTTAGTTTCAAAACGGGGAAAAGCTGTACCTTCTAAAACGAAAAGTAACGGGTAGCAAATGTCAGTTTATAAATTGGGTAAAACCGGAGAATTTTCAGGATTAAAATCTTCATGTTGATTCATCTTAAAACCTAAACAACGAATTAGTTTTCCTGATAAAGTATAGTTAATTTTGAAGCGGAAGAAGTAGAAAAATGACAAGAAAATGATCTCATTAGTTACAAAGTTTGCCACCAGGTGGCAGCACGCGACTCGTTTTTACACAGAGCAGACAACAGCTGGACGACTCACCTAGATCCGTGAGAACTTTTTTTATATGGTTTACGAGGCGCGGATTATTGGTAACACACTTATCAACGAGTGTATATTCCGTTAGTCTAGCATATTATCATGGTTGTAATACCCCTCACTCATCTAATTCTTCTAAGTTACTGTTTAGATTAGAAGCCGGCACTCCCGGGGGCGGGGCTCACTTTGATGGAAGAGAGGGAAATATCCCACCAGTCTGCACTTAATTAGTTAATAAATTGTGCAGCGTTTTGGTATTTTTATAGCCTATAGGGGTTCTGGGAAAATCTGAGTCTGCGGAGGTTTCAAGCACATTCAAAGGGTTCCAGTCTACTTAACCAGATGAGAATTTTTACCATTATTTTTGCCCTATTTTATGTTCCCTGACCTAATAGATCTAAGGTTCCCTGACCTAATAAGGTTTTCTGAAATCTGAGGGGTTTCAGACACCCTGGATACAGTGTAATAATTAAAGAATGGATCCATGTACAGAAATCTTTCCTAGGCCTAAAAACCTCAGAAAGAATCTGAACTATAAGGAGGTTAATTATCCATTTAATAATAGTGCGTGTAAGTGGTATTTAGATCTAATTCTTTAGATAATAGCTAGCTCCATTCGCAGTCTCCTCCTCGTCGACTGCAGTCGTCCAATACATAATTATAGTTCCCACATCATGTAAGACGTGAACACTCGTGTGAAAGGATTTTGTTTGTTTATTATCCAATGTATAGTCATTCCGTGACAAGAACTCGATTGACCATGATCAGTCCCAAGGTAAGAGTCCCCTCAAACACATTCAGTCGACGCTCCGCGCTCTAACACAATTTCTATGCCTCAATCCAGAACCTAGACTGCAGGTTAAAGGTCCAACCTTCACCGGATGTTACTCACGCAGTGTTTACAGCTACTCTGGCTTGCTAAGAGCGGAACACATTATTATAAGGTGCACGGGAAATTTTTGATCTCATACATTAAGCAGACTTGGGCCTGGTTGAATATCTTTGCTATATACCGCCTCAATAAGTGTAAGTTTTCCCCCACCATTAACACTGAAAGTGCACAGTATCATAATGTGACTTATTGCACAGGAAGTGTTTATTGTATTCTTGCTAATATTTTGCTCCTACTTTCTAAGTTTCCCTACGCCTTCTGGCGTGTCAAGAAGTGTTAATCAGAGTGTGTTAAGGATAGACACCAGTGGTCAGCGGCCAATTCATGAAATAACATATGTATTCCTTAGTTTTGGTCTGATCCAAACATACTATACACCATTTGAAAGCTCATATTTTTCTCTATCTATTGATACCACAAGAATTATTGAGGAATTCAAAACTGAGATTTTCTCAATTTTAAACTGATTTGTTTGCTTTTATTTTTTGAACATCGATATCTTGGTTAATACTCAACCTACAGAAATAATTTTTCATATACCCCTTTATGACAATCAGATGGAGGGAAGCATGTCTCAGATTTTTCATTTAGGTCCTAGTTTTTGTTTTATGATCAAAAACGGCAAAAAACGGGCAAATATTTTAGATTTTCCTGCAAAACCATATTCTACATTGCATAAAAAGATAACTAGGACCCATATCAGAATTCTGAGACACCCTTCCCTGCATAAGTATGTCAAGAAGATGCACCGAAAATTTCAATACTTTAAGTTGAATATTAAATGAGATATTCATGTTCAAAAAATAAACTTGAATATCATGATTTTCAGGTTTGCAACCAATCTACAGAGCCGTTGTTCTAGACACATTTATATAAGTTATATCAATAGATAGTGTTATTTATTAGCTGTTTAATGATGATTCCTATTTATTATTACTATAAGAAACAAATCATGTGCTTGTGATTTAAAGGAGCTGCATCATTCACGTCCCAATCACTGGTGTCTATCCTTAACTATATTGTGCCACCAAAGTCCGTGTAGCTCATAATACTGTTAACACCCTCAACTTTGGCGGCGTCTTAATGTGTCTACACTCCATGTAAGCACCAATTTAATGCATGGGCGCGTCTTTCCGCAGTTCTCCTGACACTGGCCATATGCATGTGGTTAGACCTGAAAGATTGGTTTCCCTTAAATCTAGTAGAACAAAGGATAGTTTGTGTGTAATCTCTGCACTTATGCAAATGGCGCTTGGTAGCACTCAGCCGAGCGAGTAGCTCATTCATCTATCAACAGCCGAACAAGGATGACCTCGACGTCTTGGAATATTACCCCGACTAAGGGCAAGCGCAGCCTAAGGCTTAAGCTCCGTGTAAGTTACATTTAAATCACACCACTTCAATAGTTCATTCTCTTTTGCTAAAGATATTTAAAAGATAATTTGGAATATTAATAGTCTTTTTTTGGTACCGCCTACCCACCACACCCCGTAACGTTGGGTGGGTTTTGTAGCTGCTCTCATTCAGTTTTTCATTTTCGTTCCGATCTATATTCAGCCAACCACAAGTCCCAAACTAGTTGATCGCGAACCAGTGGTCATCTCGGACGATGACGGTCAAAAGGGGGAAGAAAAGATGGTCATCGAACCGATGGTCATGTTGGATGATAATGGTCCAATTGCCAACCATGTTCAGCCCCCCGCGGGCGCTCGACATGAACAGAAAGCCGAATCCAACCCGGTAACCAGTCCAAGGTGAGTCTGCCTTTACCCTAAATCAGTTAAACTTTGAGCCAAATGTCACATATGTATATATCTGTTTACGGCTGTATAACATTCGTTATAAATGCAAATATTAATAACATTGATCAATTAACTATTAACGTTTCTTAATGTAAAAATTATAATCCCCGAATGTGCTCCTCAATTCTTATAATTAAGTATAGGCACCCCCCCCCCCCCCTTCGTTTTTGTAAAAATCTCTGGATGCTTCTCCGTTGTTCTGCCCCTTCGGTTTGTCTTTTTTACCTTCAGTTGCAACCTTGGCAATCAGTTGACCTCCCCAACCACCAATTGCAAGCAGCCGTATAAGACGTGCAATTTGACGGAGGACGAGGCAGAGAGTACCATTTGTGAGATTGGAGCCTTAGCAGAAAGACTTGTCCCCGGGGAGGGCAATTTTTTCGCTACAAATTTTCGGCGTTATTTTTTATTCAAGCAAAAATTCAAATCTGTTAATAATTCCTAATCTTGTAAATCATATCGAACCACCAAACAATTATTATATCATATTCCTTTTATTTTATCGAGCGCATCTAACTCATATTCTGTAATAAAAAAAGTTATTTACCCAAAACAAATTCCTATATGTTGTTCCGTCACCATAATTTCGTGTCGTATCGTGTACGCGTACGCCCTCCAGTTTTAGTGGCTTCGTGCAGAAACCTATTATTCTATCTTAATCCTTTTTCTTATTCAAGTGTGTCTTAGTCACCTTCTGTAGTAAAAATGTCATTTAAAAATGTCATTCCAGGGTCCCAATGGTTCAAAACGGTGCCATATGGGCCATCTTTGCACCATAGGGAATTGGTTGTAAACATTAGCTTTTCTCTAAATATATTAATTTCTTACATATGAAACTCACAAGATATATAAAGAAGCATGTCATAACACGCATGGTCATATTAAAATTTCATAAATATGTTTATTTTAGACACAATCCGCTTTGGTTTTTTGCCCTGGTCTATTGTCGGCACTCAGGGCACCGGGTGCCGGGAGTGACCACGGCCGTGGTGGGGGACTGGGGGCTAATTTGAACCACCCGTCGCGTGTCCGGCCCCCGATAACGCGGCACTTCTGTGGTGTTATACATAACCCGGTGACAGGCCTCCAAGGCCGGCCTGGATCGGTCAGACACGATAATAAAAAGGCGGGTAATATTAATTAGCCTAGTATATCAGGCCAGTCTGACTTCTCAGGCTGTCCCGTATAACCCGCGTATAACTATTCTCACCAACTTTACCTATGTCATTTGCGCGTGGAACACCCTACACAGTACACCCCCCCCCTGGACACTGGTCCTGGACCCTAACTGAGCGGCCTGAATTTTAGTTGACCGCCCCCTATTTTTGGGGACCACAGATCACCGCCCTCCAAAATAAGAGTGTGTCAATACCAGAAAATATACAGAAATCACCAAAATTGATAAAGAAAACTTCTTATAATATTACAATAGCCCTTTTTGGGTGTAATAAAGACCAAAACAAACTTGGAAAGTCCCTCAGCTCATCCGAATATATGGAACCTCCGACCGACTGGCGCATTAACAAATTAAAAATGCTACAAAATTGAATTACCAAAAAAACGTCGACATGGCCTTGCACTCTCCATGACATAGTCCATCACCTAGGACCAAATTCAAATGAACGGCCCGCCGGTTCTGGCCATGGGTCATTTCCGTGGACATCCCCCCCACCCCATCCCCCCCCCCCCCCCCCCCGAGCCATCCCCATACCACTCGATATCAAATATGGGGTTGCTTATAGTGCATTATGGTGGCTGACAAATTCATCTAACATTCCCGGTCTAACAAAAACCCAACGGCGTTACATACCATATTTTAAACAATTCAAAATAACAACAAGTTACTGAAGAATGTTCTTTTATTTACGAAAATCAACTCCTTCTACGTCACACCAAACATCGTTGGCGATATGAGGAATCCCCATTTGGTAAATAACCGTAACACACAGGTACTACCAACCTAAAATTTATTTTTCCACTATGTCCATGGATTACGGATATTCTGAAAGTGCGTTGTTGCTGAAATTCAATACTTTTTACAGAATTGTTCTATCTTATTTAGAACTGGAGATATTACAAAAAATAACCACGAAAATGGGGATAAATTCTGTCATATTTTCCATACATTGCCTATAGGTATTGTGACTTCTTTACGGGTTACCCCAACACTAGGAAAAACCTGATATTCTGTAAATTCTAAACTGATTATGTTATGGACATAAAATAAGAAGTCACATGTTCAGAAGAGTAACAATAATATAGAAAACCAGTTTTCATCCTGTTTTTCAAAAATTGCATTTTGGACAAATTTTTTATGCAAAAGTCAGAGATTAGGCTATAAAATGTCACTAAAAAAGTGAAAATGGAGATTAGAAAATTAAGATACCTGCTCCAAACGATTGTGATAGGTTTTTATATATATCTTCAATACACCAATATGCAATTTATAGTCAGATTAACCAAAAAAGCTTTTAAAAATACTGTGAAACAATAACATACATGCAAAAAAAAGGCTCTGTGGCAATTGGGATGCATAAATTGGCGCATTTTATAATGAAGAGCTGCGCATTATCTTACATATTTAAAGTCTACTTTTTCTTATACAGAATTTTCCAAGGAACACGTTGGTCACTCATAGTCCATTTCCCCCGTTACCAGAAATCCATCGGCGTCAATGCCTTGGAAAAATCCACGTGCACACGACTGGGGGATTTCGAAGTCCTTTTCTTCAGCTATTAGAGCTACCAAGTTTGAGTAATTCCCTTCAGTAGATCCCGAGATATTGAAAAGTGAAAATGACACTAAAATTGAGGCTGAAATCTCGGCAGGTCACAGAATACAGGGCCCAAACTGTCCAGATCCTATACCCGGTGCTGTCGTAGTACCTACACACAGCATGTCATAAATACTACATGTACACTAACACGTTGGTCACTCATAGTCCATTTCCCCCGTTACCAGAAATCCATCGGCGTCAATGCCTTGGAAAAATCCACGTGCACACGACTGGGGGATTTCGAAGTCCTTTTCTTCAGCTATTAGAGCTGCCGGCGCCTGCCCAGTCCGCAGCGCTTCACCTGTCAGGTTGTCAAAGTGCCGCTTTAGCCTTTCCTTGACATCGTCATTTCTGATGTCCTGCAGGTTCATCAAGAGAAGGCGCGCCCACTCGGTGTCCCGGTCATCCTCTAGCTCATTTTCTTCGGAATGGAGGGGGTCAGAAAAGGTGACATGGCTGGTTGACAGGCAAGATTGTTCTTGTGTCTCCCCCCGGCAGCCATGGTCGTTGGTGGGGGCTAGTTGCCCGAGCATGGCCTCTAGTCGGTCGAAACGGTCGTCCAGTGATGTGAACTGAGCTTTTGTTGATTCCCTCACTGAGTCAATCAAGGCAGCGTTGATTGCCACTGTGCTCCTCTTCCTCTTCCTCTTAGGCATTTGAGCAGAGAGGCCGTCATGTGGTGCACTAACTCTTTGAAGGTTGTCCCCACTGCCAAACTTCATGACTTACCGCTCCTGAATTTTAGTTGACCGCCCCCTAATTTTGGGGACCACAGATCACCGCCCTCCAAATTACGAGTGTGTTAATACCAGAAAATATACAGAAATAACCAAAATTGGTAAAAAAACTTCTGATAATATTACAATAGCCATTTTTGGGTGAAATAAAGTAGTAATTAGGCTAATTACTAAATTATTGCCCCTATATTGTTCTATGGATGCTGGTCACGGCCCCCCTATTTTGCCTCAAAAGTCGTTGACTGCCCCTCAATTTTGATGTTCACCGCCCCCGCTTGGCAGGTCCGTTTGGCAGTGGGTACCTTTTCAAACCCAAGTGCCCCCCCCACCCCGGGCTCCCGCTCCTACACTCCTACACCGCACAGAGCCTGACCCCACCACACCCGTGAAGATGGGTTAGGGTAGACTAAGGGGTAGACTGACCCCGTCCGTTTCTAGTCCCACACATGTCTTCCAGTGGGAGTTGGCGAGGGTGGCCAAGCTACTTTGCCATTATATTAAAATAATATTTCTCAATCAAGGGGGGTGGGGAGCCGTGCAGCCAATAGGGAGTTTCATATCCCACAACGTATCTTGATACGTCAAGGTATCTCAAATCTACAGAATGATTTTTAAGGGTAAATGTGCAACATTCGGTGATTATAATTAAATCATGATGTATGATTGAGGCTTACTAGTACACGGATAAAAACGATATTTTTGAAATACTTTATAACAGCTATCATAAAAGATACCAGTCAATGATACCAGTCGATAGCTAGGACATTGAATCAACGTTGAGACAACGTTTAATTTAGGTTGATTGGTTGTGTTAGGTTGCAACCTAAGTGCAACATGTTGCATCAATGTTGATTATCAACGTCACTTCAATTTACAAATTCAATGTTCAATAGACATAGAAGCAACGTTGATTGGTTGAATCAACGTCATTTCAATTTACAAATTAAATACAACCAAAACCTAACGTTGATTCATTTTGCCCAGTACTGCGTAAGGGCGGAGCCAGACCCTGGATCTGAAACTCCCTATACCCCCCCCCCCCCAACCCCCTCTCCCCTTCCCAGGTGATTCCCCGTCAATTATTTTGGAACATGAAGTCGATAAAATGGCAGTTTAAGTAGTTATGCCTTTTAACTTATCTCTTTGGTCTGTGAACAAGATCTTTGAACAAGAGTTTATATGAAACCAGTGTATCTTTTGCATCAGCTGATTCCTTATTGTGTTTCGATAATATGTGTTTTAATAGCGCTATTTATAGCGTGTGAACATACGTGTGTGAGATAAACAGCGTTGTTTTCCGCTAATTAACTAATTTCTCACGCTCGCATCGCGCTAGCTTCTAGCTGACGTCGTACGACATGACGTTAGATATCAGAATACGTCGACGTCTTTGACAAACAGATAAGCAGAATTTCAACAGGGGCCCAGAAGGCACCAGACCACAGAGACGTAAAGACCTGGATTTACCGACCTCAGACCTTTAGGCTTATATACCGCAGCTGTTCACACGGATCATGGCATATCCCGGGCATCAACAGTAAGTCTTTATTTCTTAGTTATGTTCCCTATTTTCCCAAGAACAATGGTTTATTACATATAGAAATCTGGAATAATTCTTCTTATCACCCGGGTGTTTTCGATGGTTTTTAGTGGGCCGTTTGGGCTGGGCCACGAGATTATCTGGCGTAGGCAGTGGCGGATTTAGAGGGGGGTGCGCGGGGGCCTTTTTTGGACCAATTTTACATTTTTTTAAATGTAAAACTCGTCCAAAAGGTAATTAAGAAGAAAACAATTCCAATAGCACGCACCCCCCCTTTTTCAAAATCCTGGATCCACCACTTGTGGGCCTCGACAAAAAATTATTTACGGGCCTCGACAAATAATAATTTAATCCACACTTATTACAGACCTGTCCACTCTAGATCTCCCGGATTTTCCGTGAGTCTCCCGATCACTCGATCTCCCGACCTCCCCTAGCGCAAAATCTACCCCCCCCCCTCCTCCTCCACTCGATCCACCCCTGGACAATGCAAGGACGGGAAGGTCGGAGAATGTCTCAGGCTGAATGGCTGGCCTAGGTGGCCCTGCCCCTTATATACCCCTCCTTGCATGGTTTTGTGACCATTTAACGACCATTTTAAATAATTTAGACAATAAAATTAATGTTTTGTCATTTAGCATCTCTTTGTAGCTTAGCATCATAAGAAGTCGCTAAGTGACAAATGTTTTGTCACTTAGCAACAATTTTGTGGCTTAGCAGCTTGTGCAACCGCTATCCCATAAAAAATGATGCTTCACTATTCAATTTTCAGAGGCCTGGTGTACAGCCAGCCGGTGGGGCCGGGGATTGTGTTTCTCGTCATGAGCTTGAGGGGCGGTGCTGACGGGGCCGGCCGCGGGGCAGCCCCGCGCATACAGTGAGTATATATAATAGTTAGCACTCCATTATTTATCTAAATATAACTTCGAATTCCATAAATTATTATTAGAATCAATTCTGATCTATTCATTTCATGTGTAACTTTTTTTCCTTGTAAAAAGGTAACGCCATGTTACCTCACCCTTATTATACATACTCTGCAGAATTAAAAGTCAGTGGAAAGCAAAGGCAATAGGGTTAGGGTTAGGGTTAGGGTTATATCCTTATTTCGAAGCAAAGCAAAGGCAATATGTTGTAATTTTGTCAATTTGTATTTTTTCTCATAGGTATGTACGACCGCCCGCAGGGGCCGAGGTGGTCATGCTGTTCCTGCCCCACCCCCAGCCCCAGCTGCCACCGCCACCGCCCTGCACCGCCACCGCCACCGCCAACGCCAACGCCAACGCCAACGCCGCAGCCCCAGCCCCAGGTACCGTCACCACCACTGTCACCACTCTCACCACCACCGTCGCCACCACCACCACCACCGCCGCCGAGCCCTGCGTCCATTTACTCTCTCTGGTCCGACTCAGGGTCCGACTCAAATTAGCTAGACCTGACGCCAGCACCACCTCCACCGTCACCACCACCACCGCCGAGCCGTCCAACCAGTACTGTACAATTTGTAAATAGCTTAGTTTAAGTAGTATTTATGCCGTTTTTTTCGGGGGTGTGTGGGGGGGGGGGGTGGGGGCAAGGGGGACAGTGAACGGGGGGCAAGGGCAAGAGGGGGAGAGAAGGTTTTTTTTTTTTTGTACATTTTGTAAATAGTTTAGTTTAGTTTAGCTTAGTTTCTTAATTTATAGTATTATACATAGTTTGTTGTTTTTTTGTTTGAGTTGTTGTTTTTTATGGGTTTTTTTTTCTGGGGGTGGGGGCAAGCGGGACAGGGAAGGGGGGGGGCAAGAGGGGGAGAGAAGGGGATCGGGTGGAGGGGAGGGGAGGGGGGTGGGGGTATGGAACGGGTGGGGGGGGATAGGGGGGAGGGGGGCAATTAACCACATCCTCCTGTCCCCTGATGGGATGGGAGGGGACGGGGTTGAAGGGATAAGGTGTGAGGTCAGGTGGTAAGTGGTGAAAAGGGTGACTGGGTGCGGCGGGTGGGAATGGGAATGGGAATGGGGATATATCTGGCCATGGGTTCTAGTGGGGGTTAGGGTTAGGGTTAGGAGCGTTAATACTTGGGGGCTACCTTTGTACTAGTACTGGCGGGACCCGGACTGGACTGCTTCAGGAAGACTGGCCGTGCGGTGAACTACTCATCCCATGGCCCATAGCTATACACTTAACGTTCTTCAGGACACTCCAACATGCATCAATTCCAACACCTACCTCCTGGTCTTCAAGGTTTTGAGAGCGATGCGGAACCAGTCCTCTTACATTTACCGCCCCGACGACCGCAGACGCAATTAGGGCCGGTCTGTGGCGTCGTGTCGGTATCTGTGCGAGGTCTACCAACGGCAGCTGGAAATGACCGCTCGAATTCCCCAGACCGAATGGGCCTATCCTAACAAGAAAAAATCAGGGCTGTCAGAAAGCTCTCAGGACTGACAATATCTTGGCATAGTCGGCCCTGTTGGCCCACAGGCCAAAAAGTTAGTCGCCAACACTGTATACATAACATGTCGCAGGGAGAAATGTGTTCAATCGGCAAAGTACAGTCTTGTTCAGTGTCAGACCAAGTCCTATCATAAGTATGCACTGTGTTTTATTCGAAATTTTGGTTTTTCCTTATGTATTATTAGCTGGTGCATTTAGAGCTGATGTTTGTGTGCACGTGCACAGCACGTACGTGTATGGTGTGCAGGCCACTTGGCTATATCTATTACAATTTACATATATAGGTTGTCGTGTGCAGGTTGCAATTGAATTGTTGAGATGTTTACTAGTACTCAGTCTCTGGTACAGCTGGTACCTTCATGTCATGCTCTTTTACTTTTATGTAGCGCTGCTGACAATATATCTAATGACCGACAGATGATCCAATTGGAAGTTTATTCCTAAATCATGGTAGTCGGCTAGAGTGATGTGATATTTATATTTACAAACGTAGTAATCTTTTTATATAGAGGTTACTTTTTAATCGTAATTTAAAGTGTGCTCTATTCTATTTCATTATTATATACATTCTAGTCAAGGAATAAATCTTGTGATCAAGCTAGTCCTATTAGTTTTGTTAATTGTAGTTTTACAATAATAAGGGAGTGATGATGTGAAACATTCTAAATACAGATGGTTAACTTACATCCCTGTCGATTTTAACTATTTTTTGAACCTTTATATTTGTAACCTATAGATTGTACCTAGATTGTACCAATATATTTTTAACAAGTCAGTTTTACATTTAAACAACCCTGCTTAGCAGGCAGGGGTCAATAATAAGATCGAAGTCAAAACAAGAAGTGCAAAGTACTTTGGAGAACAGTTTATATAACGTATTGAACAAATTATGGCAAAATGGCTGAATGGCGGGGAGAATCTCTGAGCAGCTGGGGTGTTAGGCATCGCTGCCCCCAGACCGATACGCAGGCTTCACTGCCCAGTCTGGGGTGCCGGGAGGAGGCTGTTGGCGTTCTGGTGCTGGGTCGCAGGTCGGCGAGCGCTCCATAGTTAATCGGACGGCCTTCTGACGTGTGGTGCTAACAGAGTTCTCTTTGTCGTCTAGGTGCGCTTTATAGGCTCTGAGGGCGTCACTTTCCCACACCAGGGGTTTGATGAGGCGGTGGTATCGCTGGGAGTGTTCATCAAGGACGCGCTCCTCATCACTTGTATAGTCTGGTGTGAGGACGGCCCTCATGGCCGACCTCCTATCCTCGTCCCACTCCTGATGAACAAGCTCGTCCAGTGCGACGTGCCGTCTTTGTATCTTCTGCAAAGTTATTAAATATATAATATAGTTAAGACATACTTGGCCAACAACATCAAACACAAAGAAGTTGTTTATCATTGGATCTTACTTGCTGGAATTTAAATAGTGCCGCGCAGTATTAACAAGCGTTGCAATTGGTCACTCTAATAGTAAGTTTAAGTTCAATTGTGAGGTGGCAACTATAAGAAAAGTACATGCTTAATAGGATCGGGGCTTCACCAAATAATGCCTACACGAGAGCGCATTCTCTTTGGACCAAAATTGATTTACCTGGGTTATATGGTGACGGAGGTTGGCCTTTCTGTTTTTCTCCTCGATCTCCCCGGTCTGCTCTCGCCTCGCCCTGGTTTGCTGAGTGCCGAAATATGTCTGGGTAGCGACTATAAATAATGATTTGAAATCTGCTTAAAATTCAAGCCACTACTTGAGAAAGGATATAAAGGGTTCTTACATGTTAAATCAAAGCACGGTACTATTTATGAAATAGACTAGGTTTATGTTATGTTTGAATTATATGAATTCAAAGGACAAAAACGTTTTATAGGAATGGTATATGAAATATATATGAAATACTTTGACATTGTATGGAATTATTGTACAAGGTTTTTAATTAGTGTCAAAGCGTATTAGCCCTAAGCTTTCTTCCTTGTGATACACACTCAGAGGTGTGAAAACACTGTGAGAGGACTTTTTATCAAGAGAGACTGCCACTGTCACATTTGTTGTGACCCTTTATATTTTGTAATACCTTATGTTGTCATACTTTACATTGTGACACTTTACATTTGTAACACTCAATGTATATGATATTAGTTCTACAGTTGCCATTTCCTATTTGTATTACATTATCTCCTCCGGGAGTGAGCCTTTATTAATAAATTATTGATTATACCTGTATTACCTCTCCAAGTAATGTTTGATTTAATAGACAATTATGGACACGCATATGCCAAGCGAGTAGTACAGTTACATCATAATTATAACATTTACATAGGTATATCAACACTTTTTCCGATAACCTGAATTTAGGTATTAAGATGACTAGGAGGAGCGTGATCCACTCATGTACCTGTACAGGTAATTAGTTAACAGGGAAACTTGCTACCGATCAGACTAACCTAATACCTTGGGTCTGGGGGCATCTTCCCCGGTGCTGACGTTATCAACCAAATCCTGGATAATTGCAGCGTTTTGAGGATGGTTCATCCCCGCCCTGAATGTAGGAATATAATGATATGTATTCAAGTCATGAACGGCATCACTTGGGGTGCACGTGCTCTATCCCTCCAATTAGATTAGAATGGCAAAGGTTCTAATCGGGATTCGATATTTTAAGACTACATCAATGGTTACCGTTCCTTACTGAAAACAATATTAAGGTCTCCTCTGTTCACATCGTTATCACGTTATATGATCTTCGAATTCATGAACCTACCCAGGAGTAAGCCTGAAGCCCGCGTTTTCCCTGCACCTGCCCTTGTAAGCGGAACGAACAGAATACTAGAAACAACAAAAGAAACCAAGCATTAAGCAGTGAATTGTAAATAGATTTAAGATGGAATTCGATTACATGTACTTACTAAATGATATGTCGATAATTGATAAACCAAGACTATGTTTAATATGTAAAGTTTTATAATATAAGGAGCCGTTGAAACATATTTTGCAACTTACAGCTATAGCATTACTCGGCTTCGGTTCGTATGCCAAGGATGTTTGGGCAGGCCCAGGCTTGGCTTGCTGGATCATGGCCAACTTTCCCGCCCTTGCTCTTACCGCAGACGCTTCACACTCGACCTTTCGGCACTTCTCCTCCAGGCAATCTATCTTAGCCAACACATCGGCCATATGCATGGATGGTTTGGAAATGGCGGAGGTGGATGAAGAGCCAGACGCTTCCAGGTTCTCGTCAACAATATTGGTCACCTGAGACACATCCATGGGGAACAGGGAATGATCCGGAGACAGATCAAGATCTGTTATTTGCGCGCCACCCAATTTTGGGCTGCTGGTGATCATCCTGCACGGGCTGATACTCGGGTTGGACAGGACAGAGTCAGGATAGTCAGTTGATGCGTTCATGGTGGCAGCAAGTTTTCAAGTGATCTATAGCCAAATGCCACGCCGTATTTATACATCCCCAGCTGGCTCTCCTGTGGACACATGATCTGGCGAAAGCAATCTTTTATCGATGAGGCAAGACTTTTACCATAAGTTACGTACGTCCTAGGGGTTTCAGCGACAACATAAGTTACCATAAGTTACGTCCTAGGAGTATGAGCGACACCATGACTGCCGCCCCGTTTGAGGCCTGTTACGTCACGTGTCAAGAAGTGTTAAGAAACCACTTGGGCCGCGGTACTCCTATGAGGACCTGACCAAAAGCTAGTTGACATGCGGCACCTAAGATGGCCAACAGCTGGACGCGGTCATCATAGACGCGTGCAGCTTGTCCCGGTGTGAAACGCGACAGGTACTCCTATGAGGGACCTGACACAGAAGCTAGTTGAAATGCGCCGCCTAAGATGGCCAACAGCTGGACGCGGTCATCATAGACGCGTGTCCCTGTGTCAAACCTGTCATGTCCTGTCATGAGTTTCATTACTTATTCAACTGCCGATCCCTTGCCAAAGAGAGACCGATGTACATATCTCTGACTCACACATGCCTGCGACGTCCAAATGCCCTAACCATGGAAGCGCTCTTCTGAACTGAAAACCATGCAACATTATACAATTTGACAGAATTCTGCAGCATTATGATGGCCAAATTCAGACAAGAACGTGGCCGAAAAGCTAGACCACAAAAAAAGAAAAAGTCTAAATCCTCTAAAAACAAAAGCATGTGGCTCCATGCCAGAGAAGAGCGCAGGCCCTAAGCCTAAGGGAAAAGCATCAAATATGCTAGCCTGTGATGCATCCCTTCCCCTGCTCCACCACCTCCGCTGTGTAGGAATGACGAATACTTTGTCTACAAATATGGGTAGTGCGGCAAGGTACACCTCTCGGGGCATAGAATCTCAGCTCTAAACAACTTAGTCGGCATGTTAAAAGTATTTTATTCTCAAGGTGCTACCTCAAAATACCTACCATGGCCAAGCCATGTCACTATTCAATCCCTATCAAAGGGGATACTCTGGATAACCATTACACTTAACTATTTTATGGTGCAGGAGGAAATTTTCAAAATAGCACGCCCCCCCTTTTGAAAATTGATCTGTTTCATAGTCGTTAACGTTTGGTATACGTAGGAACCCCCCGTCTGCTTTGGGCTCGATGAAGAAATAGCATATAGGACCTAAATAATTTGCCATCGCCATAGACAAGTCAGAAATACCTTTTTTTTATAGGAAAATAAATCCTGATTTCTAATATATTGAATAAAATATCGTTCAGCCCGGCAGGTGCTTTGTCTTATAGAATGAGTCAAAATTCATGGCTAATCAATAATTGTGAAGAAATTTCAAGTTATCAACAGGCAGTGATTCTGTTATAGAAAGTACAATAATTTTGATTTTATATTTTTGCATTTTATATTTTGTCAACCAGAGTTGGAGGCCTGCGGACGGAGTTGCTTATATTAATGTATAGACCGGCAGATGTCCCCGGTACATATTAGGATATTAAGTATACGCTAGCTGGCTTTTGATTTACTCACTAGATGGCTCCAACTTCAAGTATTTGAAAGATAACGCTAATTTGGGTCACGTAATTAAGGTTAATGCTATCGGCAAAGTTCACACAAGATGGCACTATTTACTGCAAATGACAACGTTGATGAAGTCGAAAGGCATATGGAATGGAATATGTATATTGTTCTTAAAACTTTTAGTCTACAGTAATGCCTAAAGACTCTTATCGTTTAATAATATGATTGAATATATCAGGATGTAAGCATAATATTCGGAATCTTTGTAATCGAAATTGAACTTATATAAACACCTTTTCCATAAAGTTAGTATTTCACTTGAATTCCTTGATGATAAGACAATTCCTTTAACAATCAATTACACTCGATTACCTCTCTTTAGCCAACGGAGTTTCATTTTTGTAGGCTTATCATGCTGGAAGTGTTGCAGGACTCCACTTGGTTGCCCTTTACACAACCCATGAGCCGATAATTAATCAAAGATAATTTAAAATATCACTGTGATTACTAGGTAAACACTTCACAGTATTATGCACAAATCGAATCTAGTTTATTCAGCTCACCTTACTCGATATCGAATCTAGTTTTATTCAAATCTATCAATTACACTACTATCAATAAGGACTAGACCGACTTGCTTAACAACAAAGGACTAGATGTCCCCATTATATTAGTAGGTAAAATAATTATAAGTCGGGGACCCTGGTTTCTGGGCACTGATGGCCAAAAACCTAACATGGAAGATTAAGGGAAGAGGCTGGGAAGGGCCCGGCCCCACTCATTTTTACAGTCTAAATGCCTCAATTCTAAATATTTATTGTTCTTTGATAAACATCTAGATGGCCGTGGGTCATTTTAAGGGCTTTTATTTATTACCACACATGTATAGGGGACCGTTAATGCAGTGATTGATGAGAAAAAAATGATAAAAGGCACTAAATCGCGTGAATACTTTCTTTTATTACGATTAATTGTTTACACTAGTACTATGACTTACGTTGACAGAGTTCATGAGGTAAATGAATTCAAATGTACCACGCAGAACTGATGATCAAGGGCCGATCACGGGGGGGGGGGAAGTAAATTCTGGCACAGACTGCTAGGTACCGGGAAAAGATGTAATTAGGATCAAAAGTTAGCAGCAGATCAATAAGTAGTAGGTTATTGAAAATGCAATTATACCAGAAAAGGAAAGATGAAATGGTTTCTTAGATAATTAACCGAAACATGTACACGCTTTACAGGGATGTTGCTGGAAAAAAAGAGTTTGAAAAAAAGAGTTTCTTTCTTACCTCACTTGGATGGAGGGGGGGATGGGTGGCCACTCCTATGGGTATGGGCTTCCAGCTGACTTGATAATGCTCGCAGCACGAGCGGAGAGAGTGAAGCCCGGGCCAGGGGAACAGACCTCCTACGATCATACGTGGTGGTGGTGCTCATTGCGCGACAGTATGGATGAACGGTTACGCGATTTCTTTTCAAAGGAGGCCTAGTGTCAGCTGCATGTTGGATGGGCAAGGATTGTGATGAGGTTGATGAAACCCGGGACACTTCTGGAACATTTTTTGTCTCACAATCTTTAGTGATTGTCGCGGGAGGATTGACCTCCTGAGAGGGTCCCGGTGAATGTGGACTTTCCAGGGTTTCCAGAGGAGGGGTCGACATGACTCAGATGTTTCTTCTCTAAGTTTTATGTGTGAATGGGCGCTGGTTCGAGTACATTCAATTTGAAACTAACGCAATGTGCCTGCACCCTAGGCCTGTTGATAACAAAATGCAACACATGCTCCGAAACTGAGGGTCACGTTGTCGGTTACGTGAAAAAATGTGCCCTGGTGGGTGGAGCAGGGTTGCGATGTAACTCATGATCATAGAGATATACAGTTGGTAGCTAGGCGGCTGTACATGTGCAGAATGAAGAGCTCGAGGATAAGTATTTTAATTTATTCTATACCAACTTCGTAGCGCCTATACCTTCATCACTGTCCTTCCCCGCTAGCAAATTTGGGGTAATGCATATGGTCAGCGTTATTTCCCTGCAGGGACATAATCCAAAATTATTTCCCCGCTTTAATCCCCTCTTCATGGGTTAATAGGTTATTTTCCAGGGTTATTGTATAGAATAAAACAAGAACAGACCTCGGGGACGACTCAGCCAAAGCCGAAGCCCTGAAGGCATAGATGCGCACCTACTCGGGGGAATAATTTGGCTTCGTACCCCGGGGGGGGGGGGGGGGGCACTTGGCACTTGGGTTTGAAAAGGTACCCACTGCCAAACGGACCCACCAAGCGGGGGCGGCGAACGTAAAAATTGAGGGGCAGTCAGCCACTTTTACGGGAAAATAGGGGGGCGGTGAACAATATTCATAGAACAGTATAGGGGCAATAACTTAGTAATTAGCTTTATTGCTACTTTATTTCACCAAAAAAAAATACAGTTATTTTATAAGAAGTTTTGTTGAGCAATTTTGGTGTTTTCTGTATATTTTCTGGTATTGACACACTTTTATTTTGTGGAGCGGTGACGGTAGTTTGGCAGTGGGGAGTACCCTCCAACAAGTCAGTGCCCGCCCGCCCCCGCCCCCCAGGCTTCGTACCCCCTCGGTCTGATCTGTTTATAGGTAGTATAGGGTTACATGATGTGGGGGTGATGTGGGGTGTGAATGGGCGGCCGTTAGTGGGCATTACATCATGTAGGATTGGTAAAGTTAGAGTGAAGGCCTTGTATTGATTTCATATTAAATATAATTTCCGGGTTTCAAATACATGCAGGCCTAACCCAACCTTTATAACTCATAAATTATAAGTTATCCAAACCATTATAAATAAAAAGAGGCATTTTGTTCCAAGCTGTAGATAGTTTACTACTTTAACTTTGAGAAATTGTATTTTTCTAACGAGGTGGCGCTAGTGAGCATAGACCAATATACCTTTAAATTTGATGTTTTACTGCTACATCTATTTGTTTTAAAATTGATATAAGTTCTAATATAACCAATGTTCATGCCTAAAAAATTATTTTGCAAATTTTAGGAATTGAAATTTTCACACCAGGGGGCGCTTGTGCAGTCACCTTAATCCCTTTAATGCCAATGTTTTAGCACCATTTATTTTAGTGTTTTCCTCTGAGCACAAAATTAATTATTAGAGGACTAAAATATTGACCTGTTTTGAATCGCACAGATTTATGTCTCAAACTTATTAACGTATATATATCTGGTTTCAATACATATGATAGTAAAAACTCATAAAAGTGGTGAGTGTCATGGTGACACTGGGGATACGACAAATGTGTGCTAGGCCGGGCCTAACGAATCTAGTGGGTTTCGAACCCACGAGGGGCTCAGTTCAATTCATTACAGCGCCAGTGTCGCGGCTCACCGATAGGAACCTGCCGAGAGGGGCCTTTTATATGAGAACCACAAGGGCTGATGCAATACACGGCATCCCACTTCTAGTATAGTGTAGACTGATCTTTCCTCCAGCGACACCTGGTTGATTAAATTGAAACATGGACGACCATGAACGAAAATAATGTATAACTTATAGATTAGTGTAATTGACTAGAATTCAGGAGGGATCGGCGAGAAAAAGAAGGGGCGGGCGGTAGTTTGGCAGTGGGTAGTAACCTTGAAAGAGACCCCTTCCCAGTAAAAAGTGGAAAAGGAGAAAGTGGAGGATGGGACTTCATATGGGGAGTCCCATTGGAATTGCACACATAAATTTATACAACATTTTGTTCACACTTTTTTGTCAGAAACAAATTTCACATCAGAATGTACTGAGCATTTGTATCTATTTTTCATTCTTAGTCTTAACATCAAGGAAAATATACGTTTTTTTATTTTTTTATTTATTTATTTATTTTTTATTCAAATTCGATTCCTGAGTACACAAGTTCTTCCATCGAATATAAGAATTATAAGTCAACCAAATGTGTTTTTCCATATGAAATATTTATAGTTTTACATTCTGAATTTGTAGTCTTATCCCCGTCATGGGTAGCCCTGTGGTTAGGGGTGTCTGGTGACCAGCTGCAGATGGTTATGTGATCTGGGGGAAGGACGGGGGTTGGGCGATAGACACAGCATGTGGTCTCTGTTCTTGTGGAGCATTAAATTATTCCTACAGTGATGATAGAAAAGTCTTGAAATGATAAATGAAAGTTGGATTTTTTCTATGGAAAACATTCTTTAACATAATTGTGAACAAATTGATATGTTAAAAGTCAAAAATGAGCAATAATTAAGATAAATACAAAATTCGGAGAATTAAACAAATAATAATATTTTAATACTCGACCCTCCCTTTATGCATGCAATTCTTCGCGCATGAATTTACAGTTTTTTTCTCATGGACCACTTTCATCTCTGGAAGTCACGTTAGCTTATTACAGGGGTGCTAAACACTGGCTTTCCCTACCAGGACATATTCGTGAATTTGATAATATTTATATAAAATAGTACTGACGATGACAATTAAAAATTATGAAAAGGAAAAAAGGCGCCACCTTGCGTGGCGTACTGCTGTATGACGGACGATACGTCAAGTTTACCAAGGCATTTACAGGATTCCAACCCGCGCAGAGAAAACGCATCAGGTCGTCAATGAAATGACTTATCCATTTCACCGCCGACCTGATGCTGCAGGTGATTGATTTTCAGACGGGTAGGTTCCTCCATGGGCCTTACAATGGGGTCAAACATTGCCATTTCTCCACGTCTTCACAAATCAAGGCTCCTGCGCCGCTGAAACTAGTAATCTGTCAGGATAGACTGGGAGGGAGGGAGGGAGAGAGCCCTGCGTGATGGAGGCTTAATCTCCAGGGCCCGACCCGGAGGCCCGACCCAGAGACCGCCTGATGGTGTAACCCTTACCGGGCCACACCCCGCCACGCCCCGATGCACTGCGTATGTCAACCCCGGTCTCAACCGGTGATTCGGACGGAATCTGAGCTGTGTTGCAGTTTGCCCCCTGAGTTTGCCCCAGTCTGAGAGGCGGTCTCTGTGGGTCAATACAGGGGGTGTACACCTGCCGGCTGGCTTAAAGCCTGCAGTCTGTACCAGAATGTATTGAGGGGGGGGGGGTGTTGACACTCAATCCGGCCTTTTTTTTTTTTATAGTTACCAATCTGGGGCGGATCCAAGTGGGGGGTGGGGGGGGGGCAGGCCGGGCATTGCCCCCCCCCCCCCCCCCCCCTCAACTATTAAATGATGTTTGGGGGGGGCCAATTAATGGAATTAACACGTTGAAGCTGGAAAGGGGGGATTGTTTTGTTAAAGCCGCACCTACTGCAATGCAATAGTGTGAAACTATACTTTGTGCTAGGACGGTGTTGATAATACTGTTCCTGCAGGAGGGCTTGTAACATGAACGCACATCAAGGAATAAATTGGTGCAGTAAAACTTACGCGCCCGTTTAAAAAGTTTAGGATAGTCGTTTTAAACCGGGCGAGAGTATAATGATAGTTTGCTGTTGGAGGGTTAATGGTGGAGTAAGAGATACACTCCTTGACACAGTTTGGAGCAAATTGATTCAGACACGGCCAAATCTACTTACTGTATGAGTTCAAAAATTTCCCGTGGTGGTATGTCACACCGTGACTCCTCCCTCATTTCACTACTGTCAAAGTGAAACATTGGCTTACACGTGCACTTCTAAGCTCATGCTATGCTGCCCAAACATGGACTGGCCACCCGCATCAGTACAAATCTTATAGATCTAAAAAGTTACAGCTAAAGAATATTTTTCTAGGATAGGCTGAAAAGGCGAGTAGGCAGAAAAAATACATTTTAAATACATCATCCATCGACTCAGGAAATGTTGGCTAGGAAATGTATAATTTTAATCTAAAAAATCTAAAAATCTTTAATCTAAAAAATACACACACAAAAAACGTCTCTTGGTTTACAGGCAATCGACTGCACCTCTCTCCCCCCCACCCCCCCACCCCCCACCCCTCAAAGCTAGCACTGTCCAAGATAATGTATCAACAAGCTGAATGATCTGCACATTTACTACCTGGTAAAAGATACGAACGGATGCTAGAGTTTTACGGTAGGCACCTATCTGTTGATCAGACTTCCATAAGCGTACTCAGTCCCACACTCAGCCCTTACACACAGAGACATCACCAGATACACACACCCAGGCACATTCCCTCTCACAGGTAGGCCCAGCCATGTCAAACTTTAGTCTCATATGTAATTGCATTTGTTAGAATCAATTCTAACTAATTTACAAATGTATATTCTGGCCTTATAGGTGACAAATAATTTGAGCAGGAATACAACTTTTTCTACTTTTGATGGGATGCACTACCTTGTAGTGATTTTGTATTGAAAAGCTTTTTCACACATCTTTTTTTTAATCCATTTTAAAACAAATTTATTTATCTATAAGCCATTTATAGGCAAATTTGAGGATGGTCATCCACTCAGTACGGTAATTGACAGGCAGCATTGAGATAAAAAAACGACTAGGACATAGAACAGAGATGTTTCTTAATTTGACCAAAAATATTATAGCTACACTATATACTATCGTTGATTTGACACATAACATCGGGATCCCCCCCGCCTCCAGACCCGTTTAGAGTAACGTTCCGTAACGTATCCCTGTGGACAAGTAGTGATTATGTCAATATAATATCGACAGGCTGATTAAACCACTTCATTTTATTGCTTGGTAACATTGGCCAACTGTTCCTTTATCTGTCTTATCTATAGACTGATTTCTATACATCAGTTTGTACTGTTGCACATTGTTATGCTACATGTTTTGCAAAAATGAGGTGGGGTCATTATTGATCGTATACTCCGGAGATATCTGGGTTTCCATAATTATTCCAAATATTTTGGAAAAAATGAAATAAAATCAGCCCGGCTAACAGAAAATATATTTCACTTTGACGCCCTTTCGTGTGTCAGCCTCTATTGGACACTAGATCCAAAACCCCTAAATTCAAGCAGTGGCTGAAAGAAGGTACAGTTTGAGAAACCCCCGCTGCTTAAATGAGTAAATATTAGCCAATTAGATCTAGGCCCCAACTGTAAGGGTATTACTTAGATAAGGGTTTTGTACAATCTTGAATACAGTGGCACCTCTGAAGAAATATGATGAAAAAAATGACCAAAGAAAAACGCCGAAGTCAGGGTGCGGCTTAAATAATGGTTCAGTTTAAATAAGGGGTTTCAGGGTAATACAAAACTTTATTAGCACGTTTGCGCCCTTTTAGAAATGTGTAACTTAGAAATAGTCCGTATATATAATTGATAATGCTATCATTTGAATTATTCCATTCAGACACAATGGGATCTGCAGAGAAGCTGTCAGACTATGACTTCAGTAAACTCACGGCCCTCGACCTGAGTGCGGTGGTCACACCCGTGTTCCTTGTCGACATCGATGTCGCTCGGAACAATGCTTGCACCATGAGGGAGCGGTGCCAGAAACTCAACATCAACCTCCGGCCTCACATGAAGACACACAAAACACTGTCAGTTTCACAGATTATCTCTTTGATTTGATTTACCTCTTTTTCCAGACTCAATTGAAAAATGTTTTGCAAAAAGTCGACATTTTCACCCAGATTTTTATATAATATAATAAGCTATGAATATTACTTTAATTTATAATACATATATTCAGTGCTTTAGTTTTTAAGATAGAAACAAAGCTTAAAGTAAAAGTTCATGTAATAGAACAAGATTCATTACGGATATTTGATCCTCCCAGAATGGAATGTTATTTTTACTTCAGTCTTGATATGTATGGATAAGTGAATACACATATTTTTTCCCATTTTTTATCTAATAGAACTATGAAGTTCACTGTGTCATAACATCAATTAGCTCCATACTAAAGAAATGATAACGTTAACTATTACTTTTCTACAATACCAGTTACCAAAATATGAACAGATTTAGATTTCAGCAAAAGATACTTCAGTAGAATGAAATATTGTGAATGCTCTCTAAATGTTGCTCCCATTGAATTGTTCAATTCACCGTCTTAAGTTTTTAGTTCAATATTAGATAATACTAGTGTTTCTCATCTTGACACCTCTCAATGCTCTATGACAAATCCAGAAAAAAACGCTAATCTGTAAATCATTTATGAGTAGTTAAAAATACTCGCTTATTCTGTTTCATATTTCAGTGAGTTCGGCGAGATGATGACAGGCGGCACAAAGCGATGTGTTGTCGTGTCCACACTTGCCGAAGCCGAGTTCTATGCCAATGGTGGATACGACGACATACTTTATGCCCTACCCTTTGCAGAAGACAAAATACCAAGGTAATGATATTATCCTAAAATTAAATGTTTATTGTATTTTTGACTGCATACTGAATTATGGTGAGAATTGAATTGGAATATGTGCAGCGTGTCCCAAAGATTGCTGGACATCTGGACATGTCCAATATTATTCCCCTCAATGTTCAATCTTTTACATTTTAAATTTGTATGCCTCTACAGGGCCATCAAACTAACACATACAACCCTGTGCCTCGGTTCTAGGACATATACCCCCCTGGACACATACCCCCCGGACACATACCCCCCGGACACTTACCCCCCGGACACTTACCACCCGGACACTTACCCCCCGGACACTTACCCCCCGGACACTTACCCCCTAGGACACTTACCCCCAGGACACTTACCCCCTAGGACACTTACCCGCTAGGACACTTACCCCCTGGACACTTACCCCCTAGGACACTTACCCCCTAGGACACTTACCCCCTAGGACACTTACCCCCCAACCTTGGCGTATAATGTAGAGGAAATTATCTTGTAAGAACTTAGTCTTTCTAATGGAAAGTAAACTTAATAAATATCCCTCTCTTCTAATAGATGTCTAGGATTCATATCTAAAAGGCTAACTCGTCCCTATTCCCAGTCACTATTTTCCACAGTTTTAAATAATGGGGAGTAAACTTAATATATATCCCTCTCTTCTGATAGTTCTTTAGGATTCATACCTAAAAGGCTAACTCGTCCCTATTCCTAGTCACTATTTTCCACAGTTTTTAATAATGGGTAGTAAACTAGATATATTTCCCTCTATTCTGATATATATATATATATACTTAAATTCAACATGTGACTGTTCCACCTCACCCTCGAGAGCCCCCTACCAGGGGAGGACTGCTGGTTGTCCGGCCTAAAGTATACATGAGGGGATTAATGGATGTCCATTTGAAGACACCCCGTCAAAGCATCATTAGAGCAAGTTCTCCAAGATTGGGGGGTAAGTGTCCTAGTGGGTAAGTGTCCAGGGGGTAAGTGTCCAGGGGGTAAGTGTCCTAGGGGGTAAGTGTCCTAGGGAGTAAGTGTCCAGGGGGGTAAGTGTCCGGGGGGTAAGTGTCCTAGGGGGTAAGTGTCCAGGGGGTAAGTGTCCTGTCACCCTGTGGGTTAACAGGGCCATCAAAGGGCGAGTGTGTGATGCTCATCCAATGGGACATTGTACATAAAAAATCCTTTGCCATTTTTCAAAAAGAGTAGGGTAGTGTTCTTGGTAGCGGGTTTCTCCTAGACACAATCACCCAAAGCTGAAAAGCATTACTTTGTGCAGTCTGAAAAGAAACCTGAAGGGTTCGCTGGATGTTAAACTATCCCAACAAACAACAACCCACAATACTCCCTTTTCTTCATTCAGAATGCGGGCCCTTGCAGAGAGGCTGACAGCCTTCCATGTGCTGCTCGACTCTGACTCTGCCCTGAACAGTTTGCTGGCCACTACCTTGTCTAACGGAAAGAAGTGGTCGGTGTACCTCAAGGTCGACTGCGGCTACCACAGAGGTATGGCTCTATTCCACTACCACAAAACTGCTTAAGCCAATCCCAGTTTACACCAAAGTTAAAGTTAACCCTGAAATATTTTCAAAAGTGCCTCTGTGCTTTTTTCATGATGAAAGTTGCATAAGACAAAATTAACCAAAGCAATTTGGTTGAGAAATTTCTTTCTAAAATTGTAAAATGCAGCTTTATATTTCGGCTTTTTTCTCATAGGAACCAATTGCACTGAGGTCCAGTGCAAAAGAATTATCATAGACCTTAGAAATTAATAGTAAGTATTGTAAGCTCGCTGGTATTGGCAAGGGTTCGTGAATGAAACATGTAACGCTGATACATGTGCTGGACGCCGAGCGGCGCCACTGTCTCGTGGCTTAGGTAGAATGTATGGAAGGTGTCGTGAGTGATGACGCCCTCAGGCGTAAAAGGCTGTAACTGAGTTGGTTCACCCTTCTGCAGGTACGCACAGGTATGAAAAGAGACACTTGTGCAATGGAAAACCTGTTGGGGAACGTTGTGAGTTAAATACCAAGTTAAAAGAACACTGTGGTTACCGGGCCTTGTCATCTACGATAGTTTGCACATAGTTAGAAATAGAATTAGTCAATGTAAGTAAGAATGGGAAGTATGAAAGATAGAGAGAACACTGTTATAGGTGTTAGAATATATGTGTATAGCGCCAAGCCTTTGGCTGTCGCTGTATAAGCGGTATGAGACTTGAGATAGACGAGCAGACCAAGATAGAGTTCGATCAGAACACATGGGAGCAATAGTCTGACATACGGATCAAGACGGGTAGTGCCGAGATAGTAGTAACCACTACGATTAGGTGATAGTAAGGATTGGGACAGCTTAGGCTTAGCCTTACGGACGGAGTACTGGACGTGATGGAGATCCTACCGATGGTCTCTGACACTGGTAGACAGGAGGTGACTCTCCCAACAGTCACGGCGTGTATAGACCTTACGAATGGGGAAGCTTAACCATAGCTATACCTGGTTGGAATGTTACTGATGTTGTTAGCATTGTGAGATGGATGGCATGTATTGTATGGATGGAAGAACTATATACTTGTATCTTCAAAATGTCTATATGGATATAATAAAATTACCTCTTGCCAAGCGCGTGTTCTTTGTTTAGGTCTGAGCCCTTTTGCTTAGAATCTCTACCACTAAAGAACGAACTATTATCCAGGATGAAGATCTGCCTGGACTAAGCTAGCAAATTCGATGATTAATAATGAAGAACTCCCTTTTACTTCAAATAACGAACATTTATTGATATCTTCGGATAAGTAAAATGTAAATGATAGACGATAAAACATTACGCAGTCGAACAACGATTCTACGTCCTTGTATAGGATGTTAATAAATATGAACATCAACAACGAAAACATCCTTGGAATTAACTAAAGACAAATTACATCAGTCTAGCTCACAATGTTAAAGCCTGTCAGCACAACTTACAATATCCGACTTATTTTGCCTGGAAATACAGCATTTTGATTGGCTGGCAAACCAACAAATCTATCAATTGGTAAAATTTTAGAAATCATAATGTTTTATCAATACTTGGGGATATAGGAAAACATAATTGTTGCTTATTTCAGTAACCCTATCTCGAGGAGACAAGGATGCTTTATACGTGAATTTTGTCCGACCCTTGTCTAACCCTATGTGGGATGGGCTTATTAAAGCCGCACCCTGATTCAAGCTGCACCCTAACTTCTGAATTATTTGGGGGGCTTTTTTTCAGGAACCTTTTTTTAGAAATAGCATACTGCTTGGGAAATCCCTAATTTAGGCAGCACCCCACAGCCTGATGGGACCTCATATCTGAAAGTTAGCATTGTTTAAGCAATGGCTTAAATTTGAATGTTTTTTTAACAGGTGACATCAAAAGTCGCCAGTGAAAAAACTTATCTTATTATAGACATGTCATATATCAGAAAGGAGTTTAAGTTTTCTTCAAAATTGTCCGTAGCATGCATTGGTTGATGTTATCTTCCTATGAAAAACCTCAAAATAATCAAGTTCCCTGTAATCAGAATCGCCTATTGGAACACAGCCCAGAGCATGTTATTAAAATATTTGACAAAAATTGGAGCAGCTAATGTTATTGCGAATAAAAACATGTTGAACTTTGAACAATACAGTGAAACATGCATTCAAAACTTACTGATTGATTGTCTACGTTTAGAATTCTGGGTGGAACACATAAGAATGGAAAATTGCAAGGATGAGTTGTTCTCTATAGGGACTCTTTAGGAACCTTTGCAATAAGAATTGAAAATGGGATTGTCTGTGATGCCTCCTTATACCTATACCACGTTCTGTTGACTCTTGCTTGTTTTCTCTTTATGTGAGTACCATTACAGGGTTCTTCCTCGAAAAAGATTCCGAGTATCAAAAGCCCCTTTCTCCTTATCCTCGGGGGGGCATTTTTTTGAAAATTGTGTGTTATTTTTACCATACCTTATCTAAATTTCTGCTATCTTAATGCGGGAATGGCCCCCTTAAAGCCAAGCTAATGCGGGAATTAAATTGCTGATGCGGGAATCCCGCATCCCACACGCCTAGGAAGATCCCTGCATTATGGGTACTGGTGGCTTCTTTGACAAAGGAGGTAACAAAATGTATGTGTTTTTTCTCTCAAAATGTGCTGCTTTCGTAAATGAATGATTGAATCATTATGATTCATGGAGGCCCAGATTCTAATAGTTTATCTCAATAATAGATATTCTCAAATAATGGGGATTGTAGATCAAAGTGTGAGATTTGTGAATTCAAAAACTACCAATAGGGCTTTTCCATATTGAACAGTATTGGGCTACACTCTCCATCCAGGTATTTGGTTTTGTTCCCTGGAATGTGTAGGTTAGGAGATCGTTGAATCTCTAAGCACCTTTGGTACCTTAGGTACTTCAGTGCGCTGTATTCTGTCTTGTCAATTAAACTCTTTTCGCACTGGTCTTTCTCCCCCTGTAGCCGGAGTGCGGTGGGACAGTGAGGAGGCGGTGTCCCTGACCAAGCGGCTGCACGGCTCTGAGCGGGTCAGTTTTCAGGGGATCTACACGCACGATGGGGACAGTTACAGTGCGCGGGGAGAAGAACAGCTCAAGGAGAAGGGGAGCAGTGCCGCTGACAAACTCATCAACTTCTCAGAAAGGTAGGTGTTATGCAACCTACAATATACAGTAGTTTTTATTCATGAAGGATTATACCATTTTTCATGTAAGGCTATTGTAACACTGAAATCCACCAAAAGAACTTTATAATTGTAAATAAATGAAACTCAGGGTGTGTATGATACATTTTGACAGGGACACAAGCATGTGTGATTACATATTGTACTAATAGCTTAGTACTTTTAATATATTATCATATTGTATAATCTAGTTAGGATTAGGCCTAGCAAGTCTACTTCTAAGAAGAGGTCTTTTGCGCTCCTAGCGCCACCTGTTAACCAGTATAAAAGGTGTTGCAAAGTAGGGAGCGGAGTTAGTTTTAGTCTGGAGTTAGTAACTATTAGGAAGTAAGCAGCGTTAGCTGAGCTGCTCGGAGCTATACCTACCAGCTCTTGCGGAGTATACTGGAGTTTACCGATACCAACTACCTCGGACAAAGGATTGTGATAGAGCTAAGCGCTAGGGTGGTCTAGGATGTGCTGGAACAACTTGTATTCTAAATGTGGTTGATCGCTGAGTAGGAGATGGGAAGGTGGACTGATGGAGACTTATTCACTGTGGCTTTGACTCGGGATGAGATGTTTACTTCAATAAAATCCTTTCATATTAAGAGCTTCCTCATCGTCCATTTCTTTTGAACTATTGGGGAATGGATGAATTAACTTTGAGCGCAGTCTGATTGGCTCAATAACTTCAATGAACGACTCATGGATAAATTAATTATACACGTCACGCAGTCTTAAATCGAACACTAACAATAGTTCAATATGTGACTTACTGTGATTCCTATTAGAACATTGGCACATAATGAATAACCCTTCCCACTTTTCATGTATTTTATCATTCTTGGGTGGCAACTCTCTGCACACTTATTTTCATACCCTCCCACAGATGTTTCAGAAGCTGCTCCTCTTGATTTCAGGTTGAAGAAGGAGGGCATCCCATGTCCCGTTGTGGCCACTGGGTCCACCCCATCCTGCTCCAAGCCTGGCGCCAGTATGTCGCACCTCACTGAGTTTCACCCAGGAAACTACATCTTTTACGGTGAGTATCAGGAAGTCAACAAAAACATGGAAAACTGTAGAAAACATGCAAATACTTGCTACATAACTACCTAAGATGAATACATTTTCAAACCAACTTAAAAGATATTAAGACATAAACGGACACAAACTAAAAATAATGTGCACTGCCATAATGTTAAACCACAAGTCATGCCATGATTAATGAAAATATATGATTAAGCCTACTGTAACTTGTCAACATTTTCCCCAGGGTACATCTTGATTTAGGCTATTCTGCAAGTGAAGTTCAGAAATATGCTATACATTTATCAACTAATTTTCATTGCAGATAAATAGAACTCTGCTCATCATAACCTGACAAAATCGATATTGAATCCTTCCTAATTTCCTAATATAACATTGGACATTTCAAACTTCCAGATGCACAGCAGTGTGTTATTGGCTCGTGCAGTTTTGCGGATGTCGCTGGTGTGGTGGCGACTCGGGTGATTGGTCATTACCCACACCGGAACCAGCTCCTGGTCGACTGTGGATGGACCGCCCTTAGTCTGGATGGAAAAGGAGTCCTGCCCGGAGAGTCGTTCTGTTTTATCGCTGGGGAACCCAACCTCAGGTAAATGTTCTCCCCAGAAAGTGTTCTGACAGAAAGTATTAGTCACAGAAAGTGTTCCCTCAGAAAGTGTTCCCACAGAAAATGTTACAACAGAAAATGTTCCCTCAGAAAATGTTCCCTCGGGAATTGTACCCGCAGAAAGTGTATCCACAGAGAGTGCTCCCACAGAAAGTGTTCTTACAGAAAGTGTTCCCACAGAAGGTGATCCCAAAGAGAGTGATCCCAAAGAAAGTGTTCCCACAGAACATGTTCTCTCAGGAAATGTTCCCACAGAAAGTGTTCCCACAGAACTTGTTCTCTCAGAAAATGTTCCCACAGAAAGTGTTCCCGCAGAAAGTGTTCCCGCAGAAAGTGTTCCAACAGAAAGTGTTCCCTCAAAGAATGTTCCCACAGGAATTGCACCCACAGAAAATGTACCCACAGAAAGTGCCCCCACAGAAAGTTTCCCTCAGAAAGTTTCCCTCAGATAGCGTTCCAATAGAAAGTATTTCCAAAGAAGGTGTTCTCTCAGAAAGTGTTTCCACAGAAAGTAAACCCACAGAAAGTGTTCCTCTCTTTGTGTAGTTTAGGGGTCCACCAAAAAGGGGGGCAGGACCCCCTGGATCCCCCTGGATCTGTTTAATTGGGAAAGTATTCCCACAGGAAGTGTTCCTAAACAAACTTGAAATTAATGACACCTACATTATGAGAGTGGCACTGAAAAAATACATGCAATGTTTTTAAAGTTATAAGATTACTGCATCACAGTTATCAACTTATAAATCAGTATACCAGTAAATGATTGTGATGCAATTAACATAACTGGATCTATTGTTATACGTACCTATTTAAAATATTTTACCAAATTGAAAATCGCAACTCTATATATGGCAGTTTTCAAATGTTATGCTTATTGTATCCCAGAAAGGATGTACACTGGAGTCAGAGGGAATAGAAAACTCTGAATTGAGATGATTTCAGTATGAATACAAGTGTTTGAATAGATATTTAATCTGTTTTCCTTTGCTGTATTTTCAGTTTGATAAAAATGACTCAAGAGGCTGGTACTATTGGAGCAATCGAAGGACAAATAGACTTTGAGAAGTTTCCCATTGGACGAGTTCTCTTCTTTATCCCTTATCATGTACGTTTATTCTTATTTCATAATCCTATACGTTTTGTTATTTTATGTCTTCTTTTTTTTTAAAAAAGATGTATCTTTCACCACAGAAACAGTAAACGTATTATAAAATATTATTTGATCCTTTTCTTGAATGGATTTTCCTAAATATATGTATTGTGTTCCAAGTGAAACGGGTAGTGCTCTTTGACAACATTAGTCGCGATGTTTGAAAAGGGTTAAGACAGTTTGTCGACTGACTAAACTAAACCGGGGAGTTTAGACATCCTGTCGGGACCTGTTAAGTTTAGGGGGGTGATCCATGGTACATTTATGGCCGATTCCGGACAATTTCAAAATTAGGTTTGAAAGAACAGAATCATTCTTGAAAGATATGTGGCTTAGTAGAGGCGATCAAAAGTTTGTTACCATAAAAAATTTTGAGCGTAAAATCGATTTCTCACTTCATCTTTCACTTATCACAGCTTCAGCTGGAACACCACATGTACAAATATGGAGTTGAAAATAAACAATTTCAAAAAAAAGTTTATGAGAAGGTAAATCTGCTGCATCATGGATCACTAGATCCATATAATACAAGCATGAATTATCTTTAATCTCAATGTCATATATCTATTATACATATTCAATTGTACATTTTATATGGGAAATTTTGTGAATCTCATTCCTACATTACATTTATAATTGTTGACATTTTCTTGCAGGCTTGCGCTACGGCCTGTATGCACCCTTCGTACCTTATTCACTCTGCAGGTAAAATCATCGACAAGTTCCAACCGTGTCGTGGATGGTGAAAATATTGAGCTATTAAGATGTTTTTTTAGAGGTACTATCAAACACTGTTAGTCTGTAGCATCAAATTCTGTAGCCGATTCACATTTGCTTTGCCGAATTCAAATGCATTATTAATTATTTTCACTAATATAAAAAGAGTGATATCGAATTTAGTTGCATTTCAAAATGTGCTTAACTAGCATTTACCAATCAAAGCCCAGTGTACTAGGTATTATCAGTGGTCATTTTATACCTGGGATGATACTTGAAAAAACCCAATTAAGGCAGCATCTCGGATCATAGACTGGATGGTCAAATGAAATGTTATATACTTTGGAAAGAAATGTGAACATTATTGATAAATGATAGTGCCTTTATAGTCCCAACAAGTATTTCTATGTAATGTTACTATACAGACAGTGCTACGAAACAAGTTTTCACATATACCAGTATAATCCAAATGTTTTATAGTACAAGGACTTAATTATTATGATAATTAGATTAGCAGAAACATGCTCAACCAGGAGTCTGACTTGTGGTACAAAAGTGGGGCGTTCTTCAAGAGTCATAATATAAAAGATTATAGCAATTACATGGTCGCTGGAAGGTTACAAGTGCGAAATATCCCAACAAAGCTTATTGAATTGACTATTGTTTCAAGATTTTATCATTTTGTTGCAGTACATTTGTGTGACTTTGTAATAGCACATAACTCAGGATGTAAAATATATTGCAAAGCACATGGAAAAGAGTTTCAAGCCTTTGAGTACAATTTGAAATCAATAGTCAAGCAATAGAACTATAAGCATTTAGTATCATTGAGTCAAGCAAACACACTATGTTACGTGTGACAAGTGTACGTCAAAAGAAGTAATATTTTTGTTAGGTGGTGCATTAAACATTTATTCTTAGTATGTGAACTAGGGTTGATGTGAAACTATATTAGTTTAAATAATAATTTAGACAAATTATTTACACATTCATGTCACTGTTTTTCTATGCCGAGTCAACCTATTCGCTAACATGTTCCTCAAAATTCATACATTCATGTTTTTTTTTGATAATTATTGATTCTTTTTTGGCGTGACTGTGAATCATATATATATATTTGCTATTGTACTTGCAACAATAGGGACCTAGCTAATGTGATTTTCTGTGCTATTTGAATTGCATGCATTGAAATATAGTATGCACATTTGTACCGCATATCATGTTTTACAATGGCATTGTGCAACAGTTTGGAAATTGAGTGTATATATATACTTGCCCGATTTTATGTCATATCGTGTATGTCAAAACACCTTTGCAATGGAGGGTTGAAAAGTACAATGTATTGTGAAATAGTTATGGATCAAATAAGAACAAAAGTTTGGCACTCAAACGACTTTAATGCCTATGTAGGGAATAGCCATTATACTCCGATGTGGAGTCTAAAGGTAAGATCTTCATTCCAAGATAGATATTAGCAATACAACTTTCACATCTATAGATCAGTCCTGATGGAGGTCTAAAAGAATCGAAACATGTCGATGTTACACAAATTCTTCACCACTAAATAAAACAACCTGTCCAACAAACGTTTGGTAGTTGAGTTGGATACTGTCACAACATCGCTTTAATGGGAACCATACATCTTGTATAACACTAGAAAGAGAACCGTAAAACGTCCCTAGTGATATAAAACATGTCTATAGTTAATCTCCTGCAGTTTTACAATGCTGTATCACGTGCCATCACCTGTGTAAACCGTTTCTTTCCTTTTACACAATGGAACGACCCAGAACTTGCAATGAATTATAGAAGTTATCATGGTACACTTTATTACAGACCTGCGCCTTTTATATTTCTGGATAGTTGCACACAGGAAAAGAGAAATAGCCCTCTAAGTAAAGCAGTAAACTTAAGTTGTGGCAGAAGTATGTGGGCTGTGAAAATTTAATATAGTTTTCTGACAAACATGAGATCACATTCAAGGGGCGGATCCAGGAGTTTTCAAAGGGGGGGGGGGGGGGGCAATTGAGAAAACAAACACACCTGAAAGGACGTTCCATCATCAATTTTGCTTCAAAAAAGTTATGCAGATTTGTATTCTTGATCTTGACAATGAGCAATTCTTAATCTTGATCTTGACAATGAGCGTCTTCAAATCTCCCCTCCTGATCATACGCCATGCAAATCATCTCTGTAGTGTCTGGTTGGAGCAGAAGTACATGTAAAGCTCAAAGAGACATCCATCAAAGAGCACCAGGTGGCAGTGCTGGGACTAGGGATATGTATCTTAAATATCTTTTTAATAAATTCACTAGAAGGAAAGGCTAGGTCCCCGAGAGGGAACAGTGACTTAAATTGTAGATTTCATTTTATCCAAAACAAAAAAGGAGAAAAGTTTAAAGTTTTTTGGGAGTCCCTAGTTATATCTATATAGTATTGTAGCTAATGGTGGGGACTCCCTCAATCAGTCATGTCTTTAGCCATTTAATTCTCTTTGTTCTCAATGACCGGTTACACAATCTCATGTTTAGCAGTTGAAGGGCATTGTCCCCCAATTGTTAGAATCAGGCCGTGTGAGAAGCCAGAAGTGGGTTACATAATCACTGCCTGAGCTAAACAGCCCTCACCCTTCAAATTAAGACCACCACTGTCACCTGCAGGTTGGCAGTCCCAGGTGGGTGAGTGATAGGTCACTCAGAACGAGGTCTATAGCAATGCATGCAGTAGTAGCCCTTTCTTAAACCCCTCCCTGAGCTGTGTACGACAGCAGGACTGGTAGTGGTCAGCACCTTACACGTAGCCCTCTGGTATTAGGAGGGCTTTCAGTTTACTCAGGGACGACCAACGCTCATGCATAAGCAGAACTTTGTAGCTATTTTGTTTCTCGTTTTTTATTGAGGTCTATTATCTAGAGTTATAGTTGGTCATCTAACTAAATCCTGAGTCATTGGAAATACATACATATATATGTAATTGTTTTCATATCTAGTTTATCCTTTACCCGCGCTGTTTGCATTTTGATGCTGCAAGGGGTAAATGACATCGGTAAATCAATTAAAAATGAGTCTGTTTCGTCTCCTTATTCCTCTTTCATGATTACAAACAATCATGTGCAGCCATGGGTGCCATTCCATGCAATGGCAACCAAAGACCGACAGCATAAAGCAAACCTACTATATCACAGCTCCCTTGGTTTGATCATACAGTCAATAGCTAGTATTTAGTTGTCAGAGTTCATTCTCAGTAAGTGATTGACAAGTGGCGAGTGGGTCCTTCAAACAGCCTATAATGTTGGCTTGTAGGGTACTTCAAACCTGTCGCTGCTACCCATGCTGAATGTTCACCAGTTAAAGGACCCTAAGAGTACTTTAAGCAACCAGCGGAATCAGTCTTCTGGTTTCATATGCAGCAGAGGATTATGGAAAAGTCTAAGCTTGTATTATCTGCACAAAATATGATTGTTTGTCTCAATGGGAGCTTACATGATGGATATATTTGCTATTGAAATATTTTTTTTATTCCTAGAGTTCATTATGGGTACTACATAATATTAGGTGAGGCCAATTCATGTACATGCGTGGCTATTTGAAGTCCTGATTCGTACATTGCAAATGCAACAAGGCCCAACAAGGTTATTTATTTTGGATAACCAGAAAACTAATGGAAAAATAGACATTATGAAGCCAAATATGCTGTCTGTAGCAGTGCTTAATGTATTGTAAAGGAAAAATTGAAGATTAGGATATGAATGATACATCATATTGTAATACACAGAGCTCTTGGATAATAATAATAGAATACCCAATATATTAATTGTAATTTTTGAGATTAACTATGTAAAGATAAGTCATAAGATTTCAGATCTGAAAGGTTTCTTAACGAGGTCATGTCGTAAGGGAATAACACGGGTTAATTATTTTATTCTGTGTGGAATTTCTTCTTTCCGTAATCAAAATCAGTACACGGTTTTTGTGGAATCAGCATTGATGAAATCATATTTCTTTCACTTCAGTATTGTAAACCGAAACAAAATAGTTTGTGTAAATGGTCTAGAAACATGTTCAACAAGCTCATTTCCTCTTGTTCTCACACCAATACAAACGAATAAAACATGTACCCATACCACAAAGTAACTTGAAAACACAGCCTAAGGACACTGTGATGGTGTGAAATCAACCTGCGTCTCACATTCATCCATACACCTCTCCAAGGGTAAATCAATATACTGAGATAATTTGAAATAATTGCCTTAGGGTAAGCATTGAGTTGGAAAGAAAACATTCTTTTACTATTCCTATACCTTTCGATGAACAAATCCTGGGCAAACGACGTGATAATTCCGTCTAATTATAGTGTACGTGACACAGTACACACCTTGTTTGACTATGTATTAGCCTTGAGCTATTTGGTCCTGAGTTTAAATATAACACCCTTTCCCTTGCAATTAAACAAAACTCCCGTCTATAATCCAATTTGCCCATGTTTTTATAACATACAGTTGATATGAAAAATACTCTGTGTTTAAAATACTGATATCCTTCATTTGGCAGAGCTTCATTTTTTTGCGAAGATCATTTTATTTCCAGGGTTGTTATTGCACACAGGGAGTAACGCTAAGGCCCTATTACACTACATGACGATGAGCTGTCATATCAGCGTGACATGATGGTATTACAGAAAATCCACATGCAGAAGTGATATTAATGTTCAAAATTGGCATTTTAGAGTATTTTACACATTTGTAACAAAGAATTTTGTCTCTAATATGTGCGATTTCTCTGCGACATTGTCTTATCACAGCCCATTTCATGAAGCGTAACACCACCTTTAAGCGTGCCTATTTGCCCCTCTCCTTAAACCTTCCAGGTTTGGCAGTACACATGTTTACACAGTGAGACATGTTTACATTGTAAACAAGGAAATAATGCATAATGTAAACAGTTTGCAGGGGCGACCAGACATACCCTTTAATGTAGCTGCAACGGAGGTTTTAATTCATTTGGAAATCATAATAGTGACTAATCTATATAAATAAGTATGTAAGGACCTCATTTCACCCTGAACTGGTGATGTTGGGTTTTGTTACAATTGGCATATAGCAATGCATTCAGTTCCATGAACTTGCTGCCCTTGCTGATACTTCAATAAGTTCTGAAATTAAAAAAAAAACATATCCGAAAACCATCCGGCGATTTCATGTTACTTTGAATCATATATTGCTTTTCAAAATTAGTCATTATGTCACGTTATTATTGATACTTTTTTGGTAATTATCTAAAAACGGACTATCAAATACATTTTTATTTTCATTTGAATGTTTACGTTGCATACTGTAAGCAAATATAAATTAAATTTTGTGCTGTGTATATATTTTGCGCATCCTGCGCATTGTCCTCATGTTGATGCGCAAAAATAACAAAGAATGATATGGATAATACGTGCAAAAAACTACAATTAAGCGCATACATACATGCATTTATAATAATTTTGACCGTAATTAGTGGCTTGGTTGGCTCACATATACTTGACTGAAACCTCCCAGCAGACGGTTCTCTCATTGGATGTACAAATATGAAAATAGTTGTAGGGGTTTACTGGCAAAGGTGGAGGGGGAGGGGGGCACTCCCCACAAGATTGGGTACCCACTGCAAAATGGGCCATGGGAAATGTGGCTGTAACTCTGGTCTAGGATGAAAACAGAGGGTCTGTAACTGACAGCCCAAAAAATGTTCTGTCAGGGACACCATACTGTGGGAGCTGTTGTGTTTACATAGTCTTATCAGGTAATAAGCATCAATGTTTAGCCATTATGATTTTGGTACAATTTTGAGGTAAAAGATGATTACTGAGCACCTTCTTAGTCAAACAGTATAGCAGCGATAAAAACAATTGGCTCTCCGTTGACATCTTAGACAATATGGGACTGTTAAACTTGTCATACCCAAAACGGGTATGGCATTTTATTATTCAGAAAAACGTTTTATTTCCAATATATTTCATAAATTCGATTCGAAAATTAATGGGAATACATATCTAAGTTCTAATTATACACCACTTCACCATTATTATATATTTTATCAAACAATAGCCTTTTATGCTCCATATGTAAAATTTATATTATATATTAGCCATATAGCACTCCTGCTTTGAGGCTAGGCTGAGTAAAATAATAATCCCGTAACCCCCTGTGGGGCCTCCTTTGTTCTGACCAATAGGGGCTCTAGCCCCCATATGGAGCCTCCTTCGTTCTGACCAATCAGGACAAGGGAGAGAGATAATAAAAAGGCAAATCACACACCCAGTCTCACTCTTGGAGGCTGGAGCTGGGACTGTCAACATCTATTCTGCAACAAGAACCTGAGTCTGTGTTATTACTTACAACACTTAGGAAGTACTACTACACACCAAAACTTTAAGGTACTTCAAACTGAAGCAGAGAGCTGATTGTGTTATTAAAAAAACTGGGAGTCATAGTTCTATTTTGGGTAGCTACCCAAGGGGTGAATCCAGAGACTTTCAAAAAGGAGGGTGTGATATGACACTAAAAGTGCTACACAACACGACACTACACTACACGACATGGGCTGCAATATCAGCGCAATAGGACGATATCATAGACAAGTTTACATACAAGAGTGATATATTGGATAGATAATGGCAATTTGGAGAATGTGACATGTGTAACATAGAATTTTATCTGTTATATGTGCAATTTACTTGCGACATCGTCAAGTTGTGTAGTGGAATACCCCCTTCAGTCTCAAAATGACACCAGTGTCATAACACTGTGCCCTATGACAAAAAACGATTCTCTAGACACTTTTGGTCCAAAGATTCTACTTTAAAAAGATTAATATTTGGCAAAAAATAGAGGGGATGCCCGCCACCTGTGCTCCCCCCATAAATCCGCCACTGCCCCTCAAAGAGTCAGTGCCCCCGACCCACCCTGGGAATTTACTGCATAAGATTTATGAGTCCCCCCCCCCACCTGCGGTTTTATTGCATGAGATTTGTAAACGAGATCCCCCCTCTGCCTCGAACCAACTTTCAGACCTCGTCAAGGGTTTGTACCGCGCACACGCTAGGTCACTCAGCTTAGTCTCTGTTGTCCTTAACGGGTTCTCAGCTCAGTCTCTGTGGTCCTAAACACTAGACGAGTTGTCTTCAGGCAAACCTTGGAGAACTTACCTGTTTTAGGGAGTAACCCGGAAACTTATTATTCTGATTCAAGGGAGAAGAGGTAGGTTTAGTTTTTTTCCATATAGTTTGTCTACAGTTATTGCTTTTGCTTAGGGAGTATTGGAAGTCTGAGGAGCAATGCTGCCTTCATCATTAGTGCATCATTCAAGATTACAGCTGAGCTTTTTGGTGTTCCAACATCTTAATTTCGCAATAACATTCTCATTAAAACGTAGGACATTTTCCAAAACACTGCAATAAGATTTCGCTTTCAACATCATCTACATTTGTACTGAGGAAACATATTCACATAATAGGATGAAACGCCAATCATTCAAAGGTGGTATAATTTTTGCTCCCAAGTCTTCCACTTAGTTCACATTAGAAGTTACAACACTAGGATGGCTACACGGGAACCAACACATCCTAGGACACTCGATGTTGAAATATAAGATTTAGGTACGTTCGTAGGGGTATCTTACTAATCCGAAGGGCGTTCCTGTGTCGTTCTAGGATGCCGATCTACTGTAAGATCCTAAAAAATGTTGGTTCCAAAGTGGCCATTCGTGTGACATAACAATGATTCTTGAATGGGATGAGACACCAGAGGCCAAAGATAGGAGGAAAAATTAAACTTGGTTTAGAGGGCCTCTTAGCTTCATAAATGTGTTGCCTTTCTTAGTACAAATGTAGGATGACATTGGAACCGACATGGATTGTGTGTTGAAGACAATTCTGATATGATGATTGCCGTAACAACCACAGTATTTTTGGACGTAAAATTACATTGGAACGCCATAAAGAAGCATGACTCACATAATCACTATCGTTTATCATTGAGCATTATCTTAGTTAAGCCTGAAGCAGTATACTGCACGATTATGATCTTTTCAGTTTCAGTTTCTGATTTTCCTTAGTCTATTAAAGGACACTAAAAGTACTTTAAGCAAAGTCATTGTGTCAATGAAACCAGGAAAATTTTGGCACATCATATATAATGAGAAACGAATAGCTTACAGGCCTATATTCCATGTTGCTCTAACATATACATCACTTAACCTAGGTAGAGAGGTGAACCAAGATCGGTTCATTGAAATTATTACTTGTTTGTACAAATAATCAAGTGTATTACTTAAACCTGTATTCCACTAGGCGATTCTGACAACTAGTAACTTGCTAATGTTTAGGTTTTCATAAGGAATATTACAGGAACCCCTGTATATATGGAGTAAAATCGGATGGTGGAATATAGCCTTTAATCATACATTGAAAGTAAAACCTGCCAAAAGCATCTTAAAGCCTGTATTCCACACGCCGATTTTGTTGTTGCTGATTTTCTAAATGATTTTTTTTGGGAGAATATGGCATGACACCACACATCCCATATACCACCCGAAACAGAAACCCTTCCTAGTGATATACATCATGTCTATAGATCTCCCTGTCAATTTTACAAATCAGCAGCAAAATCGGTATGTGGAACTAAGGCTTGAGTAACCAGTGAACACTTTTGTATATATAGATCTTGGCATTGTAGAAGCCCAGACTGTTTCGATATATCAGATAAAACAGTATTATTATTTCTTATTTCTATCATATGTATGGAAGTAGAAGAAATCAGTTAAAGCACAATGTTTTCATACTAAATCTCCATCATTATGGTATAAGCCCATGGTAGCGCTTACTCTCCAATCTCTGTGTGTCTCCCAGTGGCAACAACTGGGTTATCAAAGGTTCCTTGAGGACCATCGGCCGTTGTGTGTAGAGCCTTGTCTATGAGACTCTGCACATTAAAGAACACCTGCCTCGGTAAATGTGTAGGGGTACGGTCTCTACCTCCTCATAGATTCGATCATCCAGGAGCAAGGGTGAAACATCCCAGTGCTCCAGAACCACTGAGTCTGGTGGTTCAAACCAACAAACCAACAAACTCTCCAATATCGTGACCTGTTTATTATTATTTTTATTACCCCGTTTGTCCAACCAATCAATGTATTGATTAATACATAACGTGCAGGGTCTTACATAAGTCACTTCCAATTTATCACTTAACAACAAAGCCCAATCTTATTGATCACCCAGGTAAGTGTATAGAGTGGCAATTCCGTATTTTTGGAGAAATAATTAGGATACCCAGGCAAGCATGTAACATTATTACAACATTGCAGCAACGTTCTGTTTAGTTCTGTATTGGTTCTTGTTACATTATTTTGGTGGCTCCTAATAATGTTGCTGCAACGTACTGCTGTGACGTTGCACTGTGACATTATCATAATGTTCTGGTACGTTATTCAACCTAAAAAGAATGTTCTTATAATTTTCTGTTTTGGTTTCATCCTAACCTCACCCAAAAATAATGTTTTAATAACATTCTGATTTAGTAAGGTTTCGACCTAACCATAAATAACGTAATTGTTATGTGTGATCTTAGTAAGTACTTGACTGCCTAAAAAAGTATAGTTGTAGAACGTTTCTGTAACGTCACAGTTTGGCTGGGTAAAACATTCAACATCCAACATACAAAGTATGATCATTTGAAAAAGGTTGAATTAAAATTCATTCATATTAGATCGAACAATTATTCATTTATTTTTTTAGTTTTCCAATGGGGTTTGTCTACAAATTCAGTTTATACATTTACCCAGATCAATAAGTACTTTATTTCTAATGGTGCTAAACGGGCACAGGCCCCCTCACCCAGAACCTGCATAATTCAAACGACTTTCCCTAAGTAGAGCCTATTGATCCCTTAGATCCCTCTCCAAACTTGGTTTCACTTACTTATCCTTAATCGGGTCCAGGAATCATTTATTACCCACACGCCGTGTCGAGCCGTCCGTACGAGGGGCAGTTAGACAAGTTGTGGTATACATATAGCGTATGTCATTTTCTTTATTTTAACTGTAATTTTATAATTATTTATTTATTTACAGCCAAGTTATAGGGAAAGAAAACTTGATTTTCATATAACTTCTCTACTAAATAGAAGGTCTTTGCATATGCAAATTGTTTCGTTCATACACAAATCTGTTAAGGAAAACAAGCATCGGTAGTGTGAGAAAATATTGGAAAATTATCCCTAACCTGCTGCAAAATGCAGTGCCATGGTCTTTTGATACGGTCTTATTACATCTTCTTTTATCACTTCCAGGTATCACAAGGAAGTGCAAAGATGGATTTTGATCTCCCAGAAGAAAGTCGGCGAGGTAAGCGAATGGATTTCCTCATCTCTAAGAACTCTCCTCTTGTCTCCTATAAAGATGAAGAATGACTCGTTATATTTATTATGTGAAATCCATTTCTTGATCCTAATGTCATTTAAGATACTTCCTTTGCATTTGCTGAAATCTTATTATTATAAGAACTCACTATGTATTCCATTGGAAACATAATATATTCAATATTTTTAAAACGATATTTTTGTCAGTACACATAGCCTGCGACTTGATTTCAGCCACACTAGCATTGAATGAACTTTATAAATGTTAGGCACATTATTCAATGGGAATACTTTTAGTTTCATTTACAACATTATTTTAATTTATTGACATCTCTATAATGATAATAACATTACTTTGTTGCCAGTAATTTGGGACACCTTGGAGAGTGAAGACGGTAATGGCGATATCGACACGGATGAGGTTGAGCATCATTCAATGGAAACACCCTTTGATTCATTTACAACAGTCATTGACGTCTATGCGATGATAACATTGTATTGTCTACTATCTGTCAGTTATTCGGGACATCTTGGAGAGTAAGGACAAGGACGGTAACGGTGAGATCGACACGGCCGAGTTGGAGCAATGCTTGATGGCTGTCGGCTTCTGCCCCTCCCCTGATGACGTCAGGTTTCTACAAAAACACTTTGACAACAATGGTAAGCACATTAACTGATCTTGAGTTAGAGTAGTGTTTGTTGGCCGCCATTTTCCTCATGTTGCATTCTTGCAGATCTGATTCGTATAAAGTGTTTGATGGTCAGCAGCTTATTTCCCTCTTCACATGAGGTTACTAAACAAATACTTTGTTCAACAGTAGTAGTAAGTTGGAGAAGTATCTGATGGCTACTGACATTTTCAACTCTTTTTTTTTTTTTTTGTGCATAAACTTTTATTTAGTAATCAACATCAGAGTTGCCTCTGTTTTTCAGTTCATTACAAACATGAAAAATGAAAAAAGGTGAACTATATAGAGAACAATAAATAATACTAGAGGTCAATAAATATTACACAAAATATCAAATACAGTCAAATGTCTAACCAATCACAATGGCTTTGAAGATAAGCACTCAAATCTTTTAACAATTATAAATCACATGTCCAATAAATCAGTATAATCCTTATTCATAGACTTTATACAATTCATAAAGACAGTCACACTTTCTGAATTTTGCTGATCGGCAGTCAAATTATTCCAATATTTTAGGCCACAGAAGAATGGACTTTTCCTGAAAGACCAATGAATTTTGGATGGAATTACAAAAACTTTCTTATCAAATTGTCTAGTTACACGAACAGGAGTTTTAATAGCCTCAGTCTTCAAACTATGTTTATACATTTGTCTCAAAATTTGTACAATGCGTCTTTGTTCAAGTGAGTTCAATTTACACATGCGGTGAATTTCATTACGAGTATATCTATCTATTAGTTTAATATTCAAACATAATCTAAGAGCATTATTTTGAAGAATTTGAAGTTCACGTTTTTGCTCTAGAGTAGAGCATAGCAAAAACATACCATTATAGTCAAAATACGGTAATGTCGTTTGCTTATAAACAGAAATAGCAGTGTAATTGTCAAGATATCGCCTTAACTTTCTTAATTGAAATAGCTTATTAGATACTACTCTCTTTGTATTATTATAATTAGGAACATATGATAAATCCTTATCAATAATAGTACCCAAATAACAGTACTGATCTACTGGCAATAAAGAGTGATTACCTGCCTTAAACAAAGGCTTATCACTTCTAGTTAATATACTATCACCACTTCCAACAACAAGATATTTGGATTTACTCACATTCAATCGCAGGTTATTCTCTATTCCCCAATTTATAAAACAATCAATATCCGATTGGATCGAGCTAACAATATCATAACAATTTTTTGAGGAATAATGTAACACACAATCATCAGCATAAAGACTTATTCTAACATTATTTAGCATTCGAACCACAACTCTTCACTTGGTGTCTGGTTAATATAGAACTATTTGACATTAAATTTTGCGGAGACAGTTGGAATATTGTTTAATAGCTATTGTTTTTTTCATTTGTTCACATAACAACAGGTTTATAAAGAAACACTTTGACGCTTTTGGTGAATTCAAACAGTGTTTGAGAGCTATTTGCATTTTCAATTCTTCACAGGACGTCAGATTAATATAGACAAACTTTAACTCTATAGGTTTCAAATTCTGGGTGCAATAAGCTCACCCAGTTGTAGGTATATCTGGCCGGAACAATGATTGAAAAATTGAGAGACCAACTGAGAAGAGTTTCATTCATGAACAACTTATCTGTTTAATCAACTTATCCAAGCACACGAGGCAGTCTTGCTTAAAGTGTTGGCCAGATGATAATTATCAGAGTATACGGATTTGCAACTGCAATACTTTTTCTGCTGCCAATATATTATCGGCAGCATTGCCGATAAAATTTACCAACATATTGGTTAATATTTCCTAATGATTATATAATTATCAAATCCCGATATTGCACTTTTGGTAGCCGATATTGCACTTTCAGCAACTGAAATTGCACCGAAAATACGGGCTGCCGGTATAGAACGTTACCATAGTATGTGGAATATTAAGATTTCATCCACTACAGATTATAATTCCCGTTTCGGATTACATTGTTTAAACTTTCTGCTTTTTTAAGAGTTAGAATATGATAACCCCTACCAATATGGGTGGATATTGGCAGCTGTCGTGCCATGGTTGGTCCATGGGTTTAGTGGTGGTCCTTGCCTTCTGAATCATTGAGTATTTTGACATGACCAATCTGCTGGTTAATTCCCGTGTCGCATGCAAGATAAGAGTCGCCTCCATCTTCCCCCTGTGGAAGTAGGGTGGGTGGTCAACGCAAGTTGCTTCCGACTCCATCACGTTGTGTTAACAAAAGGGAGTAAAAGATTCCTTCCAGTCTCTAGGGTCGGAGACCAATAATGAATCAGAAACTCTAAAGCGTCACGTTACGCAAACCTAACATACTTATCATCTCAGTTGATAATCATTATTGATTCCCTTAGGAATTAGTCATTATAAACATAATTATTTTCCCCTTAAATCATGATTGGAAATCTGCATTTGTGGACTCAAATTTGACGGGAACATCAGAGATATTGAAATTAAATAATTCAATCTTATCTCCCTGCAGTTGATGGGAGGATCTCAATAGTTGAGATCATGGAAAACCTAGCCATCATAAATATAAAAGATGTATTCATTAAGGACCTCCCCTTAAGTTTTGTCTTTTCCAATTACAAGTCATGGTAGTATCTCAATAGACAAGATTATGGATAATCTAGCCGTAGGCAACATGTACCGTCTTACATAATGAGAACCTGTCTTTCCTAGCCAGCTTGCGACGTGACAGAAACGTTCTGCAACCATGCTTCAACCATACTTTCTTAGTCAGTTTGTTACTTACTAAAATGGTAGTAACAATTACATTAATGATGGCGAGGTTGAAACCTCACCAAATAAGGACGGTATAACAACATTATTTTTTTCTTATGTTATAAGAACATTCTGTTTAGGTTGAAGAACATAAGCAGAACATTATAATAATGTTGCAGTGCAATGTCACAGCAGTAAGTTACAGCAATGTAATTGGGAGTCATCAAAAGAACGCAACAAGAACCAACACAGAATGTTGCTGCAACATCATCATAACGTCACACCTCCGGCTGAGTTAAGTCTCATATTTTCTCGTTGCAGGTGACGGGAGCATCTCAATAGACGAGATCATGGAGAATCTAGCTGTAATCAACATGCACAGCCTACATAGTGAAGAGCTCATGTCGGCTTTCAACACTTTTGACAGAAACAAGGATGGCTTCATTGGGTAAGTAAAATACTTCCACAGGGGCTGATATAGGATTTTGGAAAGAAGGGGAGGGGGGCGTCCACATAATAGGCTAAGTAATAAGGTAATACATTTTCGTGCACATAAAGGTGATATTTTCTCCTCTTTGTTTCTCTCAAGTTTCCACTAAAAGGTGAGGGGGAAGGTTCCTGACTCCCCGCCGCCTGGATCCGCTCCTGTTACATATAGACATCTAAAATAGCAGAGACCTTGTATGTATATATAGGATATATCGAGACTGGAAAGCTCCTCTTTGGGCATATGTGACCATTCCCCTGGTGGCTGGTTGGAACCCAGTCACTCAACCACGACAATGGTTTGATGATTGCCAATCTATTTTTGGATAGTTTAGTGGCCCCAAACATTGCACTCTTCTCAAGGACACAATGGTCAATCCAAACCTAGTCCAACCAGGGCCCAGGTGGCGCCTCTGCAGTGAATAGCAGGTTTCCAGCTTTCCAGTCTCGATATATCCTATATATATATATATATATATATATATATATATATACATACAAGGTCTCTGAAAAAAGTTATACAGTGTGACCCCCTGGTATTCCTGGATGGGTCATTGTATGTTCCTATATAACTCACACAAACTGATCCTTGATGCTGCTTATTTCAGACAAAGTGAACTGATCACCATCTTCATGGCTAAAGGACCCAACCAGATGACGAAGGCAGAGGCGGTGGAGTACACGTTAGAGCTGTTCAGGAAGTATGACAAGAACTGTGACAAGAGATTCAGCTACCCAGGTAGGTCTTAGTAATGCCTGAAAGGTACTTGTATCTATTCAGCAGGATTTTAAATTCCAGTGATATTTATACCTTACTTCCTAAGGTTAGACTTTTTCTTTGATACATCAGGAATACATAAACATAGCCATACGTATGTTAGTTTGGTTTTTTATTTGGGGAATTGCAAACATTTGAGGTATTTTCAAGTTTCAAATTTCAAAAATCCTAGAAAAAACAATGTAGTGTTTTTCTCTTGAAATTCCTACAGATTTAAAGTCTTGATGTTATATTGATACCCTGTAAAAAAATAAAAGGTTTTACTACTTTGATCATATCCCTCTAGTAATAATTAATGTGTGTAGCAGCAGTATAACTAAAGCACATAGAGGGTTCCACTCATATGTACCTGGTGGTAGTGTTGGGATTAGTTAGAAGTATCTTTAAGGTCCTAGCAATAGTATACTACATGACTTTGAACTGTAGTATCGGCACGATATGATTATTACAGACACCATGCACACAGGAGTCATAATTATGATGTTTGAAATTGGCAATTTTGAGTATTTTACACATGTGTGACAAAAAGAATTGTCACTAATATGTGTGATTTCCCCGTTACATAATCGTAATATAGTGTAATGTAATACCACCTGGTATCTGGAAGGTCCTGGAAAACTAAGGTAAATCATTAACTCTCAACCCATTCCCTCTGTAACCCTATGTCAGCTGTGAGAATAATGGCTGATTTAAATGAAATGTGGTCACGCTTCCCCATTGTGCTCAAAGATCAGGGTGATCTTGAATTGTTGCAAATGAAAGGTCTTGTAAACTTGGTTATTTTTGATCACCACTGAGCTCTTAGCACTCTTCATAATTCATATTAGTCACAACATAGGCTTGGTCAGAAGGGCTATAAGCCCACCTCTGAGCCCACCTCACCAAGGGGCCGTCCAGAAATGCATTCATACTGGGATAATTATTATTGAATAGTATTATCTATTACATAACATTAATAGGCAAAATCATCTGAATCACTGACTTACTGATCTTTAACATAAATTTATCTGGATAATTGTGGTGTAAACATTACAAACTTTTTCTTTTCGTTTCAGAATTTGTCAGAATGTTTGCTGATGATGCCCTGCAACCAGGAAAAAAGAAGTGAACATCCTTTCAAATAAGTACAGCCATATAAGATAAAAAATAGTTTCACTATGTCGAAAACATGTGTGTATTCGTCACTTCTCAATCAATATCTCACTTCTTTAAATTCCATATTGATTCAATTTGAGGAAAGACAAAGGGTGTACTACATCTTACTAACATGGAATAATAACCAAACTTTTCAAAAAAAAGAAATAAAAAAAAGAAGCAAAAACAACAGGAAAAACAACTACAAAAATCGCATGTTTGCAAACCCACGGCCTGTTTCATAATGTCTACCCAATTGGGGTTTGCAAACAGAACTGCAACAAAAAAAGGGTGTTGCAAATAGAAAGTGTTTCATATTCTCCAGTTAGGGGCCCAATCAATTGCCCTAGGTACCCAAATAGACGTTCCAGTGGAGGTTTTGACGGGAAAACTTCCATTAGGAACGATGGTGAAAAAGGGCTTTGATAGCTTATGAAATGCAAATTTCCGTTAATTCCTCTGTTATTCTTTATGAAACAAGCATCTAATCCATTTTAGAATAGAAAAGTAAGACGGTTTTTTACGAATGTTTGTACCAACAAATCATCAATACTGTATAAAGGAATATTTCTTTATTTGGTCCCATTCAGCTGAGGTTTAGTTGAAATTCATTGATCGAATCCAAAATGTCATTCAAACCTGAGTGTACAAGTATCACAGAAGATTTTTAGAAACTAGAAACAAAGTTTCCCACAACATATCAACAGAATTTGATAATAATACCATTCATTAACATCAAGTCGAATTCTTTGGGTATCAGTGTCCAGCTCTCAACTTTGTGTAGCCTTGTTATTATTGTAAACATCTATATCTGTGTACATCTTCTTAACACACCAAATCTATAAAAAGTATGATGTCTGGAAACTTAACAATGTCAAGGGAAATAAAACACACAAAGTTATCTACAGTGATCCTGAGAAAGTTTTAAGCCTGCATTCCACTGGGCGATTTTGAATGTCAGCAATTTGGTAATTTAAGACTTTTTTCTAACAATAAAGCCAAACACAATTAAGAAACACTTCCTAAAATATATACAACATGTTCATCATTAAACCCTATTCCCACTAATGAGTTAGGAAATCGAGAGTAAGCATCGGCCAGTGGAATGTAGCTTTTATCTAATATGACTGAAACAGATCAAAATCACTGTACCATCAAAATAGAGCCTACATATAAATACGTAATTCAGATGATCATACGTCTTAAATGAAACACATATATACAACATTTCAAATGCTATGTCGTAGAAGCAATGCAAATATATAATATCTGTGATTGTTGTGTCATTCGCATGTATGTATATATCTAGTAAATAAAGTGTTGTGTTGTAACAATATGACTTTTTCTCTTTTATAACCCTGCTTGTGTGCTAGCTCAGGATATCTGTTGACCATGATATATAGTCTGTGAGTATCAGTTCTTTTAAATGCAGCGGCACACGCCAACATGATATGACACCTAGCAAAATAACGGTGAGTAACTCTGTAGGGTTGCTGTCACCTATCCCATACTATCCAATCAAACTCATGGGGATACATAATATGGACAGTGAGATCAGTGTGTGTTGCAGAAACTCACCAAAGCTTCTTCTCCATTAATTCTATTGTTCTTTTAGCCTCTGTAGTCTGTCACACGTTTCACGTCATCCGTCATAGATTGCTTCCAGAGAAAATTTTGCCAGATGAAGGACAGCCAATCGTAAAGCATAAGATGTGTCAACGTATGATAAATGATGGACGACTCATGATGGATGGCTGAGGCCAAAAAACGGATATATGGAGACGTAGCTTAACAATTCTCCTAACCACGGATGGCCAGTTTCTTGAGTATTACCTGCAGGTTAGCCTCAAACCAGGTGCATGCTGGGTAATATGTCGACAAATATCAGGGCTTTCCTATTGCAATTTTCATGAAATGTTACATCATTTGTAGATTAAGATTGGGAAAAGTAAGTCATCATTATTTTCAAACAACTCAGGAATATTAAATGTATATGGATACACATTCATATACTTTAAATATTCCTGAGTTGTTTGGAATTCATTCATTAAGGATGGATATATAACAATTATTTGTTTATTTCTATAGTTTTTTATTGGGTTTTGTCGACAAAATTAGCCCAAAATAGCCTGCAGGTGATTAAAAAAACTAAAAATCAGCTATCCGTTGTAGGGTGAATTGCAACCCCTGATAGGTGTTGAGTAATGTAAGGCCTGATACACACCTATTGTACCTCAGGCCTGCAATGTTTTTTTTTTTATCAAACTGGTCAATCCAGTTTTCTTTGCTGCACCAGTGCAGTAGCATGGTTTAGGTGAACATACATGTGTCGTATACGTTCATTGTAAGCAATAGATACATTCAATTTGTAAATTTCTGCTATGGGAAAACTATTTCTGATCTGATTATTTATACATTATCGAACAAAATATATAATTGTCTGTGAAATCCCTTGTGCACATGGTGGCCAGTCTCACTGTATCTGTAGCGTAGAAGGCATTGGCGTTACAGGGGAATTTAGATTTGTAGAATACAGCCCCTATGCAATATGAGTTCAAACAAACTCTTAAGAAAAATATGACATGGACCAGGTCTTAGTCTTTGGAAGTTAAAATGCTAATTTGAACTACGCATGATACTATGCTATACACATTGAAATAGAATTACTTCCTATGTACTTAACTGAAAACTTTTGGGTGTTATTCTTGATATGATGTATAATATACTGATTTCCCGATGCTGAACTCAGCTAGGGGGAAAGGTTATTGCCAACACTGAAACTAAGACTATCATTGCTTATTTGTTCAGATTCTAATGTCAGAATTTCATATATTAAACATCTAATTGGGTGGATGTCTGTATTGTATAAATGTCATGTAGGAATTTACTACACCTATGCGGAAGATCACATGTATGTGAGTATGGTTTAATAAATAAATAAATAAAAAAAACAAAAACATCTTGATACCTTGAACATATCACACCTCAATATGCACTTGTGTGAAACCTTCTATAAGGCAAGGAGCTTCCCAAGAGCTTTTATTCAAGGTCACCTTTGTGTAGGTTTTATTAAGGATAAGATGGATACCCATGAGTGGGCTTTATATATAGTAGAGGGGATACACTTGGGGGCTTTCTTTAAAGGAACCCTCGCACTTGATTACATGATACATATTTCCCAATGAAATCTTTTGGGCATGGTGTTCGGATGAATAATCCAGGAGGTTTTGTTTTAATATTCAAAATGTAGAAGTGAGACCTTTGTTCAGTTTTAGGGGTTATCCCCAAATTTATGATATCACACGGTGACTAATTGGGAATACCCTTGTAGAGGCTTTATTTAAGGTAAGGGGGTTCCTTTGTGTACCTTTATTTAGGGTAAGGGTGAAACCCCTGTTGCGGCTTTACTTAGGGTAAGGGGATACCCCTGTAAGGACTTTATTTACCCATGTGGGAGCTTTATATAGGGTAAGGGGAATACCCCTGTTTGGGGCTTTATTTAGGGAAAGGGAGATTCCCCCTTTTTGGGGCTTTCATTTTGGTAAGGGAGATAGCCCAGTTGAGGCTTCATTTAGGGTATCGGGGATACCCCTTTAGTGGATTACTTAGGGTAAAGAGGTTACCTCCGTGGGGGCTTTATTTAGGGATCAAGGGATACCCCTTGGGGTTAATCTTAAGTAAGGGGAACACCCCTATGGGAATTCACTTAGGGATTAAGGGATACCCCTATGGAGGCTTTATTTAGAGTAAGGGGATTCCTTTAATGGGGTTCATTAAGGACAGGAGTTATTCCCTTGTGGTTGCTTTATTTAGGGTAAGGGGGATAACCCGGGGGGGAAACTACTGTGAGGGCTTTATTTAGGGTAATTTGAATACCTCTGTTTGGTGCTTTATTTAGAGTAAGGGGATTTTCTTGTCAGGGCTTTATTTAAAGTAATGGGGATACCAATTGGGGTGGTGCCCTTGGGGTGATCCATACTGGTGCCTGTTTGGGGTTGATACCTGCATAGCTGGCTGGAGGTGGGTGGTGGTGGTGGCATTTGTTCAGGATATGGGGATAACCCTATCCATGGGGGGGGGGGCACTTTATTTAGCGTATGGGGGATTTCCCTGTGGGGTTGGCATCCCTGGTTGTCCTGTGGTTGGTCCATACTGAGGCTGCTGGGGTTTGATACTTGAGTACATGGGTGGAGGCAGGTAGGCGGAGTGTAGGCAGGAGGAGGTAGTGGCGGTTGTTCAGGAATGGAGATTACCCTATTGGGGTCTTTATTTAGGTTAAGAGGAATTCCTCAGTTGGGGATTTATTTAGGGTAAGGGTAATATCCCTGCGGAGTCTTCATTTAGCCTAAGTAGATAAGCTGTGTGGGGGCTTTATTTAGGTAAGAAGGATTCCCTTGTGCAGCTTTATTTCAGGTAAGGGGGACAACCCTGTTGGGGTGGCTTCCCCTGTTGCCCTGCAGGTGGTCTCTCTTGTGCCTTGTGGGGATCAATACGTGTGTAACTGGGCGGTGGTTGTTAGGCTGGAGTATAGGCAAGTGGTTGTGGTGGAGGTTGTTTGGGGATATGAGGATTCCAACATGCGGGCTTTATTTAGGGTAAGGAGGATATCCCTTCCGAGTAAGGGGAATTCCCTTGTATGGCTTTATTTAGGGTAAGGGGGATATCCCTGTGAGGGCTTTATTTCGAGTGAGGAAGGATTCCTTTGTGTGGCTTTCTTTAGGGTAAGGTGGATATCTCTGTGAGGGCTTTATTCTGAGTAAGGGGGATTCCCTTGTGTGGCTTTATTTAGGGTAAGGGGGATATCCCTGGGGGGTCTTTTTTTTGAGTAAGGGGGATTCCCCGGTGTGGCTTTATTTAGGGTAAGGGGGATATCCCTGTGAGGACTTTATTCTGAGAAAGGGGGATTCCATTGTGTGGCTTTATTTAGGGTAAGGGGGATATCCCTGTGAGGGCTTTATTCCAAATAAGGGGATTCCCTTGTGTGGCTTTATTTAGGGTAAGGGGGATATCCTTGTGAGGGCTTTATCCCAAGTAAGGGGATTCCCTTGTGTGGCTTTATTTAGGGTAAGGGGGATATCCCTGTGAGGGCTTTATTTCAAGTAAGGGGGATTCCCTTGTACATGGCTTTATTTAGGGTAAGGGGGTATCTCTGTAAGGCTATATTTTGAGTAAGGGGGATTCCCTTGTACATGGCTTTATTTAGGGTAAGGGGGATATCTCTGTGAGGGCTTTATTTTGAGGAAGGGGGATTCCCTTGTACATGGCTTTATTTAGGGTAATGGGGATATCTCTGTGAGGGCTTTATTTTGATTAAGGGGGATTCCCTTGTGTGGCTTTATTTAGGGTAAGGGGGATATCCCTGTGAGGGCTTTATTTCAAGTAAGGGGGATTCCCTTGTACATGGCTTTATTTAGGGTAAGGGGGTATCTCTGTGAGGCTATATTTTGAGTAAGGGGGATTCCCTTGTACATGGCTTTATTTAGGGTAAGGGGGATATCTCTGTGAGGGCTTTATTTTGAGTAAGGGGGATTCCCTTGTACATGGCTTTATTTAGGGTAATGGGGATATCTCTGTGAGGGCTTTATTTTGATTAAGGGGGATTCCCTTGTGTGGCTTTATTTAGGGTAAGGGGGATATCCCTGTGGAGGCGGCATCCCCGGTTGTCCTGCGGGTGGTCCATACTGAGGCTGCTGGGGGTTGACACTTGAGTAGCTGGGTGGAGGCGAGTAGGCTGGAGTATAGGCAGGTGGTGGTGGGGGCGGTTGATCAACTCCTGGAGGGTGTGGTTCACTCACTGTGAATATACCTGCAAAGTTAATTGTAAATGTTTTAAAATGCAGGCAGATCCCAGTTCAAAGACAGTTAGGAGGTAAGAAGATCTTTTCTTAATTTCCCCTAGCAGGGATAGTTCATTTATGTTTTTTCTTTATATTTCACCTGCAGACTGCTAGATCAAGATGCATTCTTGGAAATGTGAAGAAATATTTTCTTTTGTATCATAACATGATAGCATTGGAGCTTTAAATTGATGGATAGCACATTATAATCAGAGCATTAGTAAAACAGACATTAGTTCTTTCCTGAATTGGCCATCCATCTCTGGGGTCTATCCTTAGAAAGCAGGTAAATAAATCAGCAACCAAATGGACTGGCTGATAAGATCCTCTTTCGCTGGTTCTTGGTACGATCTGAAGTGAGTTCAGTGTATAGACTGCACCATGTATAAGGAGAACGTTCTAGAAGTAGTATGTAAAAACTGTGCATACTCATATTAGGTTGAGGTTGGTTGCCCATAGGAGGTGGCGGTCCGTATGGAGGGGGCCCTCGACCTGTCAGGTTGTAAAGGATATTTAAATGGTCAAATTTATATACTTTAGTATATTTGAGAATGCATGTAGAATAAAAAACCTCACCATTGATTTCTTAACTAAATGGACATAGTTTTGTTGATTTATCAATTTATAATGTCAATAATGCCCCAGCGTTAAGAAGAATCATTTTAAATTACAACATCAATGATTACAACACAATGGATTATCTCCATTGTCAAATACATTAGAAATGAGAATGTATTCAAATCTTCTTATAATTCCAAATACAGTAAGTCGTGATACCATAAGGCTATGGAATATAGCTAAAAGCAAACCTTCACTTATACTCTGAAAACACATAACATTATGGTATACTTCTAATATGGATGACTTAGGAACCTAAATATCACACATTGAGATCATGTGCACACGTGCACTTGAGGATAGCCCTCAAAAGACTCGATGTATTCTTTTTTTACTTATAGTAGGAACCACAAGAATAACCATCTATTTCCTCTTGTTGTTCATTGCTTTTGAAGTATACCTGTACAGATGCTGTAATGTGGATTATAATTAATATAGATATTTATTTCAAATCTCAAATCATATTCATTCGTGAGTCTATATATTCTTTTAATCCTTTAAACTGTAATACTCTAACTTGAAAAATATTGGACCATTCCATTTAACACTGTTGAAACTACGCTTCTAAAATCCAACTATTGAATTTCAAAACTGTGGAACCCACACTGTGTTGCATATTCACCATACAAAAGCAAACCAATTAAGTCAAACTGATCTCAGAACATCCTTATGAAGACTATAAATCAGTTGAAACATGTTGCTCACACACGCTTTCATTATCTCATTCAAGAAATATATCACCCGTCATCCAACACTCCGTTGAGTTTGGTGTATCTGCACGACAACTTTATGAACAGGAACAACAGCAAAAGCCATATTATAAACTATAGGTGCCCTCTAGGGCCCCATAGAATACTTGTAGATATAAATGAAGACAGGAGACTGATGTGAACTCTGTGAGAGCTGAGTGAAGGCTGAGGAGCTGAGAGAACAGCCCTCGATTTTATACTGAAGCTGAACATAGGCCCACAGCCACCATCATTCTGGGCATGTAGGGGCCTTTACAATCTGAGTTTGAATGCACAATACAATGTCACATGTGTCCCTCATTCAGTGTGTGGAGGAGTATTAAGGACCCCCATACAGCTGGCGAAGACAGTGACAAAATACATCTGTGGGCTGCCTCAACTTATACAATAATTCTATATTTCTATAACCGTCTAAATGATATAATCTTTACCATACCCACAGTACATTTAGGTTTACATAAACCTGTTAAAGAAATACCTACACTTTAATCATACTCACACAATTATTATTTTAATGTACAATGATACCAGTATACATTGGGACCATTTATACCAATGGCAAATTATCAAACTATAAACACAAAGTAGACATAAAATAGATCCCAGACTTCTACACAATTAATTTATGATAATGTATATTACCAAACAGGTTAATAATTACATTATACCATAATCCATGGGGAGTCAACCATAAGAAATTATATGTCCATTTAATATAGAAAATGACTATATGACTTTACAATATGTTACCTTGGTTGTTCATAGGAGGCCGATGACCTTGGGGAGGTCGCTGACCTTGGGGAGGTCGTCGACCTTGGGGTGGTCCTTGACCTTGGCGAGGTCCATCGGGTGGTTTGGCTATGACCCTTCCCCTTGTGTTTTTCCGCTTGTTGTACTGGCAGATTATTATGAGGGCTACCAGCAATATGATGACCAGAACCCCGACAACTAAGCCAGCAATTAAAACTGTGTTTGGTCTGTAAAGGACAACATCACACAAATCATTAGCAGCACCCAAAACTCATGTAACCGCTCCCAAAACTACAGTAAATGTATCAAAAAACATAGCTTTCCTCGTAGCTATAAAATGCATGGTAAGGATGAATGTATGTTAAAACATTGTAATGCCCCATTGCCCAACGTTCAACCTTGAAGGACAGGGTTTCTCTTTGGTCAGATGTCATATTTGGTAAAGTTTTCTCAGAACGTAAATCAAATTTAAATGTTTTTAATAAGCTAAAGACCTAAAGGACTACTTGATATAAGAAAAAGTTGGAACTTCACAACATCTCTGGGGTGAGTTTTGTAAGCTTACCTGTCATCCTCACAGCAGTATTCAGCATATTTATCCCCACAGCAGCCGATGAAAGAAGCTGGCTCAAAGGACAATGGGCACACAAAGACTCCGATGTAAGAAGCATTGTCATTGGCCTCGTAGTTCACACACACAGTTGCAGCTACAAAAAGCAATACTCTTTCTGATTCTAAGCCATTCGTTTAAGAATATCTATTGCTTGGATATTCAATTACAATTAACACTCAAGGCATTCTTTTATTCAAATTGTGATAGTTTGTTATCAATAAGTATTGTACATGTACTGCAAATTTCAGAGGTTTTATCAAAAGACGCACAATTCCTCTTTTCCCATAGCTTGTCTACATTGACAATACGCAAATGTTAGCCTGCAAGGGCATTAAGATTAGTACAGAAAAAGGGACTGATTAGTTAGAATTTGGTTGGATGCAAATAATCGCAGAGGCGGATCAGAGGGGGGCGGTGTCAAGGGGCCCCAATTTTGGTGGACCCCCTAAACTACAAAAAGAGTGGCAAATGCCACATGCGTGGATGCGATTGCACACCATTTTAGTACTTAGCTTGTATGCATGACCCACTACTTCAGGAAATCGATCATCATTCTTATTCTACTCCTGAATCATATGTTTATTTGGAAGTTCTGTGAATAATTCTGATAAAATGTCACATGATCATCACATCATCGTCGCTCATGCGAAACTCTATGGGATGATGTTATATCTAATATATCGTGTATCTTTTTGTTTAATAATGTACACTTATATATATATATATATATATATATATATATATATATATATATATATATATATAAATGAGTATACAGTGAACTATTACAGAGAAATACGATGTACACACACCATGCGTGCACACACACACACACACACACTCACACACACACACACACATTCACACACACACACCCACCCACCCACCCACCCACCCACCCACACACACACACACACACACACACACACACACACACACACACACACACACACACACACACACACACACACACACACACACACACGAATCATGACCTTACATGACGATATAGGCTGTCTGTTGTAGTAGGCGGCTGAGCCGACATAGCCGAAGTAGAGGCTGTAGTAATAGTAGTAGTAGGACCCAAGCCGGGAGTACGAGTATGCCCGTCCGTAACGCACCCCGGGGAAGTACGAACTAAAAGACAAACACACGGAGCGGATGGAAATTACAAACTTTTCAAGAAAAATATTTGTATTCCAGGGACGGATTTCTATTTGGGGGGAGGGACCCGATGCACGTGTCCCCCCTGATTTTGGCAAAATTTAAAGAGAGCGAAATCCAATGTAGGGTCAAAATTTTGCAAACTCTATTATCTATTGAAATATATCCTATGGCCATAGCCGAGGCCTGTGGTGAAATATAAACTGTGAAAACTGACTTAAACTACATTAAAATACATCAAAACCCATCCCCAATGATTTTTGGTGACCCACCAAAATTGGTTTGTTTACAAACATTGCTGTCTACAGGCATACATGACATGGGTATTAAAGAATTCAATAGAAGTTAAAGCAAGTTATCATGGTTTATACTGTACCAATGGCTAAAGTGAGAATGTATTTTGATAGTTATTTGGGTTTACAAAATTTTGTCATATTTTGACACAACATTGCTTTTGGCTCCCTTTAAGATTTATCAATGTAAATTCCAGCTCCCGAAAGAGACACCTCAAATTTGACAAAAGGACGCCCCACCTTAGAGAAAAATCTCTGGATTTCTCCGTGTATCTATAGTAGTTTTAATGCATGTTGGGACATTTAATTGTTTTTACTTCTACACCAGTTCAAATGATTTCACGGTTTGTACACTGTAAAAAGTTGCTGTTAATTTACAGCAGTTCTTGCAGTAAATTTACAGCACTTTCTGATGTTGGAAATTAAACAGCAATATTTACTGTAAAATTACAGTATTAGTACTGTAAATTTACTAAATTACAGTAACTTTGTAATTTTACAGTACTTTTTCTGTAAATTTATTCTCCACCAGGTGGGGCAAATGTTTATCATCAGTAAAACGTTTTTAGTTTTTACCTTAAAACTATATTTTAAGATGAATTATTTACTTTTAATTAAGATTAAATATGATGAATAGATCAATAGACTTATTAAGTATATCACATAATAGATATCTCCACTCTGTCTTAATAATTTCAAGATACAGAGGTAATTGTCTGATTGAGACACCTTTTTTGGTAGCAAATTGCCTTCATAGGCATGTGTTGGATTGGCAGTGCCTCATCATACCATCATTCCATGCATGTATTTGCTAATGCACTTAGCATAAATACATCCCTCATCCAATAATACATTGGGTTTGAGGTAGGAATTATACATTTATCCAACATTTAGTTGGATTTTAAAAAGGAAATTGATGAAGATAAAATGGTAAAATGTTTGATTTAGCATACTGTAAAAATACAGCAAGTACTGTAAATTTACAGCAAAAATTGCTGGAACCTTTGCTGCCAGCAACTTTTGCTGTAAATTTACAGCACACTGTCTGCTGTAAATTTACAGCATATTTTGCCGTAGGAAATTAACAGTACATTATACTGTAAATTAACAGTACATAGAGTGCTGTAATTTTACAGCAAAAATTGCTGGAACCTTTGTTGCCAGCAACTTTTGCTGTAAATTTACAGTAGTTACTTCTTACAGTGTACAAAGCAACTGTCATGATTATAACATTATCCCAAACCCCCTTCCCGCCAATTGATGAGGCAGAACCTATGTTGCTAAACTAACAATGTTGTGCGTGTATTGTGGTATAGTTGTGCCCTTTATAGGAATAAACAGGCAGTCAAGATCCAACAAATGTCTATCAAAGGCCGGATACAAGAAGTCAGTGCCTTCCATTAAGAAGTTACGAATCAAGAGGATCAACACTTTAAGATATACATATGGTCTTGTTTGAATACAATGCGTAGGTTAGTACACAGAGGGTAGAGGGTTGTCTACTGGCGATTTTTTAACAAAAATGTGCATACATAATTAACCCTTTCCACACGCCACCATATATTTCTGTCTGGTTTTAAATAGTGCCAACCTACTGTAGTTAATAGTCTGAGAATACGCCACCTACATAGCACAATGACCCGATTTAGACCAGACTCAGCATTTTCGGAGATAAAAATACCATTTTCAATATTTGTATTGTTAGATATACACTTTATTGGATGATTTCATCTTAGTGAAACAATAAATGTTACGTTTCCTTGAATATTTAGCTTTCAATTCACAATTATACAATCTATTGAAAAGATGCATCAAAGCATCCGGCGTGTTTTCACTGGTGATGCTTCCAGGCATCTGGTGTATATATGGTGGTGATGATATATATGGTGGTGATGCTTCCAGGCATCTGGCGGGTGGAAAGGGTTAATGGCAAGTACCTATATAAAACGCCAAATAATTTTCAAATTGGAGCTGGATACCACAGTTTCCTAATGGTGACGGCCATATCATAGCTTGGTTAAAAATGATCTAGTCATGTTTGTTTCTTGGCACCAAATAGTGGTCTTAAGGTACAGTTACAATGCAAAACATGTATCATGAGCAAGGAGCAATTTTCTACTCACGCATAGGATGACCTGAGGCTGGTCGGGGCCCTGTAGGAGGACAGTGACCGGTAGGTGCTGGTTGACCGGTACGTGGAGTACGATGACCGGTACGTCGATGACCGGTAGGAGGAGCCACCACTCGACCGGAACCCTCCTCCCCGGGCTCTGCCAACAGCACCTGAAATAAGCCCATCACTATAGACCCATGCTCTAAGAAAGGTTGACTTTTTTTTATCCTTTTTATCCTTTTACAGCCATTTATGAAGCATGTGAATCACACCATAGGAACTTTAGATTCATTTATTGGATACCTGAGATTGAAGAAGACATTATGGTCTTTCTTTTAAGTGGTCATAGAACATTGTAGTCCAGCTTTTAATGATTTGATGTTCAAAAGACCTTTCATATCATGAATTGTCACATTTGACAAGCAAATCCCCACACATTAAGGACATCTTTTAGCCCCATAGCCACATTAGTCGGTTGTTAAAAATCAGCTGATTACTACTAAAAGAACTGGCCGAGTTTTTGCCCCATTTGGGCCAGCAATCAGCATACAACATTGAACTCTGAGTAGATGCAGACCCATGGGGGCAGCCAAGTTGGAACTGGTTAGGTCCCAAGTTAGCCCACTTCATGGTTTTCAATCAGTTGTATTTTGACTAAAAAGCAAGCTGTTCACAAAAAAAACACAAAAAAACAAGTGCACATGATATGAAAACAGTCCTTATACAGAGATGGGTCTTATTTATGTATACCATAGTTTTTGTGTCCCAGAACTTTATGCCCCAGTGGCTGCTACAGATCGGTAGGTAGAGGATGAATACAAAACCAAATGATTAGACAGAGATCATTGAGCCTAGAGACACCCTAGAAATGCAAAATTGAGCGCCTGCAACAGCAGTGATTTGGACTCAATTTTCCCTTCCACTGATAGCTGATTCACAGTATTTTAGGCACCAGCAGGTTAAACATAATATACATGTATGTATATAATACTATATTTATGTGTGTGTGTGTGTGTTTCGTCTATATTTCTGTGTATTATGTGTGGTGTCAGTCAGTGGTGAACACCGACTACTAGCTCCGTATGTGTTCAGCCCCATGCACTGACGTCATTAATTTTTGACTGATCATTTATACACTTATGACTTTCATATATTATATATAAATAAATATATATGTACACTTATTTATACATAGGGAAAAACAACAACTCCAGCAATAATTATTTCTGATAAAAAACAGATGCCAGTAAAAGTTTGATAAACAACGACCCCTTGGCAAGAACCAGCATTTGTATTTACAAATACAACATAAGACCAGATAGTAGTCTATTTGAACACTCTTTATTCTTTCTCAGCAGTTCATGATCAGTTTGGACTAGTAACCAAGTCATGGAGAATTAACAAAATCCAATAAAATGGACACAAACAATAAGTCATCACATACCAGTGAAAATAGCAGTTAAGCTTAACAGAATGTTGAGCACAATCTTCATTTTGATACTATTGCATAAGATCTGAACTTTCATTGAGTGTTACTTTTTGGTAACTCAGTGAATGCTATCATAATTTATCAGAATACGTGTTATTCAAAGTTTGTTTTCTTTATTGACAGCTAACCTCTTATTATGAGAACATCTCATTATGACAAACTATTGATCATTTTAGATGTATAATCAATCAATTGACAAATTGTATTATGTAATCCACCAGGGGCCCGTTTCATAATATCCTCCATAGCTATGGAGGTTGCATGTTCCCTTACAGAATGAACCCAAAACTCGCGTAAATCGACCCAAAACTCCCGTATATCCATGCAAACTCACGTAGGCAAAAACTAGACTCATGCAGCTCAGCACCCAAAAAGGTCATTGTAACTTTATGAAACGCAAAACTCATGTAGCAGTATTGAGATTTGTTATGAAATGGGCCACAGGAGCGGTATAATATTATAAACATCTTTGCAAATTTGAGGAAAACACTAATTGTACATGGTAGCAAATACATAATTTTGATGATTGGATAATGTGGAATATTGTTTACAATTTACCAGCATTGACAACCGTCTTACACTTTATCACAGATAACATACTGCTTGTAAAAGTTGTATCTGCATTCCACCAGGTTCTCAATGAAACATTTTCACAAAAAGACAAACATTTTGTCAATCTATCTACAAGATCCGTCATAGTCGCACATTGTAGCATATCAATCAATGTTTGATAATTCATTGATTTATTGTTTTGCAATTTTCAGCAGTGATTAACAGGTTTCTGCCTGTTGCAGATAACACACTTGATATAACTGGCAATGGCACTGCTAGAATAGATGTTAGTCTATATAACAAAAGTGTACGCTAACTTCTCTATACCATGGAGAGCTATTTTACAGGATTTTAAGAGTTGTAGGTTAATCTGGACTAATTTTGTAGACAAAAACACAGGGAAACTGTAAAAATAATATAAAGATATTTGGTGTATATCTATACCTTCAATGAATACATTTTCAAACCAACTTATAAGATATCAAATATTCATATAAAAACTGAAAAAGTAAACAATGCTAGGTTTCAATCATGTTATACAACACAATATACAAGACCTAATGAAAATATATATGCTTCAGCCTTGTGCAGTGTTTACGCATTTTCCAGCATACATCTTGACCTAGGCTAGTTTACAGGTAAAATTTACAAGATAATATACCTGGGGTGCAGATAAATGGTGCACCACATAGGCTTAACAGCCCTTATACTTTGGACTAGTTCTTCACCATCATAGTAGATCTTTACATTCAATATTTGTCAAGAGAAGCACCTGTCTCGGATACCCCCACAAAAGGTCAAAACTCTCTTGCGATTCCTGAATATCCAGACGCCGACTGCTATCATGATAAGTAGGAGCACGCTGAGACCAGTGATGAGACCTTTGTTAATGCTGCCAACGCCAAGACTAAAAAAATAGGAGACGAAGTAAAACTTGTTAGTTGACATTTTGGGAAGAAAATCAGCTATTATTGTTCAGAGCCTTCAAGTAAGTGCATACAAATATTTTCAAAACTTTTAGAGCCCCCCCCCCCCCACCCCGGCTTAAGTTAACATTGGATTTCTACAGGAACATACACACATCTCCAAACTTTACAGACTCCCCTACAGCTTGATGTGTACATTACGTAATGGAAGGTCCCTTCAGTATAACTATACAATGTGAAGATTCAGTACTACAGGAGTTTCTGACAAGGATCATGTACATAGATACAAACGATACATAAGCCAGGACAATGGTGCCCAATATCCCTCCTACAAAGTTACCTAAACTAATCAAGCTCTCAATATATCATTACCCCCTTTAAGGGAGATGTAGGTCATATACAACATTACAATTGAGAACTATTAGAATTGCTGTCTGCCTTTCAGATAATTAGTGGGGGCAGCTAGAGGATAGGATAGATGAAATTAGCATCCTTAGAATGTTTCAATCCTTTTTACATACTTTAATTTCTAAATGATAATATAAAATCAAGGTTTAGTGGAAGCATGCATATAAGGAGTAGTGTCTTTTATAATACTAAGGTTAAAAGCATGTTAAAGTTAAGTCTAGGAGTCTGGTAGGTTTTTGAAATACCCATCCAATTTAATTGTTTATTTCATGGAAAAGATTATCGTTCAATGAATACATAAAATACAAGAGAGTTACCCCATTGAGTCTTCTTCTAGAGCTGATACAACTGCATAAGAAATAGTATCAACTATCTAATTCTGAGGACAAAAAAGCTCAACTCTTACATTTGGAAAAGTAGCATTCCCTGTGTCTTTATAGTTCATTTGTATTCACTGTAGCTCTAGATATAATCATAGCCAGTGCATGTCAAATAAGTGTCAAATAAGTGATATTTACATTTTCAGGCTAATTCATAATGAATGTTTCTATTTTTAAGTAAGACAGGACAAAGGACGAACACTTACATGGTGGTAGGGGCTGTCTGTCGTAATATGCCGGGGTGTCTATGAATCCAAAGTACATGCTGTAGTAAAGGGAGTAGTAGGATCCCAGCCGGGAAATAGAGTAAACTCTGTCATACCGGACTCCTGGGAAGTACCTTCTGCAATATCACCAAATAAATCTGAGTTAATCTTAAATCTCAAACAATCTAAAATTTGCTATGAAAATAGCCACTTCTTTTGCATGACATTACAAAACAAAGATGACAAGCAAAACTTGACACTTACACATAATCAGAAGTCAGTCTTGAAGGTTGCCTGTATGCAGTGTAACCAGCTTGATATCTAGGTGAATTGGAGCGGTACCCTGATCGGTACCCCGAGCGGTAACTTGAGCCTGTTGACTGGTAACTCGACCCACGTTAGTTATAGTATGAGCCAGCTGAGCGGTTTGAGCGGCTCGATGAACCACCTGCTCTCTTGGATGAATTGCCTAAGCCATGTAACAATTCAGATGATTTTGAGGATTTACAGTCTGAACCACCTGAGCGGTAGGAACCACCTGAGCGATAGGAACCACCTCTATATCCCCCAGCTGTTTGCACCACATCTGCAGAGGGAGGAGAACATTAAGGATTACCAGAGGCAGATCCAGGATTTCCAAAAGGAGGGGGTCCACATATAGGCTAAGTACTAAACATGCATGTATTCACACAAACACATGCAACATTTCCCCTTCTTTCCCTATTTTAGGGGTCCACCAAAGGGAGGGGGTCAGGACCCCCTCAACCGCCCCTCTGGATCTGCCCCTGAATACCTTAAGGATGTGCAACTGTTGTTGGAAATGATTAAGGGAGATTACCTGTATAATTTACTACATACCAATTTGTGAAGTTTGGCAGCTGAAGTATCCATATGAGTATACACGTACTGGGGACTTTTTAAATATTGTATTCTCACTTTGACTTCAGCAAAGACAATAGGTAAAAAGCTTACATCACAGTTATCATGAGCGCTGGGATGTAAAGATAGAAAATAGGCCATATTTTAAGCTAAAGATCGAGGGAGTTAAACTTCTAGGATAACTTAGATATTCTTGCCATTAAGAGTTGATTAAGTGGGCACAGCCAGTTGCTTGTATTATACAATGTTTTTCTGTATCTATTCAAGAATTAACCTAAATAGCCAGAACTAATGCGTAATTGTGCTTATGGTTGTGACCAATGAGTCTGGAGCCCTCTGAATCCAAATGTGTTACAATGGACACGCAGCAGCTTTGCCGAGAGTCAACTGCTGCCATCACCTTTCAACATGATTCAATGCCCGGTTAAATATACATTATGGATACCATTGAAATCTTGGATCCCAGAAGGGGTTTGAGTCTGACACACTGGTATTTGGGTCGCTGGAGCAGTAGCCAATCAGAAAGTTGGAAATGAACAACAGTGCTCAAATCTTCCAACCTACAATTGTTTTAAGTTTTGGGGCAAGAGCCATTTCTTTTCATGGCCAGTTGAATTTTTGAAAAGTGAAGATTCCTGAGCTAGGGAGCAGGGGCAGATCGAGGGGTGTCGTGGGGGTCCTAAACTAGGCAAGGTGAAAAATATATCACGTGTGTGCAGGCAAATGCACGCCATTTTAGTAATTAGCCTATATGTGGAACCCCCCCTCTGAAATTCTGTATCTGCCTCTGCATAGAGTGTGTAATACTGACATGAATCACAGCATCTGAACATTATCTAGTGTACCTATAATTTCTATAGAAGTGTTAAAATACCCAATTCAGTGACAATATTGAAGGACAACTTTGTTGTTTTATTAGGTTTATAAAGATATACATGTGTTTGGTTTGATTGACAAATATATCAACGTTTTTAGAGACTTCTGCAGGCTTCTTATGTGTTGCACTAGTGGTACAACCTTTTACAAGTTACTTTTTTTCCTCATATTTAGTGTTTCGTATGGAGTTATATATATTTTCACCCACACCAACTGTTTGGTATTTGAAGTAGAGTAAGCGCCCTGTAGATAAGTTAAATAATGTTTTACAAAATTTCAAAAGAAATACATGTCAATAAATCATGATATTTACAAACAGGGTATGTTTAAGCATTCAAGATAAGCAAAAATTATCATGTATAGTATCTATAAACAGTGGCATGAAAATAATGTTCAACATGAATATAAAATAGCTATACTCGTAAAATAGTGTTGTTATGGGCACTCGTACATCTTGATTATATCCATACCCCACTGGCGGTTCCAGCTATGTGAAAAGGTGGGGTCTCACTAATAGATCTATAAAGGGAGGGTGTGCCCCCTTATTTTCAGAATTTTACATTTAAGTTTAGATCTGTCCCAAAAGAAATGGGGGGGGGGGGCGTGGGTCGTGCCCCTGCACCCCCCTCTAAATCCGTCAATATGCCCAATATACACTCTTTTCTGTCACTATCAAATTGGTCTGAAATCTTTATCAAAAGGCCTTATAACAACCTAATTTTTTTTATAAAAATAACTGTCTAATTTTATAAACCAGAAGTTAATGAGTTTCAGATAAAGACTTCTGTGGTAGAACTGACATTTATATTTAATTCTCCCTACTATGGTTAGCTGATTTAAGCCTGGTCCCCACTTGGGCGACTAGATTACAAAACATTGACGATGAATAAAGTTGTTAATCTCCTGGCAACCAACAAGGCACTGGCACTGTGATGTCTGGTTACTAAACCACTAGTCGCCATGGTTTTCTGGCAAAATATTTGAAATGTTTAATATTTCTGCATAGCAAGGCAATTATGTAGTCACCGGACAACATACTAAAGTGTCCTCTAGTCGCCAGCAGAATTATAACAAGAGTGTCCCAACCTAGGGATAAATTTCTTAGTAGCCCGGCGTCATCAATCTATTTACACAATCCCTCAAATCCTTACCTTGCCCTGTGATACAACAATGTGATGCATTTTGATTAGTAGACAACACTACATAATTATTTTACTGATAAAGTTAATGCACTTTTTTTTTTTTTTTTTTGATTCATTTTATTTATCCTGGGTAGGCTCGAATTTACATTCGGTTTTCGTAGTAATAATAATACTTAATATTCATGCCTAGTTTCTTTTGAAAAGAACCTGGAATGGAGAAATGATATTAATTATCAAAACTCATTAACCTATCTCCCCAGTATAACTGACCATATCCCGGCCAAATTGTTACCTCTTACAATACAGATTTTATAGCATTAGTGTAATAGGTCTAGTCACAGTAAAGGCTGGTTTTGACTTCGTTGACAAAAGCTGGCATGGGCTGCCCACAAACTTTCACAGGCCATTGAGCTACAACATTTATTTAACATGTTTGATACTGTTGTAGGGTATGGTTTGATCTGGCCTTGATGGCCACCCATGTCATACATATTGTAAGGGTTATGAGTCCCATAGATAAAGCCTGGACAATATTGCATATGGTGTGACACAATTACAATATCTATATAATATATAGATATACTCAGTACATGGGAGGAGGAGATAGGTATTCAGATCCTCCTGTCACAAGAAGATAGCGTTCCATAGAAATTTAGTGATAATCATCACTAGTCAAAGCACGTCCAAACAAATTTCATGATACTCAAAAAATTATCGCCAAGGCCTCACAGCAGTATCGTATAGTGGCCATAATTTCAAAATATTTCACAAGATTTTAAAAATGTATTTCTTCACAAAGATTCACATATGAAAATATATGTATGTGATCAAGGAAGGGTGCTGTATAGTTTAAGCTTGATAAGAAAAAGAAACTGAAAAAGAATCCATATTGTGATAACGGTATTGTATCTGAAACATGATTATCGTGAAATTTCTATGAATGCCTCCCAGGTAATAGCGTCATACAATATGGCCCTCACATCTTAGGAACTTTCATTGCTAGGTATAATCACACCAGTGCCAACTAGTGTGGAAATTTTGGGAGCCTGAAATATTACTTATGCACAAAGTGTCTTTTATTCCTATAAAGGAATAATAACCACACACATTTTGGCTTAAAGTGGGCGAATGAGAAATTTAGAGGGAAATTGTTTAGTGGGGAGTATACAGGAATTGCCGAACTGCTTTTTTGAGTTGTAACTCTTTCATTTCAACTCTTACCCCTTCCTACTTTTTTGGTTGGAATATATTTGTACAGGTACAGAGATGACATTTAACCATGTTTGATTGATACATACTAGTTAAATATTTTTGGGGTAAAGAAAATGGTGTTTACCCATAGAAACCAAGGCTATTTAATATGGTGGTTCATTCAGAAACCTGCCAGACAGTCCTCTATCTGTTTAAAGGTTATCAGTTTTTGCGGGGTTATCAGTTTTTGCTGGAGTGTTACCAGACAACTGAGAATGGCTAGACTCAGTGGTAGATTTTGCAGGATCAGGCAGGGTTTTTGTACTGCTGTCACCTCCAGACCCTGGGGTGGTGGGGCAAGGGTGGTGCCCCTCTGCTGGGGATACCCCTTGGTGTTCTGCTGACAACCCATGCTGTGGCATTGCCTCTTGTTTCTGAGGGTTGTCCGTTGTGCTGTCGCCTGGAGGAGGAAGGTACGTTGTCTGGTAGGTTTGCGGGTAAACTGGTGGGTAGGCTGGTGGGTAGTCCGGTGGATAGTTTGGTGGGTAGGCTGGTGGATTGTTTGGTGGATAGTTCGGTGGGTAGTCCGGTGGATAGTTCGGTGGGTAGGCTGGTGGATTATTTGGTGGGTAGACCGGTGGGTTGTTTGGAGGGTAGGCTGGTAGGATAACCGGTTCCACTGGTGGGGCATTAGCTTGAGGGGGCATACCACCAGCAGTGCTGAAAACCCCTGCAAAAATATTATCAATATTATAATATAGGCATACCAAATGGAAGTTTGTGTTTAGTTTGAGTCTTATTTGGAAACATTGTGAAAATTGAATTGTTTGTGTAAATAACTATTGTAGAACTATTTCCAATAATATAAAAACTCAAAATAACAAGGGTGTTTGAAAATGCAGACAGAACAGAAATTTTAAGATTAGATCTTACAGAGCTATGTCATGTATCTTAGAATCTATCTGGATTATGACACTTAAAAAAACAAAAAAACTATACTGTTGTGAAAAGAACTGTCAACACTTTTAGGGCATCACAAATAATTTACCACTGTGAGGTCCAGTCTGTTGGTTGGAGGGAGGTGGATGGAATTTTGGAGGTGGTCTCCCTGTTAGAAGAAAAAAGTAAGAGATATTTCACATTTGGAAAAATTAGAAAATACCTCACACAGAGGGCAAGTTTAATGGTTTTTAAGTCTGCAATTCTACCAATTATAGAGTACGCCCAAGTAACAAAGACACGTGTTGTGCACGTTTAAGGGACAGGGTCCAGGGGTGTCAAACACGTGTTTTAAACACGTGTACAACTCGGGATTCTGTGGACCTCATTTCTGGTGTTCCCCACAAGTTTTAAACACGAGTTTTGGACACGAGTTTTCACATGTAAAACTCGTGTTTCTTTCTCTCCTGGCTAAAATATGTTGTGGGGATCGAACTGGGGATCTTTCACACACATTTCCAGTACTCTACCACTGAGCTATTGAGGATTTAGTTACTCATAGGGGTAAGGCAGTTATATTTATATTTTTCAGAGCATTGATATTTCTTGGAAATGAACATTTGAATACCTAAATGTTTCATTATAATTTCATTTCCTAGTTGGGATAATGAACTTGAGGATTGTTATTGGAATCACCAGTTTGGCATGAGTTTCACATGAATAAGGTGGACAGAAACTCAGGCTTTTCTCAGGTTTATCAAGTAGATTTACCCATTTTAACTAAAATAAAACTCAGGTAGGTCCTGAGTAAAACACATGCTTTTCACTAATTTTATACATGTCTTAAACTCATGTCACAGGTATGGGGTTTTCTCAGATAATTCACAGGCTTTTACACAACACCAGAATTGCATATAAATAACACGTGTTAAGACTGGTGTTATTTACATGGTTTACATAGGGATTATCACTACACCAGAATGTCATCAGAATTACATTAAAATTTCAAAATATAAATACACATAAGAAAATGTAAAATGACATGTTAATAATACACATAGGCATGTTAATTGCATGATTAGTGTTGCATTCATGAAATTAACATTGATGTGTAGCTATGTGAAAACTCGTGGTAAAATCTACTTAGACACTGATTTTACATGGAGAATAACACAACACCAGTATGACACAAATTTAACACGTTGTAAACTGGTAAATACACGTGTCCTGTTTGCTGGGCGGTGATATGATTTATATGATATATAGAGTATGGTGATATTATGAACTGCAGAAGTATTTTTATAATGGTCTTAGAACTTATACTAAGGACCAGCCGAAGATGAGTAGTAATATGTTATTTAGTAAAAGTCATATTGTCCCCCTTGGTGCTAGGTATGAAATGCATATTAAGTGTTTTATGTATAGGCAATTGGTTACTAAGGATAGATTAAATATCACTGGTGTAAATAAGTGCTTGCACTTTGCATCCAATTCTAAAGTAACTAAACCAAATTTTGAAATAAGTAAACAAAATGTTTTTTTTTATAGAGGATCAAATATATGGAACAAGCAATCAATCGTTGATCGAAATATTGAAAACTATGACAAATATAAATCAACTTTGAAAAAACAGCTTGCCAAGCATGTGAATGACTTAACCTAAAGTGTTTGACATTGGCCTTACAATGTACAATGTGCTTATTGATACTTTGTTTTATTATATGGTGCTAACTTGTCTAAGGTACTCAGTAGTTTGGAAATATTATTCATAATGTGTTGTTTTATTTGTAACTATTGAGAAACGATTTTATATACCTATAATTGATTGTACCTGTATCAATGTTATATTCACATTGGCATTGAAATAATGTGTTTCGATGTTACTCAGGTAAAACTGGCAGACAAGTTTGTAAAACCTATTTTTTTACCTGAATACAAAACTGAATAATAATAATAAAAAAAGAGATACCCTCAAATGGAAGCTCCTTAATTAGTAATGGTGTTTTTGATATAATGTTGTACATTGTTCTACTACATACATCCAAATCCAAAGCAATAAACAAAACTAAAACCTAGAAAAAACATGAATGTGGATATAGGCCTTCTGACCTTGCAGGTGGATTGGTGGGTGACCTTCATTTTGACCTTGTCCATTAAGTGGTATTCCACTGTTCCCTTCATCAGAAGTCTGGTGCCGCTTGTATATGCAGAAGACCACTGATATGATGATCACCAGGAAAGCGAAAATCCCAAGGATCACCCCAACAATGAGACCTGTATTGTTACCGCCACCACTTTGTCTAGGAATAGAAGAGAAAAGGCAAAATTTCTTGTCAGTTAAATAATTATTTGGAATGTATTTATTCAAAATCTAATACAGACAATTTTTGTCATGCACACGTGTATGGATTTAAAATAATAGAATAATCAATCTCTGATACCTACTTAAAGTATTCCATCAAGAAGAACAGTATTTAATGAAATGCTTCGAATAAACCCAGTTGGCAACAAACAATTAAACCCTGTATAGTGAAACATAGCCTTATGACACTAGTAGCTAAAAACAAAACCAGCTTATGCAGAAATCCCAAACCAGAAACATATTTTGAAACAACAGAACCTATAAGGATTATATATAGCTGAAGAAGTGATATAGTAAAATGAACATTTTCACCTAGACAGTTTATATTAATTCTCATATTTGCTGGTGTTTGCAACACTATTTTGTAATGTCATATGGTGCACTCAACCTAGTCACAAATCGGATATCCTGATTGAGATGGCCCTAGTACACACCTGCGTTTATAAATGCTAAGCTGTTAAGCTACTGTATTTTCATATAAATGTTAGAAATAAGCTGTGTTATTACCATGCAGACACTGTAAATATGTTATTGTTGATGTTCATGTAGTTACTGTAAATATGTTTGAAATATTGCCTGTTAAAGCTGTTAAAATCTAAATCCATATTACTCTCTGCAGCCTCGTACTGAACCAGGAGTATGTAAAATGACATATAAGTCAAATCTGACTTCTTGTCTGCCAAAGATCTACTACTATTACTTTATACAATAATTAGTAGGGGTGGGGGGGGGGGGGCAACGGCTGCTAGAGAAATTGTAAGTTAAGCAAACCCTAGTGTAGACCTGTTAATGAGACTTTAGTATTTGGTCTATTTGTGTTTTGAGGGGAAATCCAAATCTTAAAGGGGAAGGGGGTGTATATAAAGGGCAGAACAGCCATAATCCAAGTGGGGGGTCATCATTGCAACAGTTCAAAGGGCTGCTGGAAACTTTAGGTATATTGGAAAAATCTTAGTACTAAGTTACTTTATCAGTCTGATTTGTAGTCAGCCTTGCTTATGCACATATAAAGCATCATTATTGTAGAAATGAAGAAAAATATCCCCCTATGACTAACCCCAGCAGATAATTTAATTCGAAAATATTTCAGTTGAATTTGAAAGTTGTGACTGTTCCCCATCTGGTCTTAAACCCCTCCCTTGTTGAGGCTGTTATGTCAGGGGGTCAGTGGCCACCGGAAGACACATTTCTGACCCCAAGATTACCTCATTAGGGTCTTAACACCCCCAGCAGGAGGGATTCGTTAGAACCGTAACAGATTCTTCCCCTTTAAAAGGGAATTCCAAACCTCATGAGGTAGCAAGGGAAGCACTGAAAATGGCCAGAATTTGATAAATTACAAAATTCAATTTTTTTCCCTGAATGATTGACTTATATCTTCACACTTTACTTTTTTTTATTCTAAACATTTTTGTAACACAAAAGTAAGGTGAATTACTCAAACATTGGCATTTTGTTAATTCATGTGCAGTATACCCTTTAGAAATCAAAGGGATTATATTTTCACAGCATTGCTACCTATCTTCCTTATGGAATAGCTTTCTTACCTTAAACTTTCATCCTTGCAGCAGAATTCAGCATACTTGTCCCCACAGCAACCTATGAAAGACTCTGGCTCAAATGACAACGGGCAGACAAAGGTACCAATGTAGGAACCATTCTCATTGGCTTCGTAGTTCACACACACAGTAGCAGCTAGAGGAAAGGAAGGATGGAATTAGCTTTAATAATTTCTTATTTTTTCTTTGAAACAATGCTATTTTACTTCTATTCCTGTTGACTTTCCTGTTCATAATATAGTATTTACTGATGCTGTTAAAGTAGGAATAGTTCAATCAGGCAGGGCATCATTTCATGAAATACTAAGACTTATAGCCTTTTAATTAAAAGGCCATACCCACGTGACTAGATTGCTGAATCTGTTGCCAAGATGTCTCCTGCCCATTGTGACATCGATGAATAATCAACATCTATATTTCAATAGTGCATATTCCTGGGAGATCAGTCAAAAACATAAACAAAGTGCAATTTCCCAGAAGGGTATGAGGCTTAGGCAATCGTGTACATAACGAAACCTTACATTGTGGTATGGGCCGTCTGTTGTAATATGTTGGGGTGTTAATGAACCCAAAGTACATGCTGTAGTAATAGTAGTAGTAGGATCCTAGCCGGGAAAATGAGTAGACTCGACCATACCGAGTTCCTGGGAAGTACCTCCTGTAATATCACCCAATAAATCAGAGTTTTAGTAAAAGAGAAGATCAACATAGAACCAGAATAACCACAAAGAAACAAGAATAAGAACTATGCAGGGATATACCCTTCCTTTCAGTAATCATTTCATGTTCATCAAAGAAAAAAAGTAATACATATATTGCTATATGCCTCTCATCCTTTAGCTTGTTGTATATCATAGGAACAGGAAAATAGATATTTTGGGACATATCCCTCATCCAATAGTTTTTCATGCTTTATGCCCTTAACAATGAGGTGAAATGATAGTTCATATTATTACTTTGTTCTTACCAAGGTTTTTGCAGAAAAATATCTTAACAATTTCTAAAATGGGTTCTTCTGGCCTATGATGAAATAAGCTGGATGAGTAAAATGACTTACACATAATTGGATGTTAGTCTTGAAGGTCGTCTGTATGGATATGCAGTGTAACCAGCTCGATAGGTACTAGGGCGATACACTGATCCACTTGATCTGTATACTGAACCTCCTGCTCGGTAATATGAACCAGGGGCACGGTATGTGGAACCACCTGCACGGTATGTGGAACCACCCGCACGGTATGTGGAACCACCCGCGCGATATGTGGAACCACCCGAGCGATATGTAGAACCGCCTGAGCGATATGTGGAACCACCCGAGCGATATGTGGAACCACCCGAGCGGTATGTGGAACCGCCCGAGCGATATGTGGAACCGCCTGAGCGATATGTGGAGCTGCCTGAGCGATATGTGGAACCGCCTGAGCGATACGTACTCCGGACTGTTTGCACCAGATCTGCAGAGGGAGGAGAAAGTTAAGGGTTACCTTATGGATGTGCAACTGTTGATGGACATCATTTTGGGAAAGTATTTACCTTTAAAATTTAACAAATATCAATATGTGAGGTTGTGCAACTATAATACACTTACAATTATACCAGTGACAATGAATTCAGATGTGAATAGTCTCATTTTGTCTCTTGAAAAGACGATAATAGTTACAAAGCTTAAAGGACAGTTTTCATGACAACAACTGCAGGATGGACGGGTTTCTATTTGCCAAGAAATGTTATCTGTACTGCACAATAAAGCTTAAAGGTTCCCTCACCTAACACTCTTGGGGCCATATTTTCGTAATTGATTTCAGTGATTAGGCTAATCATGGGAATTTTGAAGTGTCTCATTCGTGTTTATTTTGATTATCAATAAAAATAACTTTCAGTAATTAGGTTTTGTTTATCAAAGAAAAAGAATGATACATATATCTTGCTATATGCCTCTCATATAGGCCTATAAAATAACCTAAGAGAACTCATTAGATATTGAGAAGTCATTAGATATTGATACCTTTTTTCATATCTACAGTACTTTTTGTAAGAGTACAAATCCTTATTGTATAGAGTAGAGATAGTTTCCCTATAAACAAAGCAGCTGATTCTTATAGGGTTTCAGCATATACATTTTCTAATTCCAAATTTGTATGTATCTTATTCCACTTAATTATCATAGTATTTTAAAAGAGGCATTAATACATTGTTCAAGAAATCAAATAATATTAGGTCTGGGAATCCTCTAAATTCTGGCATTTTCAGTATTCCCCTTGCTAATAGACCAACTCTCAAGGTCCCATAACAGTGTCTTTAAATGGAATGTTCTTAAGTTATCTCTAGCGTTATTAGTTCCTGAAGCAAATTCAACCCTTAAATAATTTCATTGGGAAATATTTATCTCGTAACTATGTGCACAGTGTCATCTAATATATATCAACAGCAGTTGCCCATCCATAAGTTTTCAGACTTCCTTAACCATCTCCTTTTCTTGGATACACATGCTTGAATTTCATCATTCAAGCTCATACAATCACCATTCTTCATAATTATGATATACATTTTAAAATAAGTAACAGTTTGGAGTAAAGCTTTATCAAATTATAAGCACGTTGGGTTAGCGAAATACAAATATGAATAAAGTTATTGTGAACATCTTTTATAGCTCATTGTTTTTGGGTAGCTTAGCATGACGATATCTACAGTATTCAATATCAGACAAAACAATACAATAATCAGAGGAGCTGCCTTTAAATACTATTGATCAAGCAGATAATAGATACAGGAAACTAGAAAGGTGAGTCGAAGAAATGCTCAGGTAAAACTGTCAGTGGGACGTTGCACTATACACATTGTAACATCAATTGGTTAGCCAACAACAAAGCAATTGGTGTCCACTTTTTAACAGTGTTTAGACATACAGTGTCTAAATCAATCAATCATATATCAAATTACAAAGTTCAATTTGATTCAGTAGAAAATATTTTAGAGAAGTTTTGTAACAAAGGGCATAAGGGCTTAAAGTGTTCTAAGAGTTTTCGTTGTTACAATCGTTCATTGTGCAAAAAACACAGACTGCCCTTTTGCATGATCGCCACATATCTGATGTTGTAAAGGATGTATCTCTCATACGTTAAAATACCTGTATATCGTATATATTTATAATTCTATGTGTGATACATAGTCTATGACTGTTTGGATGGTTCTTGTTTAGACTTGGCAACGATCCAGCAAACTTAATGTGGGCAGCGTACCGATCTCAATGCTAGGTCCATTACAAAACATTCTACACATTTAAGGCGAGTACCCATTAGGCGATCGGACTGGTTTCGACTCAAATTTGGGTCGTTTCCTGTCGCTAGCGACCCAAATTTTTTTGGGTCGAAAGGTATCACTAGCGACTGAAACTGTTTCAGTCGCTTCCGATCGCGCAACCAAGGTGTTCCCACCAAACGATTTAAAACTTAAGTCGAGCGACCAAAATGAAAGATCTAATCTATTTGTGTCGCTGGTGACGTCATTTCCGTTTCTGACCTCCAAGGTCAGACATTGAAAATGCAGGAGTGACGGTGCATGCATACGGCATCATAATGCTTCCAATTCAATGTTATTACATGTTTATGTACATGTTTGCGACTGAAGACGAGAACCATGGCCTTCCACCACCACCTCCGAAGAAAAAAAAACGTAAACATGAGGTTTGGGAGAGAGAGTGGATAAAGAGAAGAAGGTGCCATACAGTTAACACGTTGTTCAAGCTCCAGAAGGAACTCATAATCGTAAGTAAAAATAAGTACCTATAAATTTATTCAAAAATTAATGTATCTAGTTACAACAAAAATAATTCGTCGCTCTAGACACGTAATAAAATTTTGTATCTTCATAATAATTTTTGTATCAATTAAACATTTTTAAGAAATTATTATTCATGTATTGTTTTTCAAATTTCAGCTACGAGATAAAAGGGAATATCGATCAATGCTGCGAATGGACCATGATGCCTATACATTTCTTCTTGATCGAGTCACTCCCTTCATCAAACGTCAAAACACCAAATGTCGTAAGGCTATTTCCCCAGACGAGCGACTCAGCGTGGCACTACAGTTTCTTGCTTTTGGTAAGATCTCTTTAATGTTAAAAAATGAATTAATTATCAAAAAAAATACTTAAACGAATGTACAACATTTCATAATAAATATGAAGAAGATTAAATTGACACCACCTAAATTGTTTTTTTATAAAAATAGTGCCTCAAATAAACACTTCATTATTTTTAAATCCAAAATAAGTATGGAACTATTAATTGGAACGCTTGTAATTTATGTCTATAATAAATATATTTACAGGTGACACGTTGGGATCTCTATCTCGACAATTCCGTATTGGAAGGACGACAATAAGGCGCATCAAAAAATCTTGTTTCCGGGCTATCTACAAAGTGCTTCGTGATGACTATTTGACAGTAAGTACAAAAATAAATTAATACTAATAAAGATAATTAATTGCTTAAGCGACCAGAATTAAAGAAATGGAAGGGAATAAATGGCAATAAAGGCCGGGAACTACCAAAATTTATATTTAATCAATGATGAATATTGTAATATCAAAAAATATGAACAAAAAATATTAAAATTCTATCATTAACTAATCTAATAATTGAATATGCTGTGTTTTTTTCTTTAAAGACACCAACGTGCCCTGAGGGATGGAAAGAAATAGCGCTTGGATTTCAAAATCGATGGAACTTTCCAAACTGTCTAGGGGCGCTCGATGGCAAGCATATCAACCTGGTCGCGCCAGCAAAAAGTGGATCTCGATATTATAATTACAAAGGGACGTTTTCAGTCGTTCTGTTTGCTTTAGTTGATTATAATTATGAGTTCACCTATGTAGATGTTGGAAAAGAAGGTAGAGTCGCAGATGGTGGTATTTGGCGTAGATGCTCATTAAATAATTATTTGAAAAATGGCGATCTAAATATCCCTCCTCCTCAGAATCTACCAGGCACTAATGTAAAATCTCCATTTGTAATTGTTGGTGATGGTGCATTTCCTCTGACTGAAAACTTGATGAAACCATATGCAAGAAGGAATATGACCAAAGAGCAAGCGATTTTTAATTATAGATTGAGTCGCGCACGCCGAATTTCAGAAAATGCATTTGGTATTTTGGCAAGCAGATTTCGTGTATTCTTGACTAGAATTTATCTGAATCCAGAAGATGCTGTTGACTTGATCATGGCTGCAATTACGCTTCATAATTTCCTAAAGAGAAATTTTGGTGTTCAATACATTCCTACTGGTACAGTTGATCACGAAGATGAGAACTATGAAGTCGTTGATGGAGCTTGGAGACAGGAAGGACAATTAAATCGTCCCCGCGCGACTCAACAAAAAAATTCGACTACTTTGGCAAAAGACATACGTGAAACGTTAGAAGCCTATTTTGTGAGTCCTATGGGTAGAGTGCCTTGGCAAGATCGAATGCTAACAGCTGGACACAGAATTAATTTGATTTAATTCAAAGTTAAAGTTGTTTGTTCTATTCAACACAAAAATCTGGTCACCATGTCTGAAATGATGAGAAAATCGTTCCCGATTATGTATTGTGTATTTCCATGGTTGAAGAAAAAATGAAAGACTGAAATTGATTTGATTTGCAATCATTATTTCTTATATTACTCTATAAATAATATTTAAAGCAATTAAATAATGTCTGGATTAAATAACCTATATGAAGGACACTCGAAAAATAATAATAATCAAAAGCTATCAGAAATAATAAAAGAACAGAGACTTAAATTCTTTTTGATCGTTTATGTTTCTGAAACACTTGACATAAACACACTAAATAAAACTCCTTAACAACGTGTCTGTTTTCACTAACAAGTGATTTCTTGTATATCTCTTAAATACACAATAAAACGACTTAAACTCACATCTTTTTCCAAACAATTTTTTCCTTCAATCTAACGTCAGCTAAACTTTAATAAGAATTTATTAAATAAAAAAATTATCTGAATGCTTTTCAACTATTTTCTTTAGTTTACACTCGTGGGTAATGTTTTAAATATTTTTCAATCTTCCATTGATAAATGGAATGCTGGAATTACTAATCTAAGACCATACCAACGGGTGAATCAAATGAGTCTGTACGTTAATAATAAACTTAACAATAGATTCTTGTGTAATGAAATGCGTCTTTTCAAAGTACTCTAAAAAAGAATAAAATAAAAGTCTTCGCACCCAATATCCTCACATTATCATTGAGCGATTAAACTAAAATTCTGGTCGTTTCAACAACTTTTTGTCTCTCAGTTTGACCAAAACATAATATCAACTGAGCCATTTCAACATAAATTTAAAAAAAAAAGGGAAATCGCTTGGCAAATATTTGCAAATATTAGATATTGGCCACTGTTCATCTCTTAATCTACCAGAATGAGAGCTGCATCGCTCAGTGGGTTCCCACTTTCATAAACAATTAATAATCTATTTAGGAGTAATATAACTTAAAAATATCTAAACAACATTAATACTTTTTGTTAAGTACCTTGTTGTAATTCGTATGAGTCGCTTAACAAATAATTTGATTTATTTTTTAATCATTAAGAGATTGGTCTTAACTTTTTTAGCAAGAAGACAAAAACCAATTTATCCTTTCACATAATTATATAATGTTTCCCCCCCCCCCCCCCAAAAAAAAATAATTTTTTTTTTTTTGTCCAAATCTTATATTAATATATTATTTTACAAATTTGTCAAAGTATTTTCTTCGTTGATGTTGGTAGGGGAGGACATGTTCGAAGTTCTCTGCTGTTGCTGCTCTTGCTGCTGTGGCTGCGGTTGCTGCGGTTGCTGCTGTTGCTGCTGTAGGTGCTGTTGCTGCTGTTGCTGCTGATGCATCTGAATTCCGAATTGAGCAGATTGCTGCATGTGCGACTCAGGCTGTTGTCCAGCGACCATATTCCGTAAAAACATCGGAGATGGTGGAAACTGCCAATAATTTGGCATGGGGAGCGATCCAGGACCATGATAACCTGGTTGGAATGTAGGCGCATGTTGTTGAGGTGGCACATTGTGTTGGAATCTTTGAAAATTCGGGAGAGGCCGCATTTGGGACAAGTTGGACATAGGCAGGTTTGATGGACCACATCCACCATCATTTCCACCTCTCGATGACACAGGTGAAGTTGGAACAGAAATGTTCGTTTCCGTCGTTTGTGAAACAATATTCATGTTTTTTTCACCTTGCATGACCAAAGTGTCGTCGCTTGACATTAATTGAGGTAGATTTGTTGATGATAGTTGACGTGGCGCTCCAAGAGCTGCTGAAGGATTTCTTTTGGGTACTTCTGGCCAATCTCCGTCCAATGCTTTGACAATGATATCATTAATGCAGTGCATTAATTTTTCTCTCACGCGATCGTCATGTATCCGATTAACCTTTGCCTCTACCAGCCTGGCCCACATGTGGACCTCGCTTTTCTGATTTTTTAGTTCGTTATCAAACTGTTGGTTGAATTTTTTGATGAAGTCTTTTTTCAGATCTGATTCGTCAACAATTTGAACATCATCATTCTGTTCATCTTTGTCTTTGGATGGTTTGGCCTTGGAGGAGGATTTTTGGTTCCCTTTTTCATCTTTTTTGGCAGCGACTGGTTTTTTTGATTTTTCATCACTTTTTGGTTCTTTTGTAGTAAGCTTTTTGGTATCGACTGGGAAATGACGTTTTCTGGTCGCTGGTTGGCTGGGAGCGATGACATTCTCTGAATCTTCATTCTGTGTTGGTTCAGTCGCTGCTGGTGCCGACGTCCCTGCTGTGGCTGGTGTTTTTTTTTTTTTTTTCTTGGGCTGAGCTGTTTTCGGATCAAAATAAGCTTTTGGAGCATCTTTTAAGAGGGATTGCGACTGAAGTTGAGTGTTATCAAATGATAAGTCCAAAGCCTCTTTCTGGATGGTTAGATCTGGAATTACAATCTTGGGGGCATTTTCAGCTTTTCTCGAGCGACGCTTTTTCTGGCCTGGAGGTGGAGTGATGGAGAAATCCGATGACAGATTTTGAGGCACAGGAGAGGTTGGAATTTTTTTCGGTCGCCCACGACCACGTTTTTGTTTTTGCTCCACGATTGAAGATGACTGAGTTGATGAAGAACACTTTGGATCGTCCTTGTCTTGTTTTTTTTTTAATTCCTGGGCCTTCACTTGCGATCGAGTATTAAAAGTTTTTACTACCCTTGCCGGTTTTCTGTTTGGGTCGATTACAGTTTTTGATGATCCGCCCTTGTCCTCTTCTTCATCCTGCTTGTGGTCATCTTCCTGCTCCTCCTCCTCCTCTTCTTCGTCGTCTTCGTCATCCTCAGCATTTTCTTGATCATCACTGTCTGATTTGGGTCGATTTGGAGTTTCTATTAATTTTTGGCAGACATCTTCTAGTGTGTGGTCACCGATGCTGATGCTATTTTCATCTTCCACTGCTTGACTATATTCCATATCGGTCTCCTCTTCTGATTGGGTGTGCAGAATTTGACTCTCTTGTAATGGAGAATCGTCTTGGTTACCTTCGGAAGAACTGTTGCCTGCTGTTTGGTCGCCAAGGGTGCTTTTCTGAAAAAAATAAAAAAAAAGGCTTGCATGAGAAATTAATAAAAAATCCGAATAATGTAAAATAACGTTATTTAGTTATATATACCTATTATGCATTTTACTTCATATAATTTTAATTTTTAAATAAAATGAATTAATATATAAGAATGCTAATTTTTTTTTTTACTTAAGCGATGGAGATAATTATATAAAATAATTTTTATTTCAACCAAAATGAGTACAAAATGTTGTAATATATTTAGATAGACATTATACCATTCTATATTAATTTTAATAATTTACAACCGATATACAGGTAAATTATGATGATTGAGCGATTGTGTGATAATTTGAAATGTCTTTTCTTACAAAAATAAAGGTCTACCATTTTTTATTTTCTAATAATAAATAAATATAAATATTAATTTAATTTTTATTGAACTATATGAATAATAACTTATTTTTTAATGAAAATATGTTACCGATGCCATAGCTGGAAGGGTGGAGGTCGAATCACGTTCCCTGAGGTACGGCTCAAGGAAACTCAGTCGATTATGGAGATTTGCTGCCCTTTGAGAACGATTTCCTCCAGCACTACCACTTTTCTTTTGGGCGTATCTGCGCTTGTTCCTGGGATACTGAGACCTGAAGCTCTTTATTCGCGTGTCGATGTCATCGGCTGAAATAAAATGATTAGATTTACATTTGATAATTTTTTTTTTTTTTTCCATACAAAAATACATTTTTTCAAGCGACCATATTAGAATTTGCATCGCTTAAGCCTTAAAAATGCTAACAATTACTTGCAATTTGTAAATATTAACACTATAATTATTGGATATTTGGTAATGATTGCTTGGTTGGTTATTAGGGTTTAACGCCGTAGCAACATCTAAGGTCATATCACGGCGAGTATAATGATTGTATGTGAGATTCTATCATAGGCATGGATGGTATAATTGTCATATATATCATAGATATGCATAATATGATACTATCTGGTCAATAATATTACTTTTTTTTCGATTTACAGTCGCCGAAAGAAGTAAAAACAACCACGTGCGACTGAGCGATAATAGAGGAAAATGACACTAACCGGTTATTCCGTTGCCCAACACCTTGGCAAACTCCTTATAGTAGGTCAGACGAACATCACGATTCGAATAACCATCGACGTCACAATTGTAGAGGACTGGGTTCGACTCGTACAGGGTTACTAGGTTATCTTCTTCCACTGTTGTCCAGTTATGATGTCTTTTACGGGCGCTTTTCGACGACGAACATGCGGCCATTCTTCGAAAACAACATTAGCGTCGTGTACGGACAGCCGGTAGTCACGTGATCTGTAGGAGCAATCTGATTGGCTGACGCATTTCAGTCGCTTAGGAATTAAAATAAATGTTGAGCGACTGAAATTTATACGTGTACCCACTATGCGATCGGATCCAAATAATACCGGAATTATGCACTGCGTTCGACTGAAATCAAACATGTCAAATTTTCGGTCGATGGACAATTTGCCCCATTTCAGTCGCTCGGCACCAAAAATATTCTTGCGATCCCTTTCGACTCGTTTCGACTGAATGCACATAAGTGTTCCCATTAAACGATCACAAACGACCGAACCGTGCGACACCTTTCGACCGAACAATTAAAAGTGGTTTATATGCGACGGAAACCCATAAATCGCGTAGTGGGTTCCCCCCTTTAAACGTTGCAGATATGCTGAATTCGCACATACAGAAAATATAATTAAAAGAGTTGAATACAGAGTCTAAATAGGATGATATAAAAACAAATTCCAAAATGGCGACGGTTGGTGGCATTCAATGTTGCTATTTGGTAGAAAAACTAAATTATATGCGGATATTGAATGTTTTCCCTGTATTTTATGATGTAAACATAGCAGTTGTGAATGTTTGAATCAGGTGATGTGTAATGGATTAATAAAATGTTTCATACCCATGGTAGGGCAGTTATTTAGTGTCTATAAATACAAGTAATACTTATAGAGTCTGGTTATGAGTATACTATGTGTTGTGAATTGCCAAATGCTTCAAACATACTCGTTGGTCCTTAATCACTAACGATTTGAATTTCGTTCAAATGATTCAAATGATCTATTTCAAATTAAAAAGGAGATGATACGCAATACAACATTCCCGGTTAGCTATGGGACTGTCCAGTACTTTTGTATGCATTTGTATGTTTTTAGGCTGGATCCACCAGCCGATTTTGCTCCCAATTTCAAAAATCGGCATATGAAATTTTGGTTATTCATAGACATGTTACATATCATTAAACCGGGGTTTAAATTCTCTTTCAAATTATATGTAGGTTGCATGGTCCTTTGTCATATTACTGGTGAAAAAATATCAATTACCGTAATTCTAAGAGTCAGAATCAGCTATTGGCGACCATACTTTAAGCCTGCTGTAATACTCAATAGAAACGCACACAACCTCCCATGCCAATCAGTCTTTGTGACAAAGTAATTAATTGACGACCGCTGTTTGAAAAATAATAAAACGATGAACAACAAAAAGGCATTGCAAATACTCATACTAGATAGCATAACCGTAAAAAGCAAAATGTTGTACCGTTTGATTGAAGGATAAAAACCGGTGCCATTGACATAAATAAAATATCTAATTTCATTTGTCCACTTCTGACTCTGTGGTGTATTCCACATGCCGATTCCAGTATTGAGCTCGTCAATAGGAATAGGCCAGCAGGCCCTTAGCCAGAGGGGGTTCGGGGGGTTCGTACGAACCCCCCCCCCTTTGGAGGAACCCTCCTCTAATTTTTAATTTAATTATGACAATAAAAAAAAAGTATTTTAGCCTTTTATTAAAAAAAAACGAACCCCCCGTTAGGAATGGGCTTTAAATGGTCTTTCAAACGGTATATATAGGATGCATAGTCTATGGCCATATTTTTTTTGGGGAAAAACGTATAAAATCATTAAATTGCCGGCAGTCAGAATAGCCTATTGAAATACAGGCCTCATTTCTACCTGTTCGGAATAGGTTATAGCGGGCCAGGCGATCGATGAAACGCGCACTGCCTCACCCACGGGCTCTAGACGCGGGGACACCAACGGCAACTAAACCGCGCGTTTTAAAAATAACAAAATAAAACAAGTCTCCATGCCGCCATTGTCCGGTCTAGCCTTTCAATTTCTTCTTGTATATCGGATTCAAAATATTCCCTATGTGAAAATGTTGTTCTTTACGACCATGCTGTGTGATTTCTTCGGAAAAAAGAATGAGATATCCTTCCAACAAAGGAAATCAAATTTATGGGTTTTCCTGTCGACTTGCCCTAAGGGACCTTCCATTAATTATGTACGCATCAAGAGAGGATGGAGGGGGGGGGGGGGTCCGAAATCTTTTAAAAGGTGTGTACGTTTAATACAAATCCAATGTGTACTTATGCCCAAGTGGGGATGGGGGAGTCTGAGATTGTTTAAAAATGTGCGCACGTACTAAATGGAGGGCCCCTAATGAGGGTGCATGCTGGGAAATATTTCGACAAACGGTTGAAACCATAGGCTTTAAGTTTAGAAATCGTCTTCAATCATAGCATTATTAATTTTGTGATTTAAGATAATGGAGTTTAATTTCAACTATTGTTTCATTTGTTATCTGTATGTATTTATCATCTTTTGAATAGGTTAATGAATTCATGAATTCATTACACAGTAACATATAGCAAATACTCATATATATATATATTCATAGTTTTCCCTTGTTTTTCTCGACAAAGTGCAGGTAGCTAATATACTGTAAGTTAGCTATCCTTGGTAGGGAGAATTTGAGGGTGTAGAGCCCTCTACTTGTTCGTGTGGAACCTGCTTATTTCTTATTAACGACACACTCAACCTACCCAGCCGAGCCTGGTCAGCAGCACACAACTAATTATCATTGTCATAACCACTATTCTATTTGATTCATATAATTACCTATCCAACGTGGAAATGATATAAGCAGTTTAACATTTAACTTCTATGCGTTTTCAACTTTTAATTAATTGTCTTTTACTGAAATGTTATTTTTCCCCCACAAGAAATAGGGGCCTATTCATTCACTGGCTCAGAACCCCGTTCTGCCATCACCCCATGTCAGTCCTAAATCTTCGTGTATTTCCCTGATTGCCAGCGGAAACAGCTTTAAAACACGCGCGGGAACGTTGCCCAGTTATATAAACACACAACTCTAGATCATATAAATCCAAGCTTAGAGTAGGCATACATAAGCATGGATGTACATAGACCCATATCACTCAGACCAATATACTGTAAACCATTCACTCTTTGGGTAAAACAAACACAAATTAAGCAGACACCAAGTTCAGGGTACGATTTGCGACTTAGTGTATCTCTGATCTCAAGTATCAGGTTTAAGTGCCTACCTGGTAGTAGGTACTGCAGGAGGAAGCAGAGGAGAAGATGTCTCCACACGCCCGCCATCTTGTTCTGGTCACGTGCCGGTCGCCATGGTGACACGTGGGGCGGTGGGATCGATCTGCGTGGTGCGTCAGGGGACAGAGGTGGATGTTAGTGGTGCATGGTACCCCCCATGAAAACTCAATGAAACTTCACCCAGTGTGTTTTTATCATTAGAAATTTAAGGTATTTAACCAAATATATTGGCCAACTTGGATTGGATGTCTTGTGTAGGTTTCAAGGGAAAATAACTGAATTCCCTCTCCTTAAATCCCCATACCCACTAGGCGATTTTACCGGCGACTGGAGACGGGCAACAGGAGAATTACTGGTACAGTCATTACCAATTTAGCTCACATTTTAGTTTGACATTGAAATGTTACATACTAAAATGTGAGTTAAATTGGTAATGATTGTACCAGTAATTCTGCTGTTGCCCGTCACCAGTCGCCGGTAAAATCGCCTAGTGGGTATGGGGCTTAAATCTCCCAATTTGGACAATAACAATGCGCTTCTTGGCATTTCGAAAGCAGAGATATAAGATTATTCAGCTGAAAGTCTGCCATTTTGGATTGTTAGCCCTCATTGGGGTCATGTTACCTTTTCAATGTAGCTCCCCTTTCAAATCTAATTAGTGGTCCCCGGGTATCATTATATCAAATAAAAAGAAAGTTTTTGGGGATGAATGAGAAAAGTTTATATCCTTTTCTTTTGAATTATTTTAGAATCCAGCAATCATTGTTGGAGCGATGATGCTAACGAATTCAGCAATTTTGAAAAGATATTTGTTATTTCATTGAATGACCACATAATATCTATTGAGCGCTCTATGGAACCCTTCCACTTGTTCAGATACCATAGCAGCTTAAAATCATGGTATTATCAAAATTGGTCAGCCATCCAGAATTTTGGATTTCTACATTGACTTCAAATGCAAATAATTGAATTTCCTGAGCCATAATCTCTTAATTTTGACACAAACCATGGTTCTTTAGTCAAGTTAGAAGCTGTAATAGAAATTCTTTAATAACAAAAGTCAGCCATATTGGTTTTTGACCCCCACATTTGTCCTATTGATATTTCAAGGTGGCTCCCCTTCCAGATTTTATAGTTATTTTTCAGAGGTGAGTCATACGAAATTTAGTGCTTTTATCAGCTCTGTAACAAACTCTCCAAAAAATGCCTTAACAGACCCCACTTTATGTGGAATACGGACTTAAGAAACTCATTCAAAGAGATGTTCTCCTGAAGCAAGAGTAAAAAACATGATAAAGTTAATTTCATCACTATGTTCATATCACCAAGAACCAAAAATTGTAGATCTAGGACTGGCATATTCATGGTGGGAATGCACCTTTTTCAATTTTGTCATTTTATAACATACATTTAAAATTTCACTTTCACAAACATAGAAATATCATGAGCCTTGCATTCTGTAATGTAAGTAACACTCACCTCTGTTTTATGTTGTAGTTTCATTTAAATATAGGTATTTTGCTGATGAATTGTCCATTTCTGCACTCATTGTTGACATCACTTTGTTATCACCACGTGGATGTCCCACATGTGCAGTGGATGGGGTGGATAATAGGGTGTCCCGGCTCCTCGAGCTCGCTCCTATTTTGGTTTTATGGGTGTTGTTGCTCATGTCGACTGTGTATCAATACTGTCCCTCCCTGCTCCACTGAGAGTTTGGGGTATAGCTGCAATAGTCGTGTTGCCGGACCTTTGTGTTTCCACATCACTGTCCTAAGATGCTCCTTATGTCCAATTTGAAGATTAAAATAGCTCTGTCCTTTGGGAGTCACACTCACATGGCTGTAGAGGTTGGGATCTTAAGGGTTCTGCACCATTTATAATAGTGAATGTTTAATGATGAAGAGTGGTGAGATAGTAGTTGTGTTGAATGTGTTAGAGGTTTTATTCTGAAGTTCACACAAGTTTACCCGTATCCTGCAGGTATACACGAAGAGCACACATTCAATAATTGTCCAAATGTATAATGTTTGTCCTGAATGTTTTTGTCCTTTGAGTTCACATTGTCCTGAATGTTGCTGTTGCTTTGGGAGCATGGAAGTAGGCTCATAGAGCAAAGGCCCTATAGCCTAGTGTCCTTATGGCTACATGGTGATGGCGTTTCAGCGAGACCTGCTGGGTTGTCTCTATCTCAACGTTCCGTCGTTCCTGACTATACCTAATGACTGACCTGTAAAGACTGACTCCGATGGGCGATAGTTGGATCCCTTATAATATGTTTGATACAGGATGTTTACATCAGCCTCTGACTAGTCATGCCTCGTCGGCATGTCCCTGGGTTGTCACGGGGAATCCCAGCCTCTGCAGGTTGTTTGGGTGATGCAAACTGCTACGTCACTCGGGTCTGTGAGTCACATCACTGTTAAACTCATAAGAGAAATGGGTTAAATTTGTACTTACATCTGGGTTGAGGCTCGATCACAAGTTGCAATGTCTCTTAAGTTTCAATAATACAAATTCTATATAGAAATTTTACATCATGACTTTAGCCATATGACTTAGGTCAGAAATTTTCACATGTCTATAGATATCTTTGCATTTGAAAAACTTGAATAGGACTCATGTAAAATTGATTTAGATGTTATCTTAAGTTTACTACTCTTTTTTTTAACTTATCATCTTGGAAGAGGTTGATTCCGAAATGATAGTGATAAAAAATGCCTCGCTCATACTGCTCAACTTACAAAATGAGTTTCCACCACTCCTCTGTATATTGTCAAAATATCCTAGTAAATTCACCCTTCTGTTGGTATTATACATGTTGTTCCCAAAGTCGTTGCCATAGTTGTACCAGGCCAGGTTAATCCTGGACAGAAACACCTTGGTCCTACAGTGGTTAAAGTCTACATTCATAATGTGTAGACCATTTACCATTGACAATATGGTCAGCACAATAAAATATGTGCACATCATCTCTGAAATCAAGAGGGATACATACATTTGCAATTTAAGTTTTTAGACTTTTAGCACACCAATGACTAAGCATTGACCTGATTGACAGCACATTAAGAAATACATGTGTATATAAAATATATATGATAAACATGGACATGATATGTAGTGCATATATTCACAAGACGTTTTATATTTGTATGTAGTGATGGTAATAGTAATAGTAGATGGAACACTAATTATAACATAGGGGGGTGTTTCACACTGGACTTAACTCAAAAATTGTATCCTTTAAGATAGACAAACTGCAGATATGCTTTAAGTTTAAACAACCTTTTTCTTGCTGCCCCTTCTGATAAACTCATCTCTTATACGCCACTCTGTTCCTTTGAGATGAGATGAGAGGAACAAATCTGAGATGAAGTCAATTCATTTCAAGTATTAAAGGGCTTATTTTATGACTTCTGAAGGGGGCGTTTAAGTGACCTTACCTAAAAAAGACCTTGAGTTTAAAAAAAATCGGGCCTTTTGAATTTTTTTTGGGGAACCATAAAACAGTGTGTGATTATCATGGTGGGATGAATTCATGGGTGATTCATAATTGACACAAGTTAAAAGACAAAAGAAGAATGTACGGATAATTGGGAAAATAATAGAATAACTGGTTTAATGTCATATCGTAATGTTTAATGACGTGTCCATCGTGTTTGCAAATATCTTGAAATGTTGTGTAACAAGTATAAATGAACAAGGAAAAACAACACAAGTAAAGGAAATATCCTGAGATACTTACTTTTTCCAATAACATTGCAATACCAGAATAAAACTTTTATGGTTTTGTTCTGTTATTTTTCTGAAGCAATAAATATATCAGAATGATTTTTTTTATTACAAATAAATCATTTGTTTGTGTCTGGGAATAGGATTATTAAATGGTGAGGCTTTCCATAATTGCCTCCTACAGGTAATGCATCCTGCAAATGCATATATATATATTCCAGAAGGGTATACCTATAATACATAAGTATAGTTTATACATAATTATAATAATTCTATGAAGATTTCTCAAAAGATGTATATGGCCAGCAGCCTGATTAAGTGAACGCATTTATGAATTCACATTACCTACTACATACTTATTTTTACTTTCCATTATTTTTATTTCCATTATTGGAAAATCAGCAAAATTGTGTTCATCATGAAAATATCTCTAATTGTATCATAAAGGTCTTTTTTGTCTGAAGTACAAACTAAATTGATGCCCTAATTTGTGAAAATAGCCCTCCCTATGCCCCAAGTATCTATATTTCATACAATAACATTTTCAAGTAATGATACATAAGATATTTAAACAGATAGCTTTTCTAAATGGGTTAGAAACTAGTTTGCCTAGATCATATGCAACAAACATTGCAAACACTACAAATAAGCCAAAATTCAAGTATACAACAAAGTAAAAAAGTTTGTCAAAGCTACATTTCCTAAAAGCAATAAAATACAAAGTTATCTTTGAAAAACTTACCATTTCACTTTCATGATGCATATCACAAAAAATCCGCTGCTACCCAGAAAACAAAAGGATCCGCAAAATTCTCCATGATCCTCAAACTCGCGTAAAATGCATTTGGTTCATGGTGTGTCGTGGCAGTGTAGAGCTTCCAACCTTTCTTTCACAAATGTGTTTATTTGCATAAGTATCAGTTTTCCTAGACTCTGGCTCTCTCTAGTATGTCAGGCTAGTAGTAAAATTACACTGGCTCAGACCTAAGCTCCATACACAAGAGTTACTGTCCAAAGCTTTCAACTATTTCCTGTTTATGTTGATTGATTATACCAAAATTATTTTTCAACATTTTTGGTCAGATTTACTGAAATTAATACATTTCAATATCACATTGAAGCAAGATCAGCAAATTCTGAATAGTCCTTGTAAGTACTGAGCACAAGGCCTCTTAAAAATAAGCCCAACCCAGTTTACACCAACAATAAAGTTTACCATGAAATATTGTTTAAAACAAATTCTGTGCTTATTCCCTGAAGACAGTTGCATAATACAAATCTAATCAAAGCAATTTGGTTGGTAGATTGTTCCTAAAATTTCTAAAATGTGACCTCATATTTTAAACTTTTCCCATTGGAACCAATGGTAAAGCCTGTCAGCCACGCCTTTAATGTCCAACCCTATTTGACCATATAATTCAGTATTTTGATTGGCTGAGAATCCTGCAAATCTGTCAATTGATAAAATGTAAGAAATAATAATGTTTTAGCAGCATTTGGGGATATGGGAAAAAGATTATTCTTGCTTATTTGAGTAAACCCAATTCTAGGAGACAAGGATAACTTATACATCTATTTTGTCCAACCCTGGGATATACCCAATGTGGGATGGGCTTATTGGATTTGCTGCTCTTGAAATTTGTACTCCTCCTCCCAACATATTTTGAAGACCACAAAAGGTGAAAAGATTTTTTTTGTACTTATGTGTATAATTATATACAAATAATTACAAAAAAAACCTGAAAAGGTGAAAACTTTTTTTGTTCTTATGTGTATACATAAACACTTTTCACCTTTTGTGGTCTTCAAAATATGTTGGAGGGAGGAGGAGTACAAATTTAGATATATAATTATATATATACATATGATATATATTATATATATATATACACATTATCCTCAATAGACAATGATTACTTTTTTATTATAGCATTCAGAGTTTATTAGAAAATTAATTTGGATTGAGAAATTGCACAAAGGTAGTTGTGCATATAAAGTATTAGTGAGGGCTTTCCTTATGCGAGGTATTTTCTGCTTTATGGATAAGAGGATAGATTTTAATATAGACATTTCAGATAGAAGGTAAAAGTCATCAGATGGTAGAATATTATAAAAAAGTATTCAGAATTATATGAATGTGAAAATGGCGGATGCTGCTGGTAGGTGTAATATAACTGTTTGGCTGTAACAGACAGGACATCTCCCAGTGAGCAGTGCTGCCTAGGTAGAAATTAATAATTGGAATGGTACATATTGGGCTGAGCCAGCAGGCTAAAGAGAAAACACTATTTGAAACCGTTTGGATCAGTACGAATCTTGAGGATATGGGGGTTTGGTATAGCCATGTACACAGACATCGGGTGACTTGGATAGGAACTTACCATAGCATGACTGCGTTAAATCGGGTGGACTCTACGGGCGAAGCTGGCCTTAGGCAGTGCTGTATGTGGACTGGGATTACATATATTGTAGTGCACCAGCCACTGTATGCAATTGGAGTATTCTCTAATAAACTGACTCTCAACCAAGCGTGGTCTGTGTTATGGATATGAACGCCCATTTCGCGGATGAAGTCTACCACTTGACTAGCAACGATAATAGAGACTAAACTCAGACAGTCTAAGTAATCAAATGGTAGCAATTACCTGTAATAATAAGTAATCCCCAAAACAACGGTTAGCGTTCAAAATCTCTATCTACTAATGATAACCTTCTGCTTATCATTACACTTTCGGCAATAAATTGTAATTCAGAAAAAGATTATATTTTCAGGTTTACACATGGAGCCAAGTTTAAAACAAATAGCAAACTGATTATGTGTGACTTTGAAACAAAATAATGATATTACTTGTAGAATTTGGAGTTTCTCTAGGTGGTCTTGTAGGGGGTACATCAAAGTTCACAAGGCCTCCCTGGCTCTGGTTATTCCTCCCTCGCAGTTCTCGAAGGGCCGCCTGCTGCTTCTGAAGGCTGTCAGAAGTGTCCCCTGCCTCATTGGCCTGCCATGTCCATGCACCACTGTACCCCTGGGTGTAGGCATGGTTCATATAACTCTGTATTGAACTCCCATTCCCACCAATCTCACTCAGTGAGCCTGCAATACGACACACATTTTTAATTCACCCTACCATGGAAGGTTGATTTGGAATATTTTGAGCACCTGCAGGCTAATATTGACTGAATCTGTCGACAAAAATACCTCGAATAACTATAGAAAATAAACAAATATCCATCTACAATGAATACATTTTCAAATAACTCAGAAATATAAAATGTATATGGATACTAATTTAGAAAATAATGGTGGCTAGTTTTTCAAAATATTATTCTAAAAATAATAATACAATTCATGAAATTTTCTATAGTAAATCCTTGACTTTTGTCGACATGTTATCCAGAATGCATACTGTTTTAGCCTAACCTGCAGGTTATTTTGAAACAATATATTTATTATCAATACCTTATAAGGTTCGAGGTGTATTCTGAAATGGTAAAGATTTTGAAAGGAATATATCTATCAAGCCCCCAGGAAAGTGAGAGTGGAATATTGCACATTCAAGATAGACATTTATGGCTTTCTAATATGTTAGTACGAACATGAAACCATCACATGGAATAAAACGTAATAAACATAAATTTTGTAAAAATATCTAATAAAAATACAAGAAAACCATTTTTCAAAATCTGAAGTTTATTAAAAGATTAATAAGAAATTTTTCCAATTCTTTCTAGAACATAAAAATGAATATCAAACTACAAATAATAAGGTCTTATCTGTGCTTTTTAGTGGGAAATGGACCACTTGGATATTTACCCAAAACTTCTATTTCACTTAATCTGCACTCAAAAGTATAATGACACAGTGTATTATTGCACCTGATGCAATAAGTAATACCTACCAATAACAACTGGCTTGTTGACACCATAGGCACTTTTCTGTAAATTCATCGGACCGTACCTGAAGAAGTTACCTCTACCATTGCCTGCAAATGACCAAACTGTAATGAAGTCCAATCCGTCTGCCTTCTTCCCAGCTGCTAGAAGACACCTGCAATTATGGACATGAATACAATAAATGGAAATCTGGATCACACCATCTAGTGTGGAACTCAACCCTAGAATATGTGGTCAGAAAAGTTATTTTATCTTTTAGTCTATATGAATTCATCATTATTGCACTACCTTTAGTATTTAAATACACAGAGTTAAAGAATGCTGTATAACGATCACATATAGCATAACTTGATCTTTAAAATCACTAGTCATTATTAAAAGTTCTCATCAGTATTACATAACAATTAATCCTACAACCAGTCATACCTCAGTGGTTTCTTTGTCAGAGTGTTGCTAGGGCGACCAGCTAGTGGAAAATATTATTTTCAGAAATACTGGCGCCAGGTCAACTATCTTATACCTAAGGGGGATCGACAGGGGTGGATCCAGTGAGGAAAATGCCCCTCGTGTACGCAGTTTTAGTACTGAGCCTTTAGGCTAAACCCCCACATTCGAAAATCTTGTATCCGCCCCTATTGGATGCTTGGGAGCGGCTGGACATAGGGAGTCCTGACCCCGATCATTGTGTTGGTGTTTTTAGTGCCCCAGGTTTTTAGTACCCCAGCAAACACATAACATTAAAAGAACATTGCACATTACCTTTAACCAACTCTTAATAAAGAACATTGCAGCAACGTTGCTACAACCAAATATGCAATGTTGTGTTATAACACACAGACAACGTTTCAAATTTATGTTGTGACATAGTGATTTTCACAACTGTGTGACAACATTGTGACAATGTTGTTGAACCACATAACATCAAGAAATGAGTGGCACCACTATTTGAAAAGTCTCAAATTTCAGAAACGTTTTGATCCATGCAATTCAAGACAAGAATTTGCTATCAGTTTTCAAATAAAATGCATGTACCGGGTGTCCTGAATCAGTGAATATTGTTAATGTTTGTAATGTTTTGTAATCTTGATATTAGGATGGGAATAGAGACGAAAACTCAAATTAAACACCATTTTTTTAGCTGGTCATTTGCAGGCCATTTGTGTTGCATATTTGATTGCGGCACAGTACAGTATATTCAGCCTTGAGAGTTTCAAGTTGTAAATGCATCAGATAATTCACCTTTAAAGAGAGGGGCCAGTGAAATTTCAATATTGTTAAATTCACAAATCATACCGTGGGTAGAGTGCTTAAGTATGAATTAAGTTATCCCTGTGTAATAGAAAACTGTGTAAACTGTGTTATATAAACAGGGTATATTGCCTTTGTTGGACTATGTTTCATTAATAACTGATTCCAGTATTCAGAGACTAATTCATAGGTTACAACCTCTTCAAAATAGAGCTATCAAAACCTGTTTGAATATATTTGAGAAAGTACCCACAGAAGTGGTGGATCAGTTGCATATAGAGTTGAATTTGTTAAAATTGAGGGATAGACGAAGAATGTTAATGTTGCGCCGAATGTATAAATTGAGTAAAATTTCTGAAAATGTTGATGATGTGCGGCCGAATGTTACATTAAGGGCACATGACAAAGTGAAGCTGTATAGGCCTTATACAGACAGTACAAGAGTGTTGAAAAGCCCATATTATTTGGGTTGTAGACTCTGGGATCAATTGGATGTGATTGTGCAAAGCTCAGATTCAATCATTGAGTTTAAGCGTGCATTGAATAATATTGAATTAGTTGATGTGATTATGTAATTCTTGATATTATTGCTGATGCAAACACATAAGCATATGCTTATTTGGCCACAAACTTTATTTATAAATATATGTTTTTCGTTTGAATATTGATACTAATGTATGCTGGTATGACTGTATACACTGATATTTTTGATCATGTATATTGGACGCTGTCGGAAGAGCTCTGTAAAGAGAGATAGAATAAAATATTTAAAAAAATATTCAGTCGCTTATCTAGAAATAAAAGTAAGAATATGAGACTTAAGAAAAGTCATATACTCACGAATCCTTGTAGTGGTTGGTGTACCCAAAGTTATCAGTGCTTGTTTTTTCATACACCACTGTAACTGTTGTCAACATAGACTGATTTACAGACTGCAACATACAATAAAATTAATAAAGGGTTCAGCCTTTACTCACTCGTTTAGTGTTTGGCATTGCAGGTATTCATTACATGGAATAGTCCTCTTTTGGCCTACCTACATCCCTAACTGTGCCACTGGAGGCTTATTCAAATCCCCAAATATCCAAAACTATTGAAGATTATGCTTTAATTTTTGAAGTCATTCAGATTTATTGGTAATGTCATACAGGTTTTATCTTAAGGAAGTGATTCTAAGATTGCTAAAAAACTCTAAACTTGTCAGTTTATAACAGGGAAATGGCATGAAACTTCCTTGTATAATTTGATTACCTTGTGTTATCTTCTTTTTCTGACCTGATATTCATGTTGTCATGAAGAGGCTGACAGTATGACCTAAATACAAGGTGAGCATCAAAATATTACTGCCTGAGGCTGCTAGGCTGAGGGCTGTAATTTTTCTGGTGTCCCACTGAGTATTCAGAGTCATTCTGTAAAACTAGGCTAGGTTTCCTTATATCATATACCATATTTTATGTGTCACACAGAAAATAAAAAGGAAATTACGAGTCGAGCAAAGTGTGCAGGATCCCAATGTATTGATTATGCACACACTGTGTCAAGCAGTTTTCCCTAATATTCATTATTTTCTCTTAAATGAGGACTCTAATCACTACCTTCATTAATTTTAATCAGACTGCATTATTTTACCTGACATTCAAAAAATAATCATGCAAATCCATTCAGAATTCACAAAATAAGGAGAAAAATATTTAACACAGTAAAGCAAGGTACGCAGTATACACAAATACTGCCCACTGTGCCAATACACCAAAAAAAATTGAATGACAGTACCCAGTTAGTATTCATAACATATTTAAGCAATGGTATATATAATAATATAACCAGTAACCAATTTATACACCCCAAATACTGCCCATTGTGGAAAACACCAAAAATAATGAATTGCAGTGTCCAGTTAGTATTCACAACTTATCCTGGTAGTGGTACATAATATATTCTATAAACCTATCTAGTTATGCGTGCTTTATACCGCAGTCGGGAGTTTATATCTGCGCATGCGTGGTCCTTTCCCGCCACTAGATTTCGGGGGTCAAGCGCGACTTTTCAGCCAATCAGGACCCTCCCTTATCAAAGATGGCGGCGTCCACTGGGCCTCTCCCGAACGTGGTATAAACGCCACTTAAGTATCCTTTACCATAACCCTGTGAAAGGGTAATTGTTTGTATACATAAGGCAGCAATAAACTATAGATTGGCAAAACTGCATGTGAAAATGTGAATACAAATGTTACTCCTAACCCTTTTTACTTTTACTTATAACCTTATTTACCCTTTAGGTCTAGGCCTCATAATGCACATTGGGCCTTTGCTTAAGAGGCAGATTCTCAGACCTGGTCTAAAATAGGCATTAGGCACAACTAATAATGCTCATTGACTACTTCTGTCTGCTTTAAAGCATTTTACATACAGTAACCTAAAAGGGATATATGTATCATGGTTGGGTTTAGGCCACATTGAAGCTGCAATGTGGAGAGTAAAGGGCCATACCCACGAGGCGACTTTACCATCGCTGGGCAGCGGACGACGAGAAGAAAAGCTGTCGCCGTCGCCCGGTGATGGTCATATCAGGCAAGTTTTATGGGTGATTTTCCCAGTGATCCTGTTTCCGTTGGCCATCGCCCAGAATCTGCACTATACCAACAGGCCGTCGCTGGGCGATCCTAGTCGCCCGGCGATTTCACTGCCAATTCTGCCAGTTGCTCGCCGCCGCGTGACGGTATAGTCGCCAAGTGGGTATGGGGCTTTAGAATGTGAATAGTACGTGCTATTCTAAAAGGGAAACTGTTTACCTTTATTGCAGCAACTTGCAGATTTATAAAAATGAGTATTTGTTTCATTGGTATGTTGGTTCCCAGCCAGCCTGTACCAGTGTCCCTTAGATGCACTGTATTGAAGCAGCGATCTGGGTCATACAGATTTTTGTCAATAAGACCTTCTGGTGCATTTATGATGTCCCATCCACCGAGGGCTGGTTGGTTCTGTAGAGCCCCCACTAGAGGCTTAAGAACCTATAAAAACAGATGAAATACTTACCAGAAATATAATTATCCTAGAAGTTGTATATTTATGTATAGTTATCTCAAGGGATTTTGAGATTGCATTTCACTATATCTTTTTTCTATTGAATTGAACATCAGCGATGCATGCATTTGTGCTTTTCACCACATTTGATTACATCAATTCATATATCTCAACACATTTACAAAAAACACAATCTCTAAGCATTTACATTTCACATTCTATGATGATTTTATGTTTCTCTTTGAGATTACTGCATTCTGTTACACAGTTCAAAATCCATATAATCAATTCTGTATTTCTAAATTACTTGCAGACAGTCAAAAAGATCTATAATTAATTGTTATTGTACCTTATCTATGTATGCCTGGAGTTTGTTGACATTCCTGATCAAACCAAGAAATACGTCTATAGGTTCCACAAATCCATCCCACAGGGACAGAAAGACAAGAATGTTCCGAGAACTTGCTGCCTCCAGAAAACTATACAATTGAAGGAAAAGTTCAAAGGAACCAACAATTGAATAAGGTATTCAGCAGAACAACTTTGGAAGTTTATTTCAGCAGGAGGTTGACAAAGGTTGCTAGAAATGCATGTAGATAATTAACTGGGAAGAGAGTCTGAAAAGGATTAACAATCAAGTGTGTTATAAGTCAGGGCCAACAGGGCTATTGAAGGTTGATATCCCTATAACACACCAAACAGTTCGAAAGCTAATCCAGGACCTACACATCAGTTGGCTATCAATTTATCATATCCGGATACACAATAAAAGTGTGATTTCAAAACTTAGATCTAGACAAAAACTGAACAAGCAGAATTTTGATATACCATGGAAAATTTATACATATGAATACACACAGATCAGAATTTTCTTTATTCTATTTACCAAGAAAACTGACTTGTTTTTCCAGCCTTGTACAGATGACTATGATAGCCATAATCATGAAGGTCATAATAAGTGTTTATAGTAAATAGTGGTAAATATTTATGTATATATGATCTTATCCAAGATATATAATTGATGTAACATAATATATATCACTTGGTTAATCTAAAATTCTCTCGTGGTTGACGAATCCTTCAAACATGCAACATAATGCAATTCAAGCTCTTTGAAATTTCTAACATATTTTCTGTGTAGAATAGTGTCAATGGGAAAGTGAATTTTCTGTTTATTGATAATTACTTTTTAATTGAAAGACAATTATTAACTTATTACTATATCTATTGTAAATCAATTAGATTTCTTCCCACTGAATGTTCAGGTATTCACACAATATAGACCCCGTGATCTTTAACATTTCACCTACTAAGTAGTTAATTGTGTTGTATCCATAAAAGAAAAAGTGTTTCACCTGTGATTTATATTTGCATATTAAAGACATTTACAGGATATGCAAAATATGCATAACATCAAAATGTGTAAATTCATAGTGTCTTACCTTGCCAGATCATCTCTCATGGTGTTCCTGGAGTCAGTGGCAGTAGCAAAGCCATTTCTATCAAATTCAGGAGTTTCTGAGCCCCCACCATGAAGATAAAGTCCTGTAAAGAAATATCCATATCGCCAAAGCTTTGATTTTGATTGGCATTCAAGGTTTGACAGAAATACTGAAATACTGAGTAGAATTGGAGTCACAGGAAATTAAATGAAATCAAACAACACAAAAAGCGCAATTTATGAAAGCCTTTTTTAGTGTGCTTTACTAACTCCATACTATAGACCTATGCACCAAGAAAGGTTGACTCTAAAAGTTAGGGAAAAAGGCATTTTTTCAAACAACCATATAACTTTCTAGGTAAATGAGATACAGTATTACTTCCCAGGCAAGAATGCAATATTATAATAACGTTATTGTGACGTCAATTTTTGGTTCTTGTTACGTCGCATTTCGACGTTCTAAAGACGTAGATTTGATGGCTCCAAATCACGTCGCTGAGACTTCCAATGCGACGTCACAAAATGACATTCTTATCACGTGAGTCTGCAACGTCACAAAATGACGTTCTTGGTACATGTTTCTGCGACATCACATTGCAACTTTCGAAGAATGATTATGTGGATTAGAAACTACTGCTGCGACGTTGCACCATAACATACTGGTGACATGATTATAAAATCATATTGTAACCCAAATTATATTCCAATAATGTTATTTTGTGACAGGTTCTGTTAAGGTTATTTTGTGACCCACCTATGACCCATCATTACACTATACATCATACTGTAACTTTCCCAAGACAAGAAATCTTGGTTTCCAGCTTTGGCCACAGTGACTTGGGGCCTTTTAAGTAAGTACTTGTGTACCCAGGCCCTTTCTATAGCTGGCAAATGTCAGATATCAGGCCAGGGGACAGACCCACTCAGTATCCCATTGTGAAAGATTGAAAAAGGTGTTTTCATGGTACTGGTCAGTTATTTCAGCCAACAATTAAACTAAACCATAAATACTTTTCTAGAAGATAGTTTGATATTTCATAAAGGATAGTGTTTCAGAAGCATTTAAACATATTTGAAAAATAGTGATATGAACCACAAAACCTTGAACTTTAGCCTTTTCTCAACTTAAATGGTATTGCACTGTCCCCTGGTGTTGAAAAACAGTACTATCAATGGTTATGGCTAGACTAGGAAACAAGGTACTTGTGGCGTTCTGATTTAGTTATGTTGTGACTTAACCTAATCAGAACGTCACTGAGACATGGCGATTAGGTGAGGTCAAGACTGAACCTAATCACAATGTCACTGTGATGTCACAATTAGGTAGGGTTGAAACCTTACTTTAAAAGAACGTCACTGTGACATCATCATTAGGTATGGTTCAGATCAACCTAAACACAACATTCTTTTGACGTTCTGTTAAGGTATAGTAAAGACCTAACCTAATTAGAATGTCACAAAGACATCACAATTTTGGTCGCAGCGACGTTTCTGGGAGCCATCAAATAGATGTCGCTACAACGTCGAAATCTCATGTAACAAGAACGTCTCTTTAGGTTTGATTACAACTTCACTCAGTCAGTACGTATCAGTTATGTACTTTTTCTGTTAGGTCTCTATGTCACCTAATCAACACGTCATAACTACATTCTTTTTAGGTTTGGTCATAACCATACATAATTAGTTTGTATCAGTTACGTTCTGTTTGAGTTATGTCTCAACCAGACCTGATTGGCACGTCACTGTGATGTTACATTGTAAGGGGGTTCCAACCTGATGTTCATAGAACGTTATTATAACGTTCTCTTTATGGGATGTCATAACATCCCCTTAAAATCACGTAACTGTTACGTAGTTTTATGTGGGTTATAAACCGACCAAAATGGTATGGTCGCAGAACGGTTCTGTTACGTCGCTTCTTGCCTGGGTTTGTATATCATAAGATTCAGAATGCATTGGACAATCCATCCAGACTTGTTTTGTAAAACTTATCATAGAATAAAAACGTTCTATTTAGAACCAAATTTGGAGAAGAACAAAAAACTTTTACTATTAAGTCATACAATCTGATTTGAGGCTCTATAGAAAGAATGTAATGTTTGTGATATGTGAAAATAAATTTAGCAGGCATATCTGTCTTTACTTGAAGATTACAATGATGTATAATGTTAGTGGCTGTTATGTTTATTCATAATCTTATAGCTAAATCTTTAAAAATTCTAAATGGTCAAAAATTGATGATTTCAGAGATTCTCTACAGGGATTTACTATAGGATTCGGTTGTAAATGTGAAAATTCATGATATGAAAGGTCTTTTGCACATCAAATCATTAAAGATTGGACTACAATGTTGTATAAACACTTAAAGGAAAGACAATAATGTCTTCTACATCCTCAGGTATCCAATAAATGATTCTAAGGTTCCTATGGTGAGATTCATATGCTTCATAAATGGCTGCAAAAATATGAAAAAGTCAACCTTTCTTAGAGCATGTTTTTTTTATAGATACCTTTAATGTGTCTACCCATCTACCTATCACATTTTGGGTGATACAAAATTTTTCTGCTGTGTTTGTTTTGATCCATACAATGGCTAAAAATACCCAAATAATTAGACAGTGCTGATTTTTTATAATATTAAGGTTAGACAGCTGTGACGTGTAACCATTGAAAAAATTTCCATGTTGTTATATGAAAAAACAAGGCAATGACAAAAGTTCCAGTAGGAATAATCTTCATAATAAACCAAGGTCATCAAAATTCTTGGTTAGGCTAAACAGGGCACATGTAATCACAAATCTGCCTATGAGATCAGGGACATTAAAGAACACCTGCTTCGGTAAAAGTGTAGGGGTTGGTCTCTACCTCCTCATAGATACGATCATTTCATAGATATGATCCTCATAGAGTGATCACAGGCTAGTACTTCTAGTGGGGAGGGTGATTCATTGCAGAGTAGAGGATCGCTGGTCAGAGCACAGGTGGGGGCTCTTGATGGGGGGATCACAATGTTGCATGTCAAATTTAAGAAATGCTAATGTCACATGTCATTGTCTCTTATCTTTTTCTTATGTTGCATTGGAATTAAAAACATTCTTATGCCCCTTTTCACTTTATTTCTAAAGCCTATGTCATTATCACTAGGGTATGTGTAACTCTGTTGAATTCAAGAAAATGCCCATTTCGAATTTCGAGGTCTAGGGCCATCCACTAGGATCATACAGAAGCAAAGTGAACTTTTATATCAATGATCATGAATTAAGTAGTGAATTCAGACGTTCATAAGGTACCAAGGGGCATGAGATACTTTCTTTTGTGGTTTATGTCAGGTAATGGACTCGTAGTAGTGCATTGGGTGGAATAATGCACTCAACCTACGGGCTCGTGCATTATTCCACCCCATGCACTACTACTTGTCCATTATCCTACACATAACTGAGTATAAGAAATGCTGTGTGCACGGCCATGTGCTGCTACCCCCGCCCATACATGTAATATCAGCAAGCCCAGAGGGGTCAGATACAATAAAGGTGCAAAATATCAATCATTCCGAGTTTTAAATACATTCTGGCTTCATGGAATTTCCCATTTAACCAGGATGAATTGAGAATTAGGATCTTCCGACGTGACTATGTTAGGAGTTCAGGGTCATTGATTTTCTACTCGACCATTTTACTTTACGTTTCAGTGTTTTATGTACAGTTATATATGTTGAAAACACATGATCCTTCCTCCTCAGACAGCCATACATATTTATATATGTATTTATATACGTTTTTGGCCGTATAAGTTTTAGGCCACAAAGATGTTAATTTCTTTTTATGTTACGCTGGCATCTCGGATATTGCGTGATACAACTCACACAGGGGCAGATACAGGATTTCGAAAAGGGGGTCCATATATAGGATAAGTAATAAAAGTGTGTGCATACGCGCACATGTGCGATGTTTTTTTCTCTTTGGCAAGTTTTAGTGCCTACCAAAAGAGGAGGGGGGGGGGGGGGTTCAGGCTGGACCCCCCCTTCCTTGGATCCGCCCCTGTCACATGTACCATGACTTTAACCGTTTTTCTTCAAATATCCTCAACTAAACTTTACCATTTAGAGGGTTGGACAGGTATAAGCAAGCAACAATTTGCTAATCAATGTAATCTTGAATTATTCTGAATGCTACGGCTTATTTCTATCTGTCTGTTCATTTTCAGGTGTTCCATATCGTGAGCCTACACTGAATTCAAAAAAATCAATAATGCTAAAAAATGTTGTTGCACATGTTAACTAATCAAAAGCTATATTAAAGTTGCTGAAGCAATGTTGTGAATAACGTTGTAGCAGCATGCCTGAGAGTCTACATTTTCATGTTGCGACAACATTGACTTATGACGTTGCCACAACAAAAGATTTACAATGTAGATTTTGGTTATGGGAAGGTGCAACGTAATGTGCAATGTTGTAGCATCGTACCTGGGAGTCTACATTTTTATGTAATTACAATGAAAATTTGCAATGTTGCTGCTATAAAAGTGTGATGATGTGACAAAGTTGTGGATAGGTGATTTTGTTTGCTAGGTAGTCTTCAGTTACTCAAAAGATAAATACATTTATATCTTTGTTCAATACAAAGACCTTCTATCAAGTCCCAAGCTTACATGTGTGATGCTATTTGCAAACTAAATAAGACGTTTTCAAAACTTTAATTGTGTGTTACTGGGAATGGTTGCTTCCAAATAAATGCGATTGACACTTCCATAAAATGTGTAGTCTTGACATTGATATCATGTTTAAAATTTTGAATGAAATAATGAAAGCGAGAAAATAGGTTTTTAATCACACTTTTCTAAAATCCAGATTTAACTCTGAAATGCACAATGCTACGAAATTAAGAGAAATCATATAAAATTCCTTCAAATTTAAAGAAGGTGTGATGAATGCCTATTCATCCAAATATGTAGAGATCAAAATAAGAGAATATAAGGTAATATTATAAAAGGTATATATGATCGTAAAAGGAACGAAAGTGTAAAAGAACGAAATGTGTAAAAGGAACGAAAGTGTAAAAAGCCCGAAAAAGAGGCACAAATATGTAAAGGAACGAAAGTGTAAAGGAACGAATATGTAAAGGAACGAGACCCGGAAAGATGTAAACCGGAAGTGATATGTAAACCGGAAACGAGAATGTAAACCGGAAGTGACGTCAGTTGTAGATCACGTGACTGAAAGCAGCCAATCAGGGCTGACCTCTAGGGTATATAAAGGGGCGGTGAGGCCCGAATAAACAGAGTTCTTTAACAGTTCTCCTTGTGTCCAGACGTGTCTTCTTTCCTGAAACAACTGCTAAGATGAGCCGATCCGAGCAATTAACCAGAAGTTAGGATAAAACAGTCGAAGTTCGAGATAAATAGGAGAAATTTAGGGTAGGGGCCCGACGGCCCGAGGAACGAGAACGAGGAACGGAGGACCGAAGTAGGGCACGAAGGCCCGAAACCGTTCCGAGAGCATAGGCGCAGCATGGCACGAAGGCACGAAGGGCGGAACGAAGGTATGAAGTCCGCGGGGACTAGGGCGCGGCAGGCTCGGCCCCACGCTACCAAACAATAGGCGACCGTCGGCCCGACGGCCCCGCGGAGCGGGAACGAGGGGTGGACCGCCCGGTAGGGGTGAATGCTGGTCTGGGAGATAGAGCGAGACGAACCCCGGCCGACCCGTACCCCTACCACAATTTCCCTTCCCCGCAGTCCTCCGTTTGACATCGAGCACCGATTCCCGACCGATTCGCTCAACCCCCCTCGTGCGCGAGGCACGACTCTAAAAACACATCTCGGTTCTTGGCCCGGATTCCCCGTCCGCCCCGAGACCCGAACAATCCCCACGTTCCTCTGCTGTAAGAATTGGCAACCCCGACTTACCGGAGAACGTCACACTGGTGGCAGCGGTGGTGCTGAAATAGGCACATACGGACTTGTGGGTACTGAGTGTTTCGTCGATATTGGATGCTCATGGTGACAGCTGCGGTCTTCGATCAGATGGATTCTGACATCGCCTTCAAGGAAGGTGGGGAGGAGAAAGGAGGTGCGAAACCCGAGACCAAAGGGGAGGACACGACCATCATGGATAGGCGGTTTAACTTCATGGGAACGTCCACCCCGACGGATGAGCAGAATGCGCGAGCTCAACAACAGCAGACCGGCCAGGTAGGAGCGAGTTTGAAGAAGTTTAGTTTACGACCGGAAAAGTATGATGGAAAACCGGACTTTGAGGGATGGATCAACCAATTCGAGGAGTATGCAGACTTGGGACGTTGGACGACTGAAGAAAAGGCGGCGATGCTCTTTCTTTCGCTGATGGGAACGGCACGAATGTACTTTGTCGGACTTCCGGATAGGGAACGACTCCGTTACCCGGCGAGGGTAGAGGCGTTGCGTGGGAGGTTCGGTCAGGAAAAAGATACGTGCAATGCTCTGCAAGAATTGGCGGGATTGAAGCGCGTAAAGAATCAAACAGCGAAGGAGTTGGCCGATAACGCCCGGCGGTTGGCGTCGAGAGCCTACTTCTCCAACGACTACGCCAGCCAGGAAAAAGCAGCATTACACGCGTTCCAGGCTGCAGTTGGGGAAGACCTTCAGCTGAAGTGTGCAGAGAAGGGATGCAAGACGTTGGAGGAGGCGGTGGAGGTGGTAGAGATACAGGAGCGATACTCACGCCGCCTCCTGCGGGCAGTGAAACCCGAGGAGGACGCCAATACACAAATCACGGCCTTAAACGGTAAATTGGAGGAGATGATGAAGGAATTGGCAGAAGAACGAGAAGCCAGGAGACAGGCAACGGCCCGTAGAGAGGCGTTCAAGAAGCCGGAAACACGAGCGGCTGTAGACAATTTGACCTGAGCCAGTCTGGGAAGCTCGTTCTTTGGGTCGCAGGCATCGGAGGAGACCCCGGGACCGCCGTCACCGGAGAGGATGAAATCGCCGCCGGGACCGGACACCCCACTTAAGGACGAGGACAAGGATGGACGAGCACTACAACCACGAGTTATGATGCATAGACTGACAATACCGGCTGCTCAATCCATGGATACGGAAGTAGAGGACTCGGAAGGCATGGAGTTGGGACAGGCCGAGACCAAAGGATACGAGCCAGATAGGCAGGAACTGGACGAGTCGGGGGCGGCTTCGGACTCAGTGTTCGGGTCCATAGGGATGGAGACACCAACGGCAGGACCATCTGGAGAAACGCCACCACTCAAGTTGTTAAGGACGCAGGCCATTCAACAGGTCTTACAGGGACACTTTCCGGTAACGGCACGGGCGGTACGGGACTGGGACGCCGGGGAGGCAATCCAGGTGCAACTGGCGTGGCCTCCTAGGCAGGTGCGAGGGATGACGGCCAAGACGAGAGCGATGGCTTCAGCGTCTATGGCGTTCCTGATGGCACTGGAAACGGGCCGCGAGCCAGAAACGTTCGACGAGGCAATGGCACTGTTCCCGACGGCGGCGCTGGGGCCGTTCACCCGAGAGTTCCCGGGAGTCGACAGGTTAATCAACGAACACAACCGAACCGTCCAGCTGGCTCAGACTCTAGTGTTGTATAAAAACGAAGACCAGTTAGACGACTTGTTAAAGGCGACGAGGGAGGTAGAAAAGCAGAGCAGACAAGTGGACCAACTTCTCGAGCTCCCGGCCAGGGAGGAGAGGCTGCTTCTACCGGCCCGACGACAGGAAGAAGGATGAAAAGCCTCGAAAAGGAGAGAACGGTGTATGCTGCTTAGAGTCCTGTACGGAAGATAGCGCGACGGAACCAGAAGCGGAAAATGGCGCGTCGCGAGTCGGGTGGGGAGGGATTACGGGGCGTTGGCTCCTCACCCATAGTGTTAAACCCCCAGGGAAAGGACCGGGTCGAGGCGGAGGTACCTGAGCCGCACAGGAGTCCGAAGCCCGGACAAAAACTTTCCTGGAGACCGCTGGACGAGCCCGAAACTTTGCTTTAAAACATCGGGAACGGACTGGCGGGCTCGAATATTCTCATCTCAAGTATTCTTACTAATTAGGTAGTTTCTTCATGGGAATCTTCTTCTTGCGGAATTGAACGAAACCGCATGTGTTAGGAGGTGTTGATCGTAATCAGCGAGCTGGAAGGTCCATGTCTGGAACGAACTTACCAAGCCTGCGGGGCAATACGGAACGGGAGGAGGTGCTCAGAGGAAAAACAAGTGTGTAGCTGTTTCGCTTCTTCCTAGGAGCCCCGTTGCGTTGGTTGGGACCAAGCAAGTTGAGTAGGACCGTCCGGTCGCGGAAATCGGACAGATAGCGGGCCGGGCGGCCCGGAGAACGAGAGAAAAAGGATAGTGACGGAACATCGGAGCGAGAGTCACTTGGTCGGGGGGTCGGACGGACACCCGGCACCCGTCCGAGTGACCAAGAGGAGTGAGAGTAAAACAAGGAGGTGGAATCGAGGAAAAGAACTCAGAACGAACGAACAGTATTGTGTAATTCTTGAGTCGACGGTCGTGCCGGGGTAAATAGTTGGGGAAGACCTTCAGCTGAAGTGTGCAGAGAAGGGATGCAAGACGTTGGAGGAGGCGGTGGAGGTGGTAGAGATACAGGAGCGATACTCACGCCGCCTCCTGCGGGCAGTGAAACCCGAGGAGGACGCCAATACACAAATCACGGCCTTAAACGGTAAATTGGAGGAGATGATGAAGGAATTGGCAGAAGAACGAGAAGCCAGGAGACAGGCAACGGCCAGTAGAGAGGCGTTCAAGAAGCCGGAAACACGAGCGGCTGTAGACAATTTGACCTGAGCCAGTCTGGGAAGCTCGTTCTTTGGGTCGCAGGCATCGGAGGAGACCCCGGGACCGCCGTCACCGGAGAGGATGAAATCGCCGCCGGGACCGGACACCCCACTTAAGGACGAGGACAAGGATGGACGAGCACTACAACCACGAGTTATGATGCATAGACTGACAATACCGGCTGCTCAATCCATGGATACGGATATAGCGATAGTGACGGAACATCGGAGCGAGAGTCACTTGGTCGGGGGGTCGGACGGACACCCGGCACCCGTCCGAGTGACCAAGAGGAGTGAGAGTAAAACAAGGAGGTGGAATCGAGGAAAAGAACTCAGAACGAACGAACAGTATTGTGTAATTCTTGAGTCGACGGTCGTGCCGGGGTAAATAGGGTACCGGTGGACCGGCGACTCGCCGCTGGAGGAAAGGCTGGCACGGGCCAAGACTGGAACCCTTCTCCCGTGCTGCCTTGAGGGATCTGGAGGCGAGTGAAAAACGACCTCTGTCCTCTAGCGGCACCTAAAAACGAACTTTCCACGGCTCGTCTGGACTTCTAGGGCTTCTAGATCTTGGATGGATCACCCAGAATGTTGGACCGGATGGGCCCGGATTCGTTATACCACCACATTCTGTGTTTCCTTGCCTTCAGCCTCTTGCCGCATACGGAGAGCGGTAGAGTGAAACTTCTCCACCTGGATGCTGGTTTTAGCATGCCAAGACCGATGCAGCGAGTCGTGAAAGGACTACGGCGAATGGTAGATGTCTCCCGGAGGACCGGGGGCGGGCAGGGACGGTAGCTGAAAGGCCCTCGCTCATGCCCCACTAAAATAATACATAAACAAAGCGAAGTTAATAGACTTACTAAGTTATACATTAATATCTTACCCGCAGTAACGACAGTGACTGCTTCCATGTCATACTTCCTGATGTCTTCTTCCCGACGAACGGAACAAAATAGTCTTTGAAACATATAGGGAGGTGGTGCTTGGAACGTCGGCCTCGGATGCCTCGATAGACGACTCAAGAGGTCTGCAAAGAACGACGGAAAGCGATCCTTCATCCCTGACTTGGAGTTCGACGTTGGATGAGTTCTCTCTAGATCCAGTCTCCTGAAGCTGGCTGAGATGGGCCCGTTCCGGATCTCAAAAGTTGACGTCGGGTGCAGATCCCAGTTGATGTCCTCCATCTTCCCTTTCTACAACTTCTCCTTTTCCTTTCTCACTAATATCTTCAACTTACCGACGGCGCGTGTCAAGGCGCTCAGAATGGCTTCATGTAAATTGGCATGGCGCTTATGAAGACTGTGGCCTTACCCCAGAATCAAACCGGACCGGATCTTAAACTTACCTTTATTACGAACTATTTGTTGGTATTACAATCTCACGAAAATCGTCAACGAACACGGTCCTTCGGGAGGAAGAAAAACTTAGTAAGCAGAGCGGGGCCCGAGAGCCCGAAAGACGAACGAGGGCCCGAGTGCCCGGAGTGGGAATCCTCTTCTTAGAAAATCATCTCATCAGTAGAACGAAGGAGCCTCCCTCTCGCCCCAAGAAGGATTGTCTTCCTACCGTTGCTCACGGGGGGGGGGGGGAGGGATGAGAGGCGCCGGCTCCTGTCATCAAAGAAACCACATCAAAAAGAAAATTGTCTTCTCATCGGGTCTCCGTTCCGGTTGTTGTCATGCCACTTGGGCCCGGAACGGTGACGAAAATACCCTATTAACTACATTTGAACTCTCTCTCTCCGATATCTTCCTTTGCCTCTAAAGTCTTTGAGTGTGTCGGCGTGGTCGAGAGCCGAACGTCTTGGTGCTGGGTTAACCACGAGGACATGTGCCAGAAAGTCAAACTTCAGTTCCTGTACGGAAAACGGACACCTCATCAACAATTAATAATTCCAGTCTTCACAAACTTACCTTCACCCGAACTCCATCCAGAGTTTCACTGTGACTGATAGCACGAACCCCGCGACGCCATCTGCTGAAGCTTCCACTTGGAACTTTAACGGTTGAACTAAGTTCCTCTCCACATCCAATGCCATTTTATTCTTTGGACCGCTGGGTACCTCGTCCTCTGGCTCGAACATGTTGTCCTTGCCAAACGTGAAAAGTCATTGGGAGGCTCCGAATGCCAAGGCGACCGAGGGCGCGAAGTCTAGAAAAGAACATTCTTTCTACAACATTCCTTCTGCAAAGAAATCTTCAGTCTTTCTACAAAACTTCATCTTCAAATCATCATCACCTAAAAAGAACGCAGAGAAGAGTGATAAAACGGAAGAACGAGGGGTCACGACCGACCGGGTAGGAGAATCGCGACCGATTCTCTGCCCAAAAACAACGGAGGACGTCTGGACGACGAAAAACAGACCAAAGGTCGAGAGGACTAAGGGTCACGACCGACCCTTGCCTCTGGGTGGGAGAATCACGACCGATTCTCCGCCCGAACTAGGGGAAAACGTCTGGACGACGGAAAAACGAATGGAACGGGGGCATTGCGGGTCACGACCGACCCATGGCCCCGGGCAGGAGGACCACGACCGGTCCCTCTGTCCTAACGAGGGTAAAAAGCGAGGAAAAACGCCGAGGGGCTAAGTACATAGAGCCCAGAGGAAAGGAGCGGGGGCGACGGGGTCACGACCGACCCCCAGTCCCGGGTGGGAGAGCCACGACCGGCTCGCTCATCCTAAGACGGGAAAAGGCGCAGTACGGGTCCTAAATAGACCCAGGATAAGAACTATGACGAAGATAAAAAAAAAAGTATATAAGAGACTAGGATATGTAAAGACGAATTATATGAACTTTACCGAAAAGCGAGAAAAAACGAAAAACGAAGAACGAAGTCTAAAATGTTTCTGGTTTTAAAGTATATCCTGTTGTCGTTGCTGTATGAACTGCTTTGAAATTTTGTAAGACGTGTTTTCCCACCTTTCAAGAAGGTGCGGGAGGGTGTGATGAATGCCTATTCATCCAAATATGTAGAGATCAAAATAAGAGAAAATAAGGTAATATTATAAAAGGTATATATGATCGTAAAAGGAACGAAAGTGTAAAAGAACGAAATGTGTAAAAGGAACGAAAGTGTAAAAAGCCCGAAAAAGAGGCACGAATATGTAAAGGAACGAAAGTGTAAAGGAACGAATATGTAAAGGAACGAGACCCGGAAAGATGTAAACCGGAAGTGATATGTAAACCGGAAACGAGAATGTAAACCGGAAGTGACGTCAGTTGTAGATCACGTGACTGAAAGCAGCCAATCAGGGCTGACCTCTAGGGTATATAAAGGGGCGGTGAGGCCCGAATAAACAGAGTTCTTTAACAGTTCTCCTTGTGTCCAGACGTGTCTTCTTTCCTGAAACAACCGCTAAGATGAGCCGATCCGAGCAATTAACCAGAAGTTAGGATAAAACAGTCGAAGTTCGAGATAAATAGGAGAAATTTAGGGTAGGGGCCCGACGGCCCGAGGAACGAGAACGAGGAACGGAGGACCGAAGTAGGGCACGAAGGCCCGAAACCGTTCCGAGAGCATAGGCGCAGCATGGCACGAAGGCACGAAGGGCGGAACGAAGGTATGAAGTCCGCGGGGACTAGGGCGCGGCAGGCTCGGCCCCACGCTACCAAACAATAGGCGACCGTCGGCCCGACGGCCCCGCGGAGCGGGAACGAGGGGTGGACCGCCCGGTAGGGGTGAATGCTGGTCTGGGAGATAGAGCGAGACGAACCCCGGCCGACCCGTACTCCTACCACAATTTCCCTTCCCCGCAGTCCTCCGTTTGACATCGAGCACCGATTCCCGACCGATTCGCTCAACCCCCCTCGTGCGCGAGGCACGACTCTAAAAACACATCTCGGTTCTTGGCCCGGATTCCCCGTCCGCCCCGAGACCCGAACAATCCCCACGTTCCTCTGCTGTAAGAATCGGCAACCCCGACTTACCGGAGAACGTCACAAAGTCATTGCTATTTTGCTACATCATTTTGTTGACCACCTTTCTTTAATCTTATGTATTCATTTTGACACAACAGGTTGGTGGATTGATTTTTGTAAATTATGGATGCATGACTACAGCAGTTCTGACAGAGAAAAATACCTGCTGGGAAAGTAAGTTATTGGACAAAAAAAATCACATACTTAGAAGGGTATCAGTCAGAATAAGAATTCCTGATGTAGTTTAGAGTTTGATTATTGAGTAAACTATTTAATTACAGGGTAAAACTACTAACTGACAGATTAAACATGCTCACTGCCAGAGTGAAGTTGTAAAATAATATAGTAAGACCAATTACAAACAAAATCAGAATTTGATTTGTTTGTTATTGCTTTTACTCGATTATTTTACCCTGTCACCTTGGACTGATACCCTTCTTAGACTGTGTCTTTTTTGTCCAATATCTTATATTAATAATATTCTTACTCTGTAATTTAATTACAGAGTAAGAATGCTTACAGCTGACAGAGTGAGAATGTATAATTGCACAAAGGTAGTTAGCAAAAATGCCTATAAAATACAGGCTATAACTACACTGGCAATTGCATGTGATTGATATATCCACTAATAAACTTGACTCTCAACCAAGTGTTGTCTGTGTCATGGATACGACCGTCCATCTCACGGATCAATCTACCACTTGGCTAGCAAGGATAAAGGAAGTTTAACTAAGTCGATTAAAACAAGAAGTAAGAACAGTTCCCCAGTTAATACGTAAATACCCATAGCAACAACAAGCATTCATAATAATAGAATATAGTTACGTACTAACAGAGTTTCCTCCACTGTTTTTGACAGCATCAAGGTAGTTGAGCAATGAAGTCTTTGTGGTTGTATGGTAGTTGTTTTCTCCAAAGTCACGGCCATACCAGGCATAGGCCAGATTCATTCCTGAGAGGAATACTTTAGTTCCACCTTGGTAGAAGTTTCCATTAGATATTGCAAGTCCATTAACATAGGGTACGAGCACAAGGAACACAATTTGTAGTTCCATTTTGAACCTAAAACTCAAAGTGGAATTGAATATTTTGTAAGCTGACAGACGTGTTCAGTATCAAGGGAAATACATTATATAAATGCTTGGTTGGGAAAACCAAATCACCTTGAGCAAATGTTACTTGTTAGATTAAAAAGTAAAACACACTATAGATTGGAGTGGCAAATTGGAAACTTTGGACTAGGGGCCTTCCATTAAGTATGTACACATCAAGGAGGGAGGGGGTGTCTGAAATTTTTAAAATGCGGGTTCATTCTAGTACAAAGCTAATGTGTATTTTTGCTCAAGGGGGGTTGGGGGTCTGAGATATTTGAAAATGCGCATATGTAATAAATGGAAGTTCCCCTAGCTGCATTCGAGGCCATCTTGAATGAAATCAATACATTTTTTTAAACCTAACAGTTTTCAAAGTAAATTATAGTCCTTATATCAAAGGACAGACAATAAAATTAAAAGTTGTTTTGGTCAAATTATCAGGATGATAGGAAATACCCCCATCTAAAGCCCAAAAATTCAGTCCTTTTCAACACATTGATTTTAATAAAGGTGTTATAAATCTGTGGGATACATTCCATAAACATTATCCAGGACTCTTTATTAATAATCATCATAATTTCTGTATGAATCTTAATAAATTGACTATAAAAGGTGCAGCAAGAAAAGAGAGACAATACTAGAAACTGTATCAGGTACTTGTTTATTAAAGATGGAAAAAATGACAATTATGACAGGGACAGAACAGAAACATCACAAAGTTTTGATGTTTTATCCAGATTTTCTTTTTACTTCATATGGGGCTAAGATACTCTATAACTTCCATGACAATACAAACCATGAGGTAGAGAATTTTGTGGGCTTCCTCATGATACCCTTTTTGTAAAATTTGATTCTAAACCTAACATGCTACTATATGTTTCGTGTTTTGCTATCAGAAAAAGTACCTTTTAGTTCCCAATTTGTTGAACCTAGCTATAGGGACTGACAGCAGGTCTTGTTTAAGAAGTATAGAGAACTCACGAGAATACTAATAAAAGTTTCTTTCCTGCACTGTTCAGTCAAAACCACTACATATGGCTTTTTATTTTGTCATATTTTACATTCTTTTTCCAGAGTATTTTTCATCATGCTACATAATGGTGCCCAGCCTATAGGTTCACTGTGATGGTACTTGGCTCAAGTTAGACAAAGCCCTACCATTTTGTGACGGGCACCACATATACTTAAATCTCACAACAGGTGTAATATCATGCATAAAATCCTTGTTCACTGGTTTCTAGACAGCATTAAACTAAATATAAGTTATTTCTTAGAACAGTAAAACAATAAAATGCAGAAGAGGTGCATCGTTCAAACGATCAAACCAACTTAAAAATAATAAGATAAGACAGACCAGGGCCTATGGTAGTATTTATTCTTATGTGACAATGCACATTTCTATCATATTTAAATTTCTGTAAATAAGCTTTCCGTTGTAGGTATAATTAGGTGCAACTAGATGGTCTCAGTTATGTCACTACTAAACATCCTTCCAAAACAGTCAAAGAGTTATGTAGCCTTCTCTACCTTCTAAGCTATTGGGGAAAACAGCTGTATTACTATGTAGGTTTAAAAACTAGTTTTCAGAGGATGTACAAGTTTACAAATACATGGACAGACTGAAAAAGTGACATTTCTATATCTCTAGGACTGTCTCTTCCCTGCACTTCAGAGTGTAACCAATGTTTGTGTGTTTACCTAAGGCGGCCTTCTCCCTTAAGCATACTGGCCTAGTTCTACCTATCATGCTGACATGTTAGTTCTTGCCCTCTTCACATGTGTTAATTCCTTCATAATGAATGGACTATTTTCATTCCAGCCTGCTGGGACTGCTGACCACAGTTTAATCACAAAAATTCCACACCCCTGAAAAGTTTAAAGTCTTCTGAAAGTCCACAGATTTTTCTACACTTGACTGTTTTTAAGTTTTCTAATTACAAACTGATTAAATATCTGTTTAACACAAATTAAAAAATCCAGATGGATATACATATATTATGTATGACTATTGTATGATTTTTGTATGGAGAACTTTCATCAAACTTCTTTTGAATAAAACTCTCTCATTATGGCTGTTGAAAACCTCTTGTGAGGTTTTGTGGACATTCCTTGGTCCACGCACATGATGTATGTATGGTTCTTTACATGTGTATGTATCATTCTAGGATGTAAAGGGTTAAACACATTTCAAATATAAGAACATTTACCTAACCATGCTTCTTGGATCCCATATGTTAAAAATAGTTTAAGAGAAATAGATTCAAATTTGTATCATTAATCACCCTATGGCCTTTAAGAAAGGGAAAGCACATATGTGACTTGTTTTGGCGAATTGAGTCGGATGTCGCACGGGGAAGATTTTTAGTTAGGTATACCATCAGAAAATACTAATTATTAGCTTTAAAACGAGGTATAGCATGTCTAGGTCCCATATCTAGGGCCTGAGATAAGTTGCGACGAAAATAAAAAGAACCGCGCCTATGCGGGTATAAGAAACTGAGATAAATGAGTTCAAAGTTTTTCTTACCACGCGCTACCACGGTCCTCCGATAAAGCCCTAGCAACGTACACTTGTAATCAATCCTTGGTCCTGAAACTTTACATAGTCATTCTACACTATTCTAGCTAACAAATACCAGTAATTCATGCGTTTATATACAAAACTTTTATTCATGCCGGCGCTGCAAAAAGTGACAAAAATCCGGATCTGAAACAACAACTTAACCTAGAACGGCAAGCATAAAGGATCACAATACCTCATCTTGGCTGCTTAAAAATGACTCTGTGATGACCCTAAGTACCTTGGGTATCCATAATGTGTCTATAAAAGTTCTTGGAATGTTCATGAATGTCTTTGGGCGTTAAAATAGTGAAAAGCCACCGAGGTAAAAATCTTAAAATCAGAAAAAGTCTTAACAACTAAAAATAAGTTAACAATGTTCAAAACAGATTCTTAATAGTTCTCAGGTGGTCCTGGGCCTGCCACGACCACGTTTAGCACGTTTACTAGGACGGCCCCTGCCCCTAGGTGGGGGTGGGGGGCCTTCCTCCTCTGAGTCAGATGAAGAATTTGATTCCCTTTCCAGCTGTCTGACCAACTCCTCCTCCTCCCCCTCCGATCCTGATGATGTGTCTGGAGTCTGTCCTCTGCCTCTGCCTCTGCCCCTGCCCCTGCCTCTGCCTCTACCTCTGCCTCTGTCCCTGCCCCTGCCCCTGCCCCTGCCCCTGCCCCTGCCCCTGCCCCTGCCTGGCCCATCCCCCTCGCCAGCCTCTGGCTCTGATTCCGCATCTGGTTCCGGCGGAGGTACGGCCACGGGGGCCTGGGCCGGGTGCTGGTTCTGGTACAGAGGGCTTAGGGCACATGATGTCCTTCGTGTCCTCAGTACAAAAATCCTGAATATTCTTGAAGAGATACCACTGTCTTTTGGCCGGGAGGCCAGGGGATTCGGTGGGCTGAGGGCCTTCCTGGGGGACAGCTTCAGGGGCGACAGTCAGCATCTTGAAGGTCTCGGGGGCCGAGTCGGCATACTGCCGGAAGGTGACGTGGCCCTTGTTCTGGTCAGAGAATACAAAGAGATGATACTGCTTAATGCCCTTGACTGGTTTGATGAAAGGGGTCAAAAAAGATTGCCAGTCATACGACTCGACAAACACCATCCCATTCTCGTCCCCCACAAGTTGGGCAAGGTTGACACGTTCTTGGGCACTCTTCACCACAGTCGCCTCCATCTCCGTGAGGCTCGAGACAGGCTCACGACGAAACTTTTGTTTAAGCAAACCAAAGCACCAGTCCAGGGCAAACTTGGTGTGCCCTGTGATCAAAAAGTTTAAGGAAATGGACTGGTGCCGGCCAGTCAGGACCCGCCAGAGAAGATACGCTAGCACAAACTTGTTCTTGTTCTGACCACTACAGTTGTCACAGTGCATGTCCACCGCCTTCTCCCCCAGGGAATACATTTCAAAATAGTGGTGCAGGTATGAAATAACTGCATTTGACCCCTTACTACCGCAATGGCTTTCGTCGATCAAATAGTTCACCTGTTGGGGGATAGCCTCGGCACAGAAGCCGAAAATGCCGACCTTGCGGGGGACAAGGAAATACAATGGGCCAGGCTGTATAGGAAAGGAGGGAAGGTGGACCTGCTGGGCATAATCAAAACTGATGTGGACCTTCGTGTCAGAAGAACAAGGGGGGTGGGGGCCAAGGGAGGGGACTCTGCTTCCTTGTAGGCAGCCTTTGCAGACTTGACCATGTCCTGATAAAAGCCCCTCTCCCGAGCCACCACCTCCAGGTGAAGTTGTTGCTTTTTCAGCTTGGCCTGTTTCACAATGTCAGGTAGGTTACTAGAGGCAGAGATATCCCTGTTGTTGCGCTGGCATTCCCAGCAGAGGTCAGTCATAGGGCGGGAACACACTATGCGAGGGAGGAGTTGGAGCCACAGGTTTCTAAAGGTTGAGTCAGCCACACACCTGAAGTTAGCCTCCTCCATGGCGTTGCTGTACAACCTGTAGATGTCGGCCTTTGTGGAAGAGGAGGGGAGGAGGAGGATGTCATCCCGTTTGTGGGAAGACACACGACCAGGCAGGACGAGGGCGTTGGTCTCGACATAGGAGTTGATGAAGTCCACGACCCGCCTGATGTCCTCCAGCTGGAGGATCCTTGCAGTCGCCTGTCGCCCGCCAGCCTTCCTTTGCCTGGTCACCACCCCTTAGTACTTGTACCACTTGATGATGGACGTCAGCTTGTTCTGGCTGATGCTGGAAAGGTCACAAAGTAAGAGTTACATTAGGCCAATAATTATTGGACACAGGCAACAAGTACAGGTAAGTATTGTAATATTAATATGGACGATTTGTGAAGGTAAGTGCCATGATCAGATTCTGTTATGATTCATTACAGTTCATCTTGTAATTTACCTCAAGTAGTACAATGATAGTAGGGATATCTAGGTAGACCTTAGTTGAGCAAAGAAGTTGAATATCAAAGCTACTCACGCGTACATGAACTTGAAAGTGTCCCTGCAGACTGGCCGAGAACCGACGAGGTAGTGGCTTCTTTGGTGCTGCCTCTCCCCTCTCCCCTGAATCCCCTTCTTCCAGGTGGACAGCCTGCTGCTATTGTCTGTGCAGGTACTGACGATGCCCAGTAGCAACATGTCCTTCTCGCCTAGAAAACAAAGTAGATTAGGATAATAACAATCTGTACATGATATGCATGTGACTCAAGGAATGAGGTTTCTGGATTGACCCATGAACTAGGTTAACACGCCCTAAATACTACCTTAAAAACGGTCTGGTTGAGTGTTAATAGTTGTCTGTTATACTTCAAGACGTTGTCATGGATTATGGGGTAGTTTTGAGCGAGAACAGCATAGCTACATGGTCGCGGCGACAGGTTTGCTTAACATGTATCTCATGAAAAACTTACCTGAGGACAGCTGAAAGACCTCCTGCCGACGTGCGACCAGCTCCGACGTCGTGAACTGTTTACTGCACTCCTTGTCTTTGTAGTGCTTGCAGGAACATCTAAAGACAACAACATACATGATATTAGACTTAGTTCACCTTCCTGAGGGCCACAATGGCATGAGACATGATTGATAACCGTTACAGGCCGGCTGGATCAGCTGACGCCATTAAGTAGGTCACCGGACAACCCCGACAGATCATCCCTGTTTATGGCATGAAATCAACTTTGAAACTTGATAAAAACTAGTTAGGCAGTTAGAATACATACTAGGGCACAATCGTAGGCAGTTTCATCAACATTGAAAGGGATTTAGGCACTTTGCATACTTGTTTTAGAGATACGGGAACCGACCGCATGTAGGCCGTTATAAAGTTTTTTCAAAACTCACATGAAGCGTTCGCAGTCGTCCCACTCCGCCTGTAGAAGGTCGTCCGTGGGGTCAGGGATGACCAGTGGCTCATCCTTATCGTCCTCAGCATCCTCCAGTTCCCCTAGATCCTCCTGAACATCTTCTTCTTCATCGGGGGGATCGTCTTGCCCCTCCTCTCCGTCGGCGAAGAGAAAGTACTCTCCGACCAAAGTCTGCCATTGCTGTGGCTCAGCTATACCACGTAAATTCGCCTAATTTATCGTATTCAGGGCATCCGCGACAGCCTCCTCGCGATCCATGTCCTTCCCGACGATGTTGGGAGGTAATCCACATCAAAATCCAGTGATCCAGGATTAAACAGCTAAATCTGTCGGAGAAGTGATGTCGCACGTCCGTCCTGCTCGCCATGCGTCCCTTTAAATTTCGACAACAACTGAAACCGGAAGGCACGCGAGGCCTCTCAGCCAATCAGCGCGCCGCATTCTGCACACGTGACCTCCTTGACGACGATTGTTTACGGGACAACGATCGGGAAAACACGTTCTGATTGGTCCTTGCAGGCGCGAATTCAAAATCTGAGGCTGTCATTGGCCAGTTCACTTCGCGCCCTTTCAGCAGGTACCCGGAACATGTGGCTGGGATGGGATCCAGACCGACAGACGAGCTGCGAAGTTAGGGGAAAATGGCGTGAATCGAGGGTCTTTTGTTTCAGATCACTGAGGCGTTGCGCGTCTTTGGGGCTTATTTAGAGGGACTTAGAGATGGCTTTGGGACCTAAAATTTTTTGGGGAAGACTTCTGATATAGGAGATATGAATAAAAGAAAAAACCCATTTTCGATAAAAAATGCGAGATGTGACTTCAGAGCCCCATATCTCAGTTCAACTTTCTGCGACATCTGACTCATTTCGCCAAAACGGGTCACATATTAGCAATTTGTTAACAGGTGTGAAAAATGTAAGGCATAATGACCATATTATAGCCATCTAAGTAATTATAGATTTGTGTAAATGAATGTCCTACCCTGACTATTAAAATTCTTCTTTGGTGCAAACTTGGCAGAGTATTTCCAACTGAGACAGTAGTGTAGTATGAGATGGGCCCTGAAAGACTGACTACTCTCTTGGCAACAGCAAATCCTCCATGCTCTAAATACTCTCCCTGACCAAATAACCATTATATGAATTGCTAATTTTAGTATTTTCTGTGTCAATGTATTTCCCCTTTTACAGTCTATATCAATTTTGGATTCCTCAGTTGGTCCCTCACGATTCGTTTCAAAGTTCATTAGTATTCTCTTGTAATATGGATATGATTGAAAATTTTTGGGTCATATTATTACCACCTTTATGTTATGTTCAGTTTATGCTACCTAAATAAACCATTTTGGTCTGTATAGACTGACAAAGGATTGTGTTCTGAACCCATTTATGGACCTATTTCATAAATATACATGCAGACATTGAAACTGCCCCCTAATATGTACATACATGACCTATTTTAACATGTTTTTTTTCCAAAACTGGTCAGTTATTTTGGATTAGGAAAAACCTATTTGTATCAAGAGACTGGTATTTTGTTTTCTTTTTGACTATAAGAGAAACTATGAGGATCTTATTCCAAACCATAAGTCAATTATGTAAGACAAGATGTATAAAGCTGGGTCCCCTCTGAGCTCCAAAAGTGACTTTGTTGGCTGCCAAATGTTAAAATGTCATTCCCAGAGACCAAAGTTTGTTGCCCAGGATGACAAAACACCCCTGAAATCAAACATGTCTGATATTTATGTGGGTTTGTCAACTGACAAACCCCCTGAAAACGGACTTTTCGCCAGCCAACCTGGTGCCAGTCCCTCCCAGTTTCATCGGCTAGGTGTAGATTTGCCCAGTGTGGACCTGGCTTTAGCAAACAAAGTTAGACTGATGCCTCTTTCATAACAGAAAACATCCTACGCAATGGTAAAAAGGGAGCAAAAGGGACACAATAGTCATAGTCATGGCAGTCATAGTGTATAAATACTCATGAAGCTCAAAAAGAAGATCCCTCTTTTACAACAAAGTGATGATGCTCTAAAAACTCTCCCTGACGCACGAACCTTTACATGACTTTTGGAATTTCCTATGTCAATGTATTTCCCCTTTCACAGTCTATATTTGGATCTCTCAGTAGGTCCCTCATGATTCATTTCCAAGTTCAGTAGTACCCTTCTCTAATATCATTAAGAATCTATGGGTCGTTTGATAGCCACCTTTATGTTAAGTTTACACAACCTAAATAAACCATTTTGATCTGTGTAAACTGACACAGGATCAAGTTCTTAACAATTGGAACCTATACCATAAATAAAAATGCAGACATTGAAACCTTCCCTATTTATGTACATAATTATGACCCATGAAAATTCTTTGTTTTTCAAAACTGGTCAGTTATTTTGGATTATAAAAAACTATGTGCGTCAAGAGACTTTGATTTCTTTTTGACCACAAGAAAACCCGTGAGAATCTTATTCCAAACTATGAGTCGATTATGTAAGACAAGATGTAATAGCAAATAAAGTTGGACTGTGATGCCTCTTTGATGACAGAAAAGATTCTATGCAATGGCAAAAAGGAGCAGCGGTGCGTTTAAGGGCATTTTAGATGAAATATGTACTGTTACCAATGAGGTAAACACAACTGTACTTAAACTGATGGTTGGAGAATTCCGGAGAAAAAAGACAAAAACATGTGGCCCTTTTTGGCCAATGGGTAATAATCATAACAATAGCAAATGGAATGTCCACATTACTTTGGTACTGTGACGTTCTCTGGTAAGTCGGGGTTGCCGATTCTTACAACAGAGGAACGTGGGGGTTGTTCGGGTCTCGGGGCGGACGGGGAATCCGGGCCAAGAACCGAGATGTGTTTCTAGAGTCGTGCCTCGCGCACGAGGGGGGGCTGAGCGAATCGGTCGGGAATCGGCACTCGATGTCAACGGAGGACTGCGGGGAAGGGAAATTATGGTAGGGGTACGGGTCGGCCGGGGTTCGTCTCGCTCTATCTCCCAGACCAGCATTCACCCCGACCGGGCGGTCCACCCCTGAGTTCCGGTCCGCGGGGGCGACGGGCCGACGGTCGCCTATTGTTTGGTAGCGTGGGGCCGAGCATGCCGCGCCCTCGTCCCCGCGGACTTCGTTCCTTCGTTCCGTTCCCCATGTCTTCGTGCCATACTACGCCTCGGTTTCCGGGACTACTTCGGGCCTTCGTGCCTTACTCCGTTCCCTCGTTCCTCGTTCTTCGGGCCGTCGGGCCCCTTACCCTGTGTTCCTACTACCTATCTCGAGCTTCGACTGCTTTGTCCTAACTTCTGGTTAATTACTCTAATCGGCTCATCTTTAGCGGTTGTTTCAGGAAAGAGGACACGTCTGGACACCAGGAGAACTGTTAAAGAACTCTGTTTATTCGGGCCTCACCGCCCCTTTATATACTATAGAGGTCAGCCCTGATTGGCTGCTTTCGGTCACGTGACCTACAACTGACGTCACTTCCGGTTTATATTTTCCGTTTCCGGTTTACATTTCACTTCCGGTTTACATATTTCCGGGTTTCGTTCCTTTACATTTTCGTTCCTTACATATTCGTTCCTTACATATTCGTTCTTTACATATTCGTTCTTTTACATATTCGTTCTTTACATATTCGTTCTTTTACATATTCGTGCCTCTTTTTCAGGCTTTCTATACTTTCGTTCATTATTACATATTCGTTCCTTTACATTTATTTCGTTCTCTTACATATATTTCATATATTTCTACTATTACCTTATTTCTATTATTTTGACCTCTATGTATTTTTGGATGAATAGCCGTTCATCACACCCTCCCGCACCTTCTTGAAAGGTGGGAAAACACGTTTTACAAAATTTCAAAACAGTTCATACAGCAACGACAACAGAACATACTCTAGAACCAGAAACATTTCAATCCTACGCTCCTTATCGGTAGAGGAGGAGGTGTCACCCTCTGTCCTCCCCGGTCTACTTCGGAGGGCCCCCGGGGCCTATCCGGCTAATTATTATTTCTCTTCTTTCTTCGTTTTTCGTTCTTCGTTTTTCTCTCTTCTTAGTGAAAGTTCATATAATTCGTTTTATATATCCTAGTCTCTCTTCGTCAGAGTTCTTATCCTGGATCTATTAGGACCCGTTCTACACCTCCTCTTCTTTTCTCGTCTTAGGATGAGCGAGCCGGTCGTGGCTCTCCCACCCGGGACTGGGGATCGGTCGTGACCCCGTCGCCCCCGCTCCTCTCCTCTGGGCTCTATTTACTTAGCCCCTCGGCGCGTTTTTCCTCGCCTTTTACCCTCATTAGGACAGAGGGACCGGTCGTGGTCCTCCTGCCCGGGGCCATGGGTCGGTCGTGACCCGCCGTGCCCCCGTTCCCTTCGTTTTTCGTCGTCCAGACGTTCTCCCCTATTTTGGGTGGAGAATCGGTCGCGACTCTCCCACCCAGAGGCCAGGGCCGGTCGTGACCCTTAGTCCTCTCGACCCTCGGTCCGTTCTTCCGTCGTCCAGACGTTCTCCGTTGTTTTTGGGTAGAGAATCGGTCGTGATTCTCCCACCCGGTCGGTCGTGACCCCTCGTTCTTCCGTAACTATTACTCTTCTCTGCGTTCTCTTAGGTGATGATGATGATTTTAAGGATGAGTTTTTGAAGAAAGACTGAAGTTTTTGTAGATAGAATGTTCTTTTTGGACTTCGCGCCCTCGGTCGCCTCGGCATTCAGAGCCCTCCAGTGACTTTTTCACGTTTGGCAAGGACAACATGTTCGAGCCAGAGGCCAAGGTACCCAAAGAAGAAACTGGCGTTGTATGTGGAAAGGAACTTAACTTCATGCATTAAAGCTTAGAGTGGAAGCTTCAGCAGACGACGTCGCGGGGTTCGTGCTATTTGTCACAGTGAAACTTTGAGATGGAGTCCGGGTGAAGGTAAGATTGAGAAGATTAGAATCATTAATTGTCGATGAGGTGTCCGTTTTCCGTACAGGAACTGAAGTTTGACTTTTATGGCACATGTCCTCGTGGTTAACCCAGCACCAAGACGTTCAGTCCTCGACCACGTCGACACACTCGAAGATTTCAGAAAGAGATGTCGGAGAGAGTCCACCATAGTAAAGTATTTCCGTCACCGTTCCGGGCCCAAGTGGCATGACAACAACCGGAACGGAGACCCGATTAAGAAGATAATTTTGATGAAGTTTCTTTTGATGACAGGAGCCGGTGCCTCTCATCCCTCCCCCCCCTCCGTAAGCAACGGCAGGAAGACAATCCTCTTTGGGGCGAGAGGGAGGCTCCTTCGTTCCACTGATGAGATGATTTTCCTAAGAAGAGGATTCCTGCTCCGGGCACTCGGGCCCTCGTTCGTCTCCTAGGCTCTCGGGCCTCGCTCTGCTTACTAAGTTTTTCTCTTCGTCCTCCCGGAGGACCATGCTTTTAGACGATTTTCGTGAGACTGTAATACCAACAAATAGTTCGTTAATAGAGGTAAGTTTAAGATCTGGTCTGGTTTGATTCTGGAGTAAGGCCACAGTCGTCCACGGTGCCATGTCACCTTGCATGAAGCCACTATGCCTATGACGAACGCCGAGACAACAGCTCCGAGCCGTTCCGGGCTGCTCCTAGGTACGGCGGTTCGAAGTTGGTAAGTTGAAGATATTGGTGAGAAGGAGAGGAAGAAGCCGTAGAAAGTGAAGATGGACGACATCAACTGGGATCTGCACCCGACGTCAACCTCTGAGATCCGGAACGAGCCCATCTCACAAATAGCATATAGAGAAGAACTCATCCGAAATCAAACTCCAAGAAGGATCGCTCCTCGTCGCTCTTTGCAGACCTCTTGAGGCGTCTATCGAGGCATCCGCGGCCGACGTTCCAAGCACCACCTCCCTGTATATTTCAAAGACTACCTCCCTATATGTTTCAAAGACTATTTTGTTTCGTTCCTCGAGAAGAAGATACAAGGAAGTACGACATGGAAGCAGTTACTGCCGTTACTGAAGGTAAGTTATTAATATAAGTTTTAGTAAGTCTATTAATTTTCGTTCTTGTTTATGTATCGCTTCGGTCAGTCACGAGCCAGGGCCCCTAAGTTATCGTCCCTGCTCGTGCCTTGGTCCTCCGGGAGACATCTACGACTCGCCGTAATCCTTTCACGACTCGCTGCATCAACTCTGGCACGATAAAACCAGCATTCAGGTTGAAAAGTTCCATTTTGCCGCTCTTCGTATGCGGTAAGAGGCTGAAGACAAGGAAACTCAGAAGATGATGGTACATGAATCCGGGCTCATCCATATTCTGATCGATCCATCCAAGATCAAGAAGACTAAGTTGCAGGGAGTAGAAGTGCCGCTAGAGGACAGAGGTCGTCTCCTCCTCGCCCCCAGATCCCTCAAGGCAGCACGGGAGAAGGGTTTTCAGTCTTGGCCCGCGCCAGCCTTTCCTCCAGCGGCGAGTTGCCGGCCCACCGGTACCTTATTTACCCCGGCACGACCGTCGACTCAAAGACTACAATGACAACACTATCTGTCCATTCTGATTTCCTTTCTTCGATTCCGCCTCCCAACTTTCACTCTCGCTCCTGGGCCGCCCGGCCCGCTATCCATTTGATTTCCGCGACCGGACGATCCCGTTCCACCTGCTCGGTCCCAACCAACGCAGCGGGCTCCAGGGAAGAAGAGGAACAGCTACAAACTTGTTTTTCCTCCTAGTGCCTCCTCCCGTTCCGTATTCGCCCCGCAGGCTTGGTAAGTTCGTTCCAGTCATGGACCCTCCAGCTCGCTGATTACACTCAACACCTCCTAACACATGTGGTTTCGTTCACTTCCGCAAGAAGATTCCCATAAAGAAACTAGTAGGAATAAATTAAGATAAAAATGTTCGAGCCCGCCAGTCCGTTCCCGATGAATTAAGTAAAGTTTCGGGCCCGTCCCAGGAGAGTTTTTTATCCAGGCTTCGGCCTCCTGTGCGGCTCAGGTAGCTCCGCCTCGGCCCGGTTCTCTCCCTGGGGGTTTGACACTATGGGTGAGGAGCCAACGCCCCGTAATCCCTCCCCACCCGACTCGCGACGCGCCATATTCCGCCTCTGGTTCCGTCGCGCTTTTTCTTCTTCCGTGCAAGACCTCGAGCAGCATCTACTTCACCCTTCTTCTTGGCGTAGGATCGGTAGCAACAGCCTCTCCTCCCTAGCGGGGAGCCCGAGAAGCTGATCCACCATTCCGCTCTGTTTTTCCGCCTCTCTTGTCGCCTTTAACAAGTCATCCAGTTGATCTTCGTTTTTGTACATCACTAGGGTCTGAGCCAATTGGACGGTCCGGTTGTGTTCGTTAACTAGTCGGTCGACTCCCGGGAACTCCCTGGTTAACGGCCCCAGTGCCGCCGTCGGGAACTGCGCCATCGCTTCTTCAAATGTCTCTGGCTTGCGGCCCGTTTCTAGTGCCATCAGGAACGCCATAGACGCCGAAGCCATTGCTCTTGTCTTAGCCGTCATTCCTCGCACCTCCCTCGGGGGCCACACCAGTTGCACCCGAATGGCCTCTTCCGCGTCCCAGTTTCGTACTGCTCGCGCCGTCACCGGAAAGTGTCCCTGTAAGACCTGGTGAATGGCCTGTGTCCGTAATAACTTGAGTCTCGGTGTTTCTTTAGATGGTCCTGCCGTCGGTACCTCCGTTCCTATGGACCCGAACACTGAATCCGCTCCCGACTCGTCCAATTCTGGTTTCTCCGCCTCGTATCCTCTGGTCTCGGCCTGCCCCAACTCCATGTCCTCTGAGTCTTCCACCTCCGCGTCCATGGACTGGGCAGCCGGTATTTGTAGTCTGTGTATCACAACCCGTGGTTGTAGCGCTCGCCCGTGTTTATCCTCGTCCTTGAGTGGGGTATCCGGTCCTGGCGGCGATCCCATTCGTTCGGGCGACGGCGGTCCTGGGGTCTCCTCCGATCCTTGCGATCCGAAGAACGAGCTCCCCAAACTGGCTCGAGTCAGGTTGTCAACCGCCGCCCGTGTCTCTGGCGTATCTGGTGCTACCGTAATGTCTCTCATTCGTTTCAGTCCCGGGGGCGGCACTACCGGCTGCTTACATACCATCTTCTCCAGGGGTGAATCCGCTCTCGTCGGGGTAGGGGTAGAGAACAGCGGCTGCGTCGAGGCCATTGACGCCGTGTCCTCGGGCCTGGCCGCATGCCGAACATACTTCACTTTCTCCACTCGCCCCGACGGTTTGAGTCCCTGCCTTTCTGCCATCTCGCGTAGAAACCTCCCCAGGTACAATGCTTCTCTTTCCACCAGCCGGCCTCCCTGCGCTTCCCGAATGCTGTCCTCCAGCTCCCGGTCGGATCTTGCCTCGTGGTAACCCCTGAACGATCCCTCCCGGTTCATTGTTCCTTTTAAATATCCGGGGTACCTCGGGTGTCGTGATTCGTATATCACCGATTTCTTATGAACTGTCATCATAGTGAATTGTGCGTCGTTACAAGGTGGTTCTAGTCCCGTGGTCCGTCTGATTCCTGTCGAGGTCTCAGGCTGGGATGGTCCCAGCTCTCCCGTGCTACTAGACTCGGCAATAATCAAGGACCGATCGCTTCGGACCGACATACTCCTGCCTGACTCCGACTGGTCCGAACTCGTTCCCCCCTCCAATTCCCTCGGGACTTTCTTGACCTTTTTCCACTTCTTCTTTCGCGACGGCTCCTCCGCCGGGCTTCCCTGCGTCGGGGGCCTCTTGAAAGCGAGCGGCTCCTCTTCCTCTTTTACTTTCAGACGTTGGTCGTCGGACGAGCTCACCAATTCCACCACCTCAGCCCCCGGTGGTATTCCTGAGCAACCCGGCTTCGGGGCGGGTGTGGATCTCCCTCCTTTTCCTCTGCCCGGGAGTCCTCGTCCTCTTGGTTCTCGTGGTTCTCCCTGGGCATTTAACTTCTTAATTCGGCTCTGTACCAACCCTGTTATTTGGTCTGCTGTCAGAAGTGGTTTCGGGTTGACCACGGCTCGGCTCGCACTTCGCGGCGACTCGGTGGCTTCCTTCCGCACTCCTTTCGCGGCCCTCCGAGGGGAACGACGCGTGGGCGTCGATCGTTCCGCTACCTCGGCCAGGGGTCCCTTCCCTGCTGCTTTGGCTGCTTGGGCTCCCTCGCCGGCCTCGTCGGCCTCTGATCCTTCTTCGGTTGCTACCTGCTCCGGCTGCTCGGCGTCGCTGTCATCGGACCCTCTCGACGCCCTCGGGTAGTAAGGGACACGGATATGCCGTCGCGGCCTCTCCGGTGCCTCCTTATCCACCGCCCTCTCAGGGGGTTGAAACCCCTCCGGATGGCGCACCGCGTAGTCCCGTTCCAAATTGGCTACCCGGGCCGCCGTTTCATCCCCAGGAGCGAAACTGGTGTACGGCGGTCGTCCTTTCGGGTCCAAGGCGAACGCCGCAGCATACTCCAGCCTCAGAAGGGGGTCTTGCTTCGGCATCCCCCTCTGCAGGTTCCCTTCGTGCGAGTCCGACATGTGCTTCCTCCAGTCCTGGTGTGTCGAATAGGCTCGATTCGAACACACCGGGCACATGCAGTGCTGCTTCCGTAATCCATCGTGCTGGCCTTTAATATGCTTGACCAGGTGCTTAAACTCCTTTCCGCGGCAATTTCCTTCCCAGCACTGTCCGCTCATCGTGTCCGTTTTCCGGGCTTTCGGGGCTCGTTCCAATCCTGAAGCTCGTCCCGTCAGCCTTTTCCGTTTTTGTCTCGTGGTGATGCTGCTCGTCTCGCTTCTCTGCTTTTTCTCTTGTTTTCTTCTCCTTAGCTCAGTCTGCTCGTCTGCGATTTGATGAATCCTGATCGGCTGACCAGAATGACCTGCTCCGGCGAGCGCTCTGCCTTTTATAGCCGCCGCAGGCAGAAGTGGGCGTGGCCTGCGCTAGCGACCCCTAGCGTCAGACTCACCATCCACTTCTACGGTGGCGCCCCCTACTATTTTCCGGTCCCCGGGGCCCGCCGCTGGTCACCGCCTCGCCTGCTTTTTACCTCGCGGCCCTTCGCCCGTCCACGCGTTTTTTTCCTAGGCCTTTTATTGCCCCACCGGACGTCCTCGGTCTTTTCATCCTCCGTCGCCTTCTCTTGCCTTTTTCATCTTGGCCCTCACAGTGCTTCCGCACACTTCCCGGAGAACACAGGGGCTCGACGTTATCATCTCCTCGCCGCCGCCCCGTTCTCTTTGTCCTCTTTTACTCCTTTTACGACCTACTTTAAAGCCCGTCCTCGTTTCAGGCCTCGCCTTTTACAACCGTCCGTTCGTTCCTCCGGCGTTCCCGAGAGTGCCGCATCTACTCTCCTCCGGTCTCCTGGACGTTGTAAAGCGGTATTACCAAGTCGGCATTACTTCAAAAGTCTTCACCAGCTTGCCACCGGGTCTGTCTTCTGTTGTAATCCAACCATCTTTTCCACGCTGTGGTTCCTCCGAACTGACCGGAAAGCGGCTCCGTGGGACTACTTTAGACGTTCGGGCCGTCGTGGCTCCCGAACGCCGTTTTTCGTTCCAACCCCGCATTTCCCACCTATATTACATCCGCAAGAGAACCAATCTTCAGCTAGGTAGCAAATCTCTACAGCCTAACGACCTGCACTCCTACTGTAGTGGTCAACGCACCGCCCCGACTCAATGGCCCCAGGTTGATCAGTCCTTTTTGGCCAAAGCCTTTTTGTGTAGCGCCGATTTGGTCGTTCCCTTGGTCCTCTTCCACCTGCGGAATCGAGACACGAAAACGACTTCATCACAAAAAGGGGTGCCCCGTTTCCTTACGTGCCCTAGCACGCCCCACCCCAAGCATTTACTGTGCAGCCTCGTATCCTTGCTGGTCAGCTACCATCCAGGCTGGCGCAGCGTGTCCTGGGTAGGGTTCCAGGCGGTCCACATGGACTACCCCCCCCGGTTTCCCTCGTTTCTTCCGTACTACCACCCGTCCTCGGTCAAGCACCTTGACGATCAGTGCAGGGCCCATCCATGGAAATCGCAACTTCGTTCCTTTGTCCCTATCCACCACCGTATTGTGCACCCAGACCAGTTCTCCGGCGTGGTATTCCCGCCGAGTCACCTTCCCATCGTTCTGATGGATGGCGGCTCGTTTCAGCCCCGTCCGGGCCTCCCGATAGGCCGCGACTAGCCCTTCCTCTAGGCTTTCCACATAGTCGCCTACCCGTCGGGGTTCCTCCTCTGGTCCTAGAGGTCTCCAATAAATCGCTTGTCGCGGCATCATGGTCTGTCGGCCCAGCATCATCATATTCGGTGTCACTCCCGTGCTGGCTTGCGGCGTTGCTCTATAACTCATCATCACGAGCGGGACCATCTCATCCCATTCCCGGCCTGTTGCTCGGCAGCTGGCTTTCAAACAACACCCCAAAGTACGGAAACTTCGTTCTATGTACCCGTCACTCCTGGGGTGGTACGGCGTCGTTCTTGTTTTGTGTATTCCAAATAGTGCACAGACCTGAGCCACCACCTCGGATTCGAAATTCGTGCCTTGATCCGAGTGTAGTTCCCGAAACGCGCCGTACCGTGCTACTACTTCTTCAACCAATTTGTCCGCCACTGTCGTTGCCTTTTGATCCGGGATCGGGAAACACTCCAACCATTTGGTGAAATAGCATCCTACCATCAGGCAATACTTATTTCCTCGTTTGGTGACTGGGTACGGGCCCGAAACATCCATGGCCAGCCATTCCATCGGCTCCCCCACTATGTACTGATGTAACGGCTCCCGTCTCCCTCGTCCTTTTTTCAGCAACGCGCAATCACATTCTCGACATTCCTTCCGCACGTCTTCCCGGAGTCCCGGCCAGTAAAACCCTTGCTCCAACAGGGCCGTCGTTCTGGCGACTCCCAAATGCGCTCCTGCCGCGCCTCCATGGTATTCCCTTACCAACTTGGCCCGTTCCCCTCGGGGAACGACCAACTGGTTCCTCCAACCATGTCCTTCTAGTTCCCAGTACTTCCGATGCAGCACGCCATCCCTGAGGCTTAATCGTTCCCATTGCCTCCATAGGATCTTTGTTTCCCGGGATTCCGGAGATATGGCCTCCCAACCTGGCCGGTTCGCATTCTCTTCCATCCGTGCGACAATCGGCCCTATATCTCGATCCCTCCTCTGCGCTGCTCTCATCTCCTGCGGGGACCATCCGGGCTCGTACCCCCGGGCCCGCGTCACTACTCTCACTTTTTCGGTATTCTCGTGCTCCTCTCCGCATTGTTTGCACGGATACCGGGACAACGCGTCAGCGTTCCCATGCTTCCTGCCCGGTCGGTGTTGGAACGACACATCATGCGAGTCGATAATCTCAATCCACCGAGCAGCCTGCCCCATCGGTTCCTTACTTCTCTGCAGCCAACTGACCGCGCTATTATCCGTCCGGACTATCACGCGTTGACCATAGATGTAGCACCGAAAATGCTTCAAAGCTCGCACCACCGCCAACAGTTCTTTCCGCGTGGTGCAATACTTTCGTTCGTTTGACTCCAGGGTTTTGCTCGTGTAAGCTATCACCCGTTCCTCCCCTCTCTGCTCCTGCGATAGCACGGCTCCTGTCCCCACGTCACTGGCGTCTGTGTCAAGCCACCATTGTCCATCTTCCTCCGGGAATCCCAACACCGGGGCCTCTGTTAGCGCCTTCTTCATCGCATCAAATACCTCTTGTCGTCTCGCGCTCCACACGAACGGTTCCTCCTTCGTTGCCAATTCATACAAGGGGGCAGCCAATTCCGTGAAGCCGTTTATATGCCTTCTATAATACGAACATAATCCCACGAAGGCTCGTACCTCATGGAGATCCCGAGGGACCGGCCACTCGGTTACTTGCCGACACTTTTCGGGGTCGGGTTCGATCCCGTTGAATGAGACAACGTGCCCCAAGAACGGAATCTTCTTCTGGAACAGCTTGTATTTTCGCGCCTTTAACTTCAGTCCTGCAGCGTTCAATCGGTCCAGAACCCGTACCAATCTTTCCAGAGTCACTTTAAACGTTGGTCCAAAGACCAGTATGTCATCCAAGTATACCAGACACTCCTCCCACACGATTCCTCTGAGGATTCTTTCCATCAGTCTCTCGAAGGTGGCTGGGGCGTTCACTAGCCCGAATGGCATCACTTTGAACTCATACAATCCTCCTTGAGTCACGAAGGCCGTCTTTTCTTGGTCCTCCGGTGCCATCTCCACCTGCCAATATCCGCTTGCGAGATCCAGACTGCAAAAGAATAGGCTTCCTCCCAAGGTGTTGAGGCTGTCCTCTATCCGTGGGAGCGGATAGGCGTCCACTTTCGTAGCCTGGTTCAGTTTTCGGTAGTCGATACAGAACCTCGTTCCTCCGTCCTTCTTTTTGACTAGAACGGTCGGGCTACTCCACGCACTCCCGCTCTCCTGGATAATCCCTAGATTTAACATATCCTCCACCAGTGCTCGTTCCTCCTCTCTCCTGGTGGCTGGATACCGTCTGACCCTCTGCTTGATCGGCATCTGATCCCCCGTTTTAATTCGATGTTGTACTAAATCTGTCCGTCCTAACTCATGTTTCGAGGTCGCAAACATTTGTTCCCGGGCCATGATGGCTTTCTCCAGCTCTCCGCCTTCCTCCGTGGTCAGGTCTTTCTTAGCCTCCTCTATCATTTCAACGAGCGCTCCAGGGGGTTCTTTTACTTCACTTCCTATTCCTCGTACCTCTTGTACGAAGGTGGCTTCTCCGAGTACCCCGCCGGTTTCCAATTTCGCGCTCTCGGTCCCTCGGTTGGCCACCCAAACTCTATTTTCTTCTCCCAATGTCACCGTTCCTGGGATCACCTCCAGTCCCATAGGTAATCCAGCGCCGGTGATGACAGCCAGCTGTCCACTCTGTCCTATATCTACTCTCGTTACTACTGTTACTCGGGTCACTTGGAGTGGGGGTATTTCCGTCGTTCCCTCGATTCGCACGACCTGTCCTCCGACGGTAACTGCCCGAATCCCATCCGTTCTTTGTTCTGCTCCCGGGATTCGTTCCCCCTCTCCCTCCCCCTCGGCGGGCAGGAAGATAGCACTCGCGTGGGGCTTAACTGTTAGCCGGTATTTCACCGCGAAGTCGTTTCCCAGGATCCCTTCATCTCTACCGATGTCTGCCACCATGAATGTCCACTGCAACACGCGCGTTCCCAATTTTACTGGCAAGTTCGTGCATCCGTAGCACCGCAACGGACTACCATCCACCGAGCAGAGACGTCCTTCATATCCATCCAGTTCTTCCCATTTTCGTCCCCACTCTCTCCAGAGGCGTTCCGACAGCAGACTGATCATAGATCCGGTATCAACCAAAAAACGGACGACACTCTCTCCCACCGGCCCGTCCACATTCTCCCATGCCTACTACTTCTCTCGCCGCGCCCGAAGGGGGCCCCGCGCTTACTGCGACGGCGACTGTCCGTTTCCCTGCCGCTGAGAACACTCTCTTGCGAAATGGCCCTTCTGGTGACATTGATGACACTCTAAATCTTCTTTTCGCTTCTTAAACGCCTCCCTCCGGGCCGTTGCTTGTCTTCTAGCTTCCCGTTCTTCTGCCAATTCTTTCATCATCTCCTCCAACTTACCGTTTAAGGCCATGATCTGTGTATTGGCGTCCTCCTCGGGCTTCACTGCCCGCAGGAGGCGGCGTGAGTATCGTTCTTGTATTTCTACCACCTCTACCGCCTCCTCTAGTGTCTTGCATCCTTTCTCTGCACACTTCAGCTGAAGGTCTTCCCCAACTGCAGCCTGGAACGCATGTAATGCTGCTTTTTCCTGGCTAGCGTAGTCGTTGGAGAAGTAGGCTCTCGATGCCAGTCGCCGGGCATTATCAGCCAACTCCTTCGCTGTCTGGTTCTTTACGCGTTTTAATCCCGCCAATTCTTGCAGAGCATTGCACGTGTCCTTCTCCTGACCGAACCTCCGTCGCAACGCATCTACCCTCGCCGAGTAACGGAGTCGTTCCCTGTCCGGGAGCCCGACAAAGTACATTCGTGCCGTTCCCGTCAGCGAGAGAAAGAGCATCGCCGCTTTTTCCTCGGCCGTCCAACGTCCCAATGTTGCGTACTCCTCAAACTGGTTGATCCATCCCTCGAAATCCGGTTTACCGTCATACTTCTCCGGTCGTAAACTAAACTTCTTCAAACTCGCTCCTACCTGGCCGGTCTGTTGTTGTTGAGCCCGCGCATTCTGCTCATCCGTCGGGGTGGACGTTCCCATAAAATTAAACTGCCTACCCATGATGGTCGTGTCCTCCCCTTTGGTCTCGGTTTTCGCACCTCCTTTCTCCTCCCCACCTTCCTTGAAGGCGACGTCAGAATCCATCTGCTCGAAGACTGCCGCGGTCGCCATGAGTATACAATACCGACGAAACACCCAAGATCCACAAGTCCGTATGTGCCTATTTCAGCACCACCGCTGCCACCAGTGTGACGTTCTCTGGTAAGTCGGGGTTGCCGATTCTTACAACAGAGGAACGTGGGGGTTGTTCGGGTCTCGGGGCGGACAGGGAATCCGGGCCAAGAACCGAGATGTGTTTCTAGAGTCGTGCCTCGCGCACGAGGGGGGGCTGAGCGAATCGGTCGGGAATCGGCACTCGATGTCAACGGAGGACTGCGGGGAAGGGAAATTATGGTAGGGGTACGGGTCGGCCGGGGTTCGTCTCGCTCTATCTCCCAGACCAGCATTCACCCCGACCGGGCGGTCCACCCCTGAGTTCCGGTCCGCGGGGGCGACGGGCCGACGGTCGCCTATTGTTTGGTAGCGTGGGGCCGAGCATGCCGCGCCCTCGTCCCCGCGGACTTCGTTCCTTCGTTCCGTTCCCCATGTCTTCGTGCCATACTACGCCTCGGTTTCCGGGACTACTTCGGGCCTTCGTGCCTTACTCCGTTCCCTCGTTCCTCGTTCTTCGGGCCGTCGGGCCCCTTACCCTGTGTTCCTACTACCTATCTCGAGCTTCGACTGCTTTGTCCTAACTTCTGGTTAATTACTCTAATCGGCTCATCTTTAGCGGTTGTTTCAGGAAAGAGGACACGTCTGGACACCAGGAGAACTGTTAAAGAACTCTGTTTATTCGGGCCTCACCGCCCCTTTATATACTATAGAGGTCAGCCCTGATTGGCTGCTTTCGGTCACGTGACCTACAACTGACGTCACTTCCGGTTTATATTTTCCGTTTCCGGTTTACATTTCACTTCCGGTTTACATATTTCCGGGTTTCGTTCCTTTACATTTTCGTTCCTTACATATTCGTTCCTTACATATTCATTCTTTACATATTCGTTCTTTAACATATTCGTTCTTTACATATTCGTTCTTTTACATATTCGTGCCTCTTTTTCAGGCTTTCTATACTTTCGTTCATTATTACATATTCGTTCCTTTACATTTATTTCGTTCTCTTACATATATTTCATATATTTCTACTATTACCTTATTTCTATTATTTTGACCTCTATGTATTTTTGGATGAATAGCCGTTCATCACAGTACCAAGACACTGTTGTAGCCATCACATAAGATAAAGAAGACACTTACATGCCACATTCTGTCATTGATATTCAACTTTACCTTCAACTCTTTGTTGTCTTAGCAATGGGGATGTAGTTGTAGTCATGGCAGTCATTGTGTATCAATACTTATTGAAGCACAAAATGAAGATTTCACTTTCTAACAAATTGATAATTTATTCAGCTTGAATTGACTCCATAGAACAAAGAAGACACCTTTTCATCGTATTTGGTCTGATATATTCACCTATAGGGCTATATCACCAATAGCCCCAGCAGTGAATATATCTGACTGAATATGACACAATAGGTCTAGATACTTTAGTTTTGATGGCAGAACTCGGAAAAAATACAAGGTTTTAATAACCCATATAGTTCTATCAGGGCTTATACGGCTAACGGTATATATTGAATTGCATAGTTTGACTATGCTGCCCAACCCAGATAGAAGATAAATTTACATATAAACACAAATTGAATCTTATTATCTTCATTGCATAAGGTTTCACCACATTTTTTAAGAAAATGGTGGGCTAGACTTTACTTAATTTGGCCCAGTCCCGGGAAAGTATATAAGACATCCCCAGGTTGTGATTGTTTAGGACAACTCTTAATGAGACTTTCCAAAGCAGGGACAACAAATGAGGGAACTTTAAAATCTCCATTGACATATTGAATAGTCACGTCAGCCGATGACTGTCAACCTCTGTATACATTACTCGCCTCTGTACGCATTGCTCGCCAGCAGTGCAGGTAATAAAGCCATGCAAGAGTCAGACAATAAGGCAGCAGAGGTATCCACAGCAGGTGGTAAGAAATTAAGCACCATACCCACTAGACGATGGACTGACAGCCAATGCCAATGCTGATGTCCATTGGTAGTTGGCGTCGGCATCAAATTATCAAAAATACTTAATATTGTGACCTTCGCCGGAGAGTCTGGGTTTCCAAACTCTATGACAAAGAGATGGTTGGTTGTTTCGATTTCGGTCCCGAGCCAACGAAGAGTTCGAATAGGAAACCGAGGTGTAAGATTAAGAATCGTCCCTCATGCATGAGGGTGAACGAACGGGTCGGTTGGGGTGGAGTTCTTGAGGGTCGACTCAGTAGGGGTTTTGGGGTATGGCGTGTCTCAGGCATCAAAGCGGTTTACAGTTCGGCTGGCCCGTCCAAGGAGTCAGGTTGTTGCTTACCTAGAGAGTGGTAGCATTTGGCCGAGTGGGTCGTACCTTTGTTCCTGCCGACTGCTTACTACTTTGGGCTTTCGTACCTGGCCAGTCTTTTGGTCTCGGCCGGCTTCTCGGGCTGATCTGGGCTTTCCTACCATCGTCGGGCTTCTTGGGCCACTGCCAAATTTACTGATAACTTATGTCTTTAGCTAAGTTTTACTGGATCGGTCTCTCCTATTATTGCATATCTTCGACTTAGGCCAATACGGGGGCTGGACATCTTAAAGAAGAGACATGTGAATATAGTGAGTACCAAGGAGGAACTGTTTATTTTGGGCCTTCACGCCCCCTTTTTTAGTCTATTACTCAATTCTGATTGGTCAATCTCAACCACTTGACCATTCTGATGTCACATCAGGTTACTACTTTCGTACTTTCTGACTACTTTCATACTGTTTCGTACCTTACGTTTTTACTATCAATTGACATTTGTTACACTATTATTAGATTATTTCACATAATTCATTCTAGTTCGTACCTTAAAATAGATGAATGGACAATTCATCACAATATCATATGGGTTCGCTCGGCCGTTGCCAACTCTGAGTTAGCAAACCATACCCACATACAGTTGGCCTATAAATTGGTGCAAAACCAGTATATTCCACTGATTTGTGCTGACTACAACAATGTGTTAGTTGGTATGGGGCTTAGGCCTGAACCAGTCTAGGTACTGTGCAATCCTCGGTAGTTCGAGGTTACCGAGTTCTACGACGGACGGACGGGGGGTTATTTTGGTCTCAAGCCAGACGAAGAGTTTGAGCAAGAGACCAAGGTGTAAGATCAAGAGTTGTGCCTTGCGCACAAGGGGGAATGAGCGGGTCAATCGGGAAATTGGTATTCTTCGAGAGGGGAGGTGTATGCCGGTCGGTCGGGTCCGAGGTGTTCCGGACATTGGGCACGGTGGACCAGGGGGTTCAAGTGAGGACATGGAGGACAATGAAATATGATGGGGATGGGTTGATAGTAACAGGGTGTTTCCTCTTGTTTGTCCTGGGGTTGGATGTCCACTCTGATCTTCCGTGGGGCGTCGGGCCGACACTCGCCTAGTGGGTGGTAGTGTTGGGCCAAGCCAGTTGCACCTCCATACCCATGGTCACAGGATGGCCGCTTACTATTTCAGGCTTCCATACTTACCCGGTTTTCCAGTCCCGTGTTGCTCTTCGGGCCATTTCGGGCCATTTCGGGCCGTTGTGCCATCTTTCGGTCATTCGGTCCCCCGTAGTCTTGTTCTATTTCAAACTCTAAATTATATCTGAACTTTACTTAAATTACACCAGTTTGTCTTGTTAATTAGTTATTATCTTATCATCTTATTGTCTTAAACCCCTTCGAGGGCTATGCTATGGGAAGAAGACACTTGTGAACACAAGGAGTACCAAGATGGAACTGTTTATTCCGGGCCTCACCATCCCTTTTTATACCCTATTACTCAGCTCTGATTGGCCGCTTCATATCATGTGACCATTCTGACGTCACATCCGGTTTACAATCTTTTCGGGTTTCAGGTTTCAGGTTTTCGGGTTTCGGGTTTTCAGGTTTCGGGTCTTACAAACACATCTCTTTGATTTACACTATTCTATATTATTTCCGACAACTGCTTTTGATACAGATGAATGGACATTCATCACAGTACTCCGAATTGACATATTCAATGTTATTATTCATTGGGTCTCAATATTGAATTCTACATGTCTTGTCACTTGTCTTTTCTCCACCGCTGGCTCCCACTTTTTAATATCATATTAGCCAAGTGTTGGACGTTATTGGTTGGTTTCAACAGTTTTTACTAGCTTTCGTTCCTATGGGGAAAGGCCACAATATTGGGCTGTATTCGATATGTAGGAGTATTTTGTTAACCACATACCCACATAATCACATACCCATGGTTTAAACCGCAACAGTTTTCTGGTATTAAAATGTATTAGAAGCAGTTATAACTTTAGTAAGTTATTGTTGTAATAGATAAGAAATGGAAATGGGTGCCTTATAAAAATAAAGTGAACAGCCTGACCTCTGGCAACGGCCAAATCTTCAGTTGCTCACTGGTCTGATTAAGGAATTGGGTGATATTTAATTCCTTTGTCTAACATTGTCCTGCTAATTGTAATAGGTCCGGGGTTCTACTGATGTTCTAGAACAATAAGCTTATACTACTTCCCTAGTCACTATAGAAATACAATACAATGTGATTTTATGATTTTAGATATATTATTTTCTTTCTATCGATACTAGATACACGAAACACTAATGTGGGAATGTCTAACACAAAGGTACATCTTTCCAATAGGAGGTGTGCAGGATGATACAGTGGATAGTGTGACTTTCTGGTGTGCTGGTGGTCTGGGTTCGATCCTAGGTTCGATCCTAGTCTGGGCTGGCTAATAGTCCCCAGAGAGTATTATAGTATAATACTCTCTGTGTTCCCTCTGCATGTCTCAGTGGTAATGACTGGGTTATCAAAGGTATTTGGGCCACTGGCTTTTTTATGTATGACCCTGTCTATAGGAACATGCACATTCAAAAAAACCTACTCCTGTAAAAGTGAAAGGGTATGGTCTCTACCTACCCATAGATTTGATTGCCATCACCACCCTTGATATGACCCTGGTAATTAATTAGGTTACCAGCTCAGTAGTTGAATGAATGGTGTAGTAGTTAGCCTGTCAGAATACAAAAAAAAAGAAAAAAAAGGCCAATAGTTCGATCCTGGTATGGGAAAATGGGTTAAACGGTCTTCAGAAATTCTGAATCTTGATTTGTACTATGATTCAGGCTTTTTCTCTTAATAAAATATCATCTAGATAACCGCTCTGGATGTTACAACATAAAGCTCCAGAGGAGTTATATGCAGTGCAAAAGGGTAGGTTACTCTCAAAAACCTTCTAAGAGAACACTAGAAGTAACCAGGGATCAATTGTCATATTTCCTGGTAAAATGTACTATTGATAAATTATTTTTGAAAAAATTCGTTTCTTTCCATATTAATGCATGATTAATATGCATCATTCCATGAGGGTTTTATGGATTGAATTTTTTTTTTGATGTAAACTTTGATGGGCTATTTGAATTCCTACATACAGTCCCACGAACATGAATAGTCAAAGGAGAGATGATTGTGATTCGTTATTACATGATTAATTTTACAATGCAATTCTAAGTTTTGAATAATGAAGAAAAAGACTCTTTAATCAATATATTTTCAATTTACGGTAGATTTGTCCTCATTATAATGTATCATGCATATGATATTATGGTGTCTTGCATCCCACCATCTCGGAACTAGTGTAAAAGTCTCATATATTATAGTGCATAGCCCCTTCTCAGTGCTAATAGTCAGTTCATTTTAAGTGATCGATGTGCAAAAGAAAATTACAACTGCAACGTCGCCTTAAGTGAATTGAGAACACTCAGAATAGCGGACCGGGTGATCTGTATGTCAAATGCAGTGTTAATGTTCCAGTTTAAACGCATTTATTTGGTTTGATAGCAGAGCACTGCACCATTTTCTTCTATGTTTTTTTTCGACTGCGTAAGATGTCGATGCTTCAGAGATGGCCTTTTCAACCTAAAATGGCATACGTGTGTTATACACAGAATCGTTCAATTTGTCACCCTGATTATACAGATCTAGACCATTATTGTTTTACATGCATTCTGCGTATTGAAACCTAAAAAAAATCTGCTATATCACTAAATCTGTTATTAAGCTAAGCTCTGGGTCCAAGGCGGTTAACCTTCACATAATCTATGGCTCGTACCCAAAGGTAAGGAGTTTTACTCTTCATTCTCATGGCTCCATTAACCAATCTTAATCGAAAATGGGTTAACTGTGTTTTCTTTTATATTATCTGATTATCAAATAAGGACACCCTGGTCATGGATGAACATAGATCTAATTACATAGGAATTTGTTGTAATCAGACATGAAGTGTATTATGTTATACATACAAACGTTTTATCACCATCTTTTGACATAATATGCAATTATTATCTTAATAACAGTGATATGACATTAGAGGTCACATTAAAATTCCTGAAACTTAATGACAAAACCATCAATGAAATTGTATTTTATATGTGTATATTGATACGCCTGTGATCACTCAATGATGAAGGAAAACCATTAGCCCTAAACCTTCAGAACTTGCTATAACAAACGGCATTTCGTTACTTGTAAGTACTTATTTACTCCCTCCATATTTATATACAATGATGAGCACATTTCTTTGTCATTGTCAAAATTGATATCAGCCATGGCAACGCATCTTACCTTTCAGGCTTTAGGACAACTACACCGATTTAATCACGTTTTCTACATAGTGCAAATATGATTGCACCGAACCCGACACTACAATCCATACCTAGAAATTTGAAAATCATTACCAAAAGTTGACATATACACAGCCAAGAAAACACTGGAAATATAGCAATACTTCACCGGTCGATAACAATGAGTCAGGGGCGGGGGTCCAGGGGGTCCAGAGACCCCCCGACTCTTTTGGTGGGGATTTAAGCTTGCGTTTGTGGCTATGAAAAAAAGACTTCTTAGCAACCAGCTGCAATGAGTTGTTTAATATATGGCGGGTAGATTTAATGCATGTTTTATTTAGAGAAAGCAAGCTTTGATGTCAAGAGGAATAGGGAAAGTGTCAAAGCTAAATGTGTGCATTACAAACACCTTTTTAAAAATTCATACAAGGGCATCCTTTGTATTGAAAGAGCGATAGTTTGCTCAACAAGTTAGTTTTCAAAGGGTGTGGCTATGATATGACAAGATGGGTCTTACGAAGTATCAAGTGGCTGAATAGGTTTTTTAATCATCAAACCAGTGTACTTTTTGTCACACACAAGGCGAATCATATATAAACGATAAGGTACCAATTGACACTATGTCTTAGAATCTGAGCAACCAACATTGATGCCAACATTGTTCTGAGGTAAGTACTAAGTACAGTCTGTAGCTTGTGTCAGTCTACTTGTGTATAACATATCGTCCTGGAAGTAGCGGGTCACACAGAATCTATTGCCCATGATAGACTATTGGTGATAAGGGAATTAATGGAATAAGAAATTTCTAGTATGTACCCATTTGTAATAGGACAAGCTCTAACAATACCCAAATTGAGAATAAAATTGTATTGAATAAGGGGGGTATGAAGATCAGGGTACAAAGTGTCAGTTCCTTTTCACTGTAACACTGTTACACTGTTTGCCTTTTTTACCCCTCGTTTGACTATTTTTCCTCTTAAATGTTATATATAATGCATAATTCTGTTCAAGAATAACCTTTAAACCATTCCAAATACTTCTTAACCCTGTATTCGCCTCCGGTTCTCTAAAAGGCAAACAGTGTTACAGTGAAAAGGCAAACAGGCGGTGTAAATACAAATCATTTCATGCAAATCTCCCTGTGCTCTGATTTACATATCTTATCACTTCAGTGGAAAAAGATAACTAATGTTATGCAATTCCATATGTTTCCCCTCATCAACCGAACCAAAGAGATGAAAATCCTCCTCATGTTATGAAAGGTTATATAATCCCCCATGCCTGCATCAGTGGGAGGCAAATGGAGATTTACATGAAATGATTTGTATTTATACAGCCTGTTTTTCTTTTCACTGTAATACTGTTTTGCTCTTTTGGAAGAGGGGAGAAATAAGGAGTCAAGAAGTATTTGGAATGGTTTAAATGTTAATTATGAAAAGGATTATGTATTATATATAACACTTAAGAGGAGAAATGAGGGAAAGAAGTGACAAAAAAAGGCAAACAGTGTTACAGTGTTACAGTGAAAAGGAACTGACACTTCATACCCTGATCGTATGAACAATAGTTTTCTTTAGACAACAGAATGGAATATTTATTGAAGAGTAGCTGACTTCAAGAACATGTTCATAAAATTAAGGGGGTTGAATAACTGACACTTCTATTTCTGTTATTTCTTGATATAACATGTATTGCGTTAACTTCTAAAAATACAAGACAAAATTCAAAGCCTGTAACAATAACATAATATGTGTTCTTTTTTATGAGTTATCTTTACAAAAATACCTATTGACTGTTCACTAAGGAATTCAGCATTGAAGAGCCCAAGGCTCGTGTGGAAAGAAATGGCAACAATTGGACAATCTTCAGGAATGTTGTCAGTCACTGAAATGAGTCTTGTCAACAGCTCCAGTGTCTCTCCTACAGTTGAAGCAGTGACAGAACTAGCGGTTGTTGGCTTGTCTGGTTCTGGCATCAACTTTTACATCCTGCACATCACTGCAATTGTCAGCCTGTCCATCAGCATTATTTCAAGCTTGGCGGTCTTTGGCATCCTCCGTCCGACATGTCCAGCTTTCTGGTCCAGGACAGTCGGTGAGCGATTTGCTGTGTACCTGGCTCTGGGTGATTTAATGTATAGCATCAGTCACTTTGCAGATCATGCATATATGCTGGCTGTGGTTTGGCATCCCCCTGAAGACATCTGTGTGGCGATGGGTTTCTTCGTGTCCACTTTTGTACTTGTACAATCACTCATGGTGTCCTTCATGGCTCTTAATGCTTTCATATTGGTTGTGAAGGAAAGGAAAATATCTCTTGGCAAATATGACTGGAAATTCCTGTCTGTTTGCTTGTTTGTTCCAGTAGCAATCATGGCACCATGTGCAAGTATGAGGTGGCTGGGGCCCAGTGGAGGATGGTAAGTAGATAATTGGAAGAGCCTTTGTAGACATTGTGCAGATGACATCACATCAACCCAAACTGGCCTAAGGTCCATATTGATGATAAATTTACAATCGTTATTATCAACTTTTGATGAACATTATGAGCCCATACATTTGTCAAATTCATGTGAGTCAGCTGTGCAAATTTATAATATAATTATAATACCAAAATTATTTTATATATACATTTATTGAATTATCACATGTATAGTTATGGTGATAACATGGTGATCACCAAAACTACCATCTCTGCATAAGTCTACACAAGTCAAGTATCAGGAATATTCCTGTAACTATGAGCACTTTCTAGAGTAGAAAAAGAGAATGGCTGTATCAAGGGTCATGGGAAAGCAAAGCTAATATGAGAGAGCACTACAAATTATGAATTGTGTCCTGTGAACATAAGAAAATGTATGTAATGTATGTAAAGGATAAGATTTAAACCGCATATATATTATATATATACTTCTTGTGAAAAAATAAATAAGTACGAAGTAATTATCATGTATTATAAGTGCATATTTTTGCAAACAGTGCCCAGGACAATCTGAACTATAGAACATGTACTTTTTCATATAATTAATCATCTTAATTACATAAAGAATACCTTTTCTAACAACAGAATTATGTGAAAAGACAATAGGCTTTTATTTATAGTATTTATCAAAACTGATGTCTTCATTTTCTTTTTGCAGGTGTGTATATGACATGAGAAAGGAGATGGGGAAAGTGATGGCCATGGTTCTTACAGTTGGTATGACAGCCACAATTGCAGTCAACGTCTTTAGCTATGTCTTCGTTTTCTTCAAGATCCGCAGTGTTACTGCAGCCACACAGGCAATTGGATCCACTACTGGTGGAGTCAAGTATGGCAAAACTGTGTCAGTTATGATGAAGTTTGTGGCTGCTTACATTTTTCAGTGGTGGGCCTACATGATCTATTCCTTGTGGAATCTAGTTACACCCCCACCTTTCTATGTCCTTCACTCCATTGTGTTTCTAGCTAATATGGGAGGCCTGTTTAACCTGATTGTGTACACTCTCCTGAGAAAAATGGGGCCAAGTAAGAAAGGGGAAAAGACAAAGACTGTTCCTGGAGCTCCCTCCAAAAGTCAGACTACCTCTACTGCAACTCTCAGCAGCAGTGTTGGTGACCCTGAAACTTGAGTTGTACCTGAAACAGCGAGGAACAAACTAAAAATGAAAGCCTGTTTACGGGTTGGAGTTAGTTTTTGAATCAGTTTGTTAACAGGATCCCCTTTACTTGAAGAGATTTATCTAATTTTGTTTAAATATTTATCAATGTTAGATTTATTCTCAATATTCTGGAGTTGCTAATGATGCGTTAAAAGTTTTTGTCCAAATGTTTTTCCCTCAAAAGCAATTGTATTCTAAGGTGTAGATTTGTAAATTTTGGCATACGAATTCCATACTGGAGATTATTGCACCAGTTCCTTATTTTTCTTCTTACTGTATAATTCACCATTGATGTACTAGAAAATACTATTTAATGAGTACGCAGGATGGATACAGGTCCCTTGGGTTGCACTTGCATATGGGGACAGAAATAAATATGAGATCCCCTTAAAGCAACAAAAATATCTGTCCTGATATGAAGAAAGTGCCAGGTTTTCAAGTGGTTGAAAATGATCGAAGGAAAAATGATACAGGTCAATGGAAATTCAACCCCAATCATTTATTAATTGAAAAGTAATTCATATTGTGGTATTTAGTTGATAGATATCAGTTGGTTTTAACATTGGCTCTATGATGCATATTCTCACCGACCCAGCACTGAGAAAATTATTATTAATCAAAATTGTAGACCTTTGCTAAAATGTCAAAGCTCAACCTACCGTGTAGCTTGGAACAACAACACAATCTCAGTTGAACCAACATGTATTGCAATTTGTTACCACCAGATGTCAGCACTGTGAAGAGTCCCTTGGCCTGTCAGACATGATTGACAATAAACAGGTCTAATCTGGACTACTGGGACATGAGTGCTCTTATGAATGAAGGTGATTCACATGATAAATATAATTATAATAAATTGTGTATATTCACGTAGTCACTGTTGATTTTGTTCTTCTTCGTTCCTCCCCCAGTTTTCACTATCAATGCATGCAAACTGTATGATACAAATGTATACATCCTAACTAAATGGAAAATATGACAGGTATTATTTCTCTCTGTTTAAAAAAATACAGTGTAATTAAAAGGGAGGTATAGTGTTGTCTCTCATCAGCCATGTCAAATTCAAGGAAATGCATTCTCCATTTATTTGACTATTGTTGCACTAAATTTATAATTTTATTCTCTCAATGGTGAATATAAATGTAAACTCTGAACAATATAAGACCAATATTCCCACCATTGTTCCTCGCAAATCATCTAAAAGTTACACAAATCACCAAGTTCAATGTTTATAGGGGTATATGATGAACATGTTTTCCTTGAAGCTGACTTTACTTCTCGGATTAAGGGTTGGGTGATTCATTTGAAAAGATTCAGAATCTCTGTCAAAGGTAGATATCTATTCTGTTGATAACTTGAGTATTCAAGTTATATCAAAATCCTAAACTTAGTATTCATCCAAGGGGATTTTCTACCCTGGCCAGGCAGGACTGTTTGAACTATCCAGTGAAAAAAAAAAGGAATTAAATTTGAGATACCATAAATGCTAAAAACCTATACTATATTTCATCTGAATCCCTTCTGTAGTTAGAATAATATACATATATCATGATGAATATTTTTAGTGTTGGCCTAAACATAGGTGAATTAGTTTTAATAACAAGTTCATGAATATAAAAAAGATATCGCCAGATTCTAAATATTTTTGTTTAAATTTTCTGTCATGAGCAAAATCGGAAAATTGGTCAACTATGTATATTTATATTAATTTTATTTCTCATTTTTGTACTGAAATACCATCTATCACCCCAGAGTGCTAATACAGGACATGAATTTGTCCATCTCCTTTTTCATACCCTTTTCAACCTTTCTTTTTACAAGGAGTTGATGTCCATTAAGTACAAAGGCACATTTTCAGGTAATTCCAGAACCTGTCACCGTTTTGATGCTTTGGCACTTAATGGAAGATTCCAAAGGGAAATATCTGTTTATCAAGAAACTGGAGACCTTGTGACTTAATATTACATTCAAAGTTCCTGCGTCTGTCATTTTGATTAAGAAGATTCAATAAGACTGGAGTTAGTAGATTTATTGGTTTAACAGTCAACTACCAAGGCAGTGGCACTGCTGGGAAGTTATTATGGCAGACAGTCATGAGTCTCCAAGGCAACTAAATTGATTATATCTCATCTACCACATGATGTAAATATCACTGTATGATTAAGCTAGCCTAAAGTTAACAATCAAGTTAATGTTAACATAGCCTGACAGGCACCAAAAAGGGAGTGAAGTGCCGAGACAGAAAACAATTTTCGGAGGTAGGCATTTTGTAAACTATGTAATCCTCATTAAAGGTTTAGAGATTAAGAAATATTGCTATTCGTGGGCCTCATGGAATCAGAAAAATACAATGTGTCTGTCATGGTGCTGGTCAGCAATTCAGTTGAAGTAGTTCTTGATGTAATATTTTGCTCGCAGACAAATTGGTTGAGGTATAAAGGTACACTTATTTGAAAAATCTGGATGTCCAACCTCTACAATTAAACCTGTTTCTAACTTACCTCCCCTACATGTGGCACTTACTCGAATATTTTGTGTCCCACAATGTGAATGATGCCACATTTGCCTCACAAATATAGCTCACACTACAAGTTAGAAATGGCAATCTTTGAAAGTCACAGTTCTACCACAATCATGTTCATGGTAACTAACCCATAAAGCCACTTATGGAGTACTTATGTGTCTACAAATCCGAGTTGGGAATTCCCAACTTTGTGGACGACTATTCCATATCTCCTACGGGACTCTCAATCCGTGCAGTTTCCACAAATAAACCTGTTTCTAACTTACATTCCCTACATGTGGCACTTACTGAAATATTCTGCAAGTATCCCATATGGTACATGTGGAGTCCATGGGTCATAAGGTTGTTCTTACAAGCATATAACATAGGTAATTAGGTGTATATCCTATATTGTTATAAGTTGAATTAATTGTGATGAAGAATCATTGTAATGTTGTGAAATAAGTGAATTTTAGTTTTGACAGAATGATGCAGGCTTTTTGTGTTGTTTATATGGAATACTTAGAGGCCACATGTTAGTGTGAAGACAGGGTTGGGGTCGTCCCCACTTGGCATGTTGACTTTAAGAAAAGGTTGTGTCACATGCCCTATATCATTGAGATTATTTTTCTATAATCATGTCGACACCTCAATGTAAAGACCCTGTTTTTGTCAATTTTTTTTCAATTGTGGAACTGAGCACCTATAACTTTTCCACAAATATTGTGTATTTGTGGGCCCACAAGTCCTTTTTTCCATAGGTTGGAAAAGGCATTTCTGTACATGCCCCACATTTGTTACACAAGTGACTGACAAACTGAAGAATTCCACATTTGGCACACAAATATCATGTGACCACCTGGAATACAACATTTGTTTCACAATTGTAGGTTACACCAGAAGTTAGAAATGCTAACCTTTCAAAGTGACAGTTCTACCATATCTTCATGGTATCTAAAGCCCCATACCCACTAGGCGATTTTACCGGCAACTCGGGACGGGCAACAGCAGAATCACTGGGTAAATCGTCACCAATTCAGAACATCTGTTAGATGTAATATTGAAATGTTACATGATAACAGGTGTTCTTGATTGGTGACGATTTAACCAGTGATTCTGCTGTTGCCCATCCCAGGTTGCCAGTAAAATCGCCTAGTGGGTATGGGGCTTTACCCATAAAGCCATCTATGGAATACTTATGGGTCCACAAATCTCAGTTGGGAATGCACCCCAGATGTAGAACCCAACTAACAGTTTTACCTTGCTTAAGTACTACTCCCAACCCACATCTCTTTCGTTCCCTGGGAGGTTTCTGAGTGTAACCTATGGTGTCTGAGGTTCATCAGTACGTTAACAGTGTGTTTCAAGGTAGATCTCTGGTGGACATGTATATCTATTTAGTAAACCTCTGGCAGAGGTTTCTTCAATGAACCTTCTGAGGAGGTTATATGAGAGGTGCCAGAACCATATTACAAAATTGTGGACATAAAGGTGTATGCAAAGTGTGTCCAACATGATAAATAAATATTGTGTTAAAGCTGAAGCGACTTTACTGCAATGTTTTTCTTTGAATGTTTCAAAATATTAACTTTGTACAACGCTGTCTTAACATAATGTGTTTGCTGGATACACGCTGACATGCACACATTTTGTACATAGTTGTTTGTTGATTCAGGCAGAAACTCAAAATTCTCTTTGCTACACTGGCCACTCAGCAGTAAATTCTGTATAATTCTTTACTATCTTACATGCATAACATTTACCTGATGAACAGATTTTTGAAAGATGTCACTGCAAGAATAAAAATGTTGTTTTATATCGTTTCTTATTTAGGATCATACAGGTTTTCAACAGTGAAGAGCACCACATCAGTTTCATACAAAATGGAAACTATCAAAATATCTTCAGAAACACTTTCTAACACTGAAATGAGACATGTGAACAGCTCTGACAGCCCTTCTGGAGTCAACTTAGTGACAGACCTCCCAGTAATTGGTTTGTCGGGTTTGGGCATCAACTTCTACATCCTTCACATCACTGCGATTTTCAGCCTATCAATAAGCATCATTTCAAGCTTGGCTGTCTTTGGCATTCTCAGACCAACATGTCCTACTTTCTGGTCACGAACGGTCGGTGAGAGATTCACTGTATATCTAGCTTTCAGTGATTTAATGTATAGCATTAGTCACTTTTCAGACCATATGTACATGCTAGTCGTGGTTTGGCATCCTCCCGAAAACATATGTGTCGCAATGGCTTTCTTTGTGTCCACTTTTGTGCTTGTTCAGTCACTCATGGTATCCTTTATGGCACTGAATGCTTTCCTTCTGATTGTGAAGGAAAGGAAAATTTCTCTTGGCAGATATGACTGGAAATTCCTGTCTGTTTGCTTGTTTGTTCCAGTAGCAATCATGGCACCATGTGCAAGTATGAGGTGGCTGGGGCCCACTGGAGGATGGTAAGTGGATAACAGGGGCAACCTTGTAGACATTGTGCAGATAACATAAAAGATGATGAAGCACTAAGATGTACAACTGAGACCATGGCCTATGTTAAATCTGTGGATGTTGCAACAGATGATAGTCCTATGAGAGTCTATGCAAACTGTTACAAATATTCAACCGGCGTCTCTTTTACTATTTTTGCATAATGTCAACAAACCCAGTATAATGTGATGAAAACGCAAGAGACTGCATATATAGTAAGGGTTTGCACAGACTCCTATAGGGGGGCGACACTATCAATGAGATTCGAAATGTCATGATTCGGTACTCTTATCTTAGATGCTTGTTGATAACATCACACCAACCAAAATAGCCCAAGCACCATATTGGTGATCAATTACAATCATTATTATCAAATTCTAATTTACACTTGGAACACAAACCTAAGAGACAGATCTACAAATCCTTTCTACAATTCATTCTAGGACACACTACGAAAGTCTTTGGTTCATGATATTGGCCATATTTGATGTTTTAGATTTTCTTCTTTCCTTTATACAGGTGTTTGGTTAACATGAGAAAAGAGATAGGGAAAGTGATGGTGATAGTTCTTACAGCTGGCATGACTGCCACTATTGTGGTGAACATCTTCAGCTATGTCTTCATCTATTTCAAGATGCGCAGCGTTAGTGAAGCAGCTGAGGCACTTGGGTCCACTTTCGGTGGAGTTAAGTATCGCAAAACTGTGTCAGTCTTAATGAAGTTTGTAGCCGCTTATATTTTTCAGTGGTGGGGCTTCATGATCTACTCCTTATGGATCTTTTTCACCCCACCACCTTTCTATGTTGTGCACTCTGCTGTGTTTCTAGCCAATATGGGAGGCCTGTTCAATCTGGTAGTATACACTCTCCTGAGAAATTTGGGCCCAAGTATGAAGGGTAAAAAGACAAAGACTGATTTTAGAGCTCCCTCCAAGACTACCTCCCTGACACCTCTCAGCAGTAGCAGTTGTACCATAAACAGCAAGCAGCAAACATAACATTTTTCTCAGGATCGGTTTGTGTTCTGAATCCCCTTTACTTGATGAGATTAATCTAGTCTTGCTTAGATGGTTATCAATGTTAGAATGTGTTTCTATATTCTGGACACTATTAATCTTTTCCCTAAAACATTAAGTTTTATTTTAAGGTACAGAGTTGTAAATGTGAGCTTTAGTATATGAATTTTATACTCGAGAGTATTGCACCTGTCCTTGCATCTATTCTTACTGTATGATCCATGATTGATGTATTACAAAATGCTCCTTGATGGGCACACGGGTGGATGACAAGTCCCTTGCATCACACTTGCAAGTGGACATGAAGTTCTATAACAAATATAAATGTGCTACCCCTTAAAGAAACATACATTTCTGTCCTGACATGAAGATATTTCCTAGGTTTGAAAAGTTGATAATGATGAAAGAAAAAACATAACAGTTAAATGAAAATTCATAAGGCAACCATGATTACAATCATTGCTGAGTTGAGAAAGAATCCCTTTTTTGTGACCTTTTTTTAGTAGGCACCAACTGGTTCCTAATGAGGGCTCTGTGATCCATGATTCTACCATTCGAGAACTGCAAAAATGAAGATAAGTGAACATTTGAGACTGTTGAACAAAATGTTCAGGGTTAACTTACCCTGAAAATGTAATATTTAGTGTACCAAAGACAACGCAACCTTAGTCTCTTCCAATTGGAACACAATTTCTTTTTATTGCAGATGACAGCATGTTAAATAGTCCAGTCAGACATGATTAACCATAGAAGTGTCTGAATCTGAACTACTGGGACATAAGTGCTGTTATGAATGGAGTGTTGTTCCTGTTCTTGTTCTGATTTATTAGCTTGTTTTTGTGAAATGCACAATATATGTGTAACAGAACTGCCCTTCTGTTGTGCTTTTTAACATGTGTGTTGCTAAGTGTACATTGTGCACACTGTCTGCACTGTGCAAACAATAGTACCCAGATTCTGCAGACTGGGTTTACTACATAAGGAGCTGCTCTACTGCCACTAATTGTCATTTGGCCTAATAAACTCATTGTGTTAACATCTAGGAGCACTGATTTCTACGCTTTCTAGAAATAGTCATTTCATAGTTCCCTTAAGGCACCAATAGCCACTTCCCCCCACCTGGTGGACCCACTGGTGGAATTTAGCCTACAACCCTGAACGCTGGTGCTGGTTTAGGGTACTAATAATGGGAATGGGAACTGGACTCACTTTGTCTTCAGATATTCTGCTACTTAACCATTATTGTTCTTGCTAGCTAAACAGTAGAACTAGTCCACAGACTGGGGGTTCATATCCAAAACACAGACAACGCTTGGTTAAGAGTAATTTATTGTTGATAACAGATGCGTCACAATAGCTGGTGTACCAATAAAATGTTCTGTTCCTATGTATATGAATCGGTCGTTGCCCCGGAGGTAAGCTTCCTCAATAAAGTCCGCCTATCTCTGTATGGCTTCACAGACAGTGTTAGTTCTTCCTTTAGTCACCAGATGTCACAAAATACTATAAGTAGCTAACCAAACCCCTGAATCCTTAAGACTTGAATTGATTCAACTGTGTATCAGCTTACTCTAACTCATAAATGACATTGTGGTCACTCTTTGCCTGCACACATGTTTAGATGAAATCCCATAGGACAATCGTCATAAAACAGTTATTTGTACAATATTATGACTTCGGCTAAGATAGAGAGCTACCAGCTCTCCGAGTTGGACCAGCACTAAGCACTATGTTGATTTCTTATCGCTGTTAGAAGTTGAGAAATATTGCTTGTAAGGTGGACCTTATAAAACCAGTAAAATATTGTGCCTCTGCAATGTACACTATCAAATGATAACTTATCACATGATAATAACTTACTGGTTATCCCTGACTAGGGAAACCTTATAATGTTAGAGGTATCATTTTGAAGAGGCACACCATAGTAACATGTATGTGATACCATCAAATGCCACCAGATGACAGCACATTGAAAAGTCATCTTAGACACTTTTAGCCATAAATAGGTCTGTATCCGAACTAAAAACAAACAATGTTTTATGGTTGATTGTGATTCACATAATTAAGTGTGACTAAACATATTTATAAGGACTTATTTATGTATTTAAAAAATAATTTTGATAAATAATTATAATCAACTTCCCTGGTTGTTCTATATTCATGAAATGTCCCCTTCTTTGCTGATTTCAGGGAAATAGGTAAGCAAAAGAGCTGGGCATTTTACCTCCCCAATTAGGAAGTTAGAATCTATTTGAGGTATTGCAGATAGTGATTTTTTTTTTTTATTTACAAATTCGATTCCTGTGTACAACAAGTTCTTCCATCGAACAATTTTTCATATGAACAATAATAATCCAACAGTTAATTTCAATATTATACATACATATACTGATAAGATGATCAAGACATCTATGTCAGTTTAATAGTTATAACATATCACAGTAAGAATAACATTCAGTCAAATTGCATATATTTTATGAGATGCTTAAATCTCTTACTGTGTTCCATTTCAACTTTTGGGTATAGGGAATAATCTTGTAGTTGGTAGATCAACATTGACATTTTTCTTTCGACTATGTAAAGCTCTCATGCGCTCTATCAAAGTGTATATGGATATCCCATGGCGAATGCATGTTCCCTGTTATTCAAATATATCTTGAAATTTACATTGTACATTTCTTTTGTGTTTCAAAATTTGGATTAATACAAAATTCGTATGTTTTATCCCTTCTTGATGTGATGAAGCCAAATCAGGACTTGGAACTCATGTATAGCTTTGTTCTTCACTGCTAAACACTCATATCAGTAGTACATTAATTTTGTTAGTGTTGGAAAAAAAATCTTTTCATAGGGTTTGGTTTATTGCTTAACCCATCCCAATGCCTCCAACGTTTCATTCAATTATTTATCACCTGCACGGCCGACGAGCTGTGCGTATAAGGGGCAGTGAGTACTAACTGGCTGTACGTACAGCTCCTTGTCAAAGCTTATATTCAGAGTTTTCACAAGTATTTTGTATTTTGCTCGGGTGATAAAATATAGAAGGCCCTAGGGGACGTCCTCAGGTGGCCTTCGGCCTTCGGCTGTCCTGCCCCCTCTGGTCCGTCCGGCCACCCTCGGACGTCTCCAGCGGGCCTTCTTATATTAATATATTACAAATGCATCTAGACCAGTATAAAGGTATATCTAAAAACAAGACAATTCAGGTTTCAAAAGTATTCATTGCTGGACATAAAATAGCATGGATAGATTTAGTGTTATAAAACAATAACTTTTGATTCTACTTGAAAGATTAGCTCAAAATTCACAATGGAATGTTGGGCAGTATAGTAAGTTGTATAGCATGGAGCTGATATACAACATTTTAAAAGTTGCCCTGATTTTTTTATCATTCATGGGGTTGGTGTTCACTGGTGTGACCCTTTAGCTGTAAGTCAAGGTCTGGGCCATAGAACATAGAACATGGGTCCTAGTGCCACATTTCTCTTTTGAAATACGAAAATAAAACATGTTTCCAATCATTATATACTCTCATAGGAAGTTCTGTATCTTGACGTACACGAAGATCTGGCAGCTTTCTTGCTAAATTTTAATTTTTGATGCAATCTTAAGGAAAGTTCATGTGCTGAATTTGATAAAAAGTGCATGTTGTACTGTGATATTCTGGTGGTTTAAACCCCTTCTGCTTACTGTTTATTACATGGTTACCCAAGTGTGTAGTGTCATTCGGCTGCTGTCTATGAGATACACTAGTGCAGAGTAAGTATACATGTTATCAATTTGAATTCTTAACTCTGTTGAATGATGTGAATGGGCCAGGGCAGATAACATGTAGTCTAGGAATTTGAATGGTTCTGGGGAATTGACTTGTTACCTCCTACTTAAGCTAATGATCCACGTTGTGACATTTCCCAGACCGACGATAAACTGAGCAGTGACCCGATTTCAGGACCGACGGATTTTTGTCGGACCAGAATCGGTTTGGCAATTAAACCTGTGCATGTTAAAATCGGTCCACAATCGGTCCACAATTGGTCCTCTACCCATGATCCATTGTCAAGGTGAAAACTGATTATTTCCTGGTAACCTGGATCACAAATTAATAGGAATATAGTGAAAAAAAATCGGTTGATTAAATTATCAAAATTGTGGAAATATTTTCATAATTCATGTCGAAATATGGTCAATACAACCAGAAATATACATTATTTAATCCGTTTGATTAATAAAAAGTAAAATAGTAAAATATTTGTTGAAAAGCATTAAAAAAAATATCATGTGATACACAATTCATTTTGATATATTTTGGTAATATTTTCGTTCTATTATTCCCAAAAATAAATGAAATAACACTGGAAATACTAAAGGCCGTATTCCACATACCGATTTTGCTGCCGATTTTGAAAATCGGCAGGGGATATAATGGTCAACTATAGATATATCATACATCAATACAAAGGTCTTAAAATTGTCTTTTGAATGGTATATAATATGTAAGGTCTCATGTCATATTCTTAGAGAAAATCAAACAAATACAAAATCGGTAGTAGCAAAATCGGTATGTGGAATACAGGCTTTAGGCATAATAAAATCGGTCCAGAATCGGTCCTGAATCGGTCCTGAAATATTAAACATGATTAATAATTTTATCGGACCATTGTCGGTTGGAAATCGGTTGAAATAATTCACTCTCACATGTGTCGGTTGGAAATCGGTTGGAAAAAAATCGGTTGACATGATCCACGTGACGATTATTTTCCAAAGGGACCGATTCTGGACCGATTCTGGACCGATTCTGGAGATAGAAAATATTTTGAAAATCGGTTGACTATCGGTCCAATTTTGTCGCAACGTGGATCACTGCCTTTAGTAGACTGATAGCTGATACAATCATCCTTTTCCCTACGCGGACAACTGAATAGATTTTGACGCATTGTGTAGTCATAAACATACATACAGAGCATGCAGCCTAGATGTACCACAATATTGGTATATATGAGGATCATAGAAAATTGTAATTCTTTGGCTTTAATATTGATTGATAATTAATAGAAAACATGACAAACTTTGAATGGATAATATGATGATTTTAAGCCCACTGGTGCAACAACAAAAACTGGTAAACTTTGTAACCGAGCGTTGACCAGTTTAATAAAAGTTAATAAAAAACAACAACAAATAAACAACCATGAGAAATTGAATATGGTGCACTTTCAAACATTAATACTGATCTTATTATATATCTTGTTTTGTCATTAAACGAACCAAAAGATAGGACGGTTACGTTGATTACGTTCAGGAAATAATTTAATCCATGATGTTTAAACTACACTTAGTAATATGTTGAAAGGCAATGGATGTATGGACAGTTTAATTCCTTATTTTCTCCATTGCTCTGAATCACAACATATGAAAATATATAGAATTATATCACCCTCTTCCATCTCCATATTAATGAAACATGAACGTATCTAACTTCACATTTTTAGGATGTCGGGAGACAGTGTTCCACAATGGGTGAAGAGACTCACAGAAGAATTTTCTACAGACAGGTGAGTGTATCTGTTTACTCACAATGAAATGTTAAACAGGACGTCATACATGGATTTGAAATACCATTTAATGGTCCTGTATTTTGTTTGGGAGGTTAGCCTATCGTTTGAGGAATACAAACAATGAAGAAATGCCCAAAATCAAAACATCTATTTAAAAATTGATGTTATTTGAAAAGAAATCAATAATTCAAAAAGGACAATTATCATTATCTTTATAACACCACAAGAATTTACCCTAATTATTTATAGACATTCTAAAAGAAAGATTGGAATCTTTTTGTAGTTCAGATATTTGTTTATGTACTATTCTTGGTTTTGAGAAACTGTATGCCCCCTTTGTTTGTTTTCATTTTAGCCACCATTTCATGAGTCATCGTCCCACCAATTTTGCTGTTGATATTCCATTTTAGGTTTGATCCAAATTACAGTGGTTTTTTCTACAACCACTTGTACCAAGGGATCCTGGCTCTCTGGCAGTTGGGGGCAACAGAGGCCCAGATAAGAAAGTATGCAGAGGACCGTGCTAAGACATTGGACCCAAGTGAGATAGCCAAAGGAGAGGACATCTCCAGCCATAAGCTACTGTCAGAACAGGAATTAAAGGTGAGGAGCATAGATAACACTAGCCCACTGTGCATTACTGTTAAATTGTAATTTTATTATCAAATCATTTATCAAGGAATCCCATGTTCAACACAAATGCATATGGCTAATCTCCTGCATGGTCTGAGGGTAGTATAATCAATTAGTGACATGAGAGACTGGGCCGTCTCCTGATTTATCAATCTGCTTTTGAGGGTACTTTTGTGTGTAGGAAAAAAATCAGAATGTTAGACAGGACAGAAATTAGATTATTTTGTAAGTAGACAAAAACGAAATTGTTTTGAGAGGACATTCTTGACCTTCGTTATTCATTAAAACTTGATGGTTTTCTGTCCTAGAGTCTCCTGGGAGCAAAACAGAAGTACCTTCACTTAGTGGCTCACTTCCGGCAGCGTCTGGTTGATCTTAATGATGACTGGGAGCTTTTTGTGAATACAGAGTTCCCACCATTATCTCTGAGTATTGCAGCTGCAGCTCTTCATGGCATAATACAAATGGGATATGGTTATTTTGCCAAGGATGGTATGTATGTGGTATACCAACCAAACAATGTAAATACTGTGAAAACCCTTAGCCTCTATTCTAGGCACGAGTGCATATGTTTTATTTCCATAGTAAGAAATATTCTATACAAAAAAATATAACATGAGGGTATCTACCTTGACATACTATTATAACTGTGGTCACTTGCAGAATCTATTTGGTTAAAGGTTAGACAGTGACTATATTTTCATTAATATGATAGTTCACTTAACTATTTCCCTGTCTTTCAAAATAAAATGTCATTTCCATTTTACCTTAGATGTCATCTAACTGAGATGTCTCATTTGCCTCACATGATTAAGTAATTATCACTTATTCTCGTAAATAGCACTGTGCACCTTTATATAATTGTAAAAAGAGCATATGTAACTGATGAACAGTGCACTGAATGTGCTAAACCCTACCATTTCAGAGAGGTTATTCTGTGAAGGGCTTGCCTATTTGCACTACCAGTACCTTCCCCATAATGTGACATCAGAGGTAGAGCTGACTGAGAGTGTAGGATCTGGGAATGAGGGAATCCTGGATGTACTGTGAGCTGTCAGGACAGATGGATCACTGTTAAAGGGTCTGCAGACTGACCTTATGACCTTCAATGATGAGGTGAGTGCTTATAATAATAGTATACCAAGAGGATATAACTGTTCTAATTTTCAGAGTGTGACTGAATTATTCTTTTGAAAGGTTTACCAAAAGTTGTTGGTGACCTGTGGACAGGAAGTTACAAAATGTAGATGAAAAAAGTTTAATCTTCATTAAATGCCATTGCAGTGATATTTGCCCATACTTGAATAGTTAACAACTATGATTTTGACACCTACATTTTGATCTATATTTTTGTATATTGACTTCCCACTGTGAGGTTGTAGTGCCAAGGACTGGTGCATCAAGGAATTTTTACATTGAAAATGTTTAATGATCCAGACAAAAGAAAGGGGTGCACACTGTTGTGCCCTCCTGTCCTCCTAGGAAACTGTTGTCAAGTGCAGACTATCTATTTTCATTACCTCATTCTAGAGAGATGGTACCATATTCCTCAAGAGGATTCATGCTCTTCTCATGCGTAAAGGTGATGACATTATCAAGCTGGTGGCAAGAGTAAAAATGCCTGATTTCTTTGAAAAAGAAGGCATAAACAAAGACCAGGTAACCATATATAAATTCCCTATATCAACAAACCCAAGCCCAAACGACCCAGATATACCCAATCTGAGTAAAATAATATTGGATTAAACTTCAGCATTATTTTAAACAACACTCATATATAACAATGTAACATGAAAAGTAAATTCTTACAACTACTAGCCTTTGGCAAGTTACATTCTATTTGTTGTGATAATTATGTTCTTTTGTTTTGCGTTAAAGAGTGGTTTTAACAGTTCTATTTTATCAAAGTTTCCATATATATTATTTTTTTATCCTTTTCAATAGATTTTTATTGATCAGTCAATGCCCCATCCACCTTCAGACTTACACAACAAATTAAAGCGCGGGCTGTAACAATTTTTGATTGGCACATGATACCCAATTATGTGATGATTATAATGAATGAGATTAAATATGTACATGTAGTATTGCTTCATTAACCTATTGGATTGTCGCAGGTTGATAAAATAAGGACCAAAGCATTTCCATTAAATTGCAGCTAAAGAAGGTTTCTGACTGGATAATAGATTGTGCCATATTGGTATATGGGATGGTTGAACGGAAAAATGATTTCTTCATTCTTCATGGCATCACTGCAGCATGGGGCCTTGGCCAGATCCTTCCTCTTCTTCAGGATAAGGATGCAGTTTTCAAGACTATTGCCTACTTTCTATCAGCTTTGTTTGCAGTTTACATAACACAGGGCTGTCCTGAGATAAAAGAAAGTAACCTCGATGATGTAAACCCTGCCACATGGGAGAAGATCAAGCAAAAGAACCTTGAGATAACATTTGATGAGCATGTTTACAAAGTGGTATTTGTTTGTCAGGCTCGCTGTCAGGAGAACCCTGATCCAACCATGCAGAAACGATACCAGCAGGTTTCCCATGTAGTGACATACAATCCATTCCTTTTCGAAAATGAGTAGGATAAATGGGAAGGGTTCAGAGTAAATCATAAAATTTCAGATGAGAGATTTGATGAATTACCATATTGTGCAATCTAGTAGGAAAAGAACTGGAAGGATATTATAAAGCTAACAACAGTAAATACTGCCTCCGAAATATTCTACAATACCATTCATAGGGAAACTGATGATTAATATCCCCTTAGAGGCTCTCCATATAAGAGCTACAAATACTCATGGATTAATGCTATGGGAGACTTTGTAAGGCTAGAAAATACCTGGGGTTTTTAATGACTGGAATATAGCTGGAGAAACTAGAAACATTCAATAACGATTTTTGTTTTACATATACATTTCTATAAATCTCAAAGCTGAGGACATAAAGGAAAATATTCTAAAAACGTCATAATGATGTAAACAAATTGGTCACAATAGAATGTTACCTATTTTACCTAAATTGACAAGAAACAAAGAAACTATTAGAAAAATAAGCTCCACTGCAGAGTTCCTGAGTAGTGTACATGGGGCTATGAATAAGAATTTTGTTAGCCACATCAGCTTTTTTAAAGCCTTTAATAATTATTGTCCAAGATTTACTTTTTATTGAAGAAGATCTTTATATATATATTGTGTCATTTCTCAACTGCTTATGATATTTATTCTCATTGCTAGATTTGCTGATTTGTGTAACCATTTTCCCTTGACACCCTGGTTATGGACAAATAAATGCTATCAATGACAGTCTGACCTTTCATGGTACAACACAACTAAGAACGGAAATTTTATATTTGTATAGTCATGTGTTTTCATGTAGAGTTCATAAGAAAACTATGATAGACTAATTTAAGATGTATAGTTTTAGAGTCTATATGATACCCTTGCTGGTGTGATGAATATCATAGTGGCTTGAGTTTTAGAGAATCTGCACTTAGCATTAATTATACAGTGAAAGGTGTTAACTAATTGCTCGTTCATTGATAATCGATATAATTTGTGATTGTTTAGCCTTTAGAATGAAACATGCAGTTAAGCGTGAGAATCGCCATGTTGGCATGAGAAGTGCTCATTAGGTACAAATGCTAGTTAAGAGCCCGAGAAAACATGCGACCGGAAATGATCTTGGTTGGGGTCAATTAGACCATGTGATCTGAACTGACCAATGGGGTCAGCATTGTGGAGATATAAGATGCAATGAAGCATGAGAATAAACAGCCCCTTTATGGTACCCAACGTGTCAACACCTCTTCCTATCCTTAGTCTGAACCACCTCAGGACTTGGAATAATTAGAGAAAATGGGGAATGAAGACCGAGAAGAAAAATAGCATAGTTTGGGTTGGAACACGATGGTTACCTAGGCGCAAGAAAGAAGATCATGGTATATATAGGGGATAGCATGAACATACAGACAGGCACGGGAAATGAGATATCGGGCAGCCAGCCAGCATACTACCATCTTCTTTTATTGACGACAGCCCGATGACCTGTTCCCAGTTGGGTGCCTGAGTAGAGCAGTAGCAATCACACATGAAGAATAGAGCAACATTGGGCTCCTGACTCCGGGCCTTCTCTGACCTTCCCTCTGTTTGGATCACCCTCTTGCATGAGGCACAACTCCAAGAAACGCGACTCGCTTAGTACTTTTACACTTGGTCCACAATCCCGCACCCGAGCCCAAAGCCTGGATGAGTGACTCTCCACGAAGTCCCCATTCTTTCATTCCATGAAGAATGCTCAGACCTGGTGAGAGACCAAACTGAAACGAAAGGAGCTACAATATCAAAGACCCCTTTTCGTCACACTATTATAGAACTTTGATATTGCATAAGTTGTTTCTTTTATGTAGAGTTATTACCAAACTGCTGAGGTGTAAACAGCCACTTTAATAAAGAATTTACAAAAAGAAAGTTGCAACTGATGAATATTAGGGTGTTAAGGGGTAGAGGAACTGTTTCTATGCTCACGCAGAGAGGAACATAACCAAATTGATGTTTTAGAAGAGAAATAGGCAGTCCATTCTGACCCTGATTTATCTTTACATAATGGGTCTGTACACCAACACAGATTCCATGGCTCTCACTGGGTAGTTCAAAACTTATCAGACCTCTTTAAATCTCATGGGTAACTTTGTTTGGGAGCTGGCGGGTTTATGGCCATAAACCAATGGCCGAAAAGGATGCTAAGATTTAGGTGGGAATTTCCACCTCAGATGAATGCTGGTGTAGGGACTCACTTTGGGAAACAGTCAGTCTGGTCAGGCAGATATGGGGCTTGAATTGTACAGCATAGTTTCTAAGGACATATACACCCTTGAATGGTGAACAAAGAAAATGTACGAGTACTAGGTAAAATGATAGAATAACTGTTTTAATGTCATATCGTAATGAATAAATAAGTATTTCCACCTTGACACATATATTCTCGCACTGACACAAAAGCCCAAATCATTAGATCATTAATCAGGTCAATGCACGAAATCTGGTATGCATTCCATAAAAATTTGACGATAATTATCGCCAGTTAAAGCCCTTCCATAAAAGATTGGCGATACTCAAAATATTATCGCCAATGCCTCAAATCAGAATCGTGGCGATAATTACAAAATATCGCCGTTTTAAAAATATAATTTTCACAAACATTAATGTATCAAAATATGTATATGTGACCAAGGAAGAAGCCTGTGTAGTTTAAGTTTGATAAAAAAAGAAATTGAACAAAAAAAATGAAAAACAAAAGTTTCATGTGGCGATAACATTTGTTGGTATCGTGGTACTTCTTCAAACTGGATTATCGCGAAATCTTTATGGAATGCCCCCCAGAAGTGACATCATGAAAGAGTAATTATGATTATGTGACTCAATTAGCCAATGGTCAAAGAGCATGTACCTATAAAAGCATGTATTATGAACTATTAAGGCCTAGTTCTAGCTTCCTAGACACTAAACAAAGGAGACAAAGCTGGGAATTAACTCAAAGTTAGGATCAAATCAGAGGGCTGGACTTAGAAAGTAAATTGGGTGGCCATGACATGAAACACAGGAACCAGTGGCATCTGAGCATGTGGCACTCATACAGAAGGACAGGCTGACATCTGTATGGAGGCAATGAGGGGCACGAGGCACAAGATGTTAGGCTGGAATCTGCCACGCTACCACTTTATCTTCAGCAGTGCAGACTTAATGTCTAGCACCAAGAAAGGGAATCGGCCTGTTATTAGTTAGCTTAGTGTACAAGCATTAAATGAACCACATCCCAACGATGAGTATTAAACCACAAAGATCCAAGTCCCCCCAGTACCATGATCCGTCCCCTCCAGTACATAGTTGCCTCCAAACACACCATTCCCCTTCCTTTTTCTCCTCCCTGAGATAACCTAAGCCCCGGAGGGCTCAGTCTTTCCCACATCACAAACAGTCGGCCCACGTACATGAGGCATGACTCCAAGCAGCACCCCTGTCTAGTAGTGTTTCCATTCCCAGGACATGGCCAGGCAATTACAAAGGAGTGAATCCTGAAGTCGAGAGCGACGATCGATCCCCACATCCCTTGTCATACTTTCACCACTCTAATATTAACCCCTTCCAACCCCAGTAACCAAGACCAAAAGTAGGCACCATTCGCCTATGATAGAAGGAGTTAACACATGGGGATGGCTTATAAACCATCCCCATATTTTTATTCTGATCGAACCCAAAGCTCTGTTCAAACTGACTTTTCTCAAATAGTCACGTCAAGGTGACTTTGAACCAGATGTAAATTATATAAGAATTGCTATAGATTGTGAAATGCTAATTTTTGAGAGACTATTAACTCGACTATAGAAACTATTAACGCTGTTTGTGTTCACACGGATGCGCCCCCCCCCCCTTTTTTTTTTACTTCTGTTTTCTCCCCAGCATGGCCCATATCAGCAGTGATCCACATCGACCCAACACAAAGTAATTGTGAGTTATTACCTTGTTTGTCTGGTGTATCTGAATTTCAAGGACAATTCAACTTTATCGGAGAAATAGAGGGCAGTAATACATGGTAGTTAATTTCCACCACTCTAGCTCTAATAACTGAATTTAGTGAAAAACATAAATGAACGGAAAACCCCATTAAAATCCTGCATATTTGTTTGACATTACCGTTTATATTATATCATCTATCAGGTCACCGGTCATAGTCGACAAGGTGTACTCGCGCTATGCGATCTTTGCTGTGATTTTGTCTGTCTCTTGGACAAAGACAAACTGTCTCTGCTGCGATAACTGTTGGCCTTAGGGCATTGGATACAGCCCCATAAGAGCATCCTTTTTCTGTGTCGAGTCACAACAAGAGACTATCGTCCTATTTCCCTAGTCTACCTCTGCGACTCTAGACAAGATTGTTTGCAAAAATGATCGCAAGGGAACTTCCTCCTCAGTGTGAATGCTGTCCAATTTCACTAGCCTGCAATAATTTTCTCTCCCATGAGATTATTCTCTCATGTATGAGATAAAAGTTTTGCTAATCTCTGCGACAGAAAGAAACACAAGGGCAAATGACGCTTCACTCAAATCTCATGGCAGAGAGAAAATAGATCCAACAAGTTATATACATACGTTGAATGGATTGAATAAAGTCTGAGTGATTTTATTCAAACCATTTAATATGATAATTCAAACCTTTTTTCGTGACGGTGTGATCCTATTTGTCCTAAACTAAAACAATGATCTTGACATAGAAAACCCTGACATTTTCGCTTATGCAGGGGTGGATCCGGGTTGGGGTGGGGATCTAGCTGGTACCCCCTCCCCTCTTTGGTGGGAACTCAAACTTACCAAAAGAAAAAGAAAACATTGCGTGCGAAAGCATGCCATTTTAGCACTTAGCATATATGGAGACCCCCCTCCTTGTGGAAATCCTGTATCTGACCCAGTTATCTATCTTTGATCCTACCTAATATAATGTATTTTCTGTTAAGGATAGACAACTGTTCATAGGGCTCCTTACACACAATCTCGCTTTTCTCTGTAAATAAACGTGATACATTGACATATTGTATATCAAATGAAAGATAATATTTTTCTCTGCCTAATGATAATATCATTATCTTTATGAGATACTGAATAGGGAAATTGTCAATAAAAAACTATTTTTTTCACTTTTATTTTTTGAACATGAATATCTCTTTAAATAATAAAGGTACAGTGACCAAATTTTGTCCAGGTGTCAATAACATTCATTCAGAGGGAACCGTGTCTCAGAATTTTGATTAAGTCCCTAGTTCATATTTTATGTCAAAAAACGGGTAACTTTTAAGCATTTTTTGAAACTTAATTTTCTACATTTCATAAAATAAAAACTGGGACCTAAATAAAAATTCTGAGACACGGTTCCCTCTGAACACCCTTAATCTGCATATATCTAAAATTTTAAGTATGTAAATGAAATATCAGGTGAGATATGCTTATTCAAAAAATAGTAGTAACAAATTAATTTGTCAAATTCCCGACCATCTAACACAGGCATCAATGCTTGTGTATTTATATCTTTTATATCATTAAGTAGAATTTTTAATTCACTATTTAATGATGTATGATATATGTTTTAAGCTAAAGAGATCACAACAAAATGAGCATATTACCCTGACCTCGGCAAAACACCCCTAATCAACAGTTGTCTATCCTTAAGTGTTGGCAAAGGTGGTGTAATTTTTCATGCACTTCTATTAGATTTTATAGTAAATTTAGTCACTTTATTGTTAAAAGGTAGTCATTTTTATGAGACATTACCAAAAGGGTTGAGGGCACATGGGTGTCATTGGCTGTATTCAGTAGGTATTAGACCGATCCTTATCATATGGAATAAATCCAGGGAAAATCCTCCTCACAACGTATTATGCTCACTAAATAGTATTAGGTAAACCTCAGAATTATCAAAAACTGACTCAATGCTTTTTGTTAAGCTGGTTTTATGAATAAGATATTATAAACTTTTACAAAAGGATCCCTTCCTATCTGCCACTGAATAGTAATTTCTCTCGGCTCTCCATAATGCACCTGTTCTTGACAAGAGAATCCACACATGGAATAATTTCTAAATTGTACTTTATCTTGTATTTCATTAAAACCTTTTGAATATTCATGCTACTTTGTGGGTATGCAGAATGATATACCTCCAGCCTAGAAATAATGTTAGAGGTAATCTTTTAAAGAAGCACTCCAAAAATGTTGCACAAAAGGTTGTACACATTGTAGCATGTGTGTATTTTCATTAAGTGCCACCAGATGACAGCACAGTGAAGAGTTCTGTTAGACATGATTAACCATAAAAGTAAAAGTTCTGTATGTAAACTAATAAAAAAAAGTGCTTTTATGAACGAACGTGTCACACAAATGACAAATATGATGAACTATATTGGTTATTTTTTTCTTATGAAACGATCTTTTTCTTTGTAAATCTACCTTTTTTCATCTTTATTCGATAAATCGCCCATGGCACCTATCAAATTTTAAGAATAACTCATGGCCTATGTGTATGATCTTTTATTCAAATTTCATTAAAGGCACTCACTACCATCCAGGGTTTCACCTGGGAGGTGTATTGGGGACTAGAAAAATAATCAGTTTTCTTCTAACATTTGTGTAACTGTCTATTCTTCTACAGAGTTTGGTGGGGAAAGTTCATTTCCCCCCTAGAAACCAATAGTAAAGGTATTTTTCTTATTCAGGCCACAGCTTTTCTTCACAAACGGCAAAAGTAAATTTCAGGCCCTATTTTCTTCTATTGATATACGCTTTGATATATAAAACAAGTATCTAAGAGATTTGACTGGTCAATATAAATCAGGCTGAACACACTCAAGTACCTTTAATTGTAATGGCTCGTCTTGAAATATAACTAACAATATTACTCTATTTTCGCAAAAAAGAACACCATAACTAGTAAATGAGTATCTTAATAATATTGGCATCTTTTGATTTTACATATAAAAACTGATTTAATATTCAGACTAGATGTGGACGAGTTCGCCACAACCAAGTACATGATGCACTCAAACAATAAAACGAAGACTAATTGACATAATCCTCGAATGCAAAATAACGTATACCAATAGTGAATGTGTTTGCATTGAGAATGGACGTATCAATATACATTTGAGGATACAAGTATCTTTCTTTTCATTTATTTTATCCAATTGATTAATGAACCTTCCGGAGAGTCAGACATTTCAATAGTGGAAAAATAAGGTATTTTCAAAACATTGCGGAATTATAGTTGAGTCTAATTTGCCCTGTCGGCCCTTGAGTACTTGTTGTATGTGGCCAGATGGGCTGCTTTGATGTAAACTTCTTGCATACTCTCATCAGGATTCTCCTCAAACCGTCTCTGACAAACATGTGTCAACTTGTACACATGTTCATCCAAAACTGTTGCTAAAATATCCTCCCTCAGCTCATCCCAACCTTTAGAAACAACTGAGGTGAGGTTTTCTTTTTGTAACACTGGGCAGTTCTCTGATTTATATACTGCAAACAAAGCTGACAGAAAGTAGATGATGGTCTTTAGCGCCTCCTTCTTGTCGGTCAGAAGAGGAAGGATCTGACTGAGGCCCCAGGCCCCAGTGACTCCATGAAGAAGGAAGAAGTTGTTTTTACTCGCTGACATGCCATAGACCAAAATGGCACAATCTATCATCCAGTTGCTGATTTTCTTCAACTGCAAAAGAAAGATTTATACAATCTTTGAAAACAACGTTAACGTAGCAGATATTATAATTTGTGATGTTGGAGGTCCATGTATGTACAGTATTGGATGATATGTTAAGAAGCCTTTTCATGCCAAGAGAGATTATTTGTGGACACATTGACGCCTTATTCAAACCCTTTTGTCAGCAGTACCTTTTGGTTCTCTATAGATCTCTTTTGAAAAACGATGGAGTTCAGTCTGATCATAATATTATTAATTAGTGCTTGTAGATATATCATATATACAAGCACTAATTAATAACAAGCCCTAACTACTAACAAGAGGCAATCTTGTAAGCGCAATACCAGCTACATATCAAGCCTATGACGCTTGGAGCACTAATTTTTTATGTTTGAAACCTTTAAATAAAGTCATAGATCCTTCTCCATATGGCTTTACATCATACATCAACAAAGCTTTCCCTCATCATAAGACAAAGGCATGTTGAAATTCCGTCTGAATCATGATAAGGACTGAAAACATCAGAAAACCTAAATACTTTAAAATCTTCAGAAATATAGTCATATCTCATACCTGTAACTATTATGATTGTGCCCAGTCACAAGGATATAATTATTGCATTTTGAACAGGAAAACAATTGAAATCGCTTCTCGGCCTTTTGGCTAAGATCAAAGTGTAGTATAAAAGTGTGGAAATCAGTATTGTCATGGTCTTATCAGTATGATTAGCAGCCCTAAGGGGATGACTCACCTGATCTCTATCCAGGTTGTCTTTTTTAAAGAACTCTGGCATCATGACCTTGGTTGCCAAATCGGCAACTTGATCTCCAGTCCTCATCAGAAGGGAAGCGAGCCTCCTAGATGACTGACTGCCTCTCCTCTGGAAAGAACATGTCTCATTTTACATGCCTAACTCACTATAGTAACAGACCTTGCAATTGACCCAGTCCTGCGACCTAGTTATAACATCTCACATAACCACTGAAACTCGATATATGAATTTCTTAATACAGTTTGACAAATAAAGTTTTAATTCCATATAATAGGCTAGAGTTAAATTAGCATACTTCATTTCCCTGACTATTGGGGTTCATAGATTCTCGTCGCTATTGAGCACTCAATTGCTTTGGCTCTCATAAAGAAATATTAAATGACCACGTATCATGTAAATTTTGATCTCTCAGCATCCATTTCAAATCCGTAAAGTTTTTTTTATATAAAATTATCCCTTTAAGAAAGTTGACTCACTTCATCGCTGAGGATATTCTCTGTGTCATCACCGAATGTCAGTAGGGTGTCGTCCTCTTTGATTTCAGTCAAAATATCCATGACATCTTGATCTCCTGAACCTAGGCTTTCAATCAGGCTGTCAGTCCAAGTCACATTGTGAGGAACAAACCTGAAGTGTAGGTAGGCCAGGCCCTCACATAGCAGCCTGTCTGCAACGATTGTGTAACAATAATTAATGTGAACATATCATTCACATGCATAATAATTCACCGTTTATTTGTAATATATTAATATGTATATATTATGTATACTGTCACGGCTCTGGTTACACAAAATGTAACTATCTCAGTACCAAGGCATCGATACAGAAATATTCAGAATTACAATTCAATGTGTAAAACATCTGCGGCTTGATTGATAAAGGTATACAGAACAACTAAGCGATGTTTATAAATGTAGCATGGGGTGATGGTGCCCGTCTTTTGGCCGTTAGTCATTAGATTTTATTTTCCTAAAGGATCTTTTTGGTCAACTTAGCATAACCTTTATGGGTCCTAAGGGAGGTTCTGGAAGTCCTAACAGAAAATTTGTTAGTACTAAATCAGGTTTTCCTCATGAAATACCTTCTTAAACTTATATCTCTAAAACGCTTCTGTTAGGATGGAATGAAATGCCTTTACTAATGGACATGTTTTTTGAACAAATTCTATTCAATTTGGGTTTGTAGTAACAACCAAATTACATTAAGCATATAACATGCTATGCTCACCATCATTTGCCAGGTATCCATATCCTAGCTGTATTATTCCATGAAGTGCCGAGGCCGCTATGCCACTGGAAAGGGCCGGGAACTCTTGGTTGATTAGAAGGTCACGGTCATTGCCAAGGTCAACCAGACGCTGCCGGAAGTGGGCCACCAGGTGGAGGTACTTCCGGCTCGCTCCCAGAAGTTCCTACAATAAAGAGTAAAGACAATACTCTCATATCTAGGTCATATTTTCTTTCATTGAACTGTACTCGTCATACAAAGGATGATCTTCCGTAAAAGTTATGCCAACACAAGGGGTGATTGTGCATATCAAATCAACCAAATAATCAATAATAGGCCCTACACTACTAATTTATAATGATGATGGGATGCAACTCAGCAGCATTCATAGCTAGTATACGTATGCGAATGCTGTGTTGTTGCAGCTCTATAGTCTGTTTAGACAATATGATAAGAAGTAGTAATGGTTCACATCCTAATGCTTGTATTCCAGATACGGATCTTCATTTCGGCGATTATGTATTTGTTTTATTTTTTTTCCAAAAATAAAGCCATACATCCCATATAGCTTTACAACCTTTCTTATTATGCATACCATGGGATAACATGTCTATATTCAACCTTTATTCCCACTGCTATTGCCTATTTCGTAGAGACGGCATATGGAATATTGGCTTTACTAATGAATATTAAGTGGAAAAGTCCAAGTATTATCGGTGATGGCCACAAATAAAATTGCTAATACCCTATATTTTCATGAAGGATTAACATAATCGTCCTTATGGGGGAACTATATAGGTACCGAGTGCTACGTAGAGTTGTGCATGTGTCGGGTATAACTTAAACTGGATGGCCAAATTGTAGAATCTAGGTAAAGGTAGAAAGTTGCTATTCAGATATCAGGAGTAGATCCTGGCTAATGTATACTACTTCAGTACTTAGCCTATATAATTATGTAAAATCCCCTTTGCGAAACCCGTATCTATCCCTGGCCATACATTATTTCTGTCAGTCTAAAGTGGTGAAAAATAACTCTAACGTACCTTGAGTTCATCTGCTGGTATTATCTGGTGCGTAGGGATCCCCTCCCGTTCTTCCTTCGTTACAGGCTCTAACTGTTTGCTGTAGTGTTCAGCATACCTCCTGGCCTGGTCCTCAGTCCCACCGATCTGCCACAAGGCGATGATCCCCTGGTACATGTGGTTGTATCGGAAGACATGGTGGTTTACGTGGAACCTGAAGGGGTATGTCATTATTATATGAGTTTTTAATTTTCAATTTATGTAATCCATTTTGGTACAAACATATCCAAAGTGGCCAGGAAAAGTTCACATACTCATTCCAGGGGCGGATATAGGATTTTTGAAAGTGTGGCGTGGGGGGGGGGGGGGGGAGGGGGGGGGGGGGTCAGCGTAAAGGCTGAGTACTGAAACCACGTGCATTTGCTTATACAGATGCAGCATTTTCCCTCCTTTTATGGTTTAGGGGTCCACCCAAAGGGGAAGGTCAGGACCCCCCAGGACCCCCCTCCCCACTTGATCCGCCCATGCATTCCAATTTACACCATCATTAAAGTTTACCATGAAATATGATTAAAATTCCCTCCTGGCTTATTCCCAAAAGGCAATTGCAGGGTACAAAACTAGCCATAATAATTTGGTTGACAGACTGCTCTCAAAGATTGTAAAATGCAGCTTTATAATTATCATAGTCCTTTTCCCATTGGAACCACTGCTAATTTCTGTCAGCCCAACCTATAATGTCCAACACTATCTTGCCTTAACATATAGTATTTTGATTGGATGGCTATCTTGTAAACATGCAAATTGTTGAAATCTACCAAGTCATAATGTCCAGGCAGCACTAGGGGATAAAGAAAATCATATATCTCTCACATTTCAGTGACTCAACTTGCAGAGACTGGGAGGGCTTAGGGGCCTACATGATTTATCGTGCCTAGCCCTTGTCCTACTGGCGGATCCAGCATTTTGAAATAGAGGGGGGGGCGAACAGATATTACTCAACGCACGTTTATAAATAGCTATACAAATAATGGCAAGCTAGCTGGTGTTCGGATAGATATAATGAGATTAATTTAAATTCTGTAAATTGCCATCTTATATGGGGCAATCTTCTGATCAGATAGGATTAAATAAGAATAAACTGCACATGACCATTTGAATGTAAACTATTCAAGAGATTGAAACACTTACCGGTCAGTAGAATATTCATCAGTGAGCCTTTTCACCCAGTCAGGAACATCGGCCATCGTGGTTGTATCTTTTGGGATCCTGAAGAGAAATAATAATGTGTCTCTATAAAAAATGTCCATATGATTACTATACTGGCCAAATGTAACAATAGCAAGCTTAATATTTAAAGATAGGGATTTCTTTGTTTAGGATGATCCTCAAGGACTCAATTTCAAGGCCAACAAGATAACCAAACATTTTGCTGATAGGGGGTATTGAATGACCTGAAATAAAGTATCGTATCAGTTAAGACAGTGCCTTATTGTTAACCCTTGGGACTCCATACAATAATGTCACAAAAGGTACCTAGTATTCCCTAGGTTAAGGTAGAAACTAATATTGGAAATAATGGAATAATTCAAAATACTTCCCATTTTTGCATTACAGACGGAAGGAAATAGGCCTACATCATGTCTATTATATCGGGGTCCTTGATGGGGGATCCTGATGTCGCATGTCGATTTCAAGAAATGCCAATGCCCCATGCCGCTACTAAAACAAAGTGTCACATGTCGAATTTAAGAAAGGGTAATGTCGCCATGTCGATTTTAAGAAAGATCAATTTTCAAAATCCTGGATCCGCCCCTGAAAATAGCCTTGAAGAACCATATCATATATGAATGTGAATCACACTCTCATTTTCAGACACAATCTCCTATAGGACAGTCACATGACCAAGGAAGTTACCCCTATATTTGGAACATCAGGAAAAAGGAAGTGACATCACACGGGCTGCACCCAATCAAAGGGCTGCAACCGTAATGTTCAGTGAAGTTATCACAAATCACATTTCAGAATCATAACCCTGCAAAGGGGATTATAAGGAGAGCTGTGAGACTCCCTCAGACAGTCTTCTCTGGGGCTCACACCTGGACCACCGCCTGCCGGAACCTGCAACCAGACCACAGCTACAGCCTCCAAGACTACCTACCTCCTGCCACTACTCTGAAGACAGAACTAGGAAGGACTGAACTCTGAACCCATAGACTCTGAAACTCCTGCAGTAGTCAAGTGTTGAGGGACTGAGGTATTGAGGTAGGGGCCACCTTTGGTTTTATGGGTGTAGGCCCTTAAAATCAACAGGGCGACATGGCCTTTTCTAAAATTTGACATGCAACATGAAACTTAGTAGCATGAAGAAAAAAATGAAGGACATGACATTCCTTAAATTCGACATGCTACATGAGGGCTATTTAAAATCGACACGAATATCAAAATGATAGTGACATGCGACAGAGCTATTTCTTAAATTTGACATCCGACATTGGGAACCCTATCTACACCCCTTATCACTATTATCACATAACTATTATTCTCATGCACAATTCCGCCCCCCCCCCCCGCGCAAGACCCAACAACTCGTGGATGTTCTCTTATCTTTTTGTTGACCAATCAATTTTTGTATAACATATCCTTTTGGATAACTTGTATTTTGCAAAAATCATTGAGCAGAGTAGGCGGATATATCCGATACTACAAAGGGTACACGTGCATTTTAAATTTGTCAGATATCCAGTGCCACAAGTGAAGTGCTGCAGTGAATACAAGAGAAGTGCTGCAGTGAAAACGGGATTTTCATCAGCGAGAATTTGAGGTAAATTATAATGTATTACATGTCATTATAATACCCTCAGGTGTTAATGTTTGTCTTTAAAGGCACTGCACTCCCCTGAGACTCATTATCTAGTCTAACCTTAATTCCTTAATTATAATAGCTGTCCTGAACTATGATATATTTTACCTTGAGTGGGAGTGTCCTCCAAAACTATTGCCAAAACTCAATGTACATTTAGTACTCACTGAACACATCCAGTATAGATAGACTTAGTGTAGCCGTACCGGCTGTACAGGCCAAATGCAAAACAATGATAGCAAAGTTCATAATATGTAGGTCACACCAACATAGAAAGTCTGAGCGTCTGGCCATAGAAAGGAAAGAGCAGGGGGACCTGTATGATAGTAAACATGTAGAAGCTGGCTTTGGCCTACTAACCCCAAGGGTTCACCTGAACCATGGGTCAATACCGGGGCTATTGACGGGGATCTCTGTGCTCCCTGTCATTTCTGTTATGGCAAAATAAGCATAATTCCTATGACTGTCACTGGCGGAATCAGGATTTTGAAAGGTGGTGGTGGGGGGGGGGGGGGGGGGGGGCGCTATTGGAAAAATGTTTCCTTTATCACGTTTTGGCCGAATTTTACTTTAAAAACGCAAACTTTTCTGGAAAAAAGGGAGGGGCGCATGCCCCCGTGCCCCCCATTCGATCTGCCCATGAATTGTATTGTCTTGTAGGCCATTTTGTATCCTGAGATGAGCTAGAAGCCAGCAGGATTCTTGTCAGGATTCCAAATTATTTCCAGTGGCAGATTTCTTTTGGCTAATGTTAGACTTTTTCATGTAAAATTCTGCCAAAAAGTCATTAAGGAAGATTTTTTCCAATAGCGCCCCCCCCCCCCCCCTTTCCAGAATCCTGGATCCACCACTGATTTCCAATTCTCAGTATAATCCAAAAGGATTTATACGTGATGAATTTCATGAAAACACATTGACACATTGTACTTTGAGATGTTGGGGTTTAAGGCCTTTCTGCTTACTCTTCGCTATTTATAAGTGACCTGAAGGTGTAGTGTCATTTGGTTCTTCTCTACAAGTACGGAGTAAGTATAAGTCTTATCCTTGTGATATTTAATACCAACTCTGTTTTAGGCCCAGTTTGTAGAACCCGAAAACTACACTTATATCCAGGGGTGGATCGAGGATTAACGAAAGGGCAGGCATGGATTTAGGGGGGGGGGGGATTTATAGCAGCCCCCTCCCCCCTTTTTTTTTCAAAATCCTGGATCCGCCCCTGAAGGGGGTTGGGTTCAGCATGATTATATAGGTTAAATACTAAAACAGTGTGCATAACAGCATGGCATTTCCCCCTCCTGTTTTAGTAATTAAATGGTGAAACAATTCAATTTCCGGCAACAGACAAATCCAAACACTGCTTGATCCAGACATTTGTTAAGAAGGATGAGTCTGGAACTTTTTCAGTATTTCAAAACCCCAACATTTATGATTTTTCTGGAGAAAAGGGACCCTATAGTTACCGTCTTATTACAGCGAAATATGCAGTATGCTTACAGCACATTTTGCTGTTGAAAAATATACAGTTGATTTGTCTGTAGGATAACAAAATGTGTACTGTAAATTTGAAAAGAGAATTAAGAGTATATATTTTTACAGTAACTTGCCATGTATAATCAGATCCTGTAGGGGCACTACATCCCTAATATCTCTTTGAAAAGCTTTTGTTTAATTATAAATGTTTAGCATACATTCACCAACTTATGATCTAATTTGTTGCATTTAATAATTCATATCAAATAAAAAGGAAAGCTGCAATTAAAACAACATGGTAAATATCCTACTGCAACATTGACATTGCTGTTGAAATAGGTATTCATGTAACAGCATTGTCATTGATGGGTCCCTAGTATCATAGTAACCCACTTTGTTGAATGGTATAATTATGATTATGGATGTGGGGATATTTTATCATTTGATTAATCACTCAGAACAGAAACAAACAAATTGTGAATATAATTCTGTCAATCACTCTTCCAGCTAACAATTAGTAGAAAAAAGTGTTTTAACATCTTACGCAGGATGTCTGAAAGTGACGTTCCACAATGGGTGGGGAGACTCACAGAGGAGTTCTCTACAGACAGGTGAGTGTATGACTTTCCTATTTAATGGTTCATTCCACTAGCTGATTTCACTTGCGTTTTAAAAAAATGGCAGGGAAATAAGTGTTGATAATTTTAGTCACGTCATAAATATCAAATTCTCTTGGGTTTCAGTAATATTCTTGGAAATACAGAAATTACAATATTTGAAAGAGTAAAATTGCTCAGACAGTGGAAAAAATCAGGCTTGTCTTTTCTTATATAAATTGCCTTTGTATTACCCAATACCTCAGGACAGCTAATAACACCTTATTTTGTTCAGAAATTTGTTGAAGGGCAAACTATTATAAAATGTTAACAAACCACACAATGCTCAAGGCTAGGGTGAACTACAATTCTGACGGATCTTTTTTTTATAAGAATATCTTTGCCAATGATACATTTAAAGAATAGTAAATATTTGTTTCATAAAGGAACTAGTAATTTCTTTGTTTTTCTTTTGAGAATAATATAAACTAATTCCTATATAACAGATCTGAACAGTGCTTCCTCCAAATTCCTTTACGTTCTTGTACACCCATTGAAAGGATTGGTCAAATATTGGCTAACCATTTCAATGTTAAAGACATATTTTTATAGTTAAGCAATTTGTTTACATAACCTTCATGGTTCTTTTTAAACAACAGCCATCTCTGTTTCATTTAGCAACCTATCTTCCATGTCATTATTCTAGTGATTTTACTGTGGATATTTCAATTTAGATATGGTCAAAATTACCAGGGATTTTTGTACAACCACATGTACCAAGGAATCATTGCACTGTGGCAGTTGGGGGCAACAGAAGCCCAGACAAGGATGTTTGCAGAGAACCTCTCCAAGTCATTGGAGCCAGGTGAGATAGCTAAGGGAGAGGTTATACCAAGCCACAAGCTGCTGTCAGCACAGGAACTAAAGGTAAGGGGGTTTTGTTTTTTACTTTCTTTGCCCTTTTTTGTTTGATACAATTATCTTGTATTCTTATGCCTACACTGCTTTCTCGATCAGTTTATGTAAAATGCATATCAAATCACAAGAAATCTGCAGTTCATCCTTAACCGTAACTGTACCAGAAGTTATACAATGAGAATCAAAGTTTATAGGGCATAGCGGTGACTAGATACTCAAGACCTGCCTTATGACCAAGCTAGGATGGTAAAAATTTGTTGAAGATATTGTATGTACTTATGTAAAAGAAGGCACCTTGAAATGATTTCTGTTTCAGGATCTTCAAGGAGCAAAGCAGAAGTACCTTCACTTAGTTGCTCACTTCAGGCAGCGTCTAGTGGACCTTGATAATGACTGGGGCCTTCTTGTGAACAAGGAGTTCCCACCATTATCTCCAGGTGTTGCTGCTTCAGCTCTTCATGGCATAATACAAATAGGATATGGCTACCTTGCCAAGGATGGTATGCTATCTAAACAATATGGATACTATACAGATCTTCTGGTTATGTTTATGATTAAGGGTGTTGTAATTATATCATTTTATTCTTAATATCTACAAATATTGTATGTAAACTTAGAAATATCTCCATTCATATGCTATCACAATCTGGTTGGCTTGCTGAATCGATTTAATTGAAAACGCTATTACCCTCGCTCAGTAACTTGGGTTCATATATCTATAAGTTCAATTACTCTTTCAATACATTTCAAACTATACAGTAGTTTCTATTGTAAATTTACAGTAAAAAAAAATGCAGCGCTAAACATGCTTGAAAATTATGAAGACATTCATTTTTTCCATAATACATATTTTTGATGATAAGATCTGTTATTTTGCTGATAATTTTGAACAATGGTGTAGTTTCAGAAATCTTCAACAATGTATGGTTGCTTAAAGCCTTAACTTTTGCACATAGTAAATACTAAATCTTTCTGGACCCTGTAATTTGAGTATTTTGAACCACTGAATAGAAAATGTGTAATCTTGATTTCCAAAGTTGGCACCACTGATAATATTATATTCAGATACCCTTTTCCTCTTTACATATTGTGAACTGAGCATATAATTATGACTGATTGCTCACCTTGCTAAATCATGCCATTTCAGAGAGGTTATTCTGTGAAGGGTTTGCTTACATGCACTACCAGTACCTTCCCCATAATGTGACATCAGAGGTAGAGCTGACTGAGAGTGTTGGATCTGGAAATGAGGGAATCCTGGATGTACTGAGAGCTGTCAGGATGGATGGTTCATTGTTGAATGGTCTGCAGACTGACCTTATAACCTTCAATGATGACGTACGTGCTTATAACAATTGTGTACCATTATGATGATGTTTGTGTGTACTTAGATAGACTGCACCAATAACTTAGGGTTACACAATGTATGAAGGTGTCTGTGGCATTTATCCTGTGCTTTCTTTTTAATAATTTTATTTATGCTGGTTGGGGTAAGAATATGATCCTTGTCTGCCCCCCAATCCAGCTCTTTACCACCCCCCACCCAGAATCTATGGAAAGTGATACGAACTGCAGATTTTGTATTTCACATTAACTCATTCCAGAGAGATGGGGCTCCTTTCCTCAAGAAGATTCATACTCTTCTCATGCTTAAAGGGGACAGCATTTTGAAGCTGGTTGCAAGAGTGAAGCTGCCTGAATTCTTTGACAAAGAAAGAATAGACACAGACCAGGTAACTTCAATTTAAGTTCCTCATCACTTCCAAACCTATCCCCAGAAATCCAGACAAACCAAATAATGATTTTGGTTAAAGTATACTTCGAGCAATGTTTACATAACAGTTCCCCTGCATGTAACACTCTGTGTTCATTAATACTCTTAGACTTGAACATTGTGTGCTATATGATGTGAGCAATGTTGACAAATCCTTCCTACATATGATATGCTATTTGTCCTGATATGATATTTTGTTTGCCACTATATATAGTAGAAGAATTAGCTCTGTATCCACCATAGTATTTTACATAAAAAAAACTTCGGTAGGGCAGGAGAGCTATTACAATGATGTTAATTATTGCTATATGAAAATCATTTATACAATGATGATATTGAATGGGATATAATGACTTGATATAGTTTCATTAATACCTTAATTGTTTTTCACAGACTAATTCTTACTTAAATATGTCTAAAGTGTTTTTGAAAATTACAGCTGAAGAAGACTGCTGATTGGATAATAGACTGTGCTATATCAGTCTATGGGATGGTTGAGCGGAAGAATGACTTCTTCCTTCTTCACGGTATCACTGGGGCCTGGAGCCTCAGACAGATTCTCCCACTTCTCCAAAACAAGGATGCAGCATTAAAAAGTGTTGCCTATTTTCTGTCAGCTTTGTTTGCAGTGTACATAACACAGGGCTGTCCTGAGATTAAAGAAAGTAACCTCGATGATGTAAACCCTGCCACATGGGAGGAAATCAAGAAAAAGTGCCTTGAGATAACACTGGAGGAACATGCTTACAAGTTGGTACATGTCTGTCAGACTCGCTGTAGAGAGAACCCTGATCTAACCATGCTAAAACGATACCAGCAGGTTGCCCATCTGGTTACTTGCAATCCATTTCTCTTCTCCCCTTAAGTCTCAATACTGTTTTGAACCCCAAATATGAGGGCTTTGTGGAAAATTGTAAGGATAGCTTTTAAACTATTTTGCTAGCAGTAATTTTGTAATGATTTAAAGGAGCATAGTAATCTGAAACAAATACAGCCTGAATAAAGGATACTAACTTAGTATAAGTTTTGAAAATACTTATCTTATAATGTTTTTTTTTTCATTTAACCGCATTCATTACAAATGATCTTCCATGTAGGTAGTTTTACGTATAATTTCACATATCAGAACAGACAATAGTGATACCATTATGGTTATACCTAATCTAAATCTAGGCTGCATGAGTTTATGCAACCACTTATAGGTATAAGTGTATCAGTGTATACTGGCATTCTTTACATAGCAAAACTGAAATTGTAGATATTGAGTGCATGAGATTATGCACTCTTTAAGTAGAAATGATAAGCCATGATATTGGATTTTACCAGAGCATGAGCATGCATGAGATTATGCTGCCATATCTAGCATTTATATGCAATACAGGATGCATGAATCCATACTGAGAAAACATTGTTTACAGTGTTCTTAACCATTTTTGATGGACCTCTTAGATAAACATTTCTCTTCCATAGTTCTTATCTCACAAGGAAGTCTGGACCATAGTTCTGAGCCTCTATGATATGGACTCCTACTATACATTGTCAGGTTCGGTATATGTAATGGGAATCTCAACTGAGTAGATGTTCGCGTAACTCGCTCTGTGTTTCCCATATGTCCATATTAATTTTATCCTTGATAATGAAGCTTGTATTCAATATGTGTGCTTTCCGTCTAGTTGCTAATAGATCAATTGTTCCCATCTGATGAAGGTCTTTTATACTTATATCTCTTGGATTATAGATATTCATACAGATCCTTAAGGCTCTATTCTGCATTCGCTGGAGCTTCTCCAAATCTGAACCATTACATAGATATAGGGCTATATCAGCATATTCAATGACAGGGAGAACCATTTGTTTGTACAATAATAATCGAGTTTCTACATTTAAATACCTTTTCATCAGAGTTAATTTATGTATGCGGTTTGCAAAATTCTTAATAAGATTATTAAGATGTTTCTCTAGTGTCAGGCATTCATCAAGGATGACTCCTAGATAATTATAGGATGAACAGTTATGCAAATGGTGTCCATTTATCTGTATATTCAAATTTGATATCTTATCTAACATTTTCCTTGTTCCGTATGTGCAAAGCTTTGATTTGTCAAAAAGGCATGACAGTGACTTCGGTTATCACCTACTTTATACCCCTAATTTTTTTGGGGTCTAGAAATTGCTATGAATTATATTTTTATAAAGGCATCTAGGGTGTAAGATATAATAACACAATGCCATATCCCTAGTGTACTTTACAGTATAGGGCAACAGGCCTATCTGAAAAAACAAATAAACTGTGAGCACAGATTTCCACGACATATCTAGTTTCTCTAACGTGATACAAAATACATGCATTGGATTTTACATCATGATTCCACGTCAAATAGTAATGGGATGGATACCTGTTGTTGTTACAGGTAGTTGTCACCATAAGGTCTGGTGTTGAAGGATGGTCTGTCATTGTAAACGTACGCCCAATAAAGGTTTGATACTGAATTTGAATGTGTGGCTTCTCTTTCCAAGTTGTCCAAGTTATAGGTTACCAAATTGTCAGTACATTGTATTCAGTTGGGAGTACCTATTCATTAGTCTACCTACCCTATACTTAACACCCAGGAGCTAGGAACATCAGATCTCCCTTTTGTAAACAAAGTAAGAGCTTATCATCTAATATTCAAATTACTATAATACTATACTGTAATTATACAAATGATAATATCATATAGGAATATGAATGCACAAACTTAACATTAGTTATTAGCTATCCCTTATGGCTGGTGCATTTATAGCAGACGCTACTTGGCCAAAGCCTGTTACTTTTAACACGACATTATAAAAATGTTATAACTGCATTTCCCCGACAGTTGTCCATATTCCCCTCGCCTATATCTAAAAATAAAATTCTTAGTCAAATAGTCTTAGTCTTGGTCAACCTTATTCTGGTTCCCTATAGCTTGCCCAAGACTATTTAGTCCTTTACTTTTACTTGACTAATGATTCTTATTACAGTTAATCTGTATGTTTTTAGTTCCTAAACATAAACATATTTTCACTGGTGCTGTAAATGTAATAAATAGATCTACATCTATAGCGACAAAAGGAAACGGTGCTTCAACCTTTAGATCTAATTGCCATGTGAAGGTGGTCCATCTACATATAAAAGTACAGGTAAGAACACTGATAAAGAATATGATATGAACAACACTACGTCACATTTTAAACATATCTACGTTATTCGATTATGTTTAGGGCAACCCTAAAACTAATTGTGACAAAGATAAAGTATAAACAAAAAAGAGATTTGGCTCAAAATCCATTCAGAATCTCATCAAACCACATGTCATACATGAAATATTAAAATTTCAGGACAGCTAGGTTAACCCCGACAGTTTCGAACACGACTCTTGATGATAGGCTTATTGCCCCCGCAATTTTCATTCATTTTCCCCCCAAAGACCCCAATAACACTTTCAGCCAATGACAGCCAGGCATTCTCTTTATCTTGGTGCAGCTTCTATGCTAACACAGATGGCGCCAAATTTAGTTCTGTTAGAACAGGTTGTGTTTACATAACCGCCGGCATATAAACTCAGTCAAATTACGTGTCAACCTCAAAGCCGACCACAGCTCCCAGCTGAAGGTTAATGCCTTACATAATGTTCCAGAGCACACGCTGAGTAGGTGTATAGACTAATAGTACCCTAATTCATTGAAATTGACAGAAATGAGGGAACACCATTTGGAAGTCGAGGTTAGGCTTACCTCTTCACTGGCGTCACATCCCATGCACGACGTCACCCACTTGCACCAAACAGGAAGCAGCCTGTGACCCACATCAGCTGCCCTCTATGGAGTTGATGCAGAACTATTTTGCTGCTATCTATTGGTCAGAGTAAACACTTATCTAAATGCTTGAGCCCTAATGGGTGCATCTCCATGTTATATTTCAAATAAGAGAACACTGGCAGATTTAGAGGGGGGTGCGCCCCCTCCTTTTTTGGCCAATTTTAGCAATATTAATTTTAAAATTTTGCCAAAAAGTCATCAAGGAATATTTTTTCCCAATAGCGCCCCGATTCTAGGACAATCACCCCTGGGACAATCACCCCTGGGACAACTACCCCCTAGGACTATTACCCCTTAGGACTATTACCCCCATAGGACAACTACCCCTTAGGACAACTACCCCTTAGGACAATTACCCCTATGGGTAGGACAACTACCCCTATAGGAGAACTACCCCTCTAGATAGGACAACTACCCCTTTAGGACAATTACCCCTATGGGTAGGACAACTACCCCTATAGGACAACTACCCCTATAGGACAACTACCCCTCTAGATAGGACAACTACCCCTTTAGGACAATTACCCCTACAGATAGGACAACTACCCTCAATGGTAGGACAACTACCCTCAATGGTAGGACAACTACCCCCCTTGATAGGACAATTACCCCCATTGGTAGGACAACTACCCCATTGGTAGGAAGTGTCCAGGGCTAGGCAAAGGAGGGGTAGGTCATGGGGAGCTGCTCTGGGTGTCCAGAGAAGGAGGGTTGGTTGGTTGGTTATTGGGGTTTAACGCCGTAGCAACATCTAAGGTCATATCATGGCGAGAACAGAGTTTGACAAATCTGTCTGGGATGATCGTATCTATGGAATGATTGAATCTATGAGAAGATAGAGACCATACCCCTACACATTTACCGAGGCAGGTGTTCTTTAATGTGCCTGGTCCCATAGACAGGGCCATACACACAACAGCCGGTGGTCTACCGGAGACCTGTGATAACCCAATTGTTGCCACTGGGAGACATGTAGAGGGGTATAGTAGCCAGCTCACCCCATCCCAGGATTGAACCCGGGCTGCCCGCACAACAGGCAGACACTCTAACCACTTCACCACCCCACACGCCAGAGAAGGAGGGTAATCATCTTATCATAAGATTAGTTGTCCTACCAATGCTTGTAATTTTTCTATCAATGAGGATAGTTGTCCTACCAATGGGGGTAGTTGTCCTACCTAGGGGGGTAATTATCCTATCAAGGGGGGTAGTTGTCCTACCAATGGGGGTCACCGCCCCGCCCCCCCCCCCTCATTTTCAAAATCCTGGACCCGCCACTGGAAAATGCATCACATCACCAACAATACATTTTCTCATCCCTTCGTCACATTCTTTTATTTCATATATCTTCCCTACTTGCTTCTATTTCCAATCTGAATATTTACCAAAGGAAGTGCTCTTCTAATTTTCCTAGCATTGAAAAATACTCATGTGTAAATCACCCTTTGAATACCATAGATCTACCATCACTTAAATTTAAAGCCACTTTCGCGTCCGTGAGGTGGACATATTTTGATACGGTGTAAGCCCCGTACCGCCGCGTCAATTATGTGACACGACCAATAATGTTGCTGGATTATGGTCCAACACTGCAAAACACTTATCACATAAGCTCACTATTAACATTAAAAAAACCAAAAGTATGCTTTTCAGTAAGAATGAACATTTGACTATACCTGAAATTAAATTGGGGCAAGGAAAAATAGAGAGTACCAGAATCTATAAGTATCTTGGAATAAACATGGACTGCACTCTTAATTTTAAATATCAGTTACAAGAGACTTACAAGATAGCTTCACACAAGCTGCTGTTATTGCGTCACATCAGGAAATCAATTACAGACTATACAGCATTAACGGCAATAACCCTTGTTAAAACAATGCTATTACCATATTTAGATATGGGTAATATCTATTTTACAGCCTGCCCACAATATTTAACTGATCAGTTAGAAATTTTATTGAATGTTGCACTTAGGGTGTCATTACGAGTGCAAAATCCTACTGATGTTCATTTATTTGATTTGTACACAAGAGCGAATCTTTTACCAATCAAGTACAGACAGGAATATTTTCTCAGGAATACAATATACAGATTAATAAAAACTGATAGTATTACTATTCATCAAATGGTGAGAGCAACACGACAAGCTCAAGCCCCAATGGTATATATTCCTTTTACTAGACATAACTATTTGTTGAACTCTCCCGTATTTTGTGCAAAGTCTATGTGGAATAATCTTCCTGTACATTTACGATTAATAGAAACCTATGCTGAATTTAAAGAGAAATTGAAGGTTCATATCACTGGAAAATACCAGCAGATTGAAATAGTAAAATTGACTGCAGGTATTTTTATATAAATAAGAACCTATCTGAAGAAATTGATTGTAACCACCAAACCATTTCACCTCAGTTCATCTCATTAAAATCACATTAGTACATACAATGTATTATTGATAATCATGTTAAAGAAAATCTAACTTATCTCTGAAACGCTTGTAATAGGTTAAGTTATGGCTGGTGGTGAGGGAAGACAGGAGCAATCCTACTCACCCCAGGGTAATAAAAATGTTTAATAATAATAAAAAATAACTTCACTGGCCATCGCGTCGTTAGGCTAGCATTGGCGTATGTAAGCCTAACAGCGGCAGGACGAGAACGTCCCTTTAAGACAGGTCACCTCAGAACACTTTTCAATAGGTATCCGCCACATGAAATAATCAGTGATTTGATAACATGTAATGAGGGAACAATATGATATTCAGAAAATTTAGAGTAAGAAGCCATATGCAGAGGTGCTAAAATGCACCATTAGTTTTATGTTTTCAGCCATTTTAGATAATTTCTTTATTTGACAAATTGAACATGAATTCATTATTCTACTTGCAAATATTACGTCACAAGGATACCGACATTTTTGTACATACTAGAGACATACTAGAGACAAACAGCAGTCACGTGATAATGGTGACCTAAAAGGAATCCCTAAATTTCTTGAAAATGAGCAAAGTTCAAAGACTGACCCATGCGTATCGATTTAAGCTATGGAAATCTGGTTTGTCCCATCAGTGAGGAAATTAAATCAACTTTTAAATGATACATTAGGTATGTTTGTATATTGAAGACTAACAAAAGCGTTCTCCTAGGAAAAAATATGTAAAAAAATTATGGGAAAATCACTATTTTTCTGGGTGGCTGCGGCCAGATTGGGGCTAACAATCAATAGAAAAGGAAACAATCATGTAACTATCTAATCTAACCTTTTCTTAAGGATGTCAGAGGCAAACGTTCCACATTGGGTGAGGAGACTAACAGAGGAATACTCTACTGACAGGTGGGTGTCACACTTTGCTAACATTTTGGGAAATATTCCAGTAACTTTACTTACAATTTTGGAGAGTGCCAGTCAAATAATATTTTCTTTCTACAACAAAACTTTTCCTTTTCTTTTTCATTTAAAACAAAACAAAACTGGGTATTCTGAATAGTAGAAAAATGCTAGTTCTCAGCGTACCTACAGTCACTTGTTTTTTTCTTTTTGATGATTTTCTATGTGAATTACATTTGGTTCTTTTTGATGTTTTTAACCACAATGGTAGCTTACCTCCTTAAATGTTGTTTTTAGAGTATCTCAAAAATGTCAAGCCCCCTCTGTTTTAATGTTAGCCAGAAGTCTTCAATATCGTTATTCTAGCAATTCTTAATATTCTGTTTTAGATTTGGTCCAATTTACATGGGCTTTTTGTACAACCACATGTACCATGGCATCCTTGCACTCTGGCAGTTGGGGGCAACAGAGGCCCAGGCAAAATTGTTTGCAGAGAACCTCTCCAAGTCATTGGAGCCAGGTGAGATAGCTGCAGGAGAAGATATTCCAAGCCACAAGCTGCTGTCAGCACAGGAACTAAAGGTGAGGGGCATATTCTTCAAAGTGTATGTAAGTCCCTGAATAATATCAATATGCACTTTTGACCAAGTGGGTAGCTAGGTCCATATCTATGCTCCCACTGGCTGTTTGCCAGTTCGCATAGGTTAAATTTAAATTGAACCTGTTGAAAATTTCTGGAGAAAATGGGCACAATATTTGCTGAATTGGCCACCAGAATTTTATATTCTGATGTTTTCTCGACATATCATATATCATTTCAAAGTTTGATAATTAATTTCCTTTTTAATGATCTGTTTACATTACAATACTAAAAACTCTAGGCCCCACAGATTACTTTCATGAACTGCTGGAGTTCTCCAAGATATCTATGTTATACTGGAAATCCTTATTTTCCTTTTAAGTTTGGAAATTCAAAGGTTGACCCAACCCTTTCAATTCAAGTTAGAGAAATCTGGTTTGTAGCACTGACCATGAGATTATATCTGCTTTTAGATGATATATTTGCTCATCAAAGAGTTCCATTTGGAAAAATTTGGGAGAATAACAATTTTTCCAGGTTTGGGAGTGTTTCCATGCATATGGGGGTTTGAAAGTTGAGATGTCCAATGCGAAGTATTTTGAGAACCTAGAGAGAATATTTCCATTTATCATGCCCTTAACAGAATGTCAAGGTTATAACTCATAGCTCAACATACTGGTGGAAAGAAAAATAAATTATCTTTGCATATGAAATTAATCAAAATAAGCTCTCAATAATTCAATAAAGCAAGAGGATATCAAGGGAAGTCTTCTCTTCCAATCAGTCTGGTAAAGAAAACTTTGTCTGAATAATATAGAATAATCACTGTTATAAAACCTCACTTTTAGGCAAAAATCCTCCAGAATATACCTTCTTTCTGCAAACTTGCTAAATGAAATGCAACCCTAGCATAAGAGTAGAATATTTGTACAGACTAAATAGGAGACTCCTTAAAAGGATTTCTGTTGCAGGAACTTCAAGGAGCAAGGCAGAAGTACCTTCACTTAGTGGCTCACTTCAGGCAGCGTCTGGTTGACCTTGATAATGACTGGGAGCTATTTGTGAATACAGAGTTCCCACCATTATCTACAAGTATTGCAGCTTCAGCTCTTCATGGTATTATACAAATAGGATATGGCTACCTTGCAAAAGATGGTAAGTGTAATAATGCCACCCAAACAATGTAAATACATATTTTACATTAAGGAAACAACATAACTATGAGGATATCTGCCTCCACAAGTTATCATTTGGCTAGCTTGCTGAATCAATTCAATTGAAAAATGCTGAAGTTGGTAATTTTATTTTTTTTATGTCTCTCAGTCCATCAGTTCTCTTCCCTCTCAAACTATCCTAATGTGAGAGAACGCCATTATTACTCTAAAAGTATCACCAGACACATGTAATAATGGGGCTATATTTCTTCTTTTTATTGAAAGAAATATTGATAATAATTTTCCGAGAGCATATGTTACTGATGAACAGTGTGCTGAATGTGTTAAATCCTACATTTCAGACAGGTTATTCTGTGAAGGGTTTGCTTACATGCACTTCCAGTACCTCCCCCATAATGTGACATCAGAGGTAGAGCTGACTGAGAGTGTTGGATCTGGGAATGAGGGAATCCTGGATGTACTGAGAGCTATCAGGACAGATGGATCACTGTTAAAGGGTCTGGAGACTGACCATATGACCTTCAATGATGAGGTATGTTCTTTGAATAAAACGATTGCATACAAAAGAACAGTAACCGTATTTTTAAGCTGCAAGATGAATGGGTGGAAAACTTTACCAGAAAGAAGCAGCTGATCTTTTTGGCTGTATGTTCAAATGATTGGGAAGGTACAAATTACAGTTGATGTATGATTCATCTTCTATGTACAAATGATGTTACAATAATGATTGCATGCACTTTGAGATAAAGATTCCTATCAGCCCAGGCCAAAAGAGTTTGAACAAAGTAAGATTCATTGCGCAGTGAAAAAAATGTATAAAGGATTGTTGGCCCTACCATATTCAGATGCGTCATTTGAATGGTCTAATCCAAGTGGCTGCTGTCACTTTTTCGGCTTACTGCGTGGTCATATAAATACTTTGTGGACCACAATTAGCCCCTTCAACCCTTATTTCCCAAGGACATTAGGTAAAACTCTTTGTAGAATAGAGAAAGTAAGCTTTCTAATGCTACTACCATTTTACAAAATTTCTTTAAGAAGTTTAGAGGTAGTTATAAGAAGCTCCCCACTTCTTCACGGTAGCTGTCTGAGGAGGAAGGACCATACGTTTACAACAAAGTCCCCACTTCTTGTATATATATATGAAAAAGTTCTGATTATCATCTTAGTTTCCATATTTGCCAACTTGTATTTAATCTAGCTAACTGCTTAATATTAAGAGAAAAAGAAATTGTTGATCAAGAAAAATGTATGAGTACCCAGGCCTTTTCAGGATGGAAGTTGGTGTCATGCTGCTGTGATGAATCCATGACTGATTCATGTATGGGCATGACACAAGATTTAGAGATTAGAATATGTAAAAATATTATGTAATATAGTAGGATATCTGCCTTTGATACTGTATATTCCAACAAATAAGTAAGTGTTTCTGTCTAAGCACAACTATTCTCATATTGGCACAAAAGCCCAAGTCATTAAGTCGTTAATGAGGTCAGTGCACAAAATCATGTAAACCAGAAGTGACATCACACAAGAGTAATTAAGCCCATGTGACTAGATTAGCCAATGATCAAACAGCATGTACCTATTAAAGCATGTGTAAGACCACAGTTAAACATTCCCATTCTAGAACTCATGGTGTCAACGTCTTCACCTTCTTGGGAACAAACTGACTTCAGGTTTAGTTCCAGCTTCTTAGACATGAGTACAAAGCATGAAATATAGAAATAGCCAGAAGTTTGGCCAAAAGTAGGACTGCTGGACTTAGAAATAAATTGGGTGGGCATGACCCAAAAACAGGCATGAATAGCAATAAGGCATGACACATGGGCATGAAAAGAAACATTGGCAAGCACACAACAACAATGATGGGCACAAGGCATGAGATGTTAGGCCGGTGGCTGCCATTCTAGCACCTTGTCTTCAGGAGTGCCGACCTGACGTCCCAGCTTCAGGAAAGGGAATTGGCCCGGTGTTATTCAGAATATTCAGGAAGAGTAGGTGCCCTGACCCAATGACGAGCACTGAGTTATGAAGGTGCCAACAATTTCCCCCTTCTTTCTTTCTGACATCCCAAACCTTTTGGTTCATCCCCTCAGCATCACAACCAATCCGCCCTCGGACATGAGGCATGACTTTGAGAAGCCTACCCCATCTAGCTGTGTCCCTGTTCCCAGGTCACAGCCAAGCAATTCAAAAGGAAAGATCCCAAAAGTCGAGAGCATGGTGACTGATCCCCACATCCCTCATCATACTTTTGCCACACTAGCAACTGGTGAAGAACTACCGAGGTGTCCCCTCTTCCTATTTATATATCACTTTGCACTTGGTCCACTACCTTTTTATCTCCATTATCTTTGTCAAAACCTCTCTACAAAACTTCTTTAACTACCAACCCAACCTTCCCTATTTCCATTTCATGTAAAATATTTTACATATTTTGTTGCCTTTCCTTTATCATCTTAATTTAGTAACATCACCAAATTCAACCAAAACATAAATCAGTGAGAGGACTCACCAATGGACTTTTTTTATCTAAAGACTTGAAAACTACATCCAGGGAAATACAAAAAGAAGAATTCTGAGCATGATTTAACATTGAAAAACGTTTATTGATCAAGACAAAAGTGAGGGGCACACACTCCTGTGTCCCCACTCATCAACCTAGTTTCGTCTGTGAAAAAGGATTTCTGATGCAGATGGGATTTAAACCTTTTCTTACGTCATTTCAGAAAGCAGGTAATATTTTCCTTATGAGGATCCACACTCTTCTCATGCGCAAAGGAGATGATATCATCAAACTGGTAGCAAGAGTAAAGATGCCTGCCTACTTTGACAAAGAAAGTATTAACACAAATCAGGTACTGTCAAATAAGTTACATTTATCTACCAAACTTAGCCCAAAACTACCAGACAAACCCAAATCTAGCAAATTTTGAGGAATGATTATAGAGGACTTTCCCCAGACTTACTCTTGTATATGTGAATACCCTTAGACTTAAGCATTATGTGTCACAAAATGTGACCAAATGATTTGATGTTGATAAATCTTTTCTTCCAAATGGCTTACGATCTGATATCCTAATTGACATGATGTAGTCTATCATTTCATGTCAAAGAGTGGTAGAATTTGGTCTTTTAGGTTTCTAAGTCAATTTTACACCCACTCCCACTCTCAGACTTACACACTTTTAGTAGGGCTGGACAACTATACAATTTGCAGTTGGTACACAATCCTCAACTGTATGTTTCTGATAAAGAAAATGAATGACATATACATACATTTTCACTTCATTGCAATTTTGATGTATTATTTTGAAAAAAGAAGAACATAATCATAACTTTGTTGAAATTTCAGTTGAAGAAGATTGCTGACTGGATGATAGACTGTGCCATTTTAGTCTATGGGATGGTTGAGCAGAAGAATGACTACTTCCTTCTTCATGGCATCACAGGGGCCTGGGGCCTTGGTCAGATCCTCCCCCTTCTTCAGGACAAGGAGGTAGCCCTAAAGACCATTGCCTACTTTCTGTCAACTTTGTTTGTAGTATACATAACACAGGGCTGTCCTGAGATCAAAGAAAGTAACCTTGATGATGTGCACCCTGCCACATGGGAGGATATTAAGGAAAAGAACCTTGAGATAACATTGGACGAGCATGTTTACAAATTGGTACATGTCTGTCAAACTCGCTGTAGGGAGAACCCTGATCCAACCATGCAAAAACGATACCAGCAGGCCTCCCATCTGGCTACATATAATCCATTTCTTTTCTAAGGTCAGTCAAATTAAGGCCATACAAAGCCCCACATCTGAGGAGGTACTTGAAAATAAGATGGGTTAATAAATCAGATAAGTTTCCAGGTGAATATTCTAGCCAGCTTGATTTGATCTTTCAAGTCACCTCCAGTTATTTTTTTCCCTAACACCTACATAGTTCTATCGAGAAACATTTCAAAAGATAAACCTGAAGTAAAACTTTCTTAACATGAGGGACTTCCAGACACCCCAAAGTAGTAGTGCTTGCTAGTTCTAAAATGTATTTTGAATTCAAGGAAAATAATGTTGCATTTAAAGATTTACTTTAATATGAGACTTGGCACGGGTCTCCAAGTTCTGGAAGTCGAGGTAGCTGAGCCCTATTTTCTTGGGTTAAGGGATAAATTTAGCTTTTATGCATGCATGATATTGAAAGAGTATCTAGGCGTGAGCGTACATTTTTGTTGATAAATTGAGAACAAAACAATTGTTTTACTCTCTTGACATAACAATATCTTCAGGTTGGTGGTGGGAGCCTCTCTGAAATATACGAATATGGCAAGCCATTGGTTTGATAATACAATCTGTAGCATCATAGGCTTTCTGTAGATTTTGTCTGTATTACAATCTGTTGTAAGCTATGTTAATCTGTTGACACAGCCCATTTTATTAGAGGTAAGGCACATCTAGCTGTGGTAGAGATTTGGTTATTTCCAGGGGTGGATCCGGGGGGGGGGGGGTCCAGGGGGTCCTGACCCCCTCCTTTTGGCGGATCCCTAAACTAGGCAAAGTGTGCAAATACATGCATTTTTAGTAGTTAGTCTATATGCTGACCCCCTCCTTTTGGAAATCCTGGATCTGCCTCTGATTTCTTAAATAGGTTTCATTATTAGGCAGATCCTAGAGAAGCTATACCTGGTGATATAGTGCTATAGGAATTCTGCTCCTTCACCAACTGTTACATGTTTTACATATAAGAAGACCAGTTTATATAGTCTTTCTGTATTCAGGTGCTTACAAGTGTTGAGTCATTTCACTTTTAGAAATTAGGTCATGCGCTGTTGTGAATTACTTGGGAGATTGTTTGATTTTGTGAAATTAATAATTATTGTGACTTTCAGGTACCAGAGTTAATTTTGAAATGTTTCACAGAAATAAAGACATACTACTTTTCCTACCCATTTGTTTTCTGTCCCATTTATGTTGATGCCATCGAGTAATATGGTAGGTGTTTTTTTTATATCAAAACCAATAAGTATAAGCACATCAAGAAGTCTCTTATTAGATAGCTACTGGATGCTACAATAGTTTCATAAAAGAGAATTTCAAAAGAGATTTTTTGTAGGTTTGACAAAATTTGAATTTAACATGTTATACAAATTGATGTGGTATAACTTCATCGCAGCATCTGTCAACTTAAGTATAATTCTGAGTTATGAAAATACATGCTAAGAGGGTCTTCTCTTCTCTTCTACATGTTTATGCCTTCATAATTGAAATTATATGTATATATATATATATATATATATATAATAGTCAAAATAGCACTAGTATATCCGACTCTTACATTGTCACTACAAATTCATGTACCTCAGTAATCTCTCAGTACTGGATTCATAACAATAACCTTCAAGGGACTAGGGACTGGTTATAGCGCCACTTGGTGAGCAAAAGTGCATAACTTCGAAAATCAATATAGTTTTGGGGTACATTGGATAAACTTGGATTACCAAGGTAAGTTTGAGAAAATCTATCTGTATAAACTAAACATAAGAGATTTCAAAAGTAGTACAGTGGCGTCCCCTAGTGTGAAAATTGAAATCTCTTAAAACCTAAAAAATAGTCTTGGGGTAGCAACGTGCTAAATTTCAATCACAAGCAAAGAATTTCAGTCGTTTCAGACATATAATTAAATCATCCAGGATGAAAGGACTTATAATGGAACGTACTGAAAACTCAACTCAGCAAGGCTACAAATTGCTCAAGTAATTCTATTTCATTGGTGACCCTCACTTGTTTTGCTTTTAAAATTTGAATATAAGCCTAAGGAAAATGATTATGCATTTTGGTGAGGCTCTAATGGATTTTTAGTCTTCTAGAAAAACTTGAACAGGGCAAAGTTTTGATGTATCCATAGGCTCCTATAGTTAAGGCCTTTCTCTTCCTCACCATTTACATTAAAAATGAGCGTGGTGACCTATCCTCGTTTTGGTTTTATTATGTTCCTATGGTCAAGGGCTAATGATTAAAATCTTTTTTAGTAGCCTGTAATGGATTTTTAATTTCAGGTAACCAGTCCTTAATCCCTTTAATTATAAGAATGTTTTCAATAAAATGCTTTATGCTGATTCAAATGAAATTATGTACCACCATTTTGTAAACCCTTTTGCTATGCCTTGTGCATTGTTTTGTAGAATTATGCACGTGATGTAGAATCGTAAACATCATATTTCTTTCAGCATAACTTTTAGTTTAGATTATCGAAAATCAGAAACCAGGTTTTTTTTCCAGTTGAATCTATTTGAATCTTTCAAATGTTTCGAAGATAAGAAACCTTTCAAATGGAACATTTATGGAACATTTTCTGTCGCTTTTTGTTGTAACCAAAGCAATAAAGTAAGATATTGCCATGGAATATCATCGAACAATTGAAGAAAATATGTTGTACTATAATATAGTACAAAATATTTTCTCTCATATTCCCTTTCTGTTTATGCCAAAACATTATTTTGGCATAAACAGATTTTGCCATATTTCCTCAATTATAATATCTTAGGTAAAACGTGAGATTAATGACATATTATGTGTTCCCATTTATACAGTAATAGCTAAGGTTCGGATCATTAAAAAAAAAATCCTATCCTTCACATGATGCATGTTCAATATGCTACACTTTAAGCTGATGTCGGCTTGAAAGAGTTGAGTATTTTTTTCCCTATAGATCTGATCAGCAAGGAACAGCTCATTTTATGTTCCTTTAATTGTGACACCAATTGATAAGAGTTCTACCTAGATATTATAAATGTTATTTTATATGAAGTGTTGTAGATTAACAGGACAAATATTAACAGGAGGTGAAGAACATGTTCAGGGTTTTGAGTTGTTTCTTGTGTCCAAGATCTATAAGAATTCTTTACCGCAACATTTGACATGCTATTATTAGTAATATTCCTACACTTAACTGCTCCCTTATAATTAAGTCTACAATAAATATCATAAATCAATGACGATATAGACACAAATCAAGAATAAGAAATTTGCTTTATTTCAAATATGATCCTTATATGATGTTAAAGAAACATTGAAATCTAGTCATCTATATTGGTGGTATCGATGATTTCAACTTATGTTCTACAAGATTTTTCGTTTCAGTATAGCTTCCACCTTGTCATTTTTCAGCCGATTGACCTGGAATGAAAAAATACATTCTTAATATTCCAATTCTTAACAGTCCAAATAGAACATTCATGGAATATATTTTAGGATGTAACCAAAGTAATAGAGCAATTAAAGATGTCACCATAAAAATCGTATTTAAAGAAAGAATTGACACTTCTAAGTTATCTAATTCCCAAAAGAATGATGATATGATGTACTTGAATGCCATAATTCTATCATATGTGTAAAGTTGAATTAAATCAATGTGGTTAGATGTCACTACTCAAAATCTAAATGCTAATAGCTTTTCCACCTGACCTACTTTAGAAAATTACTCATTTGGTTGTATGCCATAATAGAGAGGTAATAATTATCTAAATCATTGAAAGTGTACGGGGACAGATTTAGAGGGGGACACATGGATCATATGTGTCCCCCATTTTTTTTGGCCAAATATTAATTTTTCTAATGTAAAACTGATGCCACAGAGTAGGCGCTTGGATTTTTTTCAATATGCCTTCCCCTTTCTAGAATTCCTGTATAGTTTCCCTGGTATAGGTGATGATAACTTACGTGTGTGTGTTGGGGGATGTATCAACAGATTAATATTAAATGATGACGTACCCTTGTTATGGCCCAACAGCTGGAATTTTGCATATTTTGTTGATACAATAGTGGTCTTTAGGACAATCATCCTAGTAAATACACCAAACAACAGAGATTAACATTAACAATAAGGCATTAACCATGCAATATATTTTATTCATAAAATTGACCACTACAGATAGTTACATTTACATAAATATTCAAACACAATGCTTAAGGTGGAAAGATTGAATACACAGCAAGCTTTACTTACTTTTGAAGAGCAAATTATAAGGGCCTTTATGAAACCTGAAGAAAAGAAGTATTTTGTTAGTAAACCATACACAGGTGACCTCCAAATAAATGTGTCTTGTTACCATAATGCTTAGTACATAAATGTACAATCTAATTATAGTATAGGTCTGAAGGTCAGACAAAAAAACAAACCTTTATGTGGGCGGCTGGGTGGACATCTTCCCCAGGGACATCGCTGTAATGTGCACACAAAAGAATGCAATCAGGATGAAGTATTCAAGACCAGTTCAATTCAGTAAGAGGCAAAACAATTATCATCTCCAATTCTCAGAGTAGGTTATCAAAAACATAATGGATGCTATGAACTACTTGCAATTTGTGCTATCTATAACGCCAAAGAAATTGGTTATTCCAACAGTTCATACTGATGCAAATGAACTATAAGACTAATATTTAGAGAGATATGAGTAAATTTGTGAAAAATAGAGAAAATATTTCATTAGGCCAACTTTTTGTGTAGAATTCAGCTATCATACTCAAAACATTCCATTTTAATGCAATATTTCCTTATTTGGAATGTCAATAGAATGTTTTGTATTTGAAAATTCACGTTATTCCTTCCATTTGGTTTCCATGGAAACTAGATCTTAGGAAATTTAAATAAAATAGGGTCACATATAAGAAACTATTCCTTTAGGTACCTAATATTGAAAACAGAATGGAAATATCAGTTCTAGATCAAGATTGATAAATTATTGTGTTTCTGACTATTTGTTTCGTAATTATTATAATTCATGATTGCCGATATAATTTGGCAATAAACAATGGGTAAAGGGGAATTTGCCCGTTTTCCTGTATCATGACTATGGCATGTTTAAGGGGCAATAACTTACTTAATAATCATCACATTTAGACATGTTTATTGTCATTTGAAAGCTAAGAACATGCTCTACAAGACTGGGTTTTCAGTAAATCCCGCACGGAGCATCCTTTCCCCTCGTCTGTTCACATGTATACTATCTGATTAATATTCATAAGACACAAGGCCTGTCAAAATCTCTTTCTTTTTTTCATTTTTGTTTTCTGGATGAAAAACAACATAGCAAATTATGATTAAAAAATTACAGAAGATTTGATACTTACTGGTCTAGAGGGTCGACCTAAAAAACAAACAAACAATAAATTTAACTAAGCAAAAATAAATATAACTAAGGCTGGAAATGACACTTCAAAGAGAAAATCATTGTAAATTCTATCTTATTGGAACCATTCCATTCATGTAATACGGCTGGGGTTATATGCGCGGTCATAGGGCCGAGGGCCGCGTGCAGAGAATTAACTGTATACGCGGGTGGAAGGTCTGCGTAAACAGATCTGCTTACATACGCGGACGTTGTGACCGCGCATACATGCACAGTAATGTACGCGGACGTAGCTCCTTTTTCCAGCATTATAGTATGTGTAAATCGGGGGCTAAGCCCCCGAACCCCCCTTTTCTTTTCTTATTTATTTTTTTCCTCTTATTTCTGTACATACAAGGTTTGGGAAATACAATATAAAGCACTTTACATTATGTCCGCGCATGTTAGCAGATTTATTTGCGCGGACTTTGTGTCCGCGTGTGTAAGAAATTCTATATACGCTACGGCCGCGTACGCGACTGTCGCGCGTATAACCACTCCCATGTAATACATCTTAAAACCAGTGGAAACACTGAAGATTATTATGTAATAAACTTTAAAAAAATAAATATAGCTTGACGCAAGACATCCCCTGAAAACTGTAATTACACCCTTTTATCTGATAACAGTCTTGTATGTATTACATTAGGACGCCAGCAGCCAGCCATAATCCTGTATTAAATCAAATGGATGTGACTTGGGAGATGAAAAGTTTATTGAGGTGATGATTATTAATCCTTTCCAACCATTGCAATCAAGACCAAAAAGAAAACACAGTTTTGGTTGCATAGAAATCGTACATTCTTTTTGGTTATGTCCAAATTTTATGTTGTTGGCTCTTAGCTGCGCACACCTATAAGGTGTGCTAAGGGCTATTTCACTCCTTGTTTATGCACTAGACTCGCCACTGCTGGGATTTGTATGGCGGTTAGCACACAAATATTGTTGAGCAAAACATAACTGAACGATAAGGGGGATGGGGGGGCAGAGTGCTCCCAGATCCCCCCCCTTATAGTTCAGTTATGTTTTGCTCCCAACAATGTGCATTTCTATTTTTCAAACAACAATATTTGTGTGCTAAGGGCCATTTCACTCCTTGTTTCTGCACTAGACTGCCCCATGCAGACAATAGAGAGTTTTTGCAACCCACACGGATCACAGTGCCCCAATTCCAAAACGGATCTCAGGGCTCTAGATGAATGGTCCCCATGGGAAATGACAGTAAAAGGGGAAATGATACTAAATTTAATCCTCCCTTAACCAAATCTGTCAGAACTGATTTTGTAGAATTATCAATTTATCATAATGTAAATCCGAAGATGTACAGCTTAGTAACATGTTTATTCTGTGTATGTATATTTTGATGAAATAGCATTACGTCAGTGAGTGTAGACCTCACTGGCCCCTGGTCATGGTCCACTGCCCCTAACTGTGGCCCTACTGATCAGGGACACTCAGGCACACTGATCTCCTGTTAATTGTTTTACAAGTATTTTGTCTCTCAAATAAAAAGGAAACTATTTTTTGACTAAACTGTATAATATTATATTCATAATGGGAGAGAGAAAACTGCTTAAGAAATAACACATGGGTTTGATTAGGAAAATGCATTTATGTGATGCCTCAGGACTGGCCCTGCTAACCATAGTGCCCCGACTGATCTACCTATTCCCTTGGCAAAAATAGCTAAGAATAGCTTATGTAACATAGTCTGAGGAGGTTGGTTCTTTTAGATTCAATGGCCTGTGCCAAAGCAGTAAGAACACTCACTAGATTAGTAGGGCTAAATGTTGTGGGTAGCTGCCCCCTATACCAGCCTGTCCAATCAAACTCATCGGGATACGGATCGGGGCACTGAGATCCGTGTGGGTTGCAAAATCTCTTTACTGACACTTATCGCATACTCATTTGATGAGTAATAAAGTTTTAATAGTACTTAAAAAAGGAACTCTAAAGCCTGGTCCCCACTTAGTCAATTAGATTTCTTTGGTGGATGGGTGACTAAGGTAGTTAGTAGCCTGGCCATCAACTCCACACTCGCCGTGATGTCTGGCAACTAGCCCACTAATCCCCAAATATTTGACAAGTCGAATATTTTTTCTCTAGTTGCCGGTGATTAGTACAGTTAATCGTCAGGCAGGGTGACTAATGTCCCCTCTAATCGCCAGAAGTTTGATGGGAAGAGCATTCTAACATGGGGATTAACTTTTTTTCTCACTGACAACTAACAAGTCACCTGGCGACAATCTAATCTTTTAATCACCGGGCGAGTAACGTTATTCGCCGTGGTTGATCGCCCAAGTGACATGGCATAACAAGAGCTAATTCACATCAAACACACAGAGAGATCTAAATAGAACTTGCACAATATACCAATCGTAACATATAATTGTTCACTTTGATCATTGTTAGGCCATTCTTCACATGCATAAAACATCTATTTGGAAAGATGAAAATAACTGTAATCTCTACTATATCTAGATGGCAGTGTTAAGCATGTGCTTAAGATGCGCTTCTAAATCGTTCGTCATTAGGATAAGTCATTTTGCATTACAGTATTCTGATGATTGCGCTCACCTGTTGCTCGTTGAAGATTCTTGGCAGATCTGCCTTACAGTTATTGATACTACTTGCCTTTATCATTTAATGTTGCTAACAAATTCAACTATGGATTCACAGTAAGAATGGCTATGGAAATATCTAGGCAAAAACTTATGTGTTTTACAGAATTGTAACCATAGATAAGGTCCCCTTGGAATTCAAATGACCTTGATAAAGCTCAAGGTCACATAGCTCAAGATCAATAAAGTGACTTATGGATGACTGGCCCAGCCTGTGTAACAGTGGAGAGGCAGAGGGCGGCGATTGCCAGATAAACAAACATTCTTGATGCCATTGTCCAGTTACTACCTTATCACAGAGAAACATAGATAGGCAATTAGTCAGTGTTCAGACCTACTGAGATGCATGGCCATGGATAAACCTGTACATTATTGAAACAGAACAGTGGTAGTTCCTCTAAAAAACATCTAAGCTAGGTCAATGATGCAAGAAAGCACCAACTAATTTGATAATGAATGCAAAATCATGAGCATATGCCCTTCCCGTCATTGTTTTTAATACTTTGTTTTTTTGATGTAGAATACAAGTCTTTAAAGAAATATTTGTTGATAGTGTGCCCTCCCTTTTCGAAATGCTGGATCTACCAGAGAAAATGAAATACATTAGAAGTAGCTAGCTTTGTCTTGTATAAGTTTATATAAAGAAAATACCCCATTGTCTATGAAATAAAAAATATCTCAAGAACAAGGTATAAAAACACTCATTAAAAGAGTCGTTGGAAACCATATATAATTAAAGAACCTTGGACTTATAGTGTTTTATGTGTAACTCAAACCTCTTGCCCTAGAAATATGATAAGCTATCAAAGTCTAACACTCACCACACGTAGTTTTACATAATATACAAATATATATAATATACTCTTTCATATCAAAGCGTCGTTCTAGTAAAAATAACTCATGGTAAATGTTTGAATTGACTCACCGTATGGGTTGGTGATGGTGATGGGATGCAGTCGGAGGTTGGCTGCAAGGACATCACAGCATGGTTTTATGTACAAGATATTTAAACAAAAAATGTGGACACCAGGAAGAATAATTCAACCGATTCCTATATGGGGAAAACCCTATGAATTATTATCAAAATGGGAAAATCCCATGCATCATTATCAAGAAGGATGAATCCTACACTGGAACATTGACATGTTTGTAAGTAATTAAGGTTAGACTATAGGATGTACACCTATTTTGCATGTGTTACACTGAGACACATCTATCTCTCTTAAGCGGCATACCCACTAGGAGATTCTGGGTCGGCCTATGGCGATCAGCGTCGGCACACTCATCGGCGCACTCGTCGGCGTACTCGTCGGTGTAAAATTATCAAACATGCTTAATATGGATCGGCGTACGCGTGGGCGTACTCGTCGGCGCCCACGGCTGACGAGTACGCCAACGGGACTGTCGATTATGTGTGGGGATGGCCTGTTCAGCAGAATCGGCTGACGCGTACGCCGACGAGTACGCCGACGCCGACGCCGATTCAGCAAAAAGTCCCCTAGTGGGTATGGGGCTTTAATATAAGGTATCTGCATTTGAAAATATAATTAACGTAAATAAACATTTGAATGAGAGGTAAAAGGTGAAAATGATCAAGTTGTAGTGCAAATTTCGTACTCAATAATTGTGTTTATGAATGTAAAACCGTTCAAACACAATAACATTTTTCTAGTAGGAAGCATATTTCAAAATATTGATTTTTGGGACTTGTCATTATTTTTGTTAAACATAGAAGAAAAGTTGCATTTCCCTTCTTTAGATATGGACATCATAAATACATAACTTTGACCATAATCACAATGTAGAAAAATGCTTCTTTTGGAAGAATATTTTCATAAGAATTTCAAAACACTTTTTTCATCTCTCTGCAATGTAATACAATGTGTAATATGACTCAGAATCCGATTCCTACGGTCTATCCTTAAAGGAAGTGCAACATTCTAACCAATAGGATTTAAGTATCAATTTTCTAGGTTTTCTCAAGGAAATTTCCAAGTTAAACTTTGATCACTCATTGTATGCTTATTGGGATGCTGGTTCCAAGCGTAACTAATTGACAAATTACAGAGATGGTTTGTCTTCCAGATCCAAACTTCCTTATAGTGGTATTCATCTTCCATATGAGTACTTTTTATAAAACGAATGAACATGTCTGACCCGTCACATGACATGGTAACCTAGCAGGAAATAGGGCATTCTGCTCCGAATCTCGCTGCCTCTCATGTGGTCCATACACAGCCAAGCATGCAACGTAATTATAACACTGCAGTAACATCCTGTTTCATTTTTCTTGGTTCTTGTTAATTTACATCACTGCAAAGAAACTCTGGGTGACATTTAAGTAGTGTTATGATGCAACGTTCTGTGAGAATGATGAAAAATGCTCGGGGGCTTGTTGTACATTGGAGAGACTCTTTTCAGATAATGTCCATTATCAAGATTTCCCATAATCTAACTTTTTCCCACAGTGTTACACAGTGAAGTGCGGCATTCCCATCTAAATAGCTGACCTGCTGTGTGGTTTATGATAATATTTATTTATTATGTTCGACCCTAGGTTATCATTTGATATAACATAGAAAATCTAGGCAATTATATATTAATGCCATTCAAATTTCTAAAACTGACATATATTGGACATTGTAGCTTTTTAATGTAGAAATAAAAAGATTAAACCATTATTTCTGTATAATATCCTTGCATTTTAACCCCTTTTTAAGGACATGAGTACCAGGTTGGTAGTTGGTACATGGTCTGCAGAAAATGTCTATGTTCCTAAGTAAATCTAATACATACTGTTGGCCATGGAGGGTTCTAAATGACTGGGCAAATCGCAGGTAAAGTTGCTTGACGATTGTTATAGTAGCAAGTTTGATATTTTCCCAGTGATTATCCCAGCAATTTTCCAGGCGATTGTGTTGCCTGTCTTCTGTCGCCCAGAAAACACACGGTACCCATGGGGAACCACCCAGCACTGCTGATTGTCTTCACCACGCGATTTGATGTGCAGTGGCACGTTGCTGCCAAAGTTGCTTGTTGGGTATGGCATTTAACATTGTTTTCATAATGGAAGGCCCCCTAATGCATTGGGGTTAACTGTGAAAGATCACTTACATAAGTTCATTATAAACGTTCTGAATAAGTACCACCTTACCAACTTACATCGCTATGGGAATGCAGTATACATATATATATATATAGTATATATATATATATATATATATTTATATAGCATAATAATACTGGCGCTAAATCAAACTTCCTCATCCTCAGGAAACTAAGTACTGTTTACCTGAACATGTGGTAGGCCTTGCCGATCGATTTCCAACTAGTAAAGTAACATCTAGTGGATAGTGTTATAATATATATTAATACTGGGATTGAGAATGTCCCATCCTAGTTTGTAAAGCAAATGTGTGTGCAATCAAATCAAGACATGGGGACACAGGGCAAAGCTTAGGGTCGTTCATCTAGTATAAGTTCAAACCATTTGGAAAGATGATGCCTAGCCCATGCATCAAATTCTTTCAATGTTCAACTTTTGTACGATTAGTTACCATTCACCTGCTTATAAAACAAACCAATGCCATGCAGCACAGACAATTGGGGGCTAATTGGCAAATTGGCCATAAGTCACCAAGGCGAGACCAGTGCCCTCAGCCCACTCAACGACCTGTCTAATTATACCTGGACAAAGGCCCTGCCACCGGCCCCACCTGGCCAGTCAGAACTCAGAGGTTACTGGCACTGTTACCTATATTAGGGAGCAGCGTTTCATACAGCATGGCCGTAACTCTAGATTCAATACAGCCTGGCTGATTCCCTGGATTTATTACAGCCAACATGTTACTCTGAATTAACACAGTTGACCCGTGTCTCTGAATTATTACAGCCGAGCTATACCTCTGAATCTCTGTGCACTGCAAAAACACTGAATGTTCCTACAACGCTGCAAGTCATAGCGTGTCTGCAATGACCAATGGGACTCATGCTTCAACCTGTGCTTCTCAGTGCTAAGGACTATGTCCTCCACGTTTGGCCCTATTACTTTGGCCACAGGATAAACAGAGGTGTGGCCTGGCCACCCCTGGCGTCCCACCACTGCATTGGCTACAACTCCGCTGCCAAAGGCATCCTACCCCACTTCCATAGGCCACCTGCTAGACTATCACCAGAACAGCTTAGTACCGCGGGGGGATCCTTCCCTTCCATCATGGGCCTCCTTTCACCCCTGGGGCTTCTGCTCTGCCACAAAGGGAAAGACCTACCACTGCCGGGAGACTCCCTTCACCACCCGCTGCCCTAGACCTCCTAATGTCGCGGGAGGCGGGAGGGCAGGGGGCGTCCCCACTGCACAGTGCAACCTGCTAAGGTGATCTGTGCAACCAGGTAACAAGGGCACTGCCCTTTATTATACTTTAGGGTGATACACGTTTAGTAGTTAAGAGTTTAATGCACGCCGTATCAAGTCCAGGTGGTAACCAGCCCTTTATTCTATGCCAACTTTGTAGTGCCTATACCTTCATTGTCCTTCCCTGCGAGCAAAGGTGGGGTAACGATCAACGTTATTTCCCTGTACAGAAATAATCGTGCGGCCCTTAGGGCCTGCACTCAGGCTGATATCAGGGTCCTGCCTCGGGGTGCTAACCCCCCTCGTGCCCCCTTCTCGGTTAGTTATATGTATTTATTCTTGGCCTCTAAACCTCATTGCACAGACAATTTGATTGTACACTGACCACCCACCTCACTGACCTTTACCAACTCAGAATTTATACTTTCATATCATGTGTGTTTTATCAAATGTTTTATGAGCCAATTCTTGTCCAGCCTCTTTGTTAATTGTAATATCAATCATCTCGGGCCCACAGGCAACATGTTAATCCTGATCACCTTTATTTATTCATTTTATCCCAAATACGTTGGCCTTTTGACACTGACACGTCCCTCAAAAAGGATCTTGGCAATAACACTTTTCTTTAACCCTGTTTTTCTGTCATGATTTATATCTGAGAGTTATGCTTCATACTTAAAGAAGACACTAACGTCTGTGAGAAACGTCACAGAATACATACTTAGTGAGCAAATAATATTAAAATGTTCATCGAGTTAAAACCGATATTAAAGTCTCCTGATTACTGGCCCTATCTAAACATCTAAGAACTATTGCATTCTGTCATCATACTCATATTCATCCATTCAGACTCGTATATCAGCCAAATCTCACTCATATCTTCCCCTTTTAAGGACAATCGCGCCATTGTAGAAGCGATGTTGAGATTTTAATATAACTCTACTCAGTGAAAGTTATAGTTATTTTGGTGCAAAAAAATAATATCATGTTGACTATCTGATTATTCAAAAATTATCTTGCACATTAGATTTTGATATTAATTTTGATTTTATTTGCCCATTGTTTTGATAGAAAGGATATAATGACCAGTCTAATGCTTTAGATAAATGTGTTCATGTTTTCGTAAGTGAGAAACAAAACTTGTATCAATTTGATAATGTTATACATATTTTCAGCTTGACAATATCCCAAATGAACTATTTCAAAAATACAAAAAATCAAAAATACAGTTCCGCACAAAAAGATCTCTTGTTGAACATTGTTATTACCTGTATAAGGATGTCGGTTATCATATTGAGTCAAGAAATAGGTATTTATTTAGCATTTAGTTGGTTTTCTAAAAATTCTTGAGAATAATCACTTTAAAAGTATTTTGAATATTCTATGTTAAATCTGAAACCCTGACAATAATGTGGATGCATTTTTATTCAGCCCATATTTAAATAGATAAAGAAGAAAATGTAATATTTTTTGCCCTATCCATTTTTCAGCATTTTGAAAATGTTCTCTATGAAATACATGTATTCAAATCACAGTTCATATAATAGAAAGATGTTACTATTTCTGTGGCATGAGATGGTGGTTTTAAATTTGGTAAGATTTGATAATTTCTGATATTTTTGATAGAATAGGGATATGTTAAAAGGTCTTTTGTCATGGAAATATGGGGGAGTGGGGTCTGAGATTTTAGAAAATTTGCATATAGTTCTGTACAATTCCACTTCATATCTTGGTCCAAATGTGGTGGAATGTCCGAAATTTTAAAATGGTGCGCACATGCTTAATCGAAAGTCCTTGATTTAAATGAAGTCAGGTATTATCATTTTATTGAGTGATGTTTTTGCATAGGATTTGCATAGGATTTACTTTTCACATCTTGTGATACATTATCATATATGATATACATGTCATGTTTGAGATTAAGATTGGTGTCGGCACATCACAAATGATCAATAATACAAAGGCAAATATCAAGAATTAAAAAACGGCTTTATTCTAAATACAATATACATTTCTCATAAGATTGAATTTGGAAATATCACTTGCATCTGAAACCACTGACCTATGAATAAACTTTAATAAAAAAGATTGAAAAGAGCTGTGTCTTTGCATTGCTTCCTGTTCATTGTGGGTCAGCCAAATGAGCTAGAATGGAAAAAGACAAAATATATCAAAAGAAGGAATAATGGAATTACAGCCAATCATTTAACACTTTGCATTGTGAATATATCCAAGCCTTGATTAAAGTAACTTTGATACTTATAGAGTAAGGACAAATAGGTATGATAATACATAACTGATGGTTTTATCAAAAATGCACTAATGTGAAAACGCATTGAACTTAATTCATTTGGAGGAAATCAGTATTTATTAAACTAATTGTCCTTAAAGGGAGCCAAACACAATGTAGGGTCAACATTTTGCAAATTCTATTAACTATTGAAATATATTCTATGGCCATAGCCTAGGCCTACAGTAAAATATAAACTGTGAATACAGACTTAAACTGCATTTAAATACATGAAAACTCATCCCAGGTCAATTTTGGTGACCCACCAAAATTGTTTGTTTACAAACATTGCTGTTTTCAAGCATACATGATATGAGAATTAAGGAATTTAAGTGAAGTTTTTATGATTTATACTGTGCCAATGGCTAAAGTTAGACTATTAGAATGTATTTTCATAATAATTTCAGTTTTCAAAATTTTGTCATATTTTGACACAACATTGCTTTTGGCTCCCTTTAAGGTTGATAGGTCAGATGTTATTGTCTTTAATCTATTGGTGGTAAAAGATAAAGCCTTTGTTTATGAAAAGCTAATGGAATACTTTCTATTTATTGTGACACCTCAGTGACTTTAGAAAAAGACCATCCTGTCTTTCTTAGATATGACCGTGTATGATAGAAAGATGAGGATATAAACATTAATAAGGGTCCTAGTGATGACCATTTGTGTGGTGGTTGGATACATTCATATAAAAAGCTGACATACCCTCTGCTGGATGGTTCATGCCAATGGGCTGAGGCATGCACCATCTACACATTCTTCCAAGTCAGAAGGGCAGGGGACCTAGGAAAGATACAAATTAACACAGGTTGAAAGATTTAGAGCCTTGCCTTGGCCTATACATATCATAGATGAACTCACAGCACTAGGTGACAGAACATGTCAGGCACAGATATGCAGCAGTTTGTAAATAATATATCATCACTGTTTTCAAACAGCCACAATTTAAAGTGAAGCAGTGCTATGAAGACATACATACCCCTGGACATCTCCCCTTAACCGACACTGGAATATAAAACACAAAAGTATGCTTAGAAAATTAGTCAATAATTACAGACATATTTCACATACATAATTATATTCAGATATTTAATGTATATATTTACATTGAACTCACTTTATGTAGAATATCAGTAATCATGATAGGGAGTGTTACACTTATCATAACTCTAAATCGTATTTGTAAATAATATTTTTTGATATTTCCATGTTGATTTTTGTGACTTACAATTGTTTGTTCCTATTATACAATTATTTTGACAATTTTGTGGTAATATATCAGACTTACGACTGTTATATAATTATTATGTAGAGTTATGTAGTGTTAAGATTGTTGAATAGAAAATATCTTAAAATTCAAGATGTGAGAAACACATTTATGATTCTGCTTGGGTGAAATGAGCCAGTCTAGAATCAATGATAAGACATTAAACCTACATTCAGGAGGACATCCTCCAAGGGGGCACCCCTGTAAAAAGCACAGAATGTTTGCAATAAGTGTAGGATGATTATATCCAACAAAATAAGAGAAAGACCTATATATATCTTCAACATTATGTTTATATCAAATATACCTATATATTATGTCCATAGTATGTTATCAGAGACATTGTACTGTCGCTATATGTACTGCCTGTTCTGGAGGCTATCTATACTATTTTTTTGCAACAATTAAAATGCCTACACATTAAAAATGTATCTTATACATGAGATAATATTTCAAGTGACCATGAAATCGGAAGCGCATAACTTTAGTGGTCGTTTGTTGTTGTTTACAGTTGTCGAACCTACCATTTCTCTATTTGTTTTAGGTTATTACATAAATGAGTTATGCCTATTAAATCCTTGGTCATATATGCATATTGCATCTGGAGGCATTAAAAACATGTTTGTTGGGACACACCTTATGATAAGTTGTAAGAGAATGATGGTATTGCATTTGCTGGGTAAATATTAATCATAATACATACTGGAACATGATCTCTATTGTAACTGTTCCTTAGCTAGGTGAAGCTATGAAAAAAAGCCATTGGCTCTTGGTAGCAAATTTAGAGATTAATGATATTTATTTGATACTTACTGGTTTAACTGGTCTTACTGGTCTTACTGGTCTTGCTGGTCGTATTCTACCTACAAGAAAATACATTTATATGATAGTAGATTAGGCATAGAGGACATGTTTGAAAAATGAAATAAATGTGAAAAAGTCTCAGTATGAAAGGGCTATACAAACTGACTTTAGAGCTGATAAGAAATGTGAAAAAGTCTCAATATAGAAGGCTATACAAACTGAGTTTATAGCTCTCAAATCTGACCTATTTGGTATCATGGTAAAAATATTTCTTCAATCCAATGCATTACAAGCTTAACTGGCTATAACCATTGAAACTGATTCCAAGAGTTTGTCTCATGATAATCATGTATTGATATATTTAAGATCCAAGACAATATTCAAAGGCTTGTATTGGATGGCATGCAACTTACGAGAAACTGGCCCAGCCTGTATTACTGTGGAGAGGCAGAGGGTGGCGATTGCCAGATAAACAAACATTCTTGCTGCCATTGTCCTTATGTCCTGTTTATTCCTTATCAGAGGACAACAAATGTGTTAAAAGTCAATCATCAGCCCTTTGACATGTATTAATTTGCAAATCATTAGAACACAACCATAGTATCTATAGATATGTCTTTTTCATAGACATTAAACCTAGCAAGGATTTGTCTGTGTGACAATGGAATATTCAGTAAAGCATTGATCAAATTTATAATTATACAACTTAAAATATTTAACAATCATCGCAAAATAATATACAATGAATGAGAATGTATTGATGTTAGTTATGTCAAGTTGATAGAAAAAGAACAGTTCAGTGTACTTATTTGAAACCGAAACTCTCACTCAACCAAACATAGATACATACCAAATGTCATTTACATGTTTTTTTTTTGCATATATGTATGGGATCTTTATGTGTGAAACCATGAAGTTGATTTTTGGTACCAATCTTACAGCTATCTACTGAATTAAATATACGGCTCCTAGGTAATATATAAGTCTATTATTTTAATGTAATGTAATTTTAGTTTTAACTCACCTTAGTGACATGCACTGTTGTGTTCTGGTTAAACCTGGTGCCTAGATGCAGTAGGAATGTTGTTGTAAGTCAATCCCAGTACATGCTTTTATATGAGTAGTTTGAGCAATTAAATTTGGACATGAGGAAGAATAATTTGAGCGAATCATAAATGGGAAAATCCACAATGTATTAAGGATCGATAATGGGAGTCTGGGGAACGCACTGCATCCAGGCACATGCACTTGTAACTACGTTACTTAAGATGCCATATAATATGTCATAGGAGGTAATTTTTTGTCCACATGATCCCCATGGTCTAACCTTAAAGGAAGGAAAATGTGTTAACCAATAGGAACATAGTATATACCTCCTAGGTTTCCCCAGTAAATGTTCCGTTAAACTCTCAACACTGATGGTATGGTTTTGGATGCTGATTAAAAATTTAAAAAGAAAAGATAGTTTCTTAATTTAAACTTCCTTTCAGTACCTTAAGTACTCCATATAAGTACATGTTTTGATGGAATCAACATGTGTGACCAGTTACATGATACTTTAACCCAGTAGGAGATGAGGCGTTCTGCTCTAAATCAGCCTACCTGTGGTCTATAATATTATGTTCAACCACTGGCTATATTTTAACATGGTGTTGGGAATCTAGGCCAACGCTTAAAGCTATTACAATTTAATTAATAGGTATAACGTATAACGATAACATATATAGCTTCATTCCTCACCATTCAGGATCACTTGTTTTAGATACAATTTCAAAAACGTACCAATTTTCAAATTTTCAAATTCTGTAGATTCAGGATGTCCCTTTTTCTGGACATTTTGTTGGAAATGATTGAGGGAGTGTTTCACACTGGTCGTAACTTTAAGATCATATTTTAGCTTAAGATATTTTGACTCTTTCATGATTCTGTTTCAGACTTACAATCTTATGTTCCCACGCAAGAAACGGCATAACAACCATTTTGCAATTGTACCATTTTGGTTGGTCTGTACTCCACATGATAATATGTAACAGTTACATGATTTTAGGGGGATGCTATAACATCTCATAAAACGAATGTAATAATGATTTTCTATGAACTTCAGTTTAGAACCACCTTACAATGTGACATCATAGTAAAGTGCTGATCAGGTGTGGTTGAGACATAACTTAAACAGAACGTAACTGATACAAACTAATCATGTGTGGTCATGACTAAACCTTAAAAGAATGTAGCTATGACATGTAGATTAGTTGACATAGAGACATAACTTAAAAAGAACATAACCAATACATGTATACTGAGTGTGTCTAGTTGTAAACATATCTAAAGAGATGTTGCAGTGACGTTTATTTGATGGCTCCCAGAAACTTCCCTGCGACCAACATTGTGATGTCTTAGTGCAATCTAATTAGGTTAGGTCTTAACTGTACTTTACCAGTATGTTAAAAGGATGTTATGTTTAGGTTTGGTCTCAACCATAACTAATAATGATGTCACAGTGACGTTCTTTTAAAGTTTGGTTTCAACCCTACATATCATGACATCACAGTAACATTGCGCTTAGGTTCAGTCTTGACCTCATCTAATCAACATGTCTCAGTGAAGTTCTAGTTAGGTTAAGTCACAACTTAGTTTAGCCATAACCATTGATGGTGTTGTTTAGCAACACCGGTACCAGGGGAAAGTGCGATACTATTTCAGTTGAGATATTGCTAAAGTTCAAGATTTTGTGGTTTATCTCATTTTGATCCAAATATGTTAAATTCTGCTGAAACAGTATTCTTCATAAAATATCAAACTACTTGCTAGAAAATCATTTATAATTTAGTTTAATTGTCTTGGTCTGAATCAGTGACCACCATCATGAAAACACCATTTCACTCTTTCATAAGGGGATACTGAGTGCATCTAACTCCTAACTTGAAATCTGACATTTGCCAGCTATAGAAAGGGCCTGGATACACAATTACTTACTTAAAATTCCCCAAGTCACTGTGTCCAAAGCTAGAAACCAAGATTTCATGTATACTGTAATGTTTGGTCATAGATGGGGTGCAATATAACCTTAACAGAACATATCACAAAATAACCTTACTTAAACATAATTGTGATTACAACTATAATGTTATTATCATGTCACCATTATGTTATATTGCAACGCCGCAGCAGTAGTTTCTAAAAGACAATCATTCTTTGAAAGTTGTAATGTGATGTCGCAAAAACACATAGCAAGAATAAGATTTCCTGATGTCACAGAAACACATGATAAGAAAGTTATTCTGTGACGTCGCATTGGTAGTCTCAGAGACATGATTGGGAACCATCAAATCTACATCTATAGAACATCAAATGCGTGGTAACAAAGAAAAAATGATGTCACAATAACATTATAACGTCATATTCTTGCCTGGCTTCTTATGTAACTATATTATGTTCTTTACAGTTATTACTATTGACTATTAGAAACATATAATCTTAAGTCCCCCCCCCCCCCCATTTGCAATTGGTTCCGCCACACAGCAGGCACCGCTAGCCTTATATAACTTTTCTTAAGGTATCAAGCCCTGGTACAGGTCCATGCATAGAAGATTAAATTTTACATGTATGTAAAATATCAGAAGGTCCTATGAACGTCTTATGTGGCTTTATCACCTGTAAACACGAGGTATGCTGCAAGGGGTCTGTGGGCATAAACCGTCAAGTGATGGTCAGTCATTGGGTTGTTATACACCTCACTCACGATTCTGTGCAATAGAAGCCTTGTTCCCAACCAGTTAATCCTGGGCCCATACAAACCTATATCCCAACTACTGAAAAGATGTATACTCAACGTCCGTGCATAGTGGTACAGAGCTCCTTATATACACGGAAATGCAAATGATTTATATATGCATCTTTTTCATTAAGGTGGTGCCCCCTGGTGTATTAGATTTGAACGCTTCCATCTAGTTAAGCTATATCAAGTGAATTGACTAGTTACCAAAAGCCCCCAAACTTGGCAGACTGGTGGGCTGCACAGGTTCGTGGGAAAAGTGTACACTACCTTTTGAAGATGGTTAAGTTGGTCATTGTGTGAATGTTTGGTCTGATTCATTAGGAAATTTGTGTGATTTTCTGTGAAATCACTTGGCGCTTGATTCAGTCCACTGGGTACACCCAACGTAATGTAGCCTGCATGGTATATCCAGAAACTATTAAAAGCAGGATTTAGATCAAACCTAGTAAAAATAAAGAAAGGAGTTTGGGGGCATGGCCCCCAATTAAAATTAAAGTAATATATAATCCCAACTACTGAAAATTAAAATTAAAGTAATATATAATGGTATATAAAGTGGCTACATCTGCACATATAAGCATGCTTGTATACTTGAACATACCCAAGCGTACAGGCCTCCCAGTATGCACACACCTTCCATCCTTTCAGACTCATCGCTATTGATGCCTGAAATACCAGGGGTCTTTCCCCAAACCACACACATCCATACCATGTATAAAGTGCACTATGTCGGAATATAGTTTGTATAAAACAGATGAAGTATTTCTTGAGACCTTGATATCATGATATATTCATTTGATTTAAATCATAGAGTTCCAATAGTAGGAAAAGAACAAAAATAAAGTATCGTTGGCAACATGTGGCTTTATGCAAGATAAGATTTGACTAAGGAATTAATTTTTGGATATCCAAGTTGAAAAAAATAGTTCCTCACTATGAATTTGTATTTCCTAAGTCACTATGCAGTATAGTAAATACTAATGCAGTACAGTAGTCCCCCTATATACGGCTCCCCTCACCAGCGGCCACCCCTCTTATGTGGCCACAAAATGCTGGCACGGATGGTTTTCCCTCTATATTTACCCCTAACCAGCGGACACCCCTCTGACGCAGCCAGCGGCCACACTTTTGATGTCCCAAACATGTATTTTACCCCTCGCCAGCGGCCATTTACATATTTTCCTGAGCTATATATACTATTACAGACCCCACCCCTCCTCCCTCAAGCTTCATATTTATACTCACTGGTAGTAAAAAAATTGCCTGCACTCACCCTTCGGGCTCGTGCAGGCAATTTTTTTACTACCAGCTCGTATTCTGCATCATCCCACATCCTCATGTAGTTTTCCTATATTACAGACCCCACCCCTCCTCCCTCAAGCTTCATATTCGCTCAGGAGGTGTTGCATTGTCTCACCCTGGCCCTCTTTGATAGAAGTCATTTCACTCATTTCCCAGCCTCCCTGATCTCATCCTCTTTGATGGAACTCATTTCAGTCATTTCCCGGCCTCCCAGCATTCACCTTTTTTGATGGAAGTCATTTCAGTCATTTCCCCACACTCACCCTTCCGAGATGCCACTTTTCCTAGTTTTTTCAGGTTTCCGGATTTTTTAACATACATACATATATGTACATATATATGATACAAGTGTGAGAGCAGTTTGATTCTGGTGTCCCCCTCACCAGCGGCCACCCCTCTTATGCAGCCAATTTTCTGATTCCCCAAAGGTGGCCGCATAAGAGGGGGGCCACTGTATAGTAAATACTAACATTACACACTGCTTCAGCAGTGTATGGACATAGTCCTGCCACTTTTGACCAACTTCCATCTTCCCCCTACCATTACTAAATCTCATTCAAAGCATGGATTAAAAATGGGGGAATTCACCGATATTACTTGAATATTGGGATGGACCTGCTAACACAAAAAATCTCTAAAATTCATTTAGATTTAAAACTTTGATTTTATTTTTCAAAAAATTCATTTGGGAATCTTCAATGGAATTTATTTTATAAGATGGCCCACACATTCGCACCTGATGATCCTTTTATGGTGAAACCACCCAATATCGACATTAAAATAAAATCATGTGCTGACTCCATCTTTTTGGATCACCGGGGAAACAACACAATAATGCTGGCCCCTGGAGCACAACATTTCCTGACTCACATCTAATTTTGATGATGTCACAACCAAGGTTGCTACACAAACCTTGGTTGTCAAGCGGGTTACTGTTGGCAAATTCTAAGTGTAACTGACACTTGGTATGGTAGTGCCTGGCAACACAGACCTACAAATCCGTCTCTTGCAGTATAGTAAATAGATAAGTTTTGCAGCATTTTTCAAAATATGTTCATTTAAATGGAGTCTTGTGTTACAAAATGATGTTTTTCATAGGATTTGTTTGTCACAACTTTGAATGTATTGTCATCAGTATTAGATGATAATACAACATCCATGATGTATATGTTTTAATGAACTGATTTGCACACTTAATTTGTGACACAACCAATAATATCTTTAAAATATGTTCCAAAAGCATGAGACATGTTGCCTACTGCTAGACCGACCTCAGCAGATATATCTCTTTGGAAATACGGACAAGACTACTCCTTGAACATTAATATTGATCTGGGTCCATCATAATAATAAAAAATATAAAGGCGAAAATTGAAGATTAAAATAATTCCTTTATTCCAAACAGGATATTTCACAGAAGATTGAGTTCAACAATTTCACTTTCATTGGTAGCTTTTGGGCTATGAATATGCATGAATTAAAAAAAAAAATGAAAAAAGGTATGTTTCCACATGGCTTGCCGTTCGTCATGGTTCAGCCTAACGACCTAAAATTGAAAACCACAATAGCTATCAATAGAATTATAAATGAATTCCATCTTATTATATATTAACTAGTTCATTACATTTGAAACAGTTACATAATAAGGAATTCATTTTAGTAATGAGACCATTCCATTTATCAAAGGCACTGCTAGTAAATCAATGCTAAAAAAAGAGATAAAGAGAGTTTTGTCTTAAAGAAATACTGACTATCCTCAAAATACCAACTAACATACAGCATTATTCACCTTTGGGAGTATAATGATTCCTTCTTTAAACAGACATAATTGACATAACAGTATGAATAGTAACCACTAGATATGTAAGGTTGTCATGAGAGTTCAGTCCCCTAAAAGGACTAAGTGACATTCTTTAATATCAATAAAAATACTCCATAGGAAAAGTTTAAAGTGGAAAGTACAGTGAACTATATTATAACTGAGCATAATGGTTTGTCTATGGGAGGGGGGGGGGAGGGAGCGGAACAACATCTTAAGATTATTGAGATTCATGTTGAACTCTAAATTCCAAAAGTGAATACGCTGCAATAGTTAGAATATGAAATGGGTCAGATATTATTGTCTTGTCTATTAATGGTAAAAATATATAGCATTTGAATATGGAAAACTAATAACAGTTTCTGTTTGTTCTTGCCACCTCAGCTGCTTTCCAAATGGACTGTCCTATATGATAATGTGCAGTAGTAAGATAAATGTGATGAGGATGCTATAGACCTATGCACCAAGAAAGGGTGACTTTTTCATCCTTTTACAGCCATTTATAAAGCATGTAGAACACATTATAGGAACTCTAAATTCATTTATTGGATGGCTGCAATTGTAGAAGACATCATGGTCCTTCTTTTAAGTGTTCATAGAACATTATAGGCCAGTTTTTCATGATTTGATGCTCAAAAGACCATTTAAGTCATGAATTAGCACATTTAACAACCAAATTCTATAGTTAATCCCCATAGGGAATCTCCGAAAATCATCAATCTTTGCACTTTTTGACCATTTTGAATTTGTATTGATTTAACTGTACAAATATAACAATGCATAACAGCCACTTACATTATATACAATCGTAATCATAAAGTGATGAGAGATATGCTAAATGAATTGATTTTGACATATTACAAATATTATATTCTTTCTCAAGAGCCCCAAATCAGATTATACCACTTTATTGTAAAAGTTTTTCCATTTTTCAGACTTTAGTTCTAAATAGAATGTTTTCATTCTATGATATGTTTTCAAAAACCAGTCCAGATTGATTGTTTGATTTATTCTTAATTCCATGATATATGAAGTAGAACTGTATCTGATTTATCTACAAAGTTATTGCTGTTTGAAATGCTCTTTGTGTGGGTGGGGGTGGGTAAATTAATATTGTACTACTGACATACCCTTGACTAGGCTGCTATCAATGCACACACCATCATAACATGTTTCCCGGAAATTGCATGGGTACTGCAAAAGAGATCAAACAACTCAAACTGAGACTTACAAGAACCCTAACTTCACACGTATATATAACATTGTAGCAGTCATGGCGCATAAAGTTGTATGTCAGAGCATGGATAGGTTCTGGTTTGTCTCTTTATCCTATATCATCATGACTCAGAACTATAGAGGATTTTACACAAGTGTAATAAGCAAGGATATCATATAATATCATATCACACATGCATGTTGTCCATAAATTTCAAAAATGTAAAAGGAACTTTAGTTATGTATAATCAGTCATAATTCACTTGTTGAAATAACCATAATAATATAAACATAATGTTATGTTGAGAGACAACACGTAAGTAGGATGTGGGCTTTATATAATAAATGTATTCCAAACAGCTTGAAATGTAAATGATATGAATCAGGAGAGGGGCCAGTGAAATTTTAATTTTGTAATATTCTCATTTTTTACAGTAGATATGATGATTTAATATGAATACAAAACAATTTTATAATTATAGATTGATGTCTTGCATAGGAAATCTTGTCTATATATCAGATCACATATTGAAACCCCTCCACACCTGACACAGGGTGTCTGTATGTGACGTCACATAAAATGACAGTTATATTCAAATTTCAAATTTCTAAATTCCATAAAGATTATATTTTTTCATATTTTCTTTTATGAATCATTTAATTTTGTGATTTTAACCTCTTTTAGACTTATAAAGAACATGTGACAAATTTCTTTTTGCATTTTTTCTTAGTTTAATATTTTTTAAGCTGTTCTGCTTGTGACGTCACAAACAGATAAATGCTCAGTGCAGGCATTGTCAGATGCAGGCAGAGAAGCTAAGTCTGAAACACAAAAATGTGCATAAAATTTAAACTATCAGAGATAGAGGTATAAAATTTGGTATGGTTATTCCCTGGATGGTGAGGATCACGACACTTTACTAATTTTTGGTCACTGGCCCCTCCCTTTAAGAATACATAGTTCACTTTACATACCCATGGGCATGGTTTCTCTACGCCCGCTGGAATAAAAAATGAAAACATTACCAAATCTTATCAAAATAAAGAGCCAATAAATCCGCATTAATTGACAAAAGGTCCGCAATCACAGTGCTCATTTTTCGTTAAATACGCATAATCATAATCGGGGGGAGCGTTTTCCACTTGTCAAAACTCTAAGATTGTATTGTTAAGTCATATATTTTGACTTTTTCATGTCATGCTTCAGACTATTTTTTATGTTTTCTCAAAATTCAAGAGGTGGAAAACGCATTTATTCCAGATATTGAGAAACGTGCTATAATATACATCTTGTATATGATAAAGCATCAAACCTACATGAGAGACATCCTGTGAGGGGACATCGATGTTGCTGTAAAAAGGACAGAACAGATCCAATAAGTGTAAATATCTATTGGTCAGTTACAATAGAATTTGTAAGATAGACCTATGATGGGCCAAGTGTATACATGTGGACTTACCCGCGTGCAGTAGCACCCCTTATATATATGTGTGTGATGAATCAGAGACCACTTTTTGATTGTAGGCATGAGTTTAAGAAGCATGTAAGTTGATCATAATTATTGGTAAAAGATGTGTAATAAGTGCTTGCAGTTGAATTGTCAAAATATATGATTGTTTAGCTTGTCGAAACGAAACGTGCACAACAGCATGGTAAATAACATATCAGTACAAAATTGGTTAATGAAAGCACAAATAATTAAGGAGCGTGTAGCCAGAAATGACCCCTGTAAGGGTCAACAAGATCACATGAATGTAACGGACCAATAGGGTGCTGGTAAAGGCCATAATTATAAAAAGAGAGCTGCACGAAATAAACAGTCCCTTTCAGGTATTCGGTGTGTTCACACCTCTTTCTTCCTTATCATGAACCATCTTCAGATGATTTAGAGCATAATTACATAGTATGAAGCAAGAGCAGCTGAATTAGGGCCAAGTTAGGGGGTAAATGAGATGCTGGAAATAAGAAATATGCCAATAAGGGCACGAGCGTGGGGACGATGGGGCACGAGAACAAAAGTACAATTAGGGCAGGCACGGGTAACAACAAAGCAGGCAGCTGGCCAACACACTACTATTTATTTTTGGCAACGAACGGGGAGTCATTCCCCAACCAGAGGCACAGGTCAGTCAGAAGAACCAAGCCACGAGGACCGGAACGATCATGGGCCAATTATGCCCTGTTAGCGTAGTTAGTAAAGCACAAAAACACTTCCCTCCCTTCTATCCTAAGTTCACTGGAGCCTCGTTTGGCAACCCTCAATGATGACCCACCATCTGACCACCCTTATGCGCGAGGCACAACTCTGAAACACATGACCTCTCTCTCGCCAGCGCCATGCTTTGCCTGCAATCCCACAACTGAGCCTGGGTCTTGAGTGAGAGTCCATTCCTCAAGTCCCCACATTCCTTTTTTCCCACAAAGAACAACTGGACCCTGGCAAGAGGCCAAACTTAGAACAGAAATGGAAACAACCCTTTTCCCATCACATACACGTGGACCCAAAAGCCGCACATATTAACTGTACAGTATGCGCAGACTCTTTGCTAAAAGTTGAACTAGTGCATACTGAGATACTTACATATCTGTGTATGTAAGTATCTCAGTTATTTTATAACAGCATTAAATGTGTAACAATCTGTACTAATAACTGAGATATTGAAGATGTAAGGGTCTGTGATATGCCTGTGATATGGTCAATATTGCAGCCATATTGCAGCTCAAGTCATGTTGTGGATTATCCGCTTAAGCTTTAGACCTCCATACAGCTGCATCCACCTAAGGGCAAATCCCCACTCTGGCTGGAACTGCCTGGAAAAAAAGTCTTTTTTTATTATATTTCCCCCCCTCCCCCATATGTTTCGAAGGAGGATACTGTAACCCTTTAGACCCCGATCCGGCCATGGAGGCCCTAGGATGTAGTCCCCGATCCGGCTGCGACCGCCCAGGAAAACGGCCATTTCCATAATTTTTCCATATTTTTCTCAAGACAACACTCTAAATAATCCACATCGTACAGAAATGGCAAATATATAATTTAAAAGCTGATTTAGTTCCCTATTCCATGCTTCAAACCATTTTTCTATAATTTTGATATTTGAGGGTGGGTTAACCCTTAAACATTCTTAATTAAAACAAATCTAAGGGATTTCTTTGGGAAATCCAGGGAAATCCTGAGGAAATCCAGCAATTCATCCTCATGGTCGATGGGGTCTTAAGGGTTAATAGCATTCAACATACAACAACAACCAATATACTTTGAAGCTTAACCGATGATAAATACCAAATATCTTGAACTTGAATTGATGATTATGGGTCAAGCTTTGAACTTTCTCAATAAATAGAAAATTAGGCAATTCTGGGGGGAAATCCATGACAATCCTGGGGAAATCCAGCAATTCATGAATACAATCCGTGGGATTTTAACGGTTAACATAAACATGGTATTGTGATGTTCTCTACAGGGGAATGCTTGTGGTACAGGATTTCACAAACACTTGTCCAAACCCGGGATGGGTGATCTGGGTGGTTGAGGGTGGTTGAGAGTGTCTCAGAAACGTGCCCCACTCGTGGGAGTCGGTGGTGGATATGGTATGGTCAGGGGGGTTTGGCTCACAGGAAGGGTGGCTAACAAGACTCTCGTGGGGTTTTCTTCTAAGTCCTGTTCCCCTGATTTATTGGAACTTGGGTCTAATTCTCATTCTCGTACAGCTATTCTGGTTACGATTTCGTACCTGAATACATTTTCGTGCAACTCATGCTGTACGAGTTCTTACCGCAAGATCTCGTGTACTTCGTGATCATGTCCCAAAACACAACTTTACTTGTATCTTTAACAGAGCCCATTATTTGTCTTTTTAACCTTTATAATTGTTACATGAACTCGTGTTATGACATTGAATTGATTACTATAACACCTTCAATATAGCTATGCAGTGCCTATATTGTGGGATATGTAAACTATATATATATGGTAGACTTTAACTATCAAAACTTCTGCAAATTAACCAAGATTATGCAAAAGTATTTTTCTGCTAAATAAATACATTCAATTTCAAGAAATGGTCATTAACAAATTAGTAGTTAACATAAAAAGTGGGCCACAATGACATTAAATGAATTTATAATTACAACACTCTGTTCTCTTTTTACTATTTTAGCAATAAGTGATACCACACTGTTGTGATCCATTGGTTGGCTTTGGAAATCATTTGGTAGAAACAAACCTTACAATTGCCAGATCTGGGAAGTGTAAATAATTGTAAGAGAATGATGGTATGCAATAGGGCATGTGCGGCCAAATAGTGGTTCAAAAAGGCCTAACTGGAACCAGCCAGGTATGTGTAGGATAATGGATGAGTAGTAGTGCATGGGGTGAAATAATGCACGAGCCCGTAGTAGTGCATGGGGTGAAATAATGCACGAGCCCGTGCACGAGAAAGTATCTTAATATGTCCTAATGACCCTTGTGCTGCTGAATTCAGCCTTTCAATTTATATTATACAAGTTCACTCCACCTGCCTATTAGACTCTGTCCAAAGCAGGTCTAGACTGTAGTCCCATGCAAATCCACTAGTTGCTCCAAGTAACATGTAAGATATAGGTAGGTCATGAAAGGACTAGACCACCCCTAGACCCCTCCCCCCTTCCACCACTACCACCTCAACCCACTCAACCCCCCTTCCACCCAACCTCTAGACTGAGCATTCACCTTGCCTAGGCTAATTATAGGTAGCAGAAGTGGTCACTGGTAACACACCTGACTGCACAGGTCACAGGTTTCAGTGCCTGGGTAGTCCGTTTCTGACCCAGATTACCTATTGTATAATAATGGGGTGACTAGGATTGACTAATGGACTCATGTAACTACAGTCTAGTGAGGCTGGTCAGGCAGTTTGAGCCAGGTATAGATACTTGGCTCACTCTCCAAGCAGATTACTCCACTATTCGAATGGAGAGTATTGCAATGGGACTCTCTGCCAAGGAGATTGTACCTTGCTTGTTCTACTCAGTATACCCTCTGACTGGAAGGCCAACAGCTGCCGCAATAGGGTAGTGGTTAGAGTGTGGCTCTCTGAATCCAAAGGCCTAGGGTTCAATACTGGGATGTGCACATTGGTTGAAACTTTTCATAAATTCAAAATTTGGTATTCCTGGCACTCTAGTGAAACTACAGATTAACAACAGTGCATTATTTGAGGCCAACAGTGCATTATTTGAGGCCACCAGTGCATTATCATAGAAGCAGTGCATTTTCAGCTGAGAATGCAATGCTAGAACAAAGGAAATCCGAGTGAGAGTGGTGTATATACAGGTAACACACCTTGACCAGCGTCCACTGGCACCTGTGATCTGTGCAGTCAGGTGTGTCACCAGTGAACACTGCTGGTACCTGTAATTAGCACACATGGTAGGTTGGTGGCCGGCTTGAGCCACTTCATGCCGCTATTGGCGAACATTCCCTATTTGCTGTGTAAGTAATAGTAAATCAGTGTATAGCTTTTTATACCAATTCTTCCTTTGTTAAGCGAAGCTAAAAAAATGCCATTCACTCCTGGACGCCAATTTGATATGATGGTTAAGAATGTTTGATACTTACTGGTCTACGTCCACCTAAAAGAAAAACAGTGTTTTTTCACTATGGTAGATACGGCATAAAGATAGTGCTTTACAAAATGAAAATCAACATAAAAACAAAAATTATTTTTACTAATGATACAAACTATTTTGTAGATATCAAATCTGACTTATTTGGCATTATGGTATAATTACGTTCAGATGCCATACATTACATACCTAACTTGTTATAACCATTGAAAATAATACAATATTCTTGTCCTATAACAATAATATATTTACTACACTTCTTGTTTTAGATAGCATACAACTCACCAAATAATGGCCCAGTTTGTGTAACAGTAGAGAGGAAGAGGGTGGCAATTACCAGATAAGCAACCGTTCTTGATGCCATTGTCCTTATGTCCAGTAATACCTTATTATGAAAACAATACACACAATTGAGTCAATCAACAGAGTATAGGTTTACTAGATTTACTGTCTCTATCAATTTATTATTGTAACGTAATGTGCTTCTAATTTCACCTCACCTTAGTCAAACACAATTTTAGGCTATTAGTTACGTTACAGGTGCTCCCTAGATGCATTAGAGATGTCATTGCATGTAAATCAGAGCATATGGTTTTATAAACAAGTAATTTGATCAATTAAACTTGGAAATGGAGAAGACCAACCCGTCGTAGGCCCTCCTCCATACACACACTGCCTAAGCTAAGAATATACATTACAAAAATATTCAATAATAAATGCAACCGATGAGGTTATCTTCTGAAACTGGGAGTATAAAATTCACATCCATCTACACAGTGGTATAGAATATCGTTTCCTCCGCCAACTAATATTCCCATTCATCCCCTAGCCAAAAACACCTAACCTCACCTCACTATCACCCTAAACATCCTCTTTCTTTTTAACATGGGTGACTATCAGACAGCCTTTAACCGTAGGGACCCTCAGCACACCTCCTGACACACAGTGGATAGGCTGCTGCTGCCAGCAGAACCCTGTATCACTAACCAATGAAATAAATTTACAGCTGCCAGGCCACGGGTACACACAACTGACCAATGAGCAACATTGTTTTAAAATCATATCTAGAGGGCATTGTGAAAATAATCTTTCACTCACCTGGTCATTCGTGGTCTTGATCACCTTTAGTTTACTCAAGCTACGCACCACACACCTTAAAGGAAGGATAATTACTTTTCGCCAATTAGAACTAAGTATCAGCTTTACCTGGTTTCCCCAGTATATATAGACCAATTATAGTGTTATACAAGCATAACTAATTGCTTGATTAAAAAGATTTTTTTTCTGATGGTAACCTAGCTGGAGAATCAGCGTTCTGTCATAAATCAGCTGACCTCCTGTGTCGTCTATGATATCATGCTCCACTTCGGCTATCATTAATTTTGATATTATAGGGAGTCTAGGCCAATACATAAAGTGTGATAAAGGGATAGGGAGCATGTACGCATATTCTCTTTCCTGACTTACTACTGGTATCAAGCGTAAAGCCTACCTCTAAAACTGTATTATAAATGTTTTAACTACGTCAAGGAAATGTACCAACAGCCCTATGCATTAGGTTCCCCATGCCTGTGCATTCTCTTCTTATGGGGCTACCACGCCGAGTGTCCCAATTATTGCACCACAGTCCTGAAGTGTTGCGCCACATCATCGTGCAGTTTGTCACTGTAAAATTCACAGTCTATACCTTCCTAAATCTGCACTGATAATTAATTTCCATTTCAAAGTTGGACACCACCAACCAGTAGGTGCACCCTTAAAAATTGTTAGAAATCTGTACAGTGCACACTTTCGTGGTTTTCACGAACCAAACTGACCCCACCTTCTCTCTGGTGATGGAAAGAAGCTTATGTTAGAGGAGGTGTGTAAGTGTGAGATCATACTTATTCTCTTGTTCTTTATCATTCTTTAAGGATTTGTTAGAATATATATTTACAAAAAAGTCACTCATTTTGCATGTTTAAGTAATTTCGGCTTAAAAATAAACAATACAGATATTTGTAAAAATAAAAGTGATGGTGGAAACTAAACTTGACAAACACGACTTGATGGATGACTGTGTTATTTATTAAACGTAGTGTAGAAAATTAAGATAACAATTAAATTAAACTGTTTTTAACTGGTTGAAAGTCTTCGTCGGGATATTTGTAACCCAAAAAGAAATCGTAGTATGTGATAAAAAAGGAACGATTCAATCGGGTGCCATCTGGTGATAGGCTATGAGTCTATCATGACAGCTACTGATGACTATCGAACACTAGACCTATTTGATATTTCTACATGGTGGCGCCACCAACTACAACATTTGCTATTATAATGGGTGTTCAGCAACTTAGGGTTTGATGAAGAGAACTACTCTATAGTAGCATGTGCCACAATATGTACTAGATCTGCAACATTGAGTGCAAATACCTTCATGTGCAATATTATCAATTAAGAAAGATACATCTATAATATTCTTTTGGAAAATATCTGATAAACTTCATTTGGATAAAGCTGAAATGATACATTTCAGTCCTCTACTCCTTTCATTCATCATTCTTTAAAAGAAAACTGCAACTGTACTTGTTAATGATTTGAGAGGAATAATGTGGGTTGACAAGTACTGCGTGGAAATTATTGTCCAATTATCATCAATATATAATATATATTGATGAGAATTGGACAATAATGACATTGACCAATGATGACCGATGATGATAAGATAGATATTGTTACAGTTTGTGTAAAGAAAATTAAGTGGCCTCCTTGACAAATTATGTTATAATATCTCAATGTAAACACACGGATCCATTAGCCAAACATTTGTTTGCTGTCACCAGCACAAGGAAGTTTCATGACAAGGATATTGTGACGTTCCTCGGTAGTTCGGGCTTTCCGATTTTTACAACAGAGGGACGTGGGGATTGTTTCGGATCTCAGACGGACGGGGAATCCGGGCAAGAAACCGAGATGTGATATTTAGAGTTGTGCCTCGCGCACGAGGGGGGTTTGAGCGGATCGATCGGGAAATCGGTATTCGTCGACGGGGAAGGGGTGCATCAGTCGGGCTGGAACGAGGGGCCCCAGCCACCGGGCGGGTTACAGGCACTTCCGTTGACGGGCGGAGGACTGCAGGGGAGGGAAAGTGGTAGGGGGCAGGAGGAAGCCATTTCTATCTCTCTAGTGCCGGTACTCTCTTCGAGATCTCCTGTGGACGGTCCACCCTCGGTCTCGGTCCGCGGGGATGTCGGGCCGACGGTCGCCTATTGTTTGTTAGCATGGGGCCGAGCCGGTCGCGGCGTCGTTCCCCCGGATCCTGGGTTTCCGTCTCCTATTTCAGGCCCTCGTGCCATTCCGGGCCTTCGTTTACGGGACTCCATCCGGGCCAGTTTCGGGCCTTCGTGCCCCGTTTCGGTCCTTCGGTCCTTCGGGCCCCCGTCCTAAGTTTCACCCAGTTTCTTCGAACTTCTACTATTTTACTTAAACTTCTAGTTAATTGGCTCGTATTGGATCATCTTATCAGTTACCAAAGGAAGAAGACACTTGTTGACACAAGGAGAACTCATTTATTCTCGGGCCTCACCGCCCCTTTTATAGTCTAGTGGTCAGCCCTGATTGGCTGTCTTTGATCATGTGGTTACAAATGACGTCACTTCCGGTTTACTTTATCACTTCCGGTTTACATATTTCTCGGGACTTTCGGGTTTCGGGCTTTTACAATTTCTGGCCTTTTTCGGGCCTTTTGGGTTTTCCGGCTTTTACAATTTCGGGCCTTTTCGGGCCTGTTACAAAACATACTTTACTTTGTCGTATTATCTTACTTTTCATATTTCGGTCTTTACCATTTGATGAATAGACATTCATCACAATATAAAAGGCAGGACACTAACCCAAGGTTAGCCCTGATATCAGCCTGACAGCGGGTCTGCAGGACCACCTGAAGGCTGTTGTGAGGGTCCAATTGAGGATGCGTTTAGATCATTTTGAATAATTTGTTGACATATTTATACATAGAATTATGAATACAAGTAGGAAAAGGCAGTTTTGGAAAGCTTAGGACTTTCTTATCTATGCATGCTACAGTACTATTAGGGGGCCATTTTTTTTTTAAATTACATCTCCTATCCCCCCATATTGTGTTTTGTTTGCATCCTTGACAGAAAAGACAGAATATAGACAAATAACAGTTTTTGTTCAATCAGGATATACATCAATTGTGTCAAAAGTATTTCCTGTGCATATTCTATGAATTATATTTATGGGAAATGCGCCTCAAAATGTTGGTATCGCTTCTCATTCTTTTAAAAATCACATGGCATTTAGGGAATAAGGTTAACAATAAAGTTAGCTTTTATTGCCTATTCTTTTAGATAAAATCATACTCAAGGACTAAGTTAAAACTAATCTGAAAACTACTTTGCTGCACCTGAAGATTCAAATGCATGTGAAAAAATTATTCCAGAGGATGCATGCACCAAACTCTGCAGATTCCTGAAACTAACTCACACTCAACTTATGAAAATCATCAAAATACTTTAAATTGCTTGACAACTGAAGAAATCCTTATTGGATTCTAATGTGATTTTCACCAGCATGAAAAAAGCTTTCTACCGATATCCTATTTGCTATTCTTTCATAAGTAGTTCTATTAAACGAAAAATGCGTCTTCAAACATCTATTCACTCTCCCAATTCGCTGATTAGAGAGGGACAGCTGAGACCAGCGACGGAAAGAACAAACGCAGGGAGAACGGCAGAGAAACCCTTCGTCTGTATCCGTATCTATTTTACCACTCCCCACATCACAACATAGCTCCTGTAAGTTCATTTCTCTTTGCTTTTGGTGCCAACGGAACATCCAATAAATATACAAGATCAAAAGGACAACAGTCTGGCACAATTTTAATTATGTGTTCGTATTTTGGTTCCCTGATAAAACTGGTAAAACCGTTATTCTTGTTTATGGGGCAGAATTAAGACAAGAAAAGAAGAATCAGATTATAGATATACACGGATAAGAGTTTAGAAGGATAGTTATTTGTAGTTTGTTTATTTTGCCAAAGCTATAAGGACACCAAAGTAAGGAAAACATGAACATAATGTTATGTTGATTTAGGTATAAAAACACTGAATTGTCACTCTATATGCTCACCCCTTTGAACTAGATAACTACCTTATTTCAAAATTAATTGAAGCTTTTTTTGTGCCTAGCAATGCATGTACACTCAGTCATCTTCTGGAAAATGTAAGTACCCCGCTTATACAGACACTAGTACTAGTGTACTCATGACCCATCAATCACTCACAATTACAATGACAATGACGGATTATGTTTAGCCATGGGAAAAATACCATTTTGTTTCTTTGACAGATAATATCACCTCGTGATAATTTAGTTGCACTGGTCTTTGTTTCAAAGACATAAATAACTATTGGATTTCCATATCTGCTATTGCACACGCGTCCTTTGTCACTCAGGAAGATGATGATACTCTATGTAACGTTATCTTACATGTGGATACATCTATTGTTATCCAAAACAATTGATTCAAACAATATGACACGAGGATATACACATATTTCTTATAGTCTTCATGTTTGGTGCGCACATTTATAATGCATAATATGTAACAATGTATGTAACAATGAAAGGGTACATTTTGTACTTATGACGTGCATGAATAACATTTATGTCACTGTATGGTGACAACACAAAATATTCGTTAATATCATAATGATCATAATGTGACACATTGGATTATCAGATGTACGAGAAGATGTGTGCGGTACATGAACATAGGGAAGCATATAATACTACTGTATGCAAATCGTTCTATAAATGAGTTCAAATTTTATCATTGGGACATTCCATTAAGTATGTATACACCAAGGGTGGGAAGGGGGTTGGGAATTTTTTTTAAAACGTATATTTGTTTAAAAATATTTTATTTAACCTGGGTTGATACAATTTGGCAAAATGCCATTTTTCATTGTAACCCAGCATTCAACATCTAGATTATGTATGTGAGAATCATGATGTACGTTCTAGTAGGCCTACAAATCCAATGCATATTTTAGTCGGGGGGGGGGGGGGGGTTGTTGTTGGGGGATATTTTCAAAATGTTGGTACATCCTTAATAGAATCCTCTCTTGTAGATTCATGAGAACCGGTTTATTTTTCATGCTTTATAAAATGTCTGAATAGTCAGTGTCTGTTGTTCCTAACATTGATGTCATATTTTACATATGCAACAAGCCCATCCCAGTTTACACCAACAATAAAGTTTACCATGCCAAAAATATTCAAAAAATTGCTTCTGTGTTTATTCCTTGAAGAGAGTTGCAAAATACAAAACTAACATAACATATTCAGTTGACAGATTACTCCTAAAATTACTAAAATGTGACCATATATATTTAGACTTTCCCAATAGGAACTAATGGTAAAGTCTGTCATCCCAGCCTACAATATCCAATCCTATTTTGCCCCAGAATGCAGCATTTTGATTGGCTGACAAACCTGCAAATCTGCCTATTGATAAAATCTAAGAAATGATTATGTTTTAGCAGTACTTTTCAAGGAGACAAGGATGGCTTATACCTTGTCCAACCCAGGGATATACTGGATATGCAGGTCTAAAGATCCAGCACCACGTACTGAAATTTCGGGGAAATAGTGATCGGTAGTTGGTGGTGTATTTAACATGGGCTCCGATGGGAGAAAACAGGTCATACATGTCTTCAAATTTTCCAGTTTTTACACAATCGCGAAAATTCTGTTTTCCCCCCTAGGTGCCAATGCTAAACAGGGTCACTTCTGGAGCCCAGTGTTTCACTGCTCGGACACGGAAATGCCGGCGATACTGCAAAACCCTTTACTCCATATAGCCAATGTGGGATGGGCTCATTGAATCAAGAAGTGTACGCTTTACATGTAATCCTATTTGAAAAGGTCTAACAGGATTAACTTGATGGAATTGTCTCAACATAAATCTGAGAAAATGCCAATTCTCAAAAATTGGGTCAATTCGCCAATTTTCATTTTTTCAGTATATTTTTCAATAACAAGCAACTGCTAATGGGGTCCAAAGACTCTGGATATCTATGCACTAGCCTACATACCTATGTCTTGTATATCGACTGTTAATATTTAAAGATAAATACATTAATTTTTTATCATTAAACAATGCGTACTGAGCTAGACTGGTGTTAGTATACTTTACTTATTGTATGTCGATTGAGCTGTATAATATTTAGTCTCACTTTGTTCTTATTAGGGATATGTTTGATGTTTCGTCAGACTGTGTGATGTTAATAACTCTTTTACTCGCTTGCAAATTGATGATGATTAAAAAAGATTACTGTAATAGTTAATGGAGAGATTCTTCTTTATTATTCGTTGTTGCGACAGCTACCTCTTCACTATTAATCCGAATAGATCTTACTTAGAATGTTAGTTTTGTTCATAAGTGGTAGAGACTCTAAGTATGGGGGCTCTTTCCTGAACAAAGAACACACTCTTGGCAAGAAGTAATTTTATTATATCCATTAAGACAGCCTGAAGATACAAGTAAATAGTTGATCCCATCCATACAATTCGTGCCATCCATCTCATAAGCATAACACTCTTTTAACCTTTAATCTTATCATGGTTATATACATATATATATATGATAAGGACAAATTGTTCAAAATTAATTCCATATTGAAAAATATTTGACATTTCATTATATCTATGGATACTACAGGCTTCATCTTTATAATCCTGAAGGTTATGATAGCCAATGAGCAATAGTACATGTAAGCTCTTAAAAAGTCATCTTATTTTAAAATTACATTTAAAAAACATGGTGTGTAACGGTTTTAAATTGGTTAAACCTCTCAGATGGGGCTCTTGATTGGGTGGAGGGGGGTCCCTATGTCACTTGTTGAATTCAAGAAATCATAATGTCGCTTGTCACTTAACTTCTCATGTCCCATGTTGCCTCTAAAAACTTCTCATGTCCTGGCTCGAAATCAAGAAATGGTCCTGGTCATGTCATTATTTTTTTTCTTCATGTCATTAAGAACGATGTTGCATGGTGATTTTAAGGAATGACTATTTTACTGTGTCAAATTTAAGGGTCTAAGGCCATTCAGATATATTATTATGGGTCATAAATAACAGTGGGTTAGAATTCCAAGGATTGTAAACCCTTGTTTGATATCGTAATTCCATTTATAATAACAGCTTTGCCTCTTCCCTGACACGCTACCCAACTCCAGTACCCACACAGAATAGTGGAAAAACACTCTAAAGAAGACACAATCTCACTTGAATTTTGTTTAAACATAATTCTTATTGAGTCTAGGTTTACAATGATATACCCATTTAATCATTATTATTGACCCAATGTATTATATTATTTTAATGGCACCAAATAAAGTCTTGTCAACCTACCATAATTAAGGGCAATGGCGCCATTATAGATCTAAAGTTGAGATTTTGTTAAAACTCAGAGAAATACCAGATTGATATGTTTAGAGTCCAAAAATGGAAAAAAAATAGGGGGTCACCATGCTACTTTTTTATCTACAGGTGGAATAATATGTGCATAATTCCTTCAAAACTAAGGTTTTGTAGAGCCATATTCACGGGTACAATTTTTATGAAAACTTTCATACTAATCCTCAAATAAACAATTTAATCACTCAGATCTAAAGCTAAGATTCATGTTCACAGTATTAATGCATGGCCTGGAAAAAATATGTTTTCCCACTGCATTTCAATCTATTTTCTTTACAAATCAATTTAGTAAAAAAAATTCAAATTTCTGACAAGAATGTCCACACACAAAAATTCAAAGTTGAGAAATCAATACAAATTACACATAATGTGCATTGGAGTGTTAGCTTTCATTTTCAACAAAGAAAACATGAGGTCACCGCATGAATTTAGCCAGAAAAATTGATTATCTACCTGCAAGTCTGGAATTAACCCACCAGGTCTATTTGCTTTAATAGTCCCTAAACCTATCAAAATACAAAATATTCTGAACTTTTGTATTCTAATATTGTCCCCTACATTATAAGGATTATGATACTGTTTACTGTGTGGAGATTGGATAAATATTAGCAAAGTTATCCCCATTAATGCACCACCCCCTCCACACCTCCCCAGGCACCATCCAGGGTCACTGATGGTCACGCTCCACTGAACACTCATACCTTCAGGCTGCGCGGCCGTGGTGCGCAGTGACAAATAGCGCGATTGTCTTTAACATTTCAACACTTTTGTAACATATTCTTTCACTATAAAGTCTTAAAAGCAGATTTAGTACATTGAAAAGCCTAGGTGGAATATATTCACGTTAATGACTATACAAAACTACAATCTAGAACTTGTCCTGTGTAAAAGATCTAGAGAAAAACTTGATCAATCTACTCTCCAGTACATTGTACAAAGCAAAACAGTGAGTTGCTCCCACCATAGATAAAAAATTGTGAAAGAATTGCTGAGTAAACCGTACAACTTACACACTGTCATCACTTTTTGAATGGCATTTCTATATCAGCTGGTGACTCGACAATAGCGAACTCAATTTTTTGATAACGCCCACCTCAATTTGTTCCAAAAGAGTTTTTCTCCAATCTTCAGATGCACCCGTGTCTTAATATAGTTCCTTAGTTCCTCGCTGAGATCCCCTATATCTGGTTCTTCTTTTACATCTTTCACAAAAAGAATAACAATGAGCCTGAAAGCTTTATCAGTGACAGACCTTGTCTGAGCCTCTGTGAATTCATACCTGCACATGGGACTCGTGATATAGTTCTGGGTGAGTAGGACGAGCATAGCCTGGCTTTCCCACACACCTTCCCACATACACTGTAACAGTGGCTGACCTGCAACAAAGTCCTGTTGGTAGGTTTGAATGTTCCAACTTGGCAATTCTTGCCTCAGCCTTGGCAGAAAGTCATTGTTGACCTCATCAAGGTCTTCGCTACTAAATGTTACAAACAGCTTCTTTTGGTCTTCTAGGTCTGGTAACTGTATTGCATTGATATAGACATTATGAAGTAAATGTAGTTTGACAACCTCTCTACAGTGAATGCACAAAGCAACAATGCCACAAATAAATACAAAAGAAACACATGAAATAATTATGATATGATTTCTGAAAGAAAATTTACAAACAGGGTTTGTTCCATTCCATAAGCCATTGTACATACAGGTCCTAATAGAACCACCCACTAGCTCAAAGCCAGCATTACAATAGTATTTACTTGTATTGAACAGCATATAACCATTTGTTTCTACTTTACCAAAAGAAGGTGGCATTGGAGCAACGCATGTTATTGGCTTGTAGAAACATATATTTGGATCTTGTGAATCTATCAACCCTTGACAGTACATGTAGGCTGTGTTATACCACTTTTGTATGATCATTTTGCAACCGTCAAAAAAATTCTCACACATTTGAGAGCAAGGGTATATCGTTTGTCCATTGTGACATTCTGGAACAAGTAATTTACAGGCAAACAAAGCTGCATGCTGGTAGCACCTGAGCTTTCCTGATGTAATAAATTTCAATACAGCACCAATATAATAGTTAGACTTTTCCTTGGATATCTGGGCAATATTAGGAAATGCAGTTTGGTTAGATCTAGTAAAAGGATAACACATGCTGTGTTGAAATGGTTCACAAGTGCTTTTAGCTTGAGAAAAATGCTCAATTTCTAGCCAAATGGTCAGATTCAAACTCTGTTTTTCATCGCACCAATAACCAGCAGTCAGTACCCAATACTGCGGACTGGGGGCCAGAAGCTGTCTGGTACCCTTATATATGTGCCTGTTACCAACACTGTATTCAGAAGCCTCATTAGTCACAATGGCATATGTAGTGTCTACAGCTAGAGCTTTATAATAATCCTGTCCATAGCATCTGTCTGCTGTCCTAAATTTAGATGAAAATCTAGGTATAAAATGAATACTTAGTACAGGACAACATTTTTCCTGACTAAATTCGATATGATAATTTATGTTGAGCTTATTTGATCTTTCATCAACAATTATTTCCCTGTAGTATGATTCCTTGTATACAATACTTCTATTGTAAAGTTTAGCTGAACTGCAATCTTTGAGAACATCAAAGCAAATCAAAAATATAATCACAGTGATTGTCATGGTGCTAGAGTTTCTGTATCCTTGCTGTTTTGCTGAAGCGAAGAGACACAACTCTTTGTCGTTTTAGTTGTTGTATGTCTTCCCTGGAAGGAAATAGCAACAGATGTTGATGAAATATCATTATATAGGAGTGATGGGAATGGATGTAGATAAGTCTAGCTGTTTTAAAGACATAAGTGCACATAATTATTTGTATGGATGTTTTTAAACTGATACCAGATAGATTATGTGAATTCGAGATACTATGTTCGCTCCAGACTGGGATTTTTCCAACTGGTAGAGCAAAAAGGTTTGTAAATGATATACCAAAAGATGGACTTAAATCAAATCCTGAGAATTGGTGACAAATTATGAAAACAGCAATATATGATAAAATCTTAGAAAAGATAACTACAGAAAAGAATTTTGAATTGTGTTCTATATAATGATATTGTATCTGTATCAAAGTCCCGGCAAATCCACCCAACTAGCAATTTGTACATTTTTGAAATATCTCTTTACTTCTACAAATCACAGTTAATAGAGTCATAACTGATTTACTTGTCATTGGTTCAAGTACAATATGCATATAAAATAGATCTACTACGCCCTAGTCTACTTCTTATGTTCTTATCTAACCAGGACTCAAGTGTTAAAGTTCATTGACATTACTTCTGATAAATTGGCAGAATGGTCTAGTATTCCTCAAGGTAGTGTCCTTGGGCCAACAATCTTCATTTTCTATATAACAAGTGGCTTTGCCAGGATTCGAATCCACAACCTTTGGGTTTGGAGGTGAGGGTCTTAACCACTACACCATGGAGGATAAGGCTGGAACTAAAATTGGGGTCATGACCCAATTTTCTTGTTCTCACAGGTCCTTTTAAAAGCAGTTTAACAAAACAGCAACCAGATGGACAGGTTCGTTATGGCCCATTTTGCTGGTTCTTGGTAAGACCTGAAGAAAGTTCAGTATGTAGGCAGCAACATGCGAAAGGACATCATTTTAGAAGAAGTAGGGTAATGATGTTCTTTTTAATATTTTGGTTGTTGTATTAGTACGTTTCCTGATGATTGTAAATGTTATTATTCTGGAAATAATTTAATAAAGTTTTACTAATAAGCTACTTTTATCATTAAAGGGAGGGGCCAGTGACCAAAAATTAGTCTACTGTCGTGATCCTTACCATCAAGGGAATAACCATACCAAATTTTATACTTTTATCTCTAATAATTTTGATTTTATGAACATTTTTGTGTATCAAAATTAGTTTCTCTGCCTGCATCTGACAATGCCTGCACATATCATTTATCTGTTTGTGACGTCACAAGCAGAACAGTTGAAAAATCATAAAACTGAAAAAAAATGCAATAAGAAATTCATCAAATGTTCTTTATAAGTCTAAAAGAGATTAAATTCACAAAATTAAATTATTCATAAAAGAAAATGTGGAAAAAATATGGTTTTATGGAATTTAGAAATTTAAAATTTGAATATAACTGTCATTTTCTATGACGTCACAGACAGACGTCCTATCCCAGGTGGACAGAGGAGACAGGTGGATAGGGGATTTCAAAATCAGATTATTCACTCAAGGAATCAATTCACACTGAAGGAAATGATATGTATCTATATTTTAGCGTATTCTCAACAGTATCCTATGGGAATTTAACAAAATTCTAAATTCACTGGCCCTTCTCTTTAAAGCTTAGAAAATATTAGTTTAGAATGTGTGAGTGATGAAGGTTTTATGCCGTACTGACAGCCCGGGTCATTTTCATGGCGACAACAAGTTCGGACAAATTCTGTCTTTGTTGATCATAACTATGAGATGAAGACTTAATTTAAAACATAGACAACAGAGACAATTATTGGTTTTAATGTTTATTCACAGCAAAAAAAGAAATATACAGAAAGTTAGGGCTCATAATATGAGACAGTCTGCTAAATTTGTATCTAAAACAGAAATATATAGCGGTAGTCAATAAGAACAGTCCTATTGTGAAATGATGAAATATGGTAATTCTTGGCTAATAATGAAATGATGTCACGGGGGTCACGTGAATAAAGTGACCAATCAGAATTGACCTGTAACCTAAAAAAGGGATGTTTTGGCCCAGAATAAACAGTTCCTTCTTGGCACTCCTTGTGTTCACACATCTCTTCTTTGAAATGTCCTGCCTTCCAGTTAGCTAAAGCCCGAGACCTCCCTGAGTTAATAGTCCAGTAAAGTCTAATTAGGGATCCTGAAATACTGAAAAGTAAATCCTCTAGCCCGAGGCCCAAACGCCCAAAATGGCCTGAGACCCCGTTTTTTGCCCGAAAGACTGGTATGGTAAGGAAGCCCAAACAGTAAGCAGACAGCCCAGAATGACAGGAACCAAGGTGCTACCTGCTTGGCACTACGCTTCGACCCTTTGACCGCGAGTGAAGACCTGAATTCCTATTCAGGCAGATTGGCTGACGAGTAGCCTGAGCACTTGAGACTGGCCTGGACCCGAGAGTGCCCAACCCATCAGGCGGCCCCGCTCCCCTTTACTCTTTATTTCTCAAGTTCTTTCTATCCACAAAAAGAGACTCGACCCCCGTCCACCTCTTTCAAAAGCTCCCTTGAACATCACGTCTGTTCACCCTCATGCGCGAGGCACAACTCTTGGTCTTGCAAACCGCTCTCCTGTCTGAATTCCCAATCGGCTCTAGACCGAGAAACCCAACATTCCTTTTGTTGTGGAGCCCTACTCCCGAAAGAATATCACAGAATTCAATTGTTTCAGTGTTTTCCCTAATTTCCTTTACATGTGGCTTAGACCAAATACTTTTTCTATAACAAGTTTGCTATGCTTCATACGAATCCCCCCCGATCCCCGACTACAAGCCTGCATCTCCCCTTCCCCACTCCCCACCCCTCAACGGCAGATAGAAGCTGTATATAAATGGGCCTGGATCAGGTCACGACCCCACCCCACCCTACTCACACGCCCTTCTGTGTTACTACCGGACACCGTGGGGCTATTTTTAGCCTGAGTGACTCCTTATCTCCAGGTAGTGGCTCGCCACTATGACCTCGTACATTTAAGGCTAGTCTATGGTAATGTAGGGCTATTTCGCGGTACTCTCCATATGTTTTATATATATTTCATCACCAAAGGTCTTCATATATGATATATATTATTGAATATGTAATAAGCATCACCTGATGAAGGCTAACGATAACAGCCGAAACGTTGTGACCTACTGATAATTACTTGTTCTCAAAAAGTCTCATAAAAAACACATCAACCATAATACAGCTGTCTTTGTTGGTTTTGTTACTTATATACTTCGACTATTTGAATATGTAATTATTAGGGCTATTTATTGATATCAACTGTATTATCATGAAGTAAGAAATACTTGTGGAGTCTTGCCGGGAAATTGAAAAACGATTTTTCAATTAGTAAATAACCTTCTTAATAATGATCAGAAACCTATCATACTTTAAAGTCATGAAGTCATTTTTTTGGTTTGTTATGTGGTGAGTGTCAAGGTATACACATACTATAGATACAAATTTGTTTCAGAATAGGTCTCTTTCAATTATAATTATCTGTATATGGGGCCTTTCGTTATGTATATACAAACATTTTTAAACATTTGTGATCCAATTTCCCCTAAAGCCCCATACCATCTAACCCTTTTTGATAGAGTCAGCCTATGAATCACCACTAATATAGGTGGCCAACTCTGGATGCCTTTTGCCAACTCAACAATTTAGTGTTGATCTGTGTGTGGATATTCCTTGTCCAGTCAGAGTCGGCTGCATCAACGGTCGCACTGATCCATATTAAGTACGTTTTATAATTTGATACAAATGCCAACAGCTGTTAATGGCAGGCCCCTTTTCTTTATGTGAGGAGACTACTTATATTCAATTTGTACAATTTTTGCATATTTATGGATGCTGCTTTATTTCTTAATAGTACTTACTTTCATTTCTTGAAGTGTATTGTGTTCTCTGGACTATGATTATACTCTCCCCATCTCCCCCTTCCCTCTCCCTACCCACGAACGCTGTTCATAGGTTTTTTATACACACATGTATTATACACAGATTTAGATTTTACATGTTATTTATTTCATTACATGACTTGTGTACATAACAGTTATAACATCATCATACAAATTAATACCACTTGTTACCAATCATGCCCATAAAAATGTTATTTTAAAGCAAATGTGATTGCTTATCCCCTGTTACTTTCCCCTGCTCCCAATTATTCCCACCTTCAATCCCCTCCTTCACCCTCTTCTTTTCATTCTCCCAGCTGCCATCCTACTCTTAACTTGTGGTCAGTTATAGGCCAGGTAACTGCACCTTTACTTGCCCCCGGAGATGTGCAGGTCTGCCTCATCACCCTGCCTTCCTCAATCCCATCTCCTCCACCCCAATCCAACACCACCTCCTACTTCACCCCCAAATGCATCCTTATGTTTTCATTTAATTGTTGCAATTTGACCCAGGAATAACGACATCACACCCACAGAAACAACATATTAAATGCATGGATTGATCCTTCATGAATGAAAAGTGAAACTGGTGTTTGTTTCAAAGAGTGCAATAAATCCTGGATTTTTATATCTACCGTTACACCAGGTTCCTCAGTTATTCAGCAGAAAGATGATATTTGATGTATAGTTATCTGTCATGTGCATCACCACGGATAATAATTGTGGTAAAGTAGCAAAGAAATATATTTGCAATTCCAGATTATACATTTTTATTCCAGTCCTTACGCATATTTAGTAATCCAATACAATAAATTCAAACATGCATTTACAATTATATATTTATATATATAATGTATATATCACATACATATCATATAATACAACATATAATTTATACATACACATAACGTATGATATATAGTTTGTAACGCTGAAAGGAAACAATTTTTACATGTGAACCTTGAAGATGACTGTCAAAGGTGGAAACACGTCAGTTCAATGAAATACTTTCACAACACCAATCACCAACTCAACTCTTCATGTTAGTTCCACCGTATTTGATCTTTTACATGAATACATGAATAACAACATTTTCACAGTAGGGTACCACAGATATGATAAATATAATGTGAAATATTTTATTCTAACATGGCTATGTTTGAGGGACATGCCTAACCACCTATTTGGCATAGGAAAGCATAGTGCTATGATGAATGATTGAAAACCGGTCTTTTTATTTCAAACTTTTAAAGAGTCCGAATAATTATTGTTTGTCAAGCCTGACTCTGACATATATGTAAGTGAATCACCAAATTTCAAAAGAGTTAACTGGATACACTTGAATGAAACCTAAATCTGAGGAAATGCAGAGACATGTATAGACATTGCTTTGTACATCCACTTTCTACATGTAGCTGATAACAGTCTAAGGTGCAGTGTGAATGAGCACATTCCTGGGTAATAATTCTTCTATCACTAATTGGTTTGGCCATAAAGCTTTGGCAATACTCAATTATATTACTACATTTGTCCTTGTATTACACTTAATTTGTCTTGATTAATTATACTGAGGCAAAGGGACATGTACAAAGGATGCCTCAACCTTTAAACCCATAAAAAAATCCATTAGAAAATGAAGTGGGAAAAAGTAATCATTGCATGATAAGGCAATTATTTGCTTAAGACGTCTAGAACAATATCTCTCTAATTAATTGTATTATATGAAGTGATGTGTGACTGGAATTTCTTTCTAAAGTAGATACATAGTCCAACAATGCTGATAGCAACCAAAGACAACACACATGTTATAATGGTAACCTGAATCTTTGAGGTGTACTTGCAGAAAGGTGCTGTCCCATTCCACTTCCCACTGGAGTTACATGACCTTATTGCGTTACCTTCTAGTTCAAAGCCATTATTACAAGAATAAATGCTAGTGTTGTGGAACATATAACCACCCATGTGAACATGGCCAGATGTAGGGGGTTGGAGAACAGGGCAACTTACAGGTTTATAGAAACACTCGTTGGGATTTGTTGACTTCTTGAAAATTTCACACAGCCCATCAAGTGTAAGCTTTCGTAAATTGATTTTGCAGCCTATGACTGCCTCTTCACACATACTATAACATGGGTATATCATCTTCCCATTACTACACTCTGGCAGAAGTATCCTACAGATGAATAACTGAACATGCTGATAACAGTCCTTTTCCATCTGTTTAAGGTGTATGAGGATGTCAAGAACATTATATGTCTCTCTTTTAGTTAGAGAAACTAGACTTGGGAAGGCAGTATAATTATACCCAATATGTTTTTGACAATGCTGATTGTTAAACAGCTTACATGAACTCTGAAAATGCTCAAAGTACTGTATTTTCAGATTGACATGCACCTTTATACTTTGTCCCTTATTGCAGTCATACCCAGCATACACAACCCAATATAGAGGATATGGTGTAACAAATGTTCTCATACCCCTGCACACATACTGACTTGAAATCTTGCTGCATTTTCCAATTTCAATATCCAGTGATGTATCAATAATGTAGCGATTAAATGGTGCAGTGATATCAGTTATCCTGTTGTAACAATGATCACTTTGAACTGTTTTATTTTCTAATTGAAGAGCTGGGTCAAATCCTATAATTGGACAACACTTTTTAGCTCCAAATTGAATGCGGTATTCTAAGTCAATCTTGTTTGCTCTTGGCATTTTGAACCACTCTCTATAGTAGTATTTTTCTGAAGACATAGTTTTGTTATACTCCAAAATGTGTAAACTGTCATTGCTGCTGATTATTATTGGATACAGACACATAAAATGTGCTGCAATAACCAAATATGTAATCATTGCGTTTTTGATGCTTCCTGTTTCGTCAAATATATGAAGCTTTCCTTGAAGTAATTTCTGCACGCTTTTTGTCACTTGTCCAAAGCAGAACTACCTATTTCTGTTAGTTTCTAGATGGGAGAAAATATTACAACAAAACATTAGATAGAAGTCCAAATTTGGTAAAAAATAGTTTGACTTATGATGAAAACATGGATGCATAATAAATAACAAGAAAGCCATTCTTAAGAGATTGAGTACATTTATGTGACATTAGTGATACTTAACTGGTTTATATATTTGTGGAAATAACAAAATATTGTTTGTACTCTTACTGTTGCAACTTTGAACCACAAAAGACCTTACTTTAAAGATCCTTCTGCAGTGCTCTGTTCTTGAATTAAAAGAAACAAAGTATGCGGCAGGGTCAACATTTTGAACATAACTTATTAAAATACATGCTATAACAATGGTGCAGCCTGTATGATAGAATCTAACCAATGGACAACATTTTTGGTTTCATTGAAATATAAGATTAACTTGCCCCTGGTCAGATCAAAATTGCTTTATATTTTACAAAAAAAGGTTGCCTAGAACACAATAAACCCTTTCGTGCCATTGCCCCTAGTGGGGGGTTTGCAAAGCATGGTGCCATGTTAGATGCCGCTATTTTTGCATCATGACGCTGATCGGCGAGCATGGGAGGGAGATGTCTGCCCAGATTTGTATCATTTTTTTCAGAATTCATCTATTTCCACCATTCTTTTTCCATTAGGAAGGAAGAATATGTGTCAAGGATCACATATATACCTGATTCACCAGTGGAAACGCGGTATTATTTTTTACGCATTTCAGGCGAAAAACCATTGGCCAATTTTAAAAATTAAACCAGCCTCTCTATCAAATGCTCAAATGGCATGAGATCAGTGAGCAAGGGGGAGGAAAGGGAGCGATTGAAAAATGGCCATCCCTAGAAAGTGCGTCGGGCCGTTCCCTGTGATTTCTTGGCAATTTTCAGCCTGTTGCCATAGCCATCAACAAGAGTGTTACCCTGATGTTGTTTCATTTAGGGATAATAAACAGGTTAGGGACATGGAGCTATTTTGGTGTTATTGTGATAAATCAGGTCGATACCATAAATGACAACGTGGTCACTCTATGCATGTGCAATCTCCATGCAGAGGTTCTGGGCTATTTACACTGTGCAAATATTATGCACAGTGCGACTGGAGGTGTGTGCACTGGAGCAGAACATGCCTCATCAATACTCATTACCTTACTGTCTCCCCATTCAAAATGTCTTAGCTGTATAACTCTATTGCTTTGATATTAACAGAGAATCCCATCGGACAATCATCATAAAATAGTTAATTGTACACTATTATGATAGTTTAGGTTGAAATAGGATAGTTATTACGTTCGCATGTGCATTTTTATGAAACCCTTTGTACCCCTGTCTTAGTAGGACCCCCTTCTTAACGATGCCATAAATGAGTACACCAGTGCGACTAGCTTTGACCCCGACGTGATTTTTGACAATGGTACCATGTTGGGCTTTGTCCCGAACCTGATAAAGGTTAAGATGTTGTTTTGTTACTGCTAGACAAGGATAAATCTAGTCTCTGATTGGTTGTTGATCCAAACGCAGACAAATGCTCTGCAGAGGTCAAGTTTGTTGCAGGCTAGGCATAAAGCATTACTAATATAAGAACACCAGCGAGGGTTGTCAGAGGGCTGAAGGACGAGCTGCCGGGCACTGCCACATGGTTGTCCATAGGCCCGAGGATGAGCCCTAATGGTCTTCTATAATTTATCACCCAAGCAATGATCTAAATATGTTTAAATACTGTAAATGAGCAGCATTACATACAGCCTGTCAATACACACCGCCCCTTGTACGGACCGCTGCTTGCCTGTGTGGGTGATAAAGGTATGACGAGTACCAAGTGTCCTTCATACCATGAGAGTTCGATAACACAACACGCGCAGGTTTCCCTATCGCTAGTCCACCTACTAAAAGTCGTCTTTTTAAGGCAACGGAGTTCTTATACTGGTCGCTTGATGTCACCACAGACTAGTATGTCTTAACCATCATGCTCCAGAACTCCCATATTGATCATAATGTATCTCACTCTCTCTGCCCGATGCTAAGTCTGGGGTGTGATCCAAGTGCCCTTTTGCGCCATGATCCCGTGCGCTGTATTGGCCAGCTACCAGACCCTAGGCACACCAGACCCTGAGATGTAATACAGTGCAGTGGGATCACGACCAAGGTCAGTATCGTATTCATTTCACCTCCTCACCATTATTTTTCGACAATTGTGTATTTTATGAGGGTTAATGTGTGAATTTTGTGCGAAGTTGTTTACGTTTGTTTACAGTGCCACCTAGAGTATATGTAGAAACTGATGAAATGGTTGGTTACGAAGAGTGTAACAAAACGAAAATCACATGAAATTATGATTTAATCTGTTTATTTCACCTCCTCTTACGTATTTGTTTACTAATAATTCGTTTTGGACAGCAAAAATGCATATATTATGCAAATTTGATGCGTATTTGTTCATGTTTGTTTATGTTTTGTTTATCTTGCCCTGCAGCGACATGGATTGCCCTGGTGTGACATCACACCAGGGCTATACAAACCCTGTATTGCCCGGGCTGACTCGCATGTGTTCCTCAGTGTTAAAAGATAGGTGACTCGTATCGGGGGTGAAATCATGGTTTCTACTGTCCCTTTTATTATCCCTATTATAGATTTTGTATACCCTTACATTCCTATGGCAGTGCTGCCACTGGCAGACCTGACTCCCCCCGTGATCACCGGGTCTAGGGTTGTCTCACCTACCGTTGACACGGGAAGAATTTGAACTCATACATTCGACAGGCTCGGGCTTGTCTGAAACCACTTCCTCTAAAAAGTGTCAAGGAGTGTAAGGGATGTGTTCACACTTTTGCAGTGTCAATGGTATGGGCCATTACATAAGTGTCTCACAGGGGGTCCCCCCCCACCTTGCCTGTAACCCTGGAGCTGCCACTAAACTTTCACCTCCTTAAGTTGACCCAATGACCTAGATAATATAGTATTATATGTGTGTGTATATGTATGTATGTGTGTATGTATGTATGTATGTATGTTGTATGTATGTATGTATGTATACATGTATGTATGTATACATGATAACTTGTGGATGAAAAGAATCATTTAGGAAGTTTTATGTCCCTCTTTAGGGGGAGTAGGGGGCCGGGAAGAGGACAGGGGAATGGCCCTGGTCTCCCCGTGCATTTCTCTGTGGTGCTGACGGGGTTAGGAGGGGTAGGGGGCCGGGGAGGGCTCAGGGGAATGGCCCTGGTCTCCCCGTGCGTTTCTCTGTGGTGCTGACGGGGTTAGGAGGGGTAGGGGGCCGGGGAGGGCTCAGGGGAATGGCCCTGGTCTCCCCGTGCGTTGCTCTGTGGTTCTTACGGCATTAGGTGGGTTAGGGGGCCGGGGAGGGCTCAGGGGAATGGCCCTGGTCTCCCCGTGCATTGCTCTGTGGTGCTGACGGGGTTAGCGGGAGTAGGGGGCCGGGAAGAGGACAGGGGGACGGCCCTGGTCTCCCCGTGCGTTGCTCTGTGGTGCTGACGGCATTAGGAGGGGTAGGGGGCCGGGGAGGGCTCAGGGGAATGGCCCTGGTCTCCCCGTGCGTTGCTCTGTGGTGCTGACGGGGTTAGGAGGGGTAGGGGGCCGGGAAGAGGACAGGGGGACGGCCCTGGTCCCCCCGTGCGTTGCTCTGTCATGCTGACGGGGTTAGGGGGAGTAGCTCCTTGATAATCTTAGGATGAAAGGAGCAGATGACTTGTGGAGGAAATGAATCATTTGATAGGGTTTTTAGGCCGATTTGAGCAATTTGAAAAAAATTCAAATTTAAAACATTTATGACTCCCAGTAGGAGTCAACTATGGGTCAAATGTGACTCTTAGGTTGTAGCCCCGAGTGAGAAGGACAATTCTATACATGTCAGAAAATTCTGTGATGATTACAACATTATCTAGAAATTTAGAAAGATTTTTCACCTTATTTTTATACTGAAAGACTCAACCAATGGATTTTGCTAAAATCTTTCAGAAATGATAATTAGGCCCATCTTATGCCAAAAATGTCCCCTAATTGATGGAAATCCTTTTACATATTTCCCAGCCTTTACTCCATGTCCCTGACCATCCCTCTATGAATAGCCACCTCTAGCCTCCTGATATTCTCAGGTTGCAAAGAGCTGATGACTTGTGGAAGAAAAGAACCTTTTGATAGGGTTTCCATGCCGATTTGAGCACTTTGAAAAAAATCCAAATTTAAAACATTTATGACTCCCAGTAGGAGTCAACTATGGGTCAAATGTGACTCTTAGGTTGTAGCCCCAAGTGAGAAGGACAATTCTATACATGTCAGAAAATTCTGTGATGATTACAACATTATCTAGAAATTTAGAAAGATTTTTCACCTTATTTTTATACTGAAAGACTCAACCAATGGATTTTGCTAAAATCTTTCAGAAATGATAATTAGGCCCATCTTATGCCAAAAATGTCCCCTAATTGATGGAAATCCTTTTACATATTTCCCAGCCTTTACTCCATGTCCCTGACCATCCCTCTATGAATAGCCACCTCTAGCCTCCTGATATTCTCAGGTTGCAAAGAGCTGATGACTTGTGGAAGAAAAGAACCTTTTGATAGGGTTTCCATGCCGATTTGAGCACTTTGAAAAAAATCCAAATTTAAAACATTTATGACTCCCAGTAGGAGTCAACTATGGGTCAAATGTGACTCTTAGGTTGTAGCCCCGAATGAGAAGGACAATTCTATACATGCCAGAAAATTCTGTGATGATTACAAAATTATCTAGAAATTTAGAAAGATTTTTCACCTTATTTTTATACTGAAAGACTCAACCAATGGATTTTGCTAAAAACTTGCATAAATGATATCTAGGCCTATCTCATGCCAACAATATTGTCGGATATATGGGCAGCAAATTTTCTCAGGGACAACTCATGGGTTAAGGATGGGTACAGGTGGCCAGCCTAATACATCATAGTGGGATTGGATGTGTCCTTCTGGTAGGCCTGAGCCTCAAATCAAGATAGAAACAATACAGGAGGGGGGACGGTTGGTAACCAACCACCACTATAATGTAATGGGCCAGGTACCTGCACCTATCCTTGGTCCCTGAGGTGGGCCCCTGATAATTCAATGCCTGTAAATTCAACAACATTTTTGGCATGAGATAGGCCTAATTATTATTCCTGGAAGGTTTTAGCAAAATCTACTGGTTGAGTTTTCCTGTGTGAAAAAAACAGTAAAAATCGTTGTGATTTTCTAGATAATGTTGTAATCGTCACAGAATTTTCTGACATGTATAGAATTGTCCTTCTCACTCGGGGCTACAACCTAAGAGTCACATTTGACCCATAGTTGACTCCTACTGGGAGTCATAAATGTTTTAAATTTGGATTTTTTTCAAAGTGCTCAAATCGGCATGAAAACCCTATCAAAAGGTTCTTTTCTTCCACAAGTCATCAGCTCTTTGCAACCTGAGAATATCAGGAGGCTAGAGGTGGCTATTCATAGAGGGATGGTCAGGGACATGGAGTAAAGGCTGGGAAATATGTAAAAGGATTTCCATCAATTAGGGGACATTTTTGGCATAAGATGGGCCTAATTATCATTTCTGAAAGATTTTAGCAAAATCCATTGGTTGAGTCTTTCAGTATAAAAATAAGGTGAAAAATCTTTCTAAATTTCTAGATAATGTTGTAATCATCACAGAATTTTCTGACATGTATAGAATTGTCCTTCTCACTCGGGGCTACAACCTAAGAGTCACATTTGACCCATAGTTGACTCCTACTGGGAGTCATAAATGTTTTAGATTTGGATTTTTTTCAAAGTGCTCAAATCGGCATGAAAACCCTATCAAAAGCTTCTTTTCTTCCACAAGTCATCAGCCCCTGTGCGTTACTCTAGATCTGTGGGACTGACGGGATTAGGATGGGTAGGGGGCCGGGAAGAGGTCAGGGGGATAGCCCTGCAGGTCTCCCCGTGGGTTGCTCTGCAGTCTAGGCCTTTACCAACACCTCTGGTCAGACATAGAAAGGGCTGGGAAATAACTAAAATGAGACAACCAAACATAGTGCTAATTATAGATGTCCCCAGCTGGGCGGGGGTGGGTGGGAAGGGGACCCCCTGTGAGACACTTATGTAATGGGCCATACCATTGACACTGCAAGAGTGTGAACACATCCCTTACACTTCTTGACACGTTTTAGAGGATGTGGTTTCAGACACCCCCGAGCCTGTCTAATGTATGAGTTCAAATTCTTCCCGTGTGACACTGCTTACAGCTATCAATGAGCTTTTTTTTATTATTAATTCCAAACCTTTCAATAGTTCTTTTAATAGTTCAATCTTTTAATTGATTTCATTTCCGTTTTTTTTAAATGCAGTCTGGTGACCTTTCGCTTTCTTTAAACACTCTGCTTTTACAATAAGCATTCTAATTATATTCAAGTATTAAGTCTTGATACTATCCAAATTATGTGCATGCGGTTATTTCTTACCTCAGTGCAGCAGCACACATAAACATTAACGGAAAATTGTTTATTTGTTTAATTTCTACATTCTGTGAAAAAATGGAAGGCTCTTGCAATGTTTGGAAGCGATTTGATGGCGATATTGAAAAAAAAAAACGCTGAAAAAATGTATCCCTGAGGCACTAGGCCTGGCAGCACCTGAGAGAGACACAGCAGCTCCGGTGGTGATGCCTGAGGGACACTGGTGGCATGAAAGGGTTAAAATTGCTGTACCTTTAATAAAAGTAGACCCTTATATTTTCAGTTAATTCAGTTCTTTCATATCTTTATGATACATTTCTCTTGGTTCCCTTTCAGTAAAGCTAATATAAAATAGATCTTCCTTACCTTAAGGGTTTAGGTTATGACTGGATAGGATTGTGATGGAACGTGGTGGTTTTCAAGATGCTTCCTTTTGCAAGGCAATACTCCTACTGAAGGATCAACTGCTGTACATTTTATACCATCTATCAGATGATACTGAAATCATATAGAAATACTTGTATCTACACTGTGTACATACTGCATGAATAATGATGTTAGACAATATGGAACATCATAGACTCTATAAGGATATTGATATTCCTAGTTTCTGTTGGGTATATCCTGGTGTGCTTATGATGAATCATCAGTTACTAGAAACTAGCGTGTTATTTATGAGTGCTTTCTTCGTGTTGACCTGGTCACTATTCAGCAATCATCATGTGATGATCAGAACCATGTGACTTTGAATTTTATTATGATTATTAGATTCTAAATGAAATAAATGTTGATAATGATTTCATTTATTTATTTTTAAAAATTTAGAATGATTTTGTGATCTAGAGTTTTCAAGTTTTGAATGATAAATATTTTAGATTAGTTTGCATTCATTCAGGATCTAAAGTACCAATATACCATAGTAAAAAGTCTCAAAAGATGCCACATATAGGTCTAGTTACACTGTCAATGATATATAACACATTAATTTCAACATCTTACTGTTGAATATAAAATATAACAATTGCAGCTATATTTCAAAATAATATACCATATTGAAGGATCATTCATTCCGGGTGACACTTTGGCTGTGGCTACTCATTTTCATGCGGGTAACCTGTCGTCTAGCCGTGTTGGGGGACAATCGTCTCGCCGTGGCCGTTATCAGTGTAAGAAAACCTCTCAAGGATCCGATGATACCAACGCTCACGATTCAGTCCCCGATGGATTTCCAGAGGACTTGTGTTACAACTTCAATTATCGCAGTTGCTCCGGGAAATGTTCAAAACAACATGTGTGTAGGAAGTGTAAGGGCAAACATAGAGCCCTCAACTGTGACCACAGTACCAAAAGCAATCAGTGACTATTCACTGACGAGAGTGATGAAATTGCCTGTTTTTCCATCTTGTTTGATATTGATGTTTGTGATACATCTTTGTGTTCTTCAGGTATAACCCTCGCCAGCGGTGGTTTAGGTTGTGAACAGCTGACTGATGATGTAACCTGCGAAGTGTCGACCAGCGGTCCTTCAGTTACGGTTAATAGTGTGTTGGCCAGCGGTCAAGTACTCACACACGACGACCCTGTTAGCTTACATTCGACCAGCGGTCAATTAATTGAGTGTTTATGTTCAAACCATGTTGTTATTCCTGGGGTCATAGGTCACAACCCAGTTGAAATTCAATCAGGTGAATGTAAGCAGGCAAATGTGTTTCATCTCGATGGTACCGATGATAATACTGGATTTTGTTCTCATGTGGTTGAACCCTCCGTTGATATTGCAGATGGTGACCTTTACCATGATGTAGAAGGTAATCTCCCATTATCAGGACGTGTTCCCTATTCTAGGGATATTCCTTTCAAAAAACATTACGTTGGAGGGTTAGAGAGTCAAATGAATTTGGACACTTGGCGGTATTATTTGTCATGGGAAGATGATGTTACCCTTAGATCATATCTAGATCATGGCATAGCTCACGGTTTTCCGATTGTGGATACTCTTGCTGAGATTGATTCGTATGAATGTCACAATTACAAATCGGTATACTCACATGATGCTTTTGAATTTGTAAATGACCTTATTCTTGACGAAATTTCACAAGGTAAATATGTTAGAGCCAACTGCCTTCCTAAATGTGTTCACGCCTTGGGTGCTATACGTAAGAAAGATCAGACATTTCGTCCAATTGCTGATTGTAAAAGACCATTAGGGTGTTCTATCAATAATTTCATGTCTGAAACTGCTCAACCTTTTTCTTACGCGACCATTGATGATGTAGCTAATCTGATGTGTCCTGGTATCTATATGGCCACGGTTGACATCTCAGCAGCTTACCGATCCGTTTTGGTTTTACCTGATCACTGGACTTATCAGGGTGTCTCGTGGATGATTGATGGTGAACCTACTTACCTTATGGATACTCGTTTGTGCTTCGGACTGTCCTGTGCACCGTATATATTCACTAAACTAAGTGATTTTGTGGTCACCACCATGTGCAGAATGGGTTATTACTCGGTTGTGAGTTACTTAGATGATTTTATCGTTTTTGGTAATTCTTTCAGTGACTGTCAACAAGCGCAAATGACATTGATCCATTTATTGGGATCGTTAGGTTTTGCTATATCATGGAAGAAGTGTACATCCCCGGCTACTTCTACAGTCTATTTGGGTATTTTGTTTGACTCGGAAACAATGACTATCTCACTTCCAACCGAGAAGATGGATAAGTTAATGAAGGAGTTGGACTTTTTTGAGACCAGGACACGAGCCACTAAAAAGCAGTTACAACGACTTAGTGGTGTCTTGTCACACTGTTCCAAAGTGGTTCGGGGAGGACGTACTTTCTCTCGCAGAATTATAGACCTTTTGAAAGGCCTACCCGAAGGAAATCCCCGCATTTATTTGTCAAAGGACTTCAGACTGGATATTCAATGGTGGCGTGATTTCGCACGTGTGTTCAATGGTCAAGCTAAAGTGATTTATACTGTACCTGGTACAGAGTATGTATTTTCTTCAGATGCATGCCTTCAAGGTTATGGTGTAGTGTATGGTTCTGACTGGGTAGCAGGTTATTTTAACTCCAGTCAGCAACCTGAAGGTTTAGCTATTGGCGATCATCATTCTCACTGGAAGAATTTTGATGTACTGGACACTGCAAACATAAACCACTTGGAACTGGTCCCGGTGTTAGTGGGATTACAGCGTTATGCTGACACCTGGTGTGACTCTCACGTTAAGTGTTTCACGGATAACACTCAGGTTGTAGGAGCAGTTAACTAAGGCATTAGTGTTAACTCAGAATGTATGAAACTTCTGCGCCAGATTTTCTGGATATGTGTCACGAACAATATTTACTTGACAGCTAGCCATATTCCAGGAGACCTCAATGTCATTCCTGATATGTTATCCAGGATATTTTTTGCAAATGATGTCTCAGGAATTTCTTCTTATTGTTTGTGTTGTAGTGAATCTACCTGAGCTGGACCAGGAGGTCTCGAGGCTGATTGGACGGGCATGGTCGTCAAATACTTTGTCTACAAGGAATTCCCAGTGGTCGCGATTTTTGAAATTTTGTGCGGCTAATGAACTTTGTGCCTTGCCTGCATCACCACACACTGTCGGTAGATTCTTGGTCTGGCAGTCACAATCATCAAAATATACTACGGTAAACAATTATGTATCAGCAATCAATGGATTACATAAGTTCTATGGACATGAAGTTGACTTCCGTAAGGTGTTCTTAATTCAGCTAATCCTTTGTGGCATTAAGGCTGAATCAGGGATGCAGGTAACTCAAATGCAGCCCTTCACCATTGTTCAGCTTCGAGAAATGTTCTCCACCCTGGACCTCAAGGATGATTATGTGTTATCACTTTGGTGTGCCTTGATTGTGTCCTTCCGCACCTTGTTACGCAAGTCGAACATTGTTCCAGATTCAGCAGAATTAAGGGATCATGTTCTCAGAAGGCGGGACCTTGAATTTTTTGATTGGGGTGTGATGATCAGTGTGACTTCGTCAAAGACACTGCGCTACAAAGAGGATGTTTTACGGATCCCTATCAAGAAAGTGAACAGTTTTGAATTCTGTGCCGCTTCAGGGTTAAGATTCCACTTGCTGCGGTTTCCAGGCACCCCTGATTCACCCATTTTCCTTAAGAGGGGAAAGGATCAGCTGGTTCCTATCCTATATAAGGATTTGCATGCCTTCATCAAGGAGTTATCTGTGAGGATTGGACTGAATCCGGATCTCTATGGTTGTCATTCCTTGCGTAGATTGGGTGCTATGTTTATGCACTCCTTGGGCATTCCATTGGAAGACATTATGGCGCTAGGTCATTGGAAATCGATGGCAGTCCTTGCCTATCTGGCGACTCCTACCTACAGGAAATTGGATATTCAAGACACTATTGCTTCTGCTCTCAAGTAATTGGGTTGTTTGGCGGTTGTTATCGACGCCGGCATCACCATATATAATGTAGTTGAGTTGTTTTCTATTATGTTTGACTTATCTAGTATCTATGATTATTATACATGTTCTCATCTATAAGATTATATATACAGGTTAGGGACATGTTTGGGTGTTGCCATCTGGTGGACAGTGACAGTACTATACCTCACCTTGGCAACCAGTGTTTGTATTTACACTCCACACAGGATACCTACCTGTCAACAACTGCTGGCTTGGCCAGGATGCCTTATATCTACTAGAATTTATATAATAAAAAATCTTTAGGCGGTTGTTATCGACGCCGGCATCACCATATATAATGTAGTTGAGTTGTTTTCTATTATGTTCGACTTATCTAGTATCTATATTTATCACCTACCATATTGTGATGTTCTATGTGGAGAACACTTCTGGTTTCCCGGCGGAGATATTAATATTTTCTCCTGTCCATGTCCAAATCGTGCTCAGTCTGCTGATGCACGAGTTGGATGGGATGTCATAGAAACGTGGAAACAGTATGGTCTGGGGGGGGGGGGGTTGTCTCATGGAAAACGTGGCTCTTGTGGGGGCAGAAGCTCAGGATGGGCCGGCTTCTGGGTGACCTTCTCGTACAACACACCTAACAGGTATCTCGAACGGTGGTTCTAGCACTCATGACACTGACCATGCCCAAAAAGATAAAAAGGTGTTAGCGTGTAGACCGAGGTCCCGTCATCTGATTATTGTACCCGTTAACTTCCCGAGTCCATAATCCGGATGGATTCGTTCCCGTTTTCATGCAGACGAGTTTCTTCATACACTCTTTAAGTCCTGACCTCCTAACTTAACTGGAACTTGGGTATAATTCTCGCTCTCGAGCTGCTGCCCCTAACTTGTCTATTAGGCTCTTCTAAGACATTTCCTGCCCATTGCCATGAAGAAGAGAGGTATGAACACTTTGAGTTCCAAGACGGGACTGTTTATTCTCATGTAATCACTTCTATTTATAGCCATAACCAGGCGCCTGATGGTTACATAACATCATGTGGTCACTTTGACCCTTACGGAGGTCACTTCCGGTCATGAATGCATGTTACATTATGATTTGATACATCCAAACTCGTGTATACATCTTTGTGCAACTCGTACTGTAAGAGTTTGCACTGCACGATCCCGTGTACTTTGCGATCATGTCCCAAAACACAGTTTTACTTATGTTTTTAACAGAGAACATTACTTCTATAATTCATCACAATATGACAACTTATTTTATCATAATTTCATATGTAGAAATCATATGAAAACAGGCCTTTTTAACCTGGTGTGAAGTCATGAATGTAAAAATGAGGACACTTCATACATATGCCATTGTTTTCAGGTTTCCTCATAATAAAGTTTGTATAGAATATTTTGGGGTTATTTCAGTATACATTCTCATATACTTCATAGTGGTCTGGTCCTCAAGTCCTTTCTCCTGCAGCGGTAGAGATATGAGTAATATAGTATGCAGCATGACAAAAGGTATTCTTTAGTCATGATGTCACATACATTTGTCCAGTTACGTTACAGGTATGGGGAATTCTTGAGGAATCCACTACCCAGAGGTATATCAATCCGGGATGGTCTTCCAAAAGAGATGCAGCAGTCAACGACACAAGTTAGGTTTAAGAACTAGCTATCAAAATTGACCTCTAGCCCTATATATAAGATATGACTGCTGTATTGTAACACAAAAACCCCTGGATGAGCCTTCAAATTATGGATCATATCATATTACATCATCCTTCACTGTTCCTCTTTGCAGTAACATTATGTTTAATCCTGTTCAGCGGTGATCCACGAGACGAAAATGGACTGATAGTGGACCAATTTTAAAATCAGTTCAAAATATTACATCTCAAAAATCGGTTACAAATTGGTTACAAATCAGTAACAAATCGGTCCACTGTGGGCTATAGTTTTGCCATATATCATGTCAGCCAATCTTTTTTTCAAACCGGTCCCAAGTGAAAAAAGATTTTTTCCAACCAACCTGAAACCGACAATGGACCGACAAACTTGTTCATCATGTTTGATATTTTTTGACCAATTCTGGAATGATTCTGAACCGATTTTATTATGTCTGTGTATCTTCAATGTTATTCCATTCATTTTCCGGTGTTTTGGAATCAAAATCTGATCAAATAATATCTAAATTAACATTGATTTACGTGATATATTTTTTTTTAATGATTTTGGATAGATATTTTCAATTTTACTTTTTTTTTTATCAAACACATTAGATATTATGAATTTCTGGTCAGACTGAATCTATTTAGACATCAAAGAAAACATTATTTGGAAAATTGTGATAAATAAACCAACCGATATCTTGAAATAGTATTTCTTCTGATGGCACGTTTCGTTAAGTATATACACGCATTTTCATTCTGACCCCATCCTACCTTAAGGTGCATACCCACCTCTGATGTTGATAGAGTCGGCCTATGAATCGACACTAAAATCGGTGGCCAACTCTAAATGCCTTCGGCCAACTCAATAATTTAGTGCTGATCTGTATCCACTGTCCTGTCACAGTTGGCCGATAGGTGCACTGACAAGTGCAATGATCCATACTAAGCATGTTTGATAATTTGACACCAACGCCAACAGCCGAGGGATGTTGGCTTTGGCTTCGGTGTTGGTGTTGGCTGTCAGTCCATCAGTCCATCAGTCAGTGGTTATGCCGCTTTAGGCTAACAAATGCATATGATCTGTACAGGAATGTATGGAAGGGGACAATGAGGTTGCAAGTTACTCATCCTCTGCACTGCACGATCCCGTGTACTTTGCGATCATGTCCCAAAACACAGTTTTACTTATGTTTTTAACAGAGAACATTACTTCTATAATTCATCACAATATGACAACTTATTTTATCATAATTTCATATGTAGAAATCATATGAAAACAGGCCTTTTTAACCTGGTGTGAAGTCATGAATGTAAAAATGAGGACACTTCATACATATGCCATTGTTTTCAGGTTTCCTCATAATAAAGTTTGTATAGAATATTTTGGGGTTATTTCAGTATACATTCTCATATACTTCATAGTGGTCTGGTCCTCAAGTCCTTTCTCCTGCAGCGGTAGAGATATGAGTAATATAGTATGCAGCATGACAAAAGGTATTCTTTAGTCATGATGTCACATACATTTGTCCAGTTACGTTACAGGTATGGGGAATTCTTGAGGAATCCACTACCCAGAGGTATATCAATCCGGGATGGTCTTCCAAAAGAGATGCAGCAGTCAACGACACAAGTTAGGTTTAAGAACTAGCTATCAAAATTGACCTCTAGCCCTATATATAAGATATGACTGCTGTATTGTAACACAAAAACCCCTGGATGAGCCTTCAAATTATGGATCATATCATATTACATCATCCTTCACTGTTCCTCTTTGCAGTAACATTATGTTTAATCCTGTTCAGCGGTGATCCACGAGACGAAAATGGACTGATAGTGGACCAATTTTAAAATCAGTTCAAAATATTACATCTCAAAAATCGGTTACAAATTGGTTACAAATCAGTAACAAATCGGTCCACTGTGGGCTATAGTTTTGCCATATATCATGTCAGCCAATCTTTTTTTCAAACCGGTCCCAAGTGAAAAAAGATTTTTTCCAACCAACCTGAAACCGACAATGGACCGACAAACTTGTTCATCATGTTTGATATTTTTTGACCAATTCTGGAATGATTCTGAACCGATTTTATTATGTCTGTGTATCTTCAATGTTATTCCATTCATTTTCCGGTGTTTTGGAATCAAAATCTGATCAAATAATATCTAAATTAACATTGATTTACGTGATATATTTTTTTTTAATGATTTTGGATAGATATTTTCAATTTTACCTTATGGATACTCGTTTGTGCTTCGGACTGTCCTGTGCACCGTATATATTCACTAAACTAAGTGATTTTGTGGTCACCACCATGTGCAGAATGGGTTATTACTCGGTTGTGAGTTACTTAGATGATTTTATCGTTTTTGGTAATTCTTTCAGTGACTGTCAACAAGCGCAAATGACATTGATCCATTTATTGGGATCGTTAGGTTTTGCTATATCATGGAAGAAGTGTACATCCCCGGCTACTTCTACAGTCTATTTGGGTATTTTGTTTGACTCGGAAACAATGACTATCTCACTTCCAACCGAGAAGATGGATAAGTTAATGAAGGAGTTGGACTTTTTTGAGACCAGGACACGAGCCACTAAAAAGCAGTTACAACGACTTAGTGGTGTCTTGTCACACTGTTCCAAAGTGGTTCGGGGAGGACGTACTTTCTCTCGCAGAATTATAGACCTTTTGAAAGGCCTACCCGAAGGAAATCCCCGCATTTATTTGTCAAAGGACTTCAGACTGGATATTCAATGGTGGCGTGATTTCGCACGTGTGTTCAATGGTCAAGCTAAAGTGATTTATACTGTACCTGGTACAGAGTATGTATTTTCTTCAGATGCATGCCTTCAAGGTTATGGTGTAGTGTATGGTTCTGACTGGGTAGCAGGTTATTTTAACTCCAGTCAGCAACCTGAAGGTTTAGCTATTGGCGATCATCATTCTCACTGGAAGAATTTTGATGTACTGGACACTGCAAACATAAACCACTTGGAACTGGTCCCGGTGTTAGTGGGATTACAGCGTTATGCTGACACCTGGTGTGACTCTCACGTTAAGTGTTTCACGGATAACACTCAGGTTGTAGGAGCAGTTAACTAAGGCATTAGTGTTAACTCAGAATGTATGAAACTTCTGCGCCAGATTTTCTGGATATGTGTCACGAACAATATTTACTTGACAGCTAGCCATATTCCAGGAGACCTCAATGTCATTCCTGATATGTTATCCAGGATATTTTTTGCAAATGATGTCTCAGGAATTTCTTCTTATTGTTTGTGTTGTAGTGAATCTACCTGAGCTGGACCAGGAGGTCTCGAGGCTGATTGGACGGGCATGGTCGTCAAATACTTTGTCTACAAGGAATTCCCAGTGGTCGCGATTTTTGAAATTTTGTGCGGCTAATGAACTTTGTGCCTTGCCTGCATCACCACACACTGTCGGTAGATTCTTGGTCTGGCAGTCACAATCATCAAAATATACTACGGTAAACAATTATGTATCAGCAATCAATGGATTACATAAGTTCTATGGACATGAAGTTGACTTCCGTAAGGTGTTCTTAATTCAGCTAATCCTTTGTGGCATTAAGGCTGAATCAGGGATGCAGGTAACTCAAATGCAGCCCTTCACCATTGTTCAGCTTCGAGAAATGTTCTCCACCCTGGACCTCAAGGATGATTATGTGTTATCACTTTGGTGTGCCTTGATTGTGTCCTTCCGCACCTTGTTACGCAAGTCGAACATTGTTCCAGATTCAGCAGAATTAAGGGATCATGTTCTCAGAAGGCGGGACCTTGAATTTTTTGATTGGGGTGTGATGATCAGTGTGACTTCGTCAAAGACACTGCGCTACAAAGAGGATGTTTTACGGATCCCTATCAAGAAAGTGAACAGTTTTGAATTCTGTGCCGCTTCAGGGTTAAGATTCCACTTGCTGCGGTTTCCAGGCACCCCTGATTCACCCATTTTCCTTAAGAGGGGAAAGGATCAGCTGGTTCCTATCCTATATAAGGATTTGCATGCCTTCATCAAGGAGTTATCTGTGAGGATTGGACTGAATCCGGATCTCTATGGTTGTCATTCCTTGCGTAGATTGGGTGCTATGTTTATGCACTCCTTGGGCATTCCATTGGAAGACATTATGGCGCTAGGTCATTGGAAATCGATGGCAGTCCTTGCCTATCTGGCGACTCCTACCTACAGGAAATTGGATATTCAAGACACTATTGCTTCTGCTCTCAAGTAATTGGGTTGTTTGGCGGTTGTTATCGACGCCGGCATCACCATATATAATGTAGTTGAGTTGTTTTCTATTATGTTTGACTTATCTAGTATCTATGATTATTATACATGTTCTCATCTATAAGATTATATATACAGGTTAGGGACATGTTTGGGTGTTGCCATCTGGTGGACAGTGACAGTACTATACCTCACCTTGGCAACCAGTGTTTGTATTTACACTCCACACAGGATACCTACCTGTCAACAACTGCTGGCTTGGCCAGGATGCCTTATATCTACTAGAATTTATATAATAAAAAATCTTTAGGCGGTTGTTATCGACGCCGGCATCACCATATATAATGTAGTTGAGTTGTTTTCTATTATGTTCGACTTATCTAGTATCTATATTTATCACCTACCATATTGTGATGTTCTATGTGGAGAACACTTCTGGTTTCCCGGCGGAGATATTAATATTTTCTCCTGTCCATGTCCAAATCGTGCTCAGTCTGCTGATGCACGAGTTGGATGGGATGTCATAGAAACGTGGAAACAGTATGGTCTGGGGGGGGGGGGGTTGTCTCATGGAAAACGTGGCTCTTGTGGGGGCAGAAGCTCAGGATGGGCCGGCTTCTGGGTGACCTTCTCGTACAACACACCTAACAGGTATCTCGAACGGTGGTTCTAGCACTCATGACACTGACCATGCCCAAAAAGATAAAAAGGTGTTAGCGTGTAGACCGAGGTCCCGTCATCTGATTATTGTACCCGTTAACTTCCCGAGTCCATAATCCGGATGGATTCGTTCCCGTTTTCATGCAGACGAGTTTCTTCATACACTCTTTAAGTCCTGACCTCCTAACTTAACTGGAACTTGGGTATAATTCTCGCTCTCGAGCTGCTGCCCCTAACTTGTCTATTAGGCTCTTCTAAGACATTTCCTGCCCATTGCCATGAAGAAGAGAGGTATGAACACTTTGAGTTCCAAGACGGGACTGTTTATTCTCATGTAATCACTTCTATTTATAGCCATAACCAGGCGCCTGATGGTTACATAACATCATGTGGTCACTTTGACCCTTACGGAGGTCACTTCCGGTCATGAATGCATGTTACATTATGATTTGATACATCCAAACTCGTGTATACATCTTTGTGCAACTCGTACTGTAAGAGTTTGCACTGCACGATCCCGTGTACTTTGCGATCATGTCCCAAAACACAGTTTTACTTATGTTTTTAACAGAGAACATTACTTCTATAATTCATCACAATATGACAACTTATTTTATCATAATTTCATATGTAGAAATCATATGAAAACAGGCCTTTTTAACCTGGTGTGAAGTCATGAATGTAAAAATGAGGACACTTCATACATATGCCATTGTTTTCAGGTTTCCTCATAATAAAGTTTGTATAGAATATTTTGGGGTTATTTCAGTATACATTCTCATATACTTCATAGTGGTCTGGTCCTCAAGTCCTTTCTCCTGCAGCGGTAGAGATATGAGTAATATAGTATGCAGCATGACAAAAGGTATTCTTTAGTCATGATGTCACATACATTTGTCCAGTTACGTTACAGGTATGGGGAATTCTTGAGGAATCCACTACCCAGAGGTATATCAATCCGGGATGGTCTTCCAAAAGAGATGCAGCAGTCAACGACACAAGTTAGGTTTAAGAACTAGCTATCAAAATTGACCTCTAGCCCTATATATAAGATATGACTGCTGTATTGTAACACAAAAACCCCTGGATGAGCCTTCAAATTATGGATCATATCATATTACATCATCCTTCACTGTTCCTCTTTGCAGTAACATTATGTTTAATCCTGTTCAGCGGTGATCCACGAGACGAAAATGGACTGATAGTGGACCAATTTTAAAATCAGTTCAAAATATTACATCTCAAAAATCGGTTACAAATTGGTTACAAATCAGTAACAAATCGGTCCACTGTGGGCTATAGTTTTGCCATATATCATGTCAGCCAATCTTTTTTTCAAACCGGTCCCAAGTGAAAAAAGATTTTTTCCAACCAACCTGAAACCGACAATGGACCGACAAACTTGTTCATCATGTTTGATATTTTTTGACCAATTCTGGAATGATTCTGAACCGATTTTATTATGTCTGTGTATCTTCAATGTTATTCCATTCATTTTCCGGTGTTTTGGAATCAAAATCTGATCAAATAATATCTAAATTAACATTGATTTACGTGATATATTTTTTTTTAATGATTTTGGATAGATATTTTCAATTTTACTTTTTTTTTTATCAAACACATTAGATATTATGAATTTCTGGTCAGACTGAATCTATTTAGACATCAAAGAAAACATTATTTGGAAAATTGTGATAAATAAACCAACCGATATCTTGAAATAGTATTTCTTCTGATGGCACGTTTCGTTAAGTATATACACGCATTTTCATTCTGACCCCATCCTACCTTAAGGTGCATACCCACCTCTGATGTTGATAGAGTCGGCCTATGAATCGACACTAAAATCGGTGGCCAACTCTAAATGCCTTCGGCCAACTCAATAATTTAGTGCTGATCTGTATCCACTGTCCTGTCACAGTTGGCCGATAGGTGCACTGACAAGTGCAATGATCCATACTAAGCATGTTTGATAATTTGACACCAACGCCAACAGCCGAGGGATGTTGGCTTTGGCTTCGGTGTTGGTGTTGGCTGTCAGTCCATCAGTCCATCAGTCAGTGGTTATGCCGCTTTAGGCTAACAAATGCATATGATCTGTACAGGAATGTATGGAAGGGGACAATGAGGTTGCAAGTTACTCATCCTCTGCACTGCACGATCCCGTGTACTTTGCGATCATGTCCCAAAACACAGTTTTACTTATGTTTTTAACAGAGAACATTACTTCTATAATTCATCACAATATGACAACTTATTTTATCATAATTTCATATGTAGAAATCATATGAAAACAGGCCTTTTTAACCTGGTGTGAAGTCATGAATGTAAAAATGAGGACACTTCATACATATGCCATTGTTTTCAGGTTTCCTCATAATAAAGTTTGTATAGAATATTTTGGGGTTATTTCAGTATACATTCTCATATACTTCATAGTGGTCTGGTCCTCAAGTCCTTTCTCCTGCAGCGGTAGAGATATGAGTAATATAGTATGCAGCATGACAAAAGGTATTCTTTAGTCATGATGTCACATACATTTGTCCAGTTACGTTACAGGTATGGGGAATTCTTGAGGAATCCACTACCCAGAGGTATATCAATCCGGGATGGTCTTCCAAAAGAGATGCAGCAGTCAACGACACAAGTTAGGTTTAAGAACTAGCTATCAAAATTGACCTCTAGCCCTATATATAAGATATGACTGCTGTATTGTAACACAAAAACCCCTGGATGAGCCTTCAAATTATGGATCATATCATATTACATCATCCTTCACTGTTCCTCTTTGCAGTAACATTATGTTTAATCCTGTTCAGCGGTGATCCACGAGACGAAAATGGACTGATAGTGGACCAATTTTAAAATCAGTTCAAAATATTACATCTCAAAAATCGGTTACAAATTGGTTACAAATCAGTAACAAATCGGTCCACTGTGGGCTATAGTTTTGCCATATATCATGTCAGCCAATCTTTTTTTCAAACCGGTCCCAAGTGAAAAAAGATTTTTTCCAACCAACCTGAAACCGACAATGGACCGACAAACTTGTTCATCATGTTTGATATTTTTTGACCAATTCTGGAATGATTCTGAACCGATTTTATTATGTCTGTGTATCTTCAATGTTATTCCATTCATTTTCCGGTGTTTTGGAATCAAAATCTGATCAAATAATATCTAAATTAACATTGATTTACGTGATATATTTTTTTTTAATGATTTTGGATAGATATTTTCAATTTTACTTTTTTTTTTATCAAACACATTAGATATTATGAATTTCTGGTCAGACTGAATCTATTTAGACATCAAAGAAAACATTATTTGGAAAATTGTGATAAATAAACCAACCGATATCTTGAAATAGTATTTCTTCTGATGGCACGTTTCGTTAAGTATATACACGCATTTTCATTCTGACCCCATCCTACCTTAAGGTGCATACCCACCTCTGATGTTGATAGAGTCGGCCTATGAATCGACACTAAAATCGGTGGCCAACTCTAAATGCCTTCGGCCAACTCAATAATTTAGTGCTGATCTGTATCCACTGTCCTGTCACAGTTGGCCGATAGGTGCACTGACAAGTGCAATGATCCATACTAAGCATGTTTGATAATTTGACACCAACGCCAACAGCCGAGGGATGTTGGCTTTGGCTTCGGTGTTGGTGTTGGCTGTCAGTCCATCAGTCCATCAGTCAGTGGTTATGCCGCTTTAGGCTAACAAATGCATATGATCTGTACAGGAATGTATGGAAGGGGACAATGAGGTTGCAAGTTACTCATCCTCTGAAGTGTGCAGGCCTGCCTTGGTCTCTACTTAAGGGGGTATTCCACTACACGACATGCAAATTTGTATATAATGGTTTAAACATGGCAATTTGGAGCACGTATCATATGTATAGCATATAATTTTATCTGTTATATGTGTAATTTCCATGCGACATCATCATATTGCAGCCCAAGTCGTGAAGTGTAATACCCTCTTTAACCTGTGGTCAGTAGTAGGCCAGGTAACTGCACCTATGCTCACCCCCTGAGGTGTGCAGGTCGGCCTCACCAACTCCACTTCCTCCATCCCATCTCCTCCACCCCCTCCTCCAACCCCTCCTTCTTACCCCCCCCCCATTCTTTCATTTTGGCTCAGAGTTTTCATTGATCCGGGGATAATGACATCATGCTGACAGAAGTGATGTAATAAAGGCATGCATTGATCAAGTGATAATATCTCATGAATAAAAAGCGAAACTGTTGTTTGTTTTAAAGATGTAAATAAGTTGGATTTCCATATCCGCCATTACTTCAGCTTCTTCAGTTACTCAGCAGAAAGTGATATTTGATGTAAAGTCATAAGCATCAACACAAATAATAGTTGTGGTCAATAAGCAAAGACATGTATTTGCAATTCCAGATTATACATTTTTATTCTGGTCCTTATGCATATTTAGCAATCCAATACAATTAATTGAAATATGGCAGAGGATATACATTTACTCTTACATATATATAATAGAGAATGTACATGTCATACACATCATAATACAATATATCATACATGTTTGATATATATAGACATAACATATGATATATAGTTTGTAACAAGGAAAGGATACGATTTTTACATGTGAACCTTGAAGAAGACTGTCAAAGGTCGAAACATGTCAGTTCAATAAAACACTTTCACAAGACCTGTTATCAACTCATAACCTCGTGTTAGTTTAGGACAGATCCACCATATTAGATTTTTTTTCCATGAATAACAACATTTTCACAGTAGGTTGACAGCATATCATGATGAGTATAATGTGAAATATTTAGTTCTTACATATGCGAAGCTATGTTTGTGGCATAGGAAGGCATAATACTATAGTGAAATATTTTCTAATCTTTTCATTTCAAACTTTTAAAGTACTTTTAAAATAATTATTGTCTTTTGTGCCTAACACTTACATTATATATGTAAGTGAATCACCATATTTTAAAAGAGTCAACAGGATTAACTTAAACGAAACCTAAATCTGAGAAAATGCAAAGACATGTATAGACACTGCTTTGTACATCCACTTTCTACAGGTAGCTGATAATAGTCTAAGGTGCAGTATGAACGAACACATCCCTGTTAATAATTTCTCCATCATTAATTGGTTTGGCCATAAAGCTTGTGAAGTCAATTATGCATCTACATTTGTCCTAGCATAACACTTAGTTTATCTTGATTAAACATACTGTTGCAAAGGGACAACGAATGTCTGAACCTTTAAAGCCATGTAAAATCAATTAAATAATGAACTGGGAAAAATGCAATCACTGCAAGATAAGGTTTTAACTTGCTCAGTATGTCTAGGACAAAAATCCTTTAGTTTATTGTATCATAAGAAGGAATGTGTGACTGGAATTTTTTTCTAACGTAGATACATAGTCCAACAATGCTGAAAGCAACAATCGACAACACACATGTTATAATGGTAACCTGAATCTTTGAGCTGTACTTGCAGAAAGGTGCCGTCCCATTCCACTTCCCACTGGAGTTACATGACCTTCTTGTATTACCTTCTAGATCAAAGCCATTATTACAGGAATAAATGCTAGTGTTGTATAACATATGGCCACCAATGTGAATGTGGCCAGATGTAGGGGGTTGGAGAGCAGGGCACTTTACAGGTTTATAGAAACACTCGTTTGGATTTTTTGACTTCTTAAAAAATTCACAGTATTGAGTGAGGTTTTGGTTTGATGAAGGGATTTTGCAGTTTCTGGCTGCCTCTTCACACATACTATAACATGGGTATATCATCTCTCCACCACGACACTCAGGCAGAAATATCCTGCAGAGGAATAACTGAACATGTTGATAACAGTCCTTTTCCATCTGTCCAAGGTGTATGAGGATGTCAAGAAGACTGTATGTCTCTTGCTTAGTTAGAGAAAGCACATTTGGGAAGGCAGTATGACTATACCCAATATATTTCTTACAATACTGATTGCTAAACAGCTTACATGAACTGTGGAAATTTTCAAAGTACTCTATTTTCAGATTAACATGCACCTTTATACTTTGTCGCATATCACAGTTATATCCAACATACACAACCCAGTATTGAGGAAATGGCACAATGAATGTTCTCCTGCCCCTGCACACATACTGACTTGAAATCTTACTGCATTTTCCAATTTCAATATCCAATGATGTATCAATTATGTAGTGATTGAATTGTGCAGTGATATCAACTATTTTCTTGTAACAAAAATCACTTTCAAATGTTTTATTTTCTGATTGATGAGCTGGGTTAAATCCTAAAATTGGACAACATTTTTTAGCTCCAAAATGAATGGAGAATTCTAAGTCAATCTTGTTTGCTCTTGGCATTTCAAACCACTCTCTGTAGTAGTATTTGTGAGAAGATATAGTTTTGTTATACTCCAAAATGTGTGAACTGCTGTTGCTGGCCATTATCATTGGGTACAGACACATGAGATGTACAACAATAACCAAATACTTTATCATTGTGTATTTGATGCTTCCAGCTTTGTCAAACATCTCAAGCTTTCGTTGTTGGAATTTTTGTCAGTCCGTCTTTACTTTTCCCAAGCAGAACCACCCTATTTTCTGGTATTTTCTAGAATGGGAAAAGATCATACAATATAATATTATATCACAATTCAATGTTTGTTACAATTGAGAATATTTGACTGATGATGAAAATATGATAACGATATAATGAATAATAACAAAGGCATATTATGTGACTTCAACCAGTGGATAGATTTATAGATAAAACAGAATTATTTTCCAGCATCATTTTTTGAATGACGAAAAGCAAAAGCCTAACATTAAAGATTTTTAGAAAAGGACTAGTACTATTGACTATTGAAAGACATTCTATGACAAATGTGCAGTCTAAGGTACTAAAACAGGCTTTGACTTTATGGAGACTTTTCCATGGCAAACAGAAGTTTATAATGCCTTTAGGTAGCAACAAGTTTAACTATTTTCCATCTCCAGATGCCTCAGTGCCTTCCCAGAGACAAAACAACCAATGGTTTCAAACACTTTCAAGCTTGCCTCTAGAGGCAAATATAAAGCCAACGATATTTTGTTAAAAGACTTCAATTTGGCAGCAGTTTTACCCATTTGAGCTGCAAAAATGCAATTGGAAAAATTCATTTTAACCATAATGATAACCTTTGAATGAGATTTTCCTTGTAATGATTAGTTTAGTGGTATGGAATGGCATCACCTGGACATGTACTGGATATTAGGTGGGGTGCAGAAAAGGTTAATGGAATTTGTGTGAAGTCAAAGTTAGTTGTTATAGTTTATACTTATAGCACTTACTAAATTAAACCATCCTGATGAAGGTTGAAAAACAGAAACATATTGATTACTACACACGTTTAAATCAGTTAATAAAATAACCAATTGCAATGTCCACCCAACCTGGAGTTTGAGCTTGATACAATTCACGTCTTATTAAATTAGACTATGTATTTTTAAAGTCATTTAATCTATTTATGAAATTGCCTTCATATTCTAAAACTACATTGCCTTTGGCTCCCTCTAAATGAATCTGGAACAAATTTTCCTTACCTTATTGGTTGAGGTTAGAACCTGTTTGGATTGTGATTGTCTCCAAGGCCCTTCCTTCCATGAGGAAATACTCTTGCTGAAAGATCAACTGTTGGATATCAGTTATCATTTATGAGATAACACTAAGTTTAAGTGCTTGTTTCTCTTCTGTCACCTTTATAACGATTTATAATCCGAGTTTCTGTTTCGGTACATCCTGATGTACTGACAATGATTTATCTGTTACTGTGCACATAGCATATTTTCTTATGAGTGTTTTAATTTCTTTTAGACCTTGACACGTGATCAGTTTTATAGCTCACCATGTGGTGATCATCACCCAGTGACTATCAATTTTATCTGGAGTTATTATATCATAAAAGGAATTAATTGTCGTTAACGTAATGTTTGCATGGGTATATTTTTTTGTATAATTATTGAGAAAGAATATGTAATCTATAGGTTTTGAATGTTGAATGATGCATATTATTATGTTGACCATAAACAGCCGTCCCAGTCATAGGGCTCAGACACCACCTTGTTCTTCTCCCCGGGAATGGGGGCGCAAAAAGATTCGGGAAAAGGGGATTGTGGAGAGGGAGGTTGTGGCTGGCTCACAAGAGTTGACTGCATAGTACCACAGAATGGAAGGGAGAATGAGAGGGTGGTGAGGCCGTCTAAAGGCTGGTCCCCACAGGGCGATTAAATCTTGTCTAATCGGCGGCGACTAAGTTGAAGTTAATCGTCCGACGACTTACTTTAGTCGGCGGCGGCCAATTATCGGAGACGCCTCGCGGTCGGGCGACTAGAGGTCACTCGTCGGCCGACGACGAAGGAAAGGATGTATATTTCGCGTCCCAACGTGAGCGACTAAAATTATAAAAAAACTAAAAATAACCATGCCGCCGACTAGACCTCTCGGTTGCAATTCAATTTTGGCCCTGATTTCTCGCAGTCGAACCCCGTTCTTTGTAAGTTGTTGTTCCGTGAACGAAGATGTCAGCCATGTGCTCTCAATTTGTTGCATTCTTTTGGTTTTTGGAAGATGACGAGGGAAAGGAAGAACCACCCAAAAAGAAACGCAAATCGCCCGTGGTTTGGGAAAGACCGTGGCTGTCGAGGCGCATTGATCCAGCATGCGAGAACGTCTACACACTAATGAAGCTATTGCGAGAGGTAAAATTATTCGTTCAACGATCACATAGACATATAATCCTTGTAAGACGTAATAGAGAATTTCTGTTTGATGGATGCAGTGTATTTAATTTTAAAAATCAAATTCGTCACTCTTGGATTATGACATCCACTTTATTTTATCATGTTTTTCTAGTATGTAATGAATCTTATTATGAATTATTAAAAAAATCTAGGGCAATATTCATAGTTAACAGACTAATGAACACGTTATTTAGTCTATCATGGATCATCAAGTCCTATTCAAACCATCATATTTTTTTGCAGTTGGAGGATACAGCTGAATTTCGTCGAATGATGAGAATGGACGAGGCGACCTACGACTTCTTACTAGATCGAGTTGACTCCTACATCCGCAAACAAGATACCTGTATGCGCTTTGCAATTTCACCTGGTGCTCGGCTGTCAGTGACTCTTCGATATTTGGCCCATGGTAAGCAATGGTAGCAAAAAAACATTAATTAAAATTTATACTTTATAATGTTGGCCTAAAGAATAATTTTTTTTTTTTTTTAATATTTATAAAATTCTAAAATATATAGATTATATTATTGTAATTTATATTTTATACTCAATTTAAATACTCATTGAATTATTCTTTATAGGCCACAACTGTCCTTCGCTAGTCCACCAATTCATCGTTTGCAAATCTTCCGTTCACCGAATTATCGATGAAACCGTAGCAGCAATAGTCTCAGCACTTGGTGAAGATTTCCTTAAGGTATGTTCGTCATTAAACAATATTAAATCTCAAACTTAATATTCGGTATAATTAATACGTTAACAATTAATTAAGTATCTGTTTTCACTAAAAAAATTAATTCCCCTTCATGTAATAGTTATCTCGTGAGTAGAAGTTATAAAAAAATAAGAATTTAATATTTAAAAAGAAATAGACATAAATGTAGTAATTAGGTTCAATATTTACTAAGTTATATTTTAAATGTTCTCAACGTGACAAAGAAAAAAAACATTGATTAGTTCTCCCACGTAATACCAAATTGAAGTTATGTTTTCTCATAATTTGCTTTTTCCAGACTCCGTCAACAGCAAACGAGTGGAACGATGTGGTGAAGGTATTCCATCATAGATGGAATTTCCCAAACTGCATCGGCGCTTTGGACGGTAAACACATCCGTATCAGAAAACCAAACAACTCGGGATCCACGTATTGGAACTACAAATCATTCCATAGCATTGTCCTGATGGCACTTGTCGATGCGAATTACGAGTTTATGTTCGTGGACGTGGGGGCCGAGGGTCGACAATCTGATGGCGGAATATGGTCTAATTGCTCGCTCATGGAAGGAATTGAGGATGGAGATGCCGGATTGCCTGGACCAAGAAAACTTCCAGGTTCACAGATTAGCACAGAAATGGTAATCGTTGGGGATGATGCGTTTTCATTATCCCCACATCTTGTCAAGCCGTTCGGTCATCGGGCACTGACCAAGGAAGAACGGTTATTCAACTACCGACTATCACGTGCACGTCGAGTTGCTGAGAACGCGTTTGGAATTATGTGCAGCCGATTCCGAATCTTCCAGACAGAGATACACGCCTCACCTGACCGGGTAACCAACATAGTGCTAGCCAGTTGCTGCTTACACAATCTCCTGAGACGTCGATGTGGCAAGTCTTACCTAGTTCCAGGGTCGATAGATGGGGAGGACTGCGACATGAATTTAGTCCCTGGAGCTTGGAGGAAAGAGCCCCAACTAGTTCCATTGGAACCTACCAAACGTCACAATGCCACCATTTTCTCAAAGAAGCAACGCATCCGTCTGAAGAACTACTTCGCCTCCCTGGAGGGTTCAGTGCCTTGGCAGGAAAGGGCAATTGAGGATATCTAGTGCAGTCAGACAATCAAAAACAAATTCTTTGAATAACTTTGAATTTAAACTACGTGAAATTTTTTTATTTTGCTTCTACAATCTAATTTTTAAATTCTTGAAGGATATGAAACATATATCCAATTTCATGAGGAAATATTGATATGTACAATGAAACCTTTCAATATCAATAAATTCAACTTTGAACGTTCAACTTTCTTTTCTTTCCAGCGTTTATACATTTTAATTATTTCGGTCGAAGACAATTTACTTTCAAAATATCCACAGGTAAACGTTCCTCCAAATCTATGGAAGAATAATCCAGCATAACATTAGAAAGTCTCACAATTGCCATGGACATTTTTCTTTTAATATACTGCTATAAGAGCATTGCATGGTATGTTGTCGTCCTATTACTATATATACATAAAACTAGACAGATTTTTAATCATGGCAATAGCTATTTAACATTTGTAGTACCTCAGTCCCATACATCCCATCAAATGCAGCAGTATTTAAACTCAATGAACAGTTCTAATTCAGTTGACTGTATGTGGGGTTGGTGGTGGTGGTGGTGGTGGTGGTGATGGTGGTGGTGGTGTTGTGGTAGCTTGTGTTGTTCGTCGAAGGTTGTACCATGTTGGTGTCGCATGGGTATCTTTGATAGGCACCTTGATATCTTATACCACCCACCGCCGGACCACCCACAAGGCTTACATTATTGTACGGATGGTTGAATTCAGGCATGGGGTTGTTTAGTTGTGCTGTAAATGATGGCATGTTACTTGAAACAAACGTTGCCTGGTGTGGGTTGTACATTGGTGCAACCATGTCGTCCATTCTTGTCAACTGTTCATTTTGTTGGTTTGTTTGTCGCATCACAGACTCACTTGCAGTCTTTGGTCTTGCATTGCCTGACTGTGCTGTGTTGGTTACATCTTTGTTTGTGTGATCCAAATTCGAACTCATAGCTTTAGGCGGAATATCCTTCTTATTCGTTGACCGACGTACATGAGGTTCTGATTGTTCGTTATCCGTCTTCTCTTTACTGTTGGTCGTTGCCAAATTTGTACTTTTAAAGTATTGACATAGTGACATCAGTTTGGGCGGCTTCCAGGTACCCCTGACGGTTTCCTTCAGGACTTGACGTATAAAGTCCTGAGTGTCTTCTGCCAGTTCGTGGTCTTTATCGTCAAGTTTCCGCATTTTGGACATGCAATGCCGGCCCCACATGTTAATGTCATCTTCTTCGTCCTCCACCTCCAAAACTTTGGCTTTTTTAGTCTGCGAAGGTAAGTCGTGGTGAGGGCACGTAGGGTTAATGAAGAATTGAGGTTGATGGTTTTTCTCACCCATAGACTGTAATATTTGCAGTTTCTGTTCCTCATAGGTTCCTGTACTTGTTTGTTTGGTGGTGCCAGTGTTTTTTTTTTTAGGTGGGTAAGAAGACTTGGATTCTGCATTCCTTTTCTTGGCCGTCGAAACTGACAGCGGCACAACATTCTTCGACTTCACTGGATTTGATTTGGGAACTGAAGTAGTCACCTTGGATATTGATTCAACCTTTTGTAATTTACCAGTACCTACATCATCCTTTGATGTTCCAGCCCCATTTCGGTCATCATAGTCCTCCAAGAACTTTCGAATTCTGGTTGATGGAGAATTGTTATTTGTTTTGGGTACTGACACAGACGACTTACATGTATTTGCAACAACCTTTGTCTTTTCTTTATTTGTAGTGGGTTGCGACAGTGACTTTGCGGACTTGGACGTACCCAATACACTTGGTTTAATTGAACTTTGAACTTTGGAAACATTTTTCTTCTGCGAGCTGCGGATGGTATTATTTTTCTTAGCACCCACACTTTCTTTCTCGTTGATCTCCACACTATCCGTGTCATTTTCAATTACATCTGGAGGTGTTGCAAAGAAATCATATTTCCCATGTGAAACTGTACTACTGTAGAGTTTTCGTGGACCTTCATCTTTGTTCTTTGACATGTGAGATTCAGACTTTGTGTGAGTGCGTTTACTAGAAGAGTCTATTTTGGTTTCCGAGGAAGTTTTATTGTCAGTTCCGTCTTGGAAATCGGTGGACGACTTACATCCCCCCTGTGGTGGAGTCGGTGAAGGTGGACTTACTTTCACTACATCTTTCATCTTTTTTCTAGAACTTTTAGGCACACATTTGTTTGAACTTTTGTTTTTTGGTGTAGTTTTGTCATCAAACTCAGGCCACAAATAAGAGACCATCTCGTCGGCTTCTTCTTCTACACTGTCCCTCATTTTCTTACTTTCCTCATAAGCTTCTATATCCCTGATGTCGTCCTCATACACTTTCATAGCAGCTATCAATTTTGCTGGACCAACACCAATTGGACAACTTTTTTCTGAGTCGGTGTAACTTTCAACATCCTGGACCGTTTCTTTTTTTTGTCCCTTTCTTACCTTCAAAGGCTCACGACTAACTTGCTCACATTGAATTGGTTCGTCATCCTCCGACGTTTCCTTATCATTTTTGTAGTTGGCCTTCTTAACCCTCTCCATCTTAATTCTTGGGCCGTCAAACTCATCAACATCATCATCATTGTCGTCGTCGCTCGGCCTATCATCTGATTCGTAATCTTTGTCGATGTTGTTGTGAACTTAATTTTTTTTGGTGGTTTTACTCTGTCTTGATTCATTTGTATTTACTTTTTCTTTTTTTTTCTCTCTATCGACGGACACTTTTGGTTCTTCCACATAGTCGTCGTCATGGACTTCTGCCTCTTGTTCGTTCTCCGACGATGCAGCATCCTCATCATGACATACTCGATCTCCACCACCACGTTCCTCGTCATCATCATCCATTTCGTGCTCTTTTTCTTGATCCTGTTCTAATTCTGCGGTGACGTCGGCTTCTTCTCCGTATTCTTCTTCATTTTGTTCTTCCGCCTCCTCTTCTTCTTCTTCTTGTTCTTGTTCTTGTTCTTGTTCTACTTCTTCTTCATCGTCTTCTTCTTCTCCTCCTCGTTCTTGCTCTGAATCTTCTTGATCTTCTTCTTCTCCTTCGTCTTCTTCGTCGTCCTCCTCATGACGACTTTCTCGTGACCTTGTGCGGCTGGCTGGTGTTGTTTCTCTGGCTTGACGTTTGGACTGCAAAATAGAAATTAATGTCGCCATAAACATTTACTAAATATTATAAATTGTCGTTGTGGTTACAATTAATGATATGTACGTTTTCTGTAGCTAATTATACACTCCTTGGAAAGTTAAATTTTTTTCATTTTTTTCCAACAAAAAAAAAACATTTATCATTATATAGATTATTATATTTATCTGAATTCACTCTACTGTTAACATTTAAATGATCCAATATAAATAATTTTTAACATAGCGTCCAAAAACAAATATGACACAAATTCTGTGACCAATTAATTAACCATGTACCTCGCACGAATTGTCATTACTGATGTGTATAAAACAGACAAATATTATAATGTCCCTAGATTACTTTCTTAATATAGCTTATTATGGGAAACAATAATTTTTTAATAATAACCTTAAAGTTCGACACTGTTTTCCGACCCTTGGAATACGGATAAAGGAACGTCAGCCGTTTAAATATCCATAATTTGCGCGCTGACACTTTAGTTGCTCCACTCCCACTAGGTGGCAGCTTCAGGTGTTTGGTGAGCTGTGTTCGGAATCCTCTCCAATGGTTCTTTATTTCTGCCACTGTAACATTAAAGATTAAATACTCTTTAAGAATGATCATTTATTTAAATATTATTGGACAGTCCAATGATATTCATTCATATGAAGATGAGGCATAATTAAATCACATGACAATGTTTAAGTCGGCCGCCAAATAACAATGCAGTATTCCGTTTATACTAACCACCATATAAAAATGTGGATGACTTTCATAAAGTATGTAATTATTGGGCCAACAAACAGTTAACATGATTAAACTTCAGAAGATGAACTCACCCGACACGCCCATTTTTTCAGCAAGCTTTCCAAGCAGACGATCCTTCATTTTCGTGTTCTTGTAGTGTTCGTCGTCAGTATCCCAATAGAATCTCCGCGACTCAAACCAATTTATTATAGTTTCCTCCTCTTCATTCGTCCAATCATAAGACCCTTCCTTTCCAGCTCTCGGCGTGATATCATCAGGATTCTTTTTAGGTTTCTGTTTCGTCTTTTTTGTTTTCTTCTTTGTCGGCGCCATCTTTGAAACGGTCCTATTTTTTACGACACTCATCGGGTCATGTGACCGTTTACTATCGTTTGATTGGTCGTTGGCCGACAAACTAGAGTTAAATACTTTAATCGTTGAATCTTGTATAGACAATTTTTATTAAAAGTTTAGGGTGTCCTAAGAGCATGGCTTATAGATTTCTTTTTGGATTACGTTATTAACATATAAGAATATAATTAATTATATTTCTGAAATGAAATTAATGTCATCATGTTGTCCAAATAAAAGAATCCTCAATATTGATTTTCTGGAGAAATAGCCAATTATGGTAAAGTCATTATACGTTAACGATTAACCTAATTATTACAATTGTTATTTTATTAAGACGTAAAATTGGAAAACTGAATTGAACGAAAACCAATCTTCTTTATTATGAAACATGTTAAAGCATGCACAAACATGTCCTTTTCTTGTTCGTTGTAAAAATAAAGTTTCAAAAGTATACAGTATATCTAAATGACGACAAAAACACTGATTCTTCCCATCCATCATGTTTTCATGATAACACTTAATAATATTTGAGATAATTTTTACCAAAAAATATTGTTTGTTGTTAAAATATCCTTGACGGACGTATTTTTTTTTTATTTTTGAAAAGTACTACTTATCTTGTAATATAAATTATTAAAGAATACCCTGTAATAAATTATTTTAAGCCATCCAAATATTTTTTTCTGAAACACACATGCAAATGTTTTAACTAAATCTCCAAAGGAACAACTAAATAAGTTATTTATAACAAAAAACACTTGCTTTTCCAGACACAATAAACAGTGCAGTAGTTCCTATTAACGAACACCTATAGTTTCTATCACTAATTGATCTGCTTGCGTTGATCCTTTTCCTAAAGTTAGCATTATTTAAAAGTTCGAGGTATGATATTGTTGTGCCATACTACCACAACCTAAAACAGACAATGTTTCATCCGTCCTGAATGTCACTTGGATAAATATTGAAACAGTAAAGAATCAAATGTTAATATTTGTAAAATGATTTACATTATTAATAACAGTATCTCTAATGTTATACCTTTAGTAATTTTTTCCAAGAAATATTAAATGTAAGGTAAAAATAATGTGTCAACAATAAAGTTTACTTGTCTGTAATACTATTTCTTTCAAGCTAAAAATGTAAAAGTTTACAACGCTAAAGTCTCTAGCAAAGAAGACTGGAAAACCAATGAAAATTAAGAAAAACATTACTAGATATTGCGTTAACGATCAGAAATATGCATGTACCCCATACCAAATATTACAATGTAAAATATGTTAAACTTGCAAGTTGCACTCATGTTTAGTAAGTTCTTTTAAGGTCCGCCGACTTTTAACTATTTTTTTTCTTTGGGGTCAGACGCGTACTGATGATAGGTATTCAGGTAAAAGTTCTGCTGCACCGGGGCAGGAGCTGGTGAAGTTTTCAAGGAGACTTTGGTGGATGACGAAGCTTCGTCATGAACTCCTTCGACTGTATGCCTGTGTGGTCCTCCAACCGCGCTCGATTTAAAAACAGTTGGCATTGATTCGGATGGGACGGATGTATCACTTATTTTTTTCAGTTGCCTAAGTCCAAACTCTCTGGGCGGCACCCAGTTCCCTCGCACAGTTTCGCGCATAACAACACGGATGACCTCCTGTGTGTCCTCTGCAACGTCTGGATCCATGTCGTGTAGTGTGCGCATTTTCTTAACGACATACTTCCCCCAAAGACTAATGTAGTCGTCGTCCTCCTCCTCCTCCTCCCATTCTGGTTCTTCCTTAAACCCCTTATTTGGACGTTTTCTTTTTGTGCCTCTCGTCAGTCCTGTTGTAGGCTGATGCTGCTGTTCTTTAGGATTCACTTGAGGTTTTCCAGTTTGTGATGAGTGTGTGACTGTCAATGATGTCCCTGGTGTCTCATGGTACTCATCCACAGATTGCGAAGACTTCAAAGCAGTGTATGTTTGAGAAAGATGTGGGTTCCTTAATCCTTCCCCATCAGTTTGTTTGTCTTCTTCTTCTTCTGATTCTCCTTCCTGTTCTTGATCTTCTGTTTGTTCGGTCGAAGGCGAATGTGTAATAACTTTTTCCTTGGTGTAAGGTTCATTCTCCGTTGATTTAATGACGTCTTTCTTGTCAGTGTCATCCGACCAAGTTGCCTGATCTCGGTTAGTAATCATTTCGTCTTTGGACGAACACTGATTTACAGGGTAGTCTGTCTGGGCCGACGGTATCACCCGAAGTTGTATGGTCTGATCAAGAAGTTTCATTTCCGGTAGATTAACAGTCTGCATAGAAGAAACTTGTTGGATGAGAGTTTCTGGGACACAAACGTCATCTTGAAATGTGGTCTGTTGTTGGTCATCACCTGTTAATAAACACTCAGGTTTACTGGCGTCGTAATCCTCTGGAACAGCGTCCGCCGTGTTTTTGTTTGGTGAGGGAAGCTGAGAATGTGATAATGCGCCAGACGTGTGTTCACCCTCTACCACACCTTCCAAGGACGATGAAGTTTCCCTTACTTCGACTTGTGCCGCGTCGTCATCCTCTGGAACAGCGTCCGCCGTGTTACTGTTTGGTGAGGGAACCTGAGAATATGATAATGCGGCAGACTTGAGTTCACCCTGTACCACACCTTCCAAGGACGATGAAGTTTCCCTTACTTCGACTTGTGCCGTGTCGTCATCCTCTGGAACAGCGTCCGCCGTGTTACTGTTTGGTGAGGGAACCTGAGAATGTGATAATGCGGCAGACTTGAGTTCACGCTCTCCCACACCTTCCAAGGACGATGAATTGTCACTTACTTCGACTCCTGGCGCATTGTCAAAATTTTTTTGTAAAGTGTCAATTTTGTAGAGCTGAATTTGTTTTCTCAGTTTTAGGACGGCTTTTTTAGCTGCCGGCGGGCTAATGAGAGGCGCTTTGAATGCATGGCAGTCGGTGTCTGAGGAGGCGTCTTCAAACTGCTGTTGCTCTCCCAGGATCACTACACTGTGGTCTTTTTCTGTAACCTCTTGATCTGCATTTTGTTGTCCGTGGACCTCTACATCGACTATGGTGCTGTTGCCATCCTTTTGAAGTTGTTGGTCATCGGACGCACTACTCGTACTTGCTATGGGTTCCACATCAATGAAATGGAATCTTTCACTTCTTCTTTTTGAGGGGTTCTTGGATGATGCCTTTAGTTTTGGAGTTGATACGTCGCCGAACTCATGCATTTGTTCCATTTCAAGCACATCTTTTAGTGCGGCTAAGCCCTGTGGGGTGTGTGAAATATCGGCAATGTCTTCTTTATACACGAGCTCTGCCGCCCGGGCCAACTGTTCCTCTGCTGCGTGGTTGTAGGCTGCTTGCACGATCTCTGCATCGTCATCGCCCGATGCACTGTGAATTTCGATGGGGCAGTTGATATTAGAACCACTTGAATCCGTTGATGACGTCAGATTGAGTGGTTCTTCGTTGGCGGAACCAGCAGTCTGCGCACAACTTGATGGCTCGCCACAGGATGAAGTGGAAGTACCACTTGTAGCATGATCTGTGGACGACTTTCCCACGGATTTGGAGCGTGTCCCGTCGGCGGGCGAAGAACTTTTATGACACTGTAATGCAGATAATTTAAAACAATAAGTTAAAATTGCAAAGATGAATTACTATTCCATTAATTCTTGATGTGTGTAGAAGGATTGATCTTGATTACATTATGAAGCTGATTATCTAATAAAATTTGGAATATTTCCCTCCTTTTTTACATAATGAACTGAAAAATGTATTTCTTTCTATGCTAATGATATGTTGATGTACTCCGGTTTCAGAGATTGTGACTCTTTAATTATACATCAAAATTTTTACATTAAACTATAAACATTTAGAGAAAAATAATACTTTTGTCTTCCTTTAATTTGAATACAATTTTTTTTTTTTATACGTACGGCTTGCTTTCCCACTGGACGCCCTTTCGAGAATGGTTCTAGGAAGTCCAGGTGCCCAAATAACCACTCCTGTCTTTTCGTGATCTTTTGAGGTCCTAGTTCTGCTGGCCAACGCAGAAATTTGGTGTATCTGGATCGGTAGCCCTGCCATCGTGTTAGAATGACCTCGGCTGAAATATAATCAAATGAAATAATTATTATAGGCTACAGTTTTATGAATAGCGTCCTCATTCATAATTAATACACTTGTTGGTCGTTCAAAGAATAACTTTATATTAGTTATTATTGAGGCCGTAAATTAATTTTTTTATTCCCATATTACCCTCGAAACCTTAAGAAGTCCGTAACTTTTTATGAGCCGAATAAAGGGTGAAGCTAACTCTAATTTATGGATGGACGAGTGCTTACGTATCACAACAACAAGCTGTCGATGAACATTATTGAGACGAGTTGAAGGTTCGCTATGCTTTTTCATTGGAGAACAAACAACCAGGAAAATATAGATGTGAGGTGTGCGGTTACATTTTCTTTATAAATTATTATATATTGAGATTATATTCGTAATAGATATCATCAATTTGAAAGTACGACGAAGTTCCTTTCCATAATGTTGGCCATGGTTCTTGTACTTACCATCAATGGACATCTGTTTGGCGAGTCGGGCAAGGAGGCGTCCCTTCTTGCTAGTGTTTTGATAGTGCTTGTGATCCGTATCGTAGAAGAACTTGTTATTCTTGAACCAGTCGATTAAAGTCAACTCTTCCTCTATAGTCCACGAATGGGATCCTTCTTTAGCTGCGCGAGGAGCAAACGATGGAGTGTCAGTTCGGCTGCCGGGTTGCGAGCTAGGTGACGCCATCTTGCTTCATCTGAACATCTTCGTACGGACAAATACTGGTCACATGACCGTTTTTGAGACCCATGGTTTCAAAAGGGCGAACCCGTACTATTTGTTCGCCCGACGATTAATTAAGCAAAAGTCATAATGCGGTTATCCGAGTTTTGGACGTTGTATATGCTTCCTTTGATGATAGACGAGTACACCAGCACTCCTGTAGATTCTTTTCTGAAGTGTAAAATATATAAATTTTCTTAATCGTCGGACGATGTATTTAATTTAACGTAAAAGGTTTTAAGATCATTAAACTTTGTGACTGTGTATGAGCAAGTTTTAATCCGACTGACTAAGATTTGTCTAAGTGTAAAGAGAAATTCGTTGGACTATCAACATAGCACTGACAGGTTGGGCGATAAAAGGCGTACCTGACTTCTGTTTCCAGTTTAATTCTCCGGTGGGTGTACCGACGGTGTTTGTATCCAGGTAATACGACCATCCTAGTGACAATCATCATGAATGAGTTGGTTGTCTTTGTTCAATAACGGGGTATATCTTTAAATTAATTGTAATTCGGACGAAAGTTGTGGCGGCCGGTCACTTCTCAGTTTATATCCTTGCGTACGACCAAACAAAGATCACATGATTTCATATTCGTTCCTGATTGGTCCACACAAATATTGCACTTTAGTTCATCGGCCGACGACTAAGAACGGTGTCAAGTGCGTCCCAACGTGACGACATGCATTGCAAAAGCTTGCAACCGATTAAAGTTACTCGCTCTCACCGGCGACCAGTTGATTAATCGCCCTGTTTTTCGGGCGAAATATTCAACATGTCGGACTTTTTTAGTCGGCGGAGAACGCCGCCGGCGACCAAGCGGAGGCAAGTTTCCAAACTAATCGCCCGCCGACAAACTCCACTAGTCGTCTACAGTTAGTCGGCGGGCGCGTCCCAACGCGGCGATTAAAAAAAAATTCCAAGAGCGACTAACTATTCGTCGGCCGACTTAAAAATTCCTTAATCGGTGGCCGACTAACCTTAATCGCCGGGGTTTAGTCGCCACGTGGGGACCCGCCTTAAAGCCTGGTCCCCACTTGAGCGATTAGTTTTTTTTGGTCGGCGGACGACTAAGGTTATTAGTAGCCCGGCGACCAACTCCACACTGGCACCCTAATGTCTTGGGACCAAACCACTAATCGCTGTGGTTTCTGAGCAAAATATTTGACATGTTTAATATTTTCCACTATTCACCGGCAATTAGAGCGGTTAAAGTGAGCCCTAATTGTCGGCACTTTGATGGCAAGAGTGTCCCAACATGGCGATTAACTTTTTTAATCGGCAGTGAGTAGTTAGTCGTCGTCGGACGTACTAATTTCTTAACTGCGGGCGACTAACGTTAGTCGCCGTCGCTGGTGTCCTAAGTGGGGATGGGGCTTTATGCTGGGTTTCTACTCAGACAAACAGTCACTAGCTGGGGGTAGTATTCTCTGTGTCCTCACCATTAGTAATAGGGTGGTAGTGTGTTTGCCCAGCGCCAGAAGCCTCATTTCTCGTGCCTCTCTGGTTACTTGTACTAAGCTCATACCATACCATTATCATAGTCTGATTGTTACTCTAGTCTTAATTTGACTCTCCTGAAGGGTTGTTACACACTTTTTAATAGTATGCTTTTGAATCCAGTTAGTAGGTTTGATGTTCAGATGATGATCTTTTTTCTTACTTTTATTCTTTGTTCACTTTATAGGTGACAGAAGTTCCCAAGTCCTGGGGCTGGAGCAATTAGTGACTGGGTAATTAATGATTTATTCATGCATGGTGTGCTAAAATCATCTCCTTAGGTTCTGATGTTAAGGGGTCCTTTTGATCAATAAGTTGCATCCAAATTAATGTCAGTTGTGCTGGGTCATCCAAACATAGAAGGGCCCTCCATTAGGTATGTATACTCATTAAAAAAAAAACTCAGACCCCCACCCCAACCCTTGGACAAAAATATGCATTGGATTGTTCTAAAATGTATGCACATTTTCAAAAATCTCAGACCCCCCTCCCCCTCCTTGATGCGTACATACTTAATGGAAAGCCCCAGAGTATAATTTAGTTGTCAGTACCCCCAGAGTATAATTTAATTATTAGTACCCTGTTTCGTCCTGTTTATGTGTAACCCGGTGAACTAATCTATGGGATATTTTGTCACCTAAGACTCCAGCTTGTGGGCATCTATAGCTCTTTAACATTGCTGTGGGGCTGATACTGGTTTTGAAAGAATACAGGACAACATTTAGTGGGTGGGGGGGGGGGCTCATTTTGGACACATAGAGTAGTGGCCTGTATCATCAGCAGTCTTGTATTATCGGCACCCCTAACAGTTATTCAAATATTACACAATTTACATATTACTTTTTTGACAATAAGATTTATATATATTCACGCGAAACTTGTATTCTATTATAATTGTATGCCATTAGACTTGTGTGATACGGGCTGTTCATAGATAATATGACATTAAATGAAATATTTCTGAACATCATCACCCATCCAGAAACGGCCATTTTATGCCAATGGATAACGAACATTGATTTTTAGAAATCCTTTCTTGACCTCAAAATTAAGTCAAATTATTCAATTTGGATTTAAATGAGCTAAGGTATGTCCAAAAAGAAATATCTATGGAAAAAATAGTCTTAAAAGCATAGGTACGTGTCTAATTACATGGGTGCCGAAAATACTCTCCATTCCATGTGTATGTCTTGTATTATCAGCAGGGTTAGGTTATTTACTGTAAAATTAGATTGGAAAATATATCAAAATTACCATAAATCAAAAACCATGACAAGGAATTGAGAGAAAAGTCTCACAGCGATGTGATATTCATAATATGGACAATACACTCCAACACATGAAAAATAATTTAACTAACATTTTCCATACTTATTATCTGAAAATGATTTACTGCATCTGTGATGAAGGTAAATACGTACAGACTATCTTATGGAACACTTTTTAATTAAATTTCATGATAAATAAGCACACAAGAATACATTTTCCCTTAAGGTCCCGATAATACACGCCACTACTCTACAGGATGCTTTCTTAATCTTAAAAAGTCTCAGTGTAGTAAGTTTCTGGGTCACCAAGATGCATAGCAGCATTAAAGTTACATTTCAACTGTAATGATAAGAGTGACAGCACAGCAGTCTCAATGAGTGTTTATTGTGCACTCAGTATTATATAGCAAGGTCTATATGCTGATTCATATCACATGAGGGGTGGTGAGACATTGTGGTTTCTGTCTTGGTCAGATTACATCCGCAACTTGCTTGTAACTTTAAACAATTCATCTGCCACATAATCCACCCCACACCCATGGTGTATTGGTGACATTGTCATATGATATTTTGTATCAGCAAAACAGTAGCGGTCGCGTGACTGAATTCTTACCACAAGAGTTATACAATATATACATACACAATTTCATATGAATAACACTTACTTAATAATACACAATTTTATATGAATGATATGTTCCTTACATACAACAAGATTTCTTTCTTTACAATGTGTAGAGGAGGTCAAAACATACTGGTTGTTCTCTTTTCGCCCAAAATTCCATATTTCATGCTCCAAAAGTATTTAGTCACTATATATTTATTAGTTCTGATATGTTACTATTTGCCTTTCTGTTTATTTCTTCACTTTTGGTGTATCTATACCAGCACATTTTTGTGAGAGTGTTATTCAGGGGAAAACAGTAGATGCCAGGGGCATTAAAGGGGCATGAGGGCCATTAGCTAGGGTGGTGTCAGAGGCACCTGAGGGATTTCAGGAGCATGAGAGGGGCTGCAGGTGCATGAGGGGGCATGAGATGGGCGTCAGGGGTATAAGGATGTCAGGGGCACAAGGGGGGCCATTGTGACTTGAGGAGGGCATGAGTGGGGTGTGAGGGGCATGCGAGGGGTGTCAGGGGCATGGGGTTAATAGAGGGTGTCAGGGGCATGAGAGGGGTGTCAGGAGCATGAGAGGGGCATCAGGGGCATGAGACGGGCCATGGGTGTAATAGAGGGGCGTCAGGGTCATGTTGGGGGCAGCAGACGCATTAGGGGGCATTAGCGGGGCGCAGGGGCATTAGGTGGACGTCATGGGCATAGTAGGGGCACTAGAAGGGGGACGTTAGTAGTATGATGGAGTCGCTGGCGCGCATAGTCAATGCTACTAAGTAGGTCAGTAGGTCACTACGACCGAGTTTAGGTCTAAAATAGGTTCATAGCTTAATAGAGACTTTGAATAATTAGGTCATTACGACCTACTTATAAAAGCTATTTTTGTAATTAGGTCAGAGGTCAGAGGTTAGAAATATTAGAAAACAGGGTCACTGAGAAAACATGTCAGGGGAAGAGCGCGTGGAACGACGTGGAGACCGGAGGCCGTAAGGCCGGAGGTCTGCACGTCGTTCCTCAACGCGCTCTTCCCCTGGCATGCTTTCTCAGGGACCCTATATTCTGGTTACGGATAAAATATTACATATGTTCTGATATTTTAATTGCAAAGGGGGCGGTGCGGGCATTCCATGGGAGGGCTGTTTTAGGAATGAGGTGGAGACCGGAGGCACGGCCGGAGGTCTCCACCTCATTCCTAAAACAAACCCTCCCATGGGCTGCGCGCACCGCCCCCTTTGCAATTTTATGACTTATACTATTACTATTCGATACGATTATATCTACTTTATGTGTATGTATTCGTTTAATATGATTTTGATAAAGTTTCGTCTTCATATTCATTAAATAATATTCGTATAGAAACTGAATATAGAGTTTTCGTGTTTATATTCATTAAATAATATGCGTATAGAAAACACAACATATAAAATGCGTTTATAAGTTTTATTCATTAGAAACATATATAGAAACATATTTACAGTGTCACAGATACATGGTGTAATCTTTTATTTACATTGAAACTGTTCACAAAGTGAAAAATATATAATACAAAATCATTTACACTGTTGGCATAAGAAAACATTGTTTCCGTTGCCTGGTAATAAACAAATTAAACAATGAGAACAGTTTCGGGCAAGTGTCCTTATCTTCGGCTGTTTCAGTTTCTCTTTGTTCCATGTGTGAGTGTATACATATGTGTGATGAGGATTTCTGACGGATTTAGCAATGGTATGGTGAAAGAGAGACTGTGCTTTGAAAAAGTTACAGTCTACTTCAGTCGCCAACACATTGTGACCGAAAACAGGATTCATTTGCACCTGGTATGAAAAGAAATTTTCGTTGGCCTGAATGTAAATTGATTTCAGCTCACAGTGTAGTTGTATACATGTAAAACAGAACAAAGGACCAACAAAAGTGACATCGGAATCACGGATTCGACATTTACAAAAGGCCTGTGAAACGGCTGTCACTTTATGTTGCTCAATGAAAACCATAAGTGACTTTACACTGTTGACGGTGTATCTGGTAGTAACTCTGAAACATGAGTCTTGATGATGTTGATACACCGCCAAACAGTAGTCCTTGTAATTATCGCCGTTGATAAGCTGGCTCGTTGCGAAACTATACCCGTCCCACATAGCTTCTGTAAAAGTGGAACAGGATCGCGTCGTACCAGTGGTGTGGTCTACAGTACTAACATGGTGTGGTTTCAGATAAAAGTCGCTGTACTGTGCGGGGATAATCTCCCAAAAGAAATATCCACTACATCCGCAAAGTACAGCGACTTTATCAATTTTGGGTATAAGTTGAAAATTAATGTCTGCTGATGGATAGTTAGAGTCGAGAGTACTATCCGGAGATTCAGGTCATGACTCAGCAATATTGAGAAATGATAAATCGAGACCCCAACTAAGTGTGGTCTCGTTATCATTTGTTGATGAATCATTGCTTGCCAAATCGATTAGAAAATCCGAATAGCTGCTGTCACTCATATTGAAGCTGTAATATAATACTTGAAACTATGACTACACTAAGCAACTAGATGAATAAAATATGGGTATCCAGTTATTTTTGTAGTATTTACTATTTAGTATGTACTAAGAAAATAACTGGTAGTGGGTAGACACCTGAAATTTCTCTGTGATTCGCTGAGATTTTTCGCTGCCGGGAGTTCTACCCTAGATAAAGCCATGCATAAAGCCATGCATTTTTTTGGTTTCTGTGAGATATTGTATAATTTTTTTATTTTTTTTAATTTTTATAATTTTTTAAAGTTTTTTCATTTTCTTAGACAAATATTTATATTTCAAGCGTTTTTTTTCTATCTCTATGTGAGATTTTGTATAATTTTATTTTTATTTTTATTATAATTTTAAAGTTTTTTTCTTTTTTCTTAAACAATTATTTCTTTTTTTAAATTTCAACTTTTGAATATTTTTTTTTTTTAAAACAGCGGTTAGATAAATGATATGTACAGGTTTAATTTTCTTTTTATTTTATATTTTTTTATATTTTTATATTTTATATTTTTTTGTTGAAGTATTTCCTTCATAAATGATATATTTCGTAGTTATAAGTCTGTTATTTTTCAGAATTAAAGAATATTTACAACATGATTGCCGAATTCCTAGATATCTAAGGGTATCGTGCTCACACCGTCTTCACAAGTTTTTCTTTTTATATATTGATAACTTAATCCTCTCTTTTTCTGTTTGTATGTTATTATATGATGATCTACAACTTTGAAACCAGTGTTAACGGCGTCCATCGTGATTTGTGTTTCGAGAACGGTGTTAAAAGATTCCATGTCAAGTATGTTTTGTTTCTGTATCACACCTTTACAGCTAGTTTTCTTTTCCTTTCCATGACCGATATAACATTTTGAATTTAGTGAAGTCATTTCATCTCCTTCCCATTCAATTTTGAATAGTCCTGGGGTCCGTTTGTCATATTTTTCTCTTTCTTTACAACATGGTTGTGGAAACCATGGTAAATTATTTGTTTTCGCTATTATATATTGTTCTCTGTGATGTTCATTATCACAAGATTCTGATGGTAACCATAAGTGTCGTTCTCTATAATAGGCTTCTCTTTTTTCTGGAATTATTAATTCATCTAAAGTCTGTGCGCTGAGTGCAAAATACAGACTATCTGTATCCATTTCACAGAGTTCAAAGTCAGATTCTTCAATGTACTTTGATAAGAAGTCGTAGTAAAATTGTAACATTTTCAGTTTTGCGTATTGATATACCATGAAACCTATTTGAACTGGAAGGTCGTATGTTATTGACGTAGGGAGTGATGAGACTTCACATGTATCTTCACACAAGTCTTGGACATCTTGTACTGTCCAGTGAAGAGCTATTCTAGCGGCTTTTTCTGGTGTCATATATCGAGTGTTTGTGAAGTTTTGTTTGTTACAAATCGTTTTTCCATATGAACTGTTTCCTAGGAGTTTGTAGAGGTCAGAGAGAATTTTACAGTCAGGGTTTTTGTCACCTTTTCTTCGTGCCTCTGTTACTTGATCAACAAATGAGAGAAACGATTTCTGTGGTATGTATTCAACTAGTAAGTGAACTTTTGTTACGATTAAGCCTTTTTCTAAATACCATTTAAGTAGTGGTGAACCTAATAAAATATTTTTAGCAAAATAACTTCCGATTAATTGACGTTGTGGTCTTTTCACCCTATCGTTCTTTAATAGATGTTGTTTCATGTGTTCTCCTACATCATCTCTTGACACCATTGTATTTTTGAAAATGGGCGTCATTTCTTCAAATTTAAATTTAAGGTGATCAGGTGTGTGTATGTCCACCGATACTAGTCCAAAAATAGTCCCATTTTTTACGCCGTTTATTATATCTATTTCAGAAAGGGTATTGTGTGTGTTTGGAATCGGTATGCTCCACAGTGATTTACATGCTATAACACTGTTGTTGTTATTCTTGTCTTTGTTCCAGTCACATTCGTATTTCTCAATGACAGTATAACCTATTAGTTCTAGATACAGTGTTGTTTTAAGAGTTTGTCGACATCTTTCTGACATTAGTTTACGGCCTTTATCAGTAGAGAGAGTGTTTTTATTCATGTGACACGCGTGCCCATGCCAGTAGCAACCATGAAATTGATACACGGTTTTTGTATCTGGAACCAGTCCGTCCACTCGAACTCTTTTTGTACCCACACTAACTTCCCCATGGTTATAAGCATGTAGTATTTTAACTTTGTCTGTAATCTCTCGAAACCGCAACCATTCTGTTGCAGCGCGACTGACTTTTTGAGATTGTTCAGGTTTGTAATTGTTACTACTTCTGCGGACTACAAAGTACCCCGTACAGTGTTCTTCACCCATACATTTAAGGTAAAGACTGTTTGCATCTACTCCTATGATATGACGGCACACTTTACTTAATGGTCCGAATGATCTTCCCCGTATTCGTGTCACGCCTGCTTTTTGATGTCTATGAAATATAATCGATGGACCACCTACCAAATTGCTTCTAATTAATTTGTGCACATCTTTGTCTGCCTCTGAGAATATAATGTAAGGAAGGGTGTTTGATGATGTGTTATCAAATAGAAATTTTAGTGTAAGCCCTGGAAGAGTCAGACCATCTTTGAACATATCTATTCCTCTTTCACTGAAAAATTTCATGTGTTGGTTTATAGCTTTGACAAAAGGTTCTACATCTTTGTTATTGTAATATATTAGATAATCTCTGAAAGTTGTCATTCCATTATCTTTCCACACTTTCTTACACTTGGCATAGTCTTCCTCTGATATAGAAGTACCCGTAAGTGAACTATAGAAAGCTGAGCGAGGTGGAAGTTTTAAGTTCCCTAGTTTTCTAGTTGATGTCATCCACTCATATGGAAAGAACCCTTTACTTTCATCTTGTAGGAAAGCTTTTAAATAGCTAGCATAGGAGTATCCGGGAGCTAGATAATTTAACATGTCTAAATAAACACAGTTCTCTGTGTAGACAGCTATGTATTGATTACTCCTTTTTATGGTTTTCATCTCAGCTGTTTGCTTCTTTGCATAAAAGGAATGGAAATCTCGCTTTATTAGATTTAAGTCGTAGCGACCAGAATTGAAACCTATGACAGGTACTCTGTAAATATAGTTCATAAGACGAATTTTGATTTTATCTATTCTGTGCGAGGTTTTATTACTACCCTTTTTTCCTATGCTCTTCATTAGTGATTTAGGCACTTTTTTTCCTTCAGCAATCTCGTTTTTTTTATACTTTTCAAGCTTTTTTATTATGTGAGAGAAACGTGTTTCTACAACAGTTCCTATTTTTTCAGCTAACTTTTGTATGTAATCCAGTGTGTCGTGAACTATTTCATCATTTTCTCCATCACTTTTTCTTATGAAACAAACTGGTTTTTCCCATTCTGGAAAGTCACTTGCTACACTAGATGAAAGCGGTACATGATGTGATTCGACTACTGTGTTAGTTGTCTGAACATCACCTTTTGTTTTGTGAGAAAAATAACTTTTGAAATCATACACAATTTTGTATGGATATATTCGAAGTTCAGCTGGTACTTTTATACCTAGCTCCTCCAGTCTATCAAATACAGATGGTTTGTTTCTGTAAATACCACCTTTGTAGATGAATTTAACTTGCGTACAGTCGCTTTTTATGTTAGTGTGTCGCTTTAGATTATACTCTGTTTCAAAGAGTCTTCTACACTTACGACACATGTGGAACTGTGAATATTTATTTAGATCGTTTACTAGACTGAAGTGATGGTCGTATAGATTTAGTGTCATAACTTTAGACTCATCCTCAACACTCATTAAATTTCCCTTTATACATTTTAATGTACAAGGTGTTCCCCTTTTAACTTTCTTTTTCTTGGAAGTGGTACTCTTCTTAGGAATGAGTGAAAACACTCTTATCATAATGTTGTATTTGGCTTCTATCTGGGTCAAGGTCTTAATTGAAATACCTCTGAATGATACTTTAGTTTCATCAGGAAAACATTCTTGAAGTAGTCTTTCACAGTGGGATGTGTTTTTGAAAAGAAAATACGACAGACATCTAAAAAAACACAGGTAGTCTTTGTACACCCATTTGCTCTTTGGATTACGATGGAAATGTTGTAACCCCCGTCTACGTAGGAAATTCGGAATTGTATCTAATCTTCCTATTAGACCATCCTCTCTACCTTGAACCCTTACTATGCAGATGTTTGCGTTTACATTACCCACTAGTCTCCAACTTGTGTCAGCTCTATTGACACTCCATTCTTTATCGCGTAAAAAACTTATTACATCTTGCAAGTCAGAATCATTTTTAATATGTCTGTAATTGCTTTGCTGTTCGTGCTCTAACCAAAATAAAGAGGAGTTATTCACTGAAGGATGATAATACATAACTTCTCTATCTTCTGTATAAATCTTTTCTTCGGCAGTTTCTGTTGTTCCTCCATTAAGTCTTTCAAGTAATGCACCTAAAGATATAGCTAGTCTATATTCGAAAACTTGGTTCTGATGTATTTTGTTAATAGCCTCTATTATCTCTTCAACTGCTTCTTTCATGTTCAGAGTAGAGAGTCTGACATTGAAAATTGATTGAACGCTTCCTAGGAGAACTAAACCGTTTGCGATTGACTTAAAGTTTTTAACATAAGTGTTGTATTACCACCAATAACTACCTATAGTTGATGGCATTACTGTTGTTTCTATATCATACTGTTCTCTGACGCATGTAGGTGAAGAACAGATAACCTTTCCAGAATGTAAAGAAAAATTGCGAGGACGACGTGGCACGTTACACATCGGACAATTTATATTCTGATTCATTTTCTTATTTTCGACTTAATAACTATATAAAATATTCACTTATGTTCTAGCTAGTTATATAAAAGCTGACTAAATATTTTTTGTTTGAAGCTAACTATGTGTTAGACTTACTATGCGCTAGGTGAATATATAAAAAGCTGACTAAATATTTTCTTTGAAGCTAGCTAATATAATATCTACAGCATGATTAAATGTTTTCTGTGTATATATGTATATAGGCAACCACACCACACCATGTATAGTTACTGATATGTTGTAAGACCACACCTACCTGCCCTTGGTGATTACACCATGTTCTGTGATCTATTCGTACTGCTTTAAGTCATTCAGGATCTTTGGTCCGAGCGTGCTAACCAAGTCGAAGAAGAGTGCGTATGGCACGGTGTGCCCCTGGTCTTTCGGAGGTGCGTCGTGCACCCCGCCCGAGTTGACCCGTTTCTCCAGCTGCTCCACGTAGTGGCGGGACCCCAGATGGATCTTGGCCTTCCCCTGGTAGGTGGTGACGATGACCGAGATGTTGTGCGTCTTGTTGATCTCCTGGACGTAAGGCTTAATAGTCGGGATGCCCTGTTCCGCTTCACCTGAGGCACGTTCGTACTGCTGGATGATCGTTTTTGCGGTGTCGAGAAGGTTCTGGAAGCCTGTCTTGCTCAAGTTGATCCGGCGTTCGTAGGCTCGCTGAGGGTACTGAATTATGGCGACCTGAAAAATATAAGCACAATTTTGTTTTGAGTTATATGTATAAATTTGGGTCTCTCTCTCCCTCTCTCTCTCATTCTATCTCTATTTACACTCTTATGTATTCTTTACTTTTCTAATCACATTAAATAATTACAATGAAAGTTAACTATAAACGAAGTACATGCTTCTATAATTTAAAATCGTACTTACCCCTACAGGATCAGGTGGCCCATACACGTGGATGCAGGTGTTCTTGAAGGCGTCACTGTTGAGGAAATACACCTTCTTAGCTTGCGTGATGTAACCGTCCTTGTAGTCGACGTCCAATTCCAGTGGCCAGAACAATCCGGTCAGGTCCAATATAGGCGAGAGAGGGGCGGCTTTACTCTGCTGTGCCTGTAGCTCCTTCAAGACCGCATCAGCATACTGCTTTGCTAGTTCAACGTCCACTGTCACTGGTTTACCTTTCTTTGCACGAGGTTTCTGTTCACCAGCAGGCTTACGTTTTCTCGGCGGTGCCTTTTTCTTGTCTGTTGGTTCTCCCTCCGACTCTTCTTCGATGATGATCGGTACCGAAAGAGCTTCGCCTTCTTTCGGTGGTGGCACGTTTTCTTTGTTGGAGTCGTCTTGGAGGGTAGCGGCGGCGGCGGCGGCGGCGGCGGTGGCGATTGTGGCGGTGACAGCGTCAGTCAAAGGTGCAGGTGGCTCGGGATTCCACAGATCAGAAATATCGTTGTATAGACTGGCATCAACAGCGTTGACGGGGATGGACGTGTCTTCGCCTACATCTGTCATATAGCCAGATTGAGTGTCCATGGACGAATCTGTCGCATACCCCCCAACTGCAACAGGAACGTAACCGGCGTCTTCTCTCGATGGAAACACTTGGTATTGATCAAAGTATTCATCAATGACCGAATTTCCAGGAGGCGCCTGCTTCGGAAGGCCCTCCTGAGCGGAGGAAGCTGAGGTCTTTCCACGAGTAGTCAAACTTCTACGTCCCATCATGAGAGTGTTAGAAGACTCCAGCCCATGAGTCTTTTATACAAAAGTTTACTATCAACGTCGATTAAACGTAGGACGGTTTTTCCAATTTCACAAAGTTTTTCATGAGCGTCGTCCATTATTTTATTCGTATTTTGTTTTGTTACCGATAAGTAGATATCACTGAGTACATGGTTCCATTAGTGACGCGACGCGAGAGTCTGACACGTGCACTTCATAACAAATATTCAAAAATTTACATGTATCGGTTTCATTGGAGATACGTATTGTGGTCGGTAACAAAAATGATAATATACGCTCTCAGAGACCCTCTGAGATTCAATTCTAGACTTGTCATCAATCGCACCAGTCTCACCATGTACATGAACGCACAACCCTCGGTTCAGCACCGTGTACCGCTGGCACCGCTCATTGGAAGACCATCTCATTTTCGAAATGAGGTGGTCAACGTGCCTTTTGCGCGAGCATCAGGTATCTATGAAGAGGAGCATTGGGTGAAATACATCTGTCCGAGAGACGGCATGTATCAAATTGAGGGTGAAATTCATCCAAACATTTTATTTCAAAATTGCAAACTTCTGAAAAACATTCGGCTAACCCAACAACCAAATCTAACGCTCAAAGATATGATAACCAAGAAACCTTGTGTTGTCAGTTTACTGACAACACAATGTATCTTGAGTCACATTTTTGCGCGACACTCTGTCAAGGAAACAGTACAGAGACGTTTTTGGCGTAAATCAGAAGCAGATCCTGATGGGAAACCTTCTATATTTCTGCGCGCTGACATTGTTATTACCCTTATCAACGCAACCATCCGATATCCTGACAAAGTAGTCAACACCCTTGACAACAACAAATTCTTCTATGAAAAAGAGTTCGATACAGAAATCGGACATGGTCAGGAGGGTTGTGACCATATTGTCAGGGTTGTCGGAAGGAACGGTAAAGAATCAAGTCTCGTGACGGCTTATTCTATTCCTAGATTTACTCCTACTCATACTCTCCAATATTAAAAAGAAAATAAACATCCTTTTATGCTCCTCCAGACTATTCGGTTTTCTACCAAAAGGTAGAAAACCACCCTTCAACCAATCTCTTTTATTCTCACACTTATAACGTAAAGATGACCGTTTATTTACTATACTGCTCTATAAATCATGGCATTTTTTATGTTGCCATTGAAACAAAACGTTTATGTAGTTGTAAATTAGACGCTGGTTAGGCTTATCTCCTGTCACATACGAGCTGATAATCGAGTTGATACTATCAACCTTGTAACTCTAACCATACGTTAACGGTTATAACCACTTAATCAAAATAAAAACACAAACGCCTCAAACGGCGTTCAACGCTTTTCTTGAAAAGAGAAAAGGGGGGTGCATAAAGTGCACCCCTTTTTTCTTTTCAAGAAAACAAAATGCGCGCCGCTCCGCTCGCGGGTGATCTGCGTGGCGGGCGCGGTCGGCGGTCGGTGCCTTTTGGGTGGGAGGGTGCGTTTTGCACCCGACATCCAGGGGCTGTCCCATAACAAAGACCGATCAATTAAAAAACAAAAACGTATGGAGAGCGTTTATGGTTCGGTTTCATTAATTTGTTATTCTTTTGTTTTGTGAAAGAGAAAAACCCATGTTATCACAGTTTACACTTTTAATTTGGTATTCTTTTGTTTCGTTCCACATAAAATATTGTTATGATGCCATCTCTTTTCATTTGTCGTTATTTTATTTTCGGTCCTCATAAAATGATGTTATGACCACATCTCTTTTCATTTGTCGTTATTTTATTTCGTTACAGGAAAAACACTCTTATGTTATAGAAACCAAACAAAAAGGATTGTTTTTTCATTAAAGTGTCATTCAGTACATTAACCTTCGACCGGGTAAGACGTGTTATAATTTCGTTAAATAGAAAAAAATGGAAAGTGTAAAGGAAATCGCATTTGACCCAAGACTACAAGGACCTTTCACATGTCTTATTGCTGGACCTTCAGGATGTGGTAAAACGCAATTAGTGTTTGAAATTATAGAAAAGGCGAAAACTGTAATAAACCCCCCAGTCGATGAGATTATATATTGCTATGGACAATGGCAAGACGTTTTCAAGAAGTATCAGGGAAAAGTGAAATTCAACGAAGGTCTTCTTTCAAGAGAAGAACTTTTACATAAAAAAAAGGATTTATCTAAACATTCTCTACTTATAATAGATGATCTGTTAGATAAAGAAGATGCACCTCTTATAAGAGATCTATCCATAAAAGGTTCTCACCATAGAAATATGAGTGTTATATTCATAACTCAAAATTTATTTCTCCCTAATAAGGATTTCAGAACACTTAGTCTGAACTCTCATTACATGATAATTTTCAAAAATCCAAGAGATATGAGTCAAATTCACGCTTTATCACGTCAAGTGTTTCCAACTCATCCGCGTTTTCTTACTAACGTATATAACGAAGAAACATCGGCGAGACACTCATATCTAGTGTTGGACTTCAAGCAGACTACACCCAACACACTAAGGGTGCGTAACAGCGTGACTACACCTCTCAAGACAACTGTATTCATTCCTACTACACGGAAACAATGAAGGCTAAACAACTCGCTCTCATAAAGAAGCACCTTCCTCTATTGAGACACCTGTCTAAATGCACTGGTAAGGAGTGTAAACATATAATGATGGGTATGTCTAATGAGGTGATAAGGTTGATAGCACAAATAGGTGTGAATATTATGAATAAAAACTTGCACATCTCCAATAAACAAGCAGTCGGTCGTCTATCGAGGTACAAGAAACAACTCAAGGGTCTTACCAAGCCTTCAACTACAGTAGGTCACAAACGTAAGATTCTTGAACAAGAAGGTGGGTTTATTGGTACTCTATTGGGATTAGCTGTTCCACTCATATCCAGTATTATCGGAGGCCTTACAAGACACCATTAGGAGAAAATGACAAGCTATAAACGAATGCTGCTCGTTCATCCAGATGTGTTGCAAAGTTCTAACAAAGTGGAAATGGAGAGTTCAACTGTTTCTGGCAAAGTTGATTCTCCACCTCCTGCCAAAGAAAGTGACAGGGATTCCTTTTTCGAAAGGTCAATGGTAAAAGAAAAACTACAGCGTCTACCGTGGAGGTGTTAGCTCGTTTACAAAAAGAAATGAGTCGTGTATTGAACGATCCAACGATGAGCAGAGAAGAGAAACTAGCCACCTACAATGATCTCATGACCAGGTCCTCCATCCTTTCCTCTAAAGCTAAAAGTATGTTGTTTTCAACATCGCACCTTTCACGTTCTCCTTCACCATCTCCGCCACCTTCTCCGACTATCATGAAACCTAAAAGAGTTTCTACAAAACCGAGAGGACTACTTATGCCGAAGGTACTACCACATAAGATGGAAAAAGCACTAGAAAAAGTTCCGGGTTCTTACCATAACTCTGTGCGTAATCTCTACAAGACCTTGGCCAAATCACGAAAACAGTTTACAAAGGACGGTCGTCTCATTCTAGGAGACACACCTATAGATGAAACACATTTGATGAATCTTCTTTCGAGTGCAGTGCGACCGACTACTAAGAAGCGAGCCAGCTTACCGGGGCAGAAACAATTCGTCCAGATTGTTAAGAAGTTAAATCCGAAAATGAAATATATAAGGAACTACAACATGAAGGGTTCCGACAGTGAAGAGGAACATGAAGAGGTGGAAACACCTAGGCGGAAAGAGAAACCTCCTCAACAAGAAGGTCACGGCAGAAGTAAGAGACATGGACACTTTACAGTAACACCGTTTGTAAAATGGTCTACAAGGCTCTGAAGAAAGAAGTGGTTAAGCACTTTACTGATCCTAAACAACCAGCAAGCTTCACAAGCGCATCCAAAATAAAGAAACACTATTTCAAAAACACTGACATCAAGCATATTGAAGATGCACTTGAATCTGTGGATGCTTATACTAAACATAAACCATTCAAGAGACGGTTTCCTAGGCGTAAAACACAGACTTTTGGAATAGATAAACAATGGCAAATGGACTTGATAGATATGCAACAGTTCAAAAAGTATAACAAAGGCTATTCGTATATAATGGTTGCCATAGATGTCTTCTCCAGATTTGGATTTGCACAAGCTATAAAAAGTAAAAAAGCCACAGATGTTACGGAAGCTTTCAAAGTTATGACAGTTAAAAGATGTCCTAAATATCTCCAAACAGATAAAGGTAAAGAGTTCCTGAACAAAACTTTTCAGGATTACTTGAAAGAGACAGGTGTATCTTTTTTCACTGGAGAAAATGATGACATAAAATGTTCTATAGCAGAAAGGTTCAACGGCACCTTACAACAGAAAATGTGGCGATACTTCACTCACATGAAAACATACACATACATAGATGTACTTCAAGATCTAGTGCATTCTTACAACCACACCTTTCATTCTACCATAGGAGGTCGACCGGTAGACGTTAATAAAGATAACGCCGATCGATTGTTCTATCATTTGTATGAAAGAGTGAGAGCTAAAGATTTAAAGAAGAAAAGGAAACCTTTAATGAAAAGTGATGATAGAGCACGAATTCTAAGAAAAAAGAAAACCTTTAATCGTGGATATGAACCAATTGGAGTGAAGAAATATTCACTGTAAAGAACCCAAACTATATTAAAGGGTATGAAATCGAAGATACCCTTCAAGAAAGAATAAAGGGGTGGTTTTATCCTCAAGAGGTTCAGAAGGTGAAAGTTACTCCGAGGAAGCAGTACACTGTCGAGAGCATCCTTAAATATAGAGGAAAAGGTGCTAAAAGACAAGCACTCATTAAGTGGAAAGGATACGGAGACAAATTCAACAGTTGGGAACCAGTCAAGAACATACAAAAATGGATGTAACCTGCACCCTACCCAGTAACTCATCTACTAAGACCTTTCCAGACAACACTCTGAGCACTTACAGAGTTCTTTTACAAAAGTATATGGTACTACCAGCTGACACAGACTGTGCGTTATCTGAAATAACGCTTCCAGTAAAATGGTACAATGTGCGAAAATCAACTTTCTACCTTCTCAGCGCAGAAGCACCGGGAGAAAAGAAGAAACATAACACCTCACCAACTAGGGCCAGAACTTCCCGCGGTTCTGATGAAGAGGTTTCTTCTCCTGCTACTTCCACAACTACACCTGGAACTGCAGCTGATTCAATTGAAACACCGACAGGACCAGACCCTGATCATGAAGAGTCTTCTGGAGCGTTTATTTCAGATGCAGTGTCAGCTGTAAGAACAGTTAGTGAGAGTATATCTCCTCCGACATCAAGTTCTCACACTTCAGACGGACCTACACCTCCTAAGAAACCTAGAGAAGGAATAACTCCATTACAAACACCTCCAACAAGGCGCGTTGAAGCTATCACTCGACTAAAGCGTGAAATAGAGAGCAGTAGGAAAAAACGTGACAGAGAACCGTTCCTAACAGACATGTTTAATACTGATTTGGTAACCCACATGCATGAAACACCCCCGAAAAGAAAACTAGAAGTTGAAATGGAAGGAATTGAAAAAGAAGAAAACGATGACGATGACGACCAACCAGAGCCCACAGAAGTATTCGAAGAAGCTGATGCTGACGAACCAAAAAAGCTTCCTCCCACATTGAGTTACATCGATTCATTAGCAAGGAAGCACTTTCCAGGAAAACAGTCTTACGCTCGTTTCTCAATGGAAAGCGGGCGAGTGGAAGCCAACAAAGATCTGATCAAACTCCTGAATAAAATAATGAAGAAAAATATACCAAAAGTCATCAAGAAAATGAAAGAAGAAAAGCGAAAAAATAAAGGAAATGGTCCAGATGAAATTTTCTCTTATAACAAATTCACAATGAAAACGCTTATTGCACTGCCTTCCAACACAATGCTCATCATACCAGAAAACCTTTCTTATCAACTTGGTTTCGAAGGAAAAATATACATGGGTAGGCGCACACGAGCAAAACAAATAACAGATGTCAACTTTAGAAACCATACAGTCTATGTCTACTCTGACATTATTCACAACGGGGTAGTAGGAGATACTGAAGCACCACTTCTTCGATGTATGGCCATAAACAACTACTCTCAAAAAACAATGGACACAATAAACTTTCCCAATTTGATTTTCCATCCTCTGCGAATAACACATTTAAAAGAGATCGGAGTGTACTTAAGAGACAGTGCAGGCGAACCTAAACCATTTGAGCACGGGGAAGTGTCGGTAGTACTGACCTTTAGAGCTCTCTCTCATCCCTATAGTACATTAGTGTAAGAAGGAAGACATTGGAAAATTGGTGAGTTACTATATGAACGTGCCACCCTTGTATTCAGCACCAAGAGGTGAATATGGCCAATATTATAAGCGCTCGCAATTTGGAAGTGGCCAATTACCTGCTTTCGGTGGAGCTAAAAGACAACGTGGCCACGGAATATTCGGAAGTATAATGAGATCGTCTCTTCCGATGATAAAGAAGCTCGGTGCGTCAGCATTTAAAGCAGCAGTCCCCACCATCGTGAAAACAGGAAAAGGTGTTTTTGACGATGTCGTGGCTGGAAAAAAACTTTAAGAAGAGCCTCGTAAAAAGGTCAAAGAGTGCAGGAAGTTCCTTAATGGACACAGCCTTCAGTGCAGCCAGAAGGTACTTAAACACTGACGACGATGGCCCTCCAGCCAAATGACGCCGAGCAACGCAAGGTGCAAGACGTGGTAACGGGAAGAAGAAGAGTGTAGGTAGACGTAAGTCTACCCTTTTCTAAAGGACTCATCATGAGTCTCATTCACCCCTGTGCGGCAACTTGTGCCGTAGGTGAATTGGATTTACACGCACTACCTATATCACAGAAAGATATTCTCCGAAGTCAATTCGTCAAGAAAACAACAAACAACGCTCTCACTGACTCCACAACTTGTTTTGACTTCACCTTCGAACCGAGCAATCTTTACACAGACCTCAGCGAAGCTGAACTCTACCTAGAGTATGTAGTCCAAGGAAACGACGAAGCTGCCTTAACCGTGGCACACGATGCAGCTCCAGTCAACAACTTAATTCATTCACTTTTCAGCAGCGTGCAGCTTCTCATCAACGGTGAGAAGGTAACTTCGAACAATGAAGAGTACTCCTACAAGTCCTATCTCATCGACCTCTTGACGACGGAGGAGGGCGCCAGAAAGTGTCGCCTCCAAGGTTGCCAGAACTGGTTCATGGACACCCCGGAAAAAATGGACACCAGAGGTGCAGCCAATGCAGGTTGGAACTCACGACGAACAGTCCATGTCGGAGGCATTAAGTCTATGGTGGCAAGACCGCACCTCGATTTGTTTACTCAGTGTAAACTCCTACCCTCTCACTGCGAGATCAAACTCGTCTTCGAACGTCAGCCCGCCAGCTTCTACATGCAGATGGCCGCTAACGAGAGTTACAAAGTCATCATCAAGAAGGCCGAAATGACCATGCGCCAAGTTCACGTCAGGGACGAGGTGGTGGAGGTACACAATAAAAGTGTACGCGACCCCAAGATGGGACCATTCAACTACCCGATCACCAGGAGCAAGGTCACAAAGCACACCCTAACGCAAGGTTCATCGGAGTACACGTGGACCGTACCCGACACAACGCAGATCCCCACGGGGGTGATTATTGGCTTAGTCAAAGAGTCGGCCAGCTCAGGGAGCAAGACGGAGAATCCGTTCAACTTCAAGCACTACGACGTAACAGAAGTAGCCTTGCAGTTCGACGATCAGAAGTTCCACGTGAAGACAGACTTTGTCAACGGAAACGTTAGCAGAGCCTACAGTCAACTCTTCAAGGAGACTGGCCTATTAGCTTCGGGTCACGACTGCGGTATTCAGTTACATCATTTTAAGAACGGTTACACGTTGTTTGCTTTCGACCTGACTCCCGACCGAACCCCGGAGGACAGCCGCATCAACCTGCTGCGACAGGGAAAGCTGTCGGTGTCCCTGAAGTTTGCTGAAGCGCTGGGCCACGCGGTTTCAGTAATTATGCTGAGCACTTACGAAAGCTTGATCCAGCTAACAGCCGACCGATTGCCGGTCACTGACTACGCCATGGTGTAGAACTGAAGATGGTTCTCAAAACCTCAGAATTGAACAAAATTCTACGTAACCATCCCCACACAAATAGATATTTCCTTGGAACTTTTCCCTCTGATAGAATACCAAAAAAACCACGACCCTTCACTTGTTTCATTAGCAACACAGATCCTCACAATAAACCAGGGGAACATTGGGTAGCATTTTGGGTATCACCACAAGGGAAAACTTTCTATTTTGACTCATTCGGGTTACCACCAATAGCTATAAAGCACATCTCGTTCTGCCAACGTTCGTCATATGGTATCTGGGAGTATAACCGACAACAACTACAAGCACTCACAAGCACCACCTGCGGAGCGCACTGTGTTCGATTTCTCATAGAAACATGTCGTACTCTCAACCCCTACGTCGCACTGTTAGTGCTAGGTAACCCAGCCATGACAAACCTAACGGACAAGACAGTTCTTACTTACATGAACTTAAACCGGTGGAAATGGAGAAGACGAAAACACCAGATGTTGAAACGCTAGAAATGTGGTTATCTACAGATACACAGGAAAAAGGAGAGTCATCAGAAGAAGAAGATGAAATACTGGACATGCCTAAGAGACGTCCCATATCACTAGGACGCATGCAACGTGATCTGGAGAACACAATTGACTGTGTGGAGGCCCTGTCGGCTAATGTTGACCGACTCCTCTTCGCCGTTACCAACTTGCAAAGTAAACTGGAAGAACTCACAGAACGTTCAGCGCAATCTAGAGGCTGTGGTTTCTCATGCTCCAACAATTCCTTCGCCCTTTAAGAAAATAACTGACCAAGGACAATGAAGTATAGGTAAAAAGCTGAAAAATGACTGCCCAAGGACAATGAACTATAGCTAAAAAAACTGAAACATTTTCACTATATAGGAAATGTATGAAAAACCAAAAAAAAGTATAAAATATATGAAAAACATAAATATTTAAAAAAAAAATTTAAAATCTAAAAGAAACGCCTTGTATATATGAATTATAATCTGCTTTTTACGATTTTTAATAAAAAATAACTTAAAAAAATGTTGTTTTGTTTTATTTATTATATGTAATGAATAATAAATGACATAAGCCTATACAAACTATATACAAAAAAAATGTAAAAATAACGAAAATAATAGAACGTCCGGTAAAATTATCCGGTAAAATATACGTAAAAAGTATATATAAAAAAAATGAAAAAATAACGAAATAATACATACGTTCCTTAAACGTATTTTTAAAAGTAGGTCACGAAAGTAGGTCGTAATGACCTAATTATTCAAAGTCTCTATTAGTCTATGAACCTATTTATGCCCGATGCTCACTCGTACTGACCTAGTGACCTAATTAGTAGCATTAACTATGCGCGCCAGCGACTCCATTATACTACTGACGCTGCCATGTCAAGTCATACTCTGCATCAGGCACCTCTCTGCGTCAGGCACACTCTGCATCAAGCACGCCCTGCATCAGGCACCCCCTGTGAGAGACACACTCTGCATCAGGCACCCCCTGCGTCAGGCACCCCCTGCATCAGGCACACTCTGCATCAGGCACACCCTGTCCCAATACAAATCAGCATGGAACTCCTTGCCCCCCCACCCCCTAAGCCTCACTACCACCACTCGACCCCAGCTGGCCACAGCCCCTGGCATTAGGCATCAAGTGTTGGGCTGTAACCTTTTCCGACTGGTCCTGTAAACTTATACTCCCATCCCCAGCCCTGGAGGTTATCCAATGACATCCATCCGGGCCTAGTACAGCCATAACTACAACAATGACTTTGCCCATAACTTCTCTTAAATTAATATTTTCTTTGTTATATTTTTGTTTTGTCTTTGATACCATGGTTACCAGTGGAACCCCCATCACATATCAACAGTTTTTCATTCTTTTGTGACCCTTTCACGATGCTACCAATCATCTATTTAAGCTACATGTGTCACCCTGCAAGACACTGTAGACGTTGTGTGTGTGACATCACACCTCCCAGGCTGTCGCCCGGAAAACTTTCATGATATTACGTGGAGGTGTACATAATTATGTTTATGATACAAATGCATTGTCCAAAAGAATTTTCATGAAATTTCAGATGACAGCATGGGTACCCGTGACTGTAGCACGTTTAAGGCCTATTACACTACACGAATTTGAGCTGCGATATCGGTGGGATGTCATTATCATTACAGAACATTTGAATGCAGGAAAAGTGCCAATTTTGAGGATTCTACACATTTGTAGTGAATAATGTTGTCTCTAATATGTGTAATTTCTATGCTACATCACCATATCACAGCTCATGTCGTGTAGTGTAGTAGGGCCTTTATAAACACGTAGACTTGTTTCATTGTCGCGCTTATCCAAAACCTTATACAGGGGATGTCTGCATATATAGTAGTCAATATATGTGTGGACATGTAAAGTCTGGTTTGGAGTCTCTCGGAGGGTCAGCATCCCTTGGTGGGACCCTGATATCAGCTTGCAGGCCCTGTCCTTAGGCTGATAGCAGGGATCCGCCTCAGGGTGCTAAGCCACATGCATCTCGCACCCCCTTCTCAGTTGATTAAATGTATGCATTACAACAAAATAAACTTACTCTGGGATCTTGAAGGAGATCAGGGAGGGAATCAATACTCGCAGTGGAAAGAACGACAACCTCCAACCTCTGCAGTCAGAGTTCCAACACTAATGGGCCTCTCCCCAGCCTGCATGCTAGCGCTAGCATGGATCGGCCAGGATTTCAGAGCCTGTGCCTTATGCGCCTATCAGGTTAGGGCTACCATGGAAAAATGACCCATGCATCCTGTTATACGGCTCGTTGTACAGTGCCAGGGGTCCTGGGATAACAGGACGTCCTGCTTTAACAGGCATACATCTATAATTAGCTAAGATTAATACAGCAAAGGGGATCCCAAAGAAAATAGTGAAGTTGCTAAAAATCTAAATAATACCAAATACACAAGCAGATCTAGTGATACAATATGATCAATGCTTATCTCTATCTATCAAAGCATTTCTTCACAAATTGACATTTTGTCTTTTAAAGGTAATGTCCATGAGAATAAGGGGCAGATTACAACTTGTCTAAAAATATGCTCTTCTTCTTTCCCTTCACCCAGTATACTGATATAGCAGATATAAGCCTGAATACTTTATCATACACAGATCCATGAGACTGAAATAGACATTTCTCTCACTCACTGTTTCATGTTTAGTTTGACAAATATCAAAAAAGTTACAGCCATACATATATAAATAGTTTAATATGTGATGGCCAGAAATCTGGTTTTAACATCAGAGTCTATGGCAGAATTAGTTGTCTCTACTTGATTACTATATATATATATATATATATATATATATTATGGATATTACAGGGGGATTACTTTGATCTGCCCAATCCTAAACTTTCTGTTGTTTATTGACTGAAGGTTCTGTCAATATTAAAGAAGATAGAAGTATAAATCTGATATGTTCCAAAGTTACAACCAGGTTGCTATGGCTATATTGTGTTTCATAAAGTTATGATGACCTTTTGGGCGCTGTAGCTTCGTGACTTTTATATTTGCTTATGTGAGTTTACATGGACTTAGGACAGTTTCGGGTCCAGTTACACAAGTTTTAGGTTGATTTACGTGAGTTTTGCATCGATTCACGTGAGTTTTGTTATGAAATGGGGGTTTCAAACTCTCGTACAGTTTCCATAAACATAGGGAACATAAAAGCTCTGTAGCTACGGAGCTTTTTATGAAACACCCCACCAGTATTGTGCCATTTCTACTGAAAAAAAGGGTACACCCTGAACTTACGGTACGTCCTGAGGTCTTGGTACAGTCTGTTGGGTTGGTACCCTACCAAGCTGGTACCAAACATTAGAGGATAGTGAAAACAAGTGATAATGTCTGTCCTGGAGCAGAGCTTCCATGAGAAATAGTCTTAGGAATCTGTCAGTAAGTATGAATAGAACTATGTGAAAACTTCTATCAAATGTTGTTATGTCTTTATAGGCTGCGACATTGGCATAATTTTCCACTGGCCCGGCAGTACATGGGCTTCCAGATTTTTTTTCTTCAAATTTTCTCAAATTTTCTACTGGCCAGGCTATAATTTTACTGGCCTGGGGCACCGGGCCAGTAGCTAATGTCACGGACTGTCTTTATATAAAAATACTAGTTATAACATAGATCTAAGTGCTTTTTATATCATATCCTTCAAGTTCAAGTTCAATGCATATGTCACTGTTGCCTGCTGCCTCAATGTCCCAAAGACGAATTGACTATTCTTCCCCAGATGTAGAAGTATCACCAGGATGTATCTATTTCTCTGTAACAGTTCACATGTCTGAGAAAAAAGGGAGGACAGAAGAAGTAAAATCTTAAAATCACAAATTCATGGTAGTTAACTTGTTAACTAGTTAACTTTGGTGAGAAGTACACATTTAATATGTCTAAAGTCCTACCCTCTAAGAACCAGTGTCTTTTTGTCATTATTGGAGTAAAGAGGCGAAACATCATTTCGCCTCTAAAAAATGAGAGACAAAATGGGTGATGTTTGACATGTACTCTATATCTTTGTTGTAACATAAGCTAAATTAGCCCCGCCCCCGGTATAGATATTAGAATTGTCTTTATATCAACTTTTAAATGAATACAGATACATTTTATTGACCAATTGCAATGTAGTTTATTTGTTGTAAGGTTGGGCTTCATATATTTTGTAGCCTTATGTCAAGGGCTAGCAGACAAAGTGCATTTCCAACACTCAACAATTATGTGTCAAATTTCAAGTGACCAATGAATCGTTTTAATCACAATTTTAAAAACAATACATATGGTTCAGGTAAAATTTTGACGAATTGAGAAAGTTTTGCAGTGTACCGTTGCATATCTTACTGGTGCTTACATCTATCAAAATGTGGTATCGGTTCAGCAACTAGTGTTCATTAAAAAGGTGTATCAAATGTGATTGTAAATAATCAGTCATTATATTCAGAATATATATTAAAGCACAAGAGGGTTTTCTGAAATTTTCTTTTCCAAACAGTATCAAAGAAATGATTACAACTGGAAAGTTAAATACAATTCTCCCTACGACGGATAAATGATTTACAGTATTTTAAGGACCTGCAGGCTAATTTTGACTGTTTTTGTCGACAAAGTCTCTCGAAAATAAATAGAAAATCAACAAATAATTGTTATATTCATCAACAATGAATGCATTTTCAAATGACTCAGGAAATATGAAAGTACATGGATACTCGTTTAGAAAATAATGATGACTATTTTTTCCAAGTGTTAATCTAGAAATAATGATGCAATTTATGAAAATATATATAGTAAGCCATGAGTTTTGTCGATATAATACCCAGCATGCATCCTAATTTAGGCTAACCTGCAGGAAAAACTCTCTGAACTGGCTATCCGTGGTTGGGAGAATTGGAGTTATCCGTTTATATTAAAAAAGTATCTTATCAATGCATGTTTAATTATGTATAAAATATAGATTACAAGCATGGTTAACTCAATAGTTGTTAAGAGGTTAAAAGTGTTTAGGTTTAAAACGGAAATGATTTCATGTAAAAAGATGTTAAACATGATTACTGTAAAACCCCTAATTTAAGCCGCGGCTTAAATAAGGGTTAGTTTCAGAAATAAGAGATTGTAAAGCCTCCGCTTTAAGGGTGCGGCTTAAATTAGGGGTTTATACAACCTTGAATCCAATGGAATTCATGATAAATATTATGAAAATATTACCCAAACATAAATCCAGAAGTTGGGGTGCGGCTTAAATTAGGGTGCGGCTTAAATTAGGGGTTTTACGGTATACACTAAACTTGTTCAACTTCTAAACATCATTTTCTGCATCTAACAAAGTAACTAGAAATCGTTTAAGATTAACTGATTGCCTGACATTCTCAACAGGATATTCTTTATTGTCGATTGGTATTAATTGCATTACATGGGAATTTTTTCATAAAGCAAATAGTTTGAAAGAACACTAGTACTTGATCAATTGCTTTCGATGAGTCTCAAGAGCTGCTGATAGATATAATCATTGAAGGGATATGAGCCAGTAGCTCAAGACATAATATTGTCTAAGAATACCTCTTCGTTATAAATTATATGTTTAATTGTATTATTTTCTGACAAGTTCATCCGTTATATATATTTTCATAGAAAGTTATCTATTTGAATTGAGTGATCAAATAAGCGAAAGCCAAAATACAATGGCTTTAATCATCAGCTCTCTGCTTTCAGTCCGGCACCCTCAGATTATCCGCTGATCCTGCCCCCTGCAAGAAAAAGAAACAGTAAGATATTAGTTATAGGCTGCATGTTACTTCTCAGAATGTGCCGGATCTATTCTGATGATTATCAGGTATTAGAAACTCCTAAAAAGCAGGTAACTTAAATGTAACATATTGCCCATCTTTGCTATATGGGCTCAGTAGAGAAATGTTTCTTAAGATATATATATATATATATATATATATATATATATATATATATATATGCTTTCATGAATGTTATCCCAATGAATTGTCACATTTTCTAGAGATTGCGTACTGTCAGTCTTAGATTGGTATTAGAAATCTGGAGATACATTCATGTATACGGGTTAACCAGATGGCCAAAACTCAATATTGGTAATCATTATATTACTGAGTTTTAGAAAGCTACATTAATTGATATTAATTAACAAGTTAATGAAAGAGTGGCATGTTAATCCATCTGTGCCTTGCTCTTTGTATCAAATCTATAGTTTGTCCTCTCACATAGTTCTTAAAGAGAATCAAAACATTATGCACACAAAGTTCCAGAATACAGGGTCAGATACACAATTTAAAAAAAAGAAAGAGAGAGGGGAGTCAACATATAGGCTAAGCACTAAAACAGCCTGCATTCTTGTGCATGTGTGCAACAATTTTTACTCTTTGGAAAGTTCAAGTCCCCATCAAAGGGGGGGGGGGGGGGGGTCAGGATCCCAAGGACCCCTTCCCCTCCATGGATCCTGCCCTAGAAATACTTACCTCTGCATCGGCGCACACGAGGGGCAGCAAGGTTAGCTGAAAGGTAACATTACATGATACATGATACAATTACACAATCATATCATCTAATAAAGCCTATATTCCACTGGGTGATTTTGACTATCTGGAATTTAGCAATTTTCAATTTATTATCAGAAATATAAACGGATCCTTTGCATGTTATATATCACTTAAAAGAAAATATTAAATCATTTCCAATGACACATCACATGCATATATATAATTGTCTATATTGTCTATATTATATCCTTATTGCTACTGGCAATTTCTGAAATTGTATTGAGAATTTTGTTGTTAAACTGAACATTTCACATGCTAATTTTGCTGTTGATTTTTAAAAAAAGTGACGGGGAAAATGAGGGTACTATGATTCTCAATGAATCCTTGGTGTAATAGTCTAGACTATCTAGTAATAAGTATTAATGTACTGAGCAGAAGGCATGTACCCTATAGGAACATCCATAAGTTGTTTGAGTAGACGTGGATTGTAAGTTCCTAATGGTGAGAGGAAGAAAACACCCCACAACAACATCCATAATTAAGTTGGGCGAGGGTAGGTATACACAAAATTTTTATTTTATTGAAAAGGCGTCTAACATACCTGCTATACATATTCCACCTGAGGTACGGACAAAACCTCTCCGACAGAAACTTCTCTAAAATAGCAAATTGTGTGACAGGCATTATTAATATGTATTACACATCACATATGTAGTGTGTGATGATATCCTGACTTTTAAAACAAATGTAACCGTATTTTATTAGAAGCTTATTTTGTAATAGTTTGAGAAATTCGTCTTGCGTTATTCACCACAACACAAGCAACAATAACATTTATTGACCAGGTTGACGTCTGAGGAAGAAGGACCATACGTTTTCAACATCCATTGAGCAGGGAGTTTTTATTATGAAAATGTTGTATCTGTCTTCAACATGTCTTAAATCTAGATCTCGTCGGTTATTCCCCCTTCTTAAAAACGCTGTGGAAACGAGATTTCGTCCATGCGCCGCCATGTTTTTTCGCTGGTTTCAGCCTGTTCTACTTCAACATTGAATGCCTTTCTCCCTCCTGCCGAATTTGAATCCAGCGGGAGAAACTCACGCGAAAATGTGATCTGAATTATAAGTTCTATTGTTTTTTTTCATCAGCTCAAGTAGATATATTTATTTCACTTTTCATATTCAATTTGACACCAAGGTCAAGGAAAGTGAATGTTTGAATGAAAAATGACAAGATCGCCGTATTCGTGACGTTACGCTATAAGCGTCGTCACGGCGACGGACGTCGTCACGGCGATGGACGTCGTCACGGCGACGGACGTCGTCACCGCGACGAGCGTTATCAAGTCTTCCTTCCACACAGCGTTTTTAAGAAGGGGGAACTATGTGGGCCGAGACGCGGAGCGTCTTGTTCATATTAACATAGACCTAGAAATTACAGTAATGCTGAAAAGTTTATATTGTTACCTGGCAGACTGCAATGGTAAATCCTGATGCCGTCGAACTGAGTCCTAGGCAGTATAAAGATGAATAATGTGAATTAAAACAGGAAAGCTGGGGCAAATGTCGCATTGCATAATGATTAATTTTAGAAGGAATTGATTTTCATTGTTAGCATATCATATATTTGAAGATCTTACCAGAGGCACTGTTTTGATATATGATTTCAAAATATACGATAACATAATTATTGTAGTACGTATACGTGACTTACCATCATAAATGCATTCGTTTGCAAAACAGTAAAACCCTCGGGGGCAACTTGCCTGAAAAATAGAAACGTATACCTTTAGATAGGAAATAGGTATGTGATGCTATCACTTGTGGTGCCTAAAGCCCTTATTACACTACACAATGGAAACAATATCAGAGTCAGATCACATAATGACATTACCTTTTATTATAAGAGTCTGTCTAACCCTTCATGAGAATGTCAAGGCATTATTGTAGTCTAATTGCACATATTGAAGTAGTAAATTACACTACGATGTATAGCATGCTTTTGTCTGAAGGATTATGCATCTCCTATTATATGATACTTACGACATAGACTATAATTCAAGGAATTTGAGCCTTACCTTAATGACATGGTTAAACATGTCAAATACGTTTTGTTACAAAATAAGGTCCATGACATTTATTTTCATGACTTTACGGCAGCACAAAATGTATATTAATCTTTAATAGCACATTTGATTACAATAATTATACGCTATTGCACTACTACATCTACCAATATCGTACGAGACTACAACATGGCTATGATATGGTCATATGACACCCAATATCACATAGTACATTCACTTTATGGACCATACTGTGATTGCAGCCATTTCCGTTCTTATAACCGGCCAATTACTATAGTAGAATTGGCCGATGTTTTGGCTGATTTCTCCTAGGAGGATTGGGCTTTAGGATGAAAACAAAGCTTCAGCTCTTGTGTCTCTGTAAAACAGTCATAGGTTCATGACCACAACTCTCAAGCGGAGAGACCAGCCAAGTTGATGAGTTCATCAACCTCCAGTTACTGCTTTAGGTGTATGAGGTACATTACTTAGTGCCTCGCTATTGTTAATCTCATTTATTCTCATAATTATACAGGCCTCGGGCAGATCAGTATTTCAGTACGAAATATGTTACAGTCAGGAAAACAAGCCACTCTATTGTAGCTTATAGTTTTCTAGTTAGAGATTTTCTTCCAGTTTTAGTTAAAGATTATAGCTCGGTCCTCCGGCCCCTAGACCCATATATATACGTCTGGGACCATTTTCAGTCAGTATTAACCCTTTTCATCCTCAGTTAAGGCCCTATTACACTACACGACATGAACTGCGATATGACAATGTCGTAGAGAAGTGACATATATTAGAGACAAAATTCTTTGTGAGACATAAGTAAAGTACTCGAAATTACCAAATTTTTATAATTATATGGCTGCTTTATGCGAATTTATCTGTAATATCAACATATTGTGTCAATGTCGCAGCTCAAGTCGTGTAGTGTAATAGGGCCTTTACTCATGACACCAAAGAAGCTTTAATCAACGAGCCTGGAAAGGGTTAAGACAGTCCAGTGTTACCCCTTTCCACCCCCAGCAACCAGTGCCCGTTAAGACATTAATCGCTGTGGTCTAGAAGAATTAACACTACTTGGTTGGTGAAGAGCATAGCTTCCCTCTCGATGGAAATCCCCCTACAGGTCCAACCAAAGTTGTTTGGTAGTGTCCATGGACCCAGTGAGTGGAGACCCGGCTTCTCAAATATACCCCTGACAGGTGTTCTTATAATAATACTTACAGATGTACATCCTGCTGAAAAGTAATCTGAAATGAAATTAATATCATTAATCAAAAACTGATTCCTCTGAGTCAGATGTTGATTATTGAGTGGTAGCGGCTGCTCTTGAAACTACTTGAATATTTTATGAGTTCCTGAGAATGTCACGCATTTTTAGAACAATTATCATACCTTGGTAATTATGATATCTTGGTAAAACTATGCTGGGCAATATAATAGTATATAATTGTATTTGCGTTCATTACATGATTTTTTTTTGCAATTTGCATAGACGCTGAATGCTTAATATAAATAAGACTGATTATGCAAGACTGATGCGCGACTATATAAGATTAACTCTGATACTTACTGTCATTGATATCATCTCTGTGGCCCGTTGCACAATAGAATTTCGTTACTAAGATAAAACAACGAAAGCACAACGAAACGTTTCGTTGTAACGAAAATACAATATCTCGGGATCTAATGAATGAAATTAAATTCTGTTAATTGTTCTAAACTAGAAAAAATTTAGAAAAAATTCAGTCAAAGTTACAGCTCTTTCAGGCTATTCTAAATATAGAAAAAAAATATTGCAAAACCATCGTTGTTAAGATAAAAGTAACAACGAACTCTTTCGTTGTTTACAATATTTTCGTTGTTACGAAACCCATTGTGCAACGGGCCACTGATCATCGACAAAACACTTCATATATGTACTACTAATGCTTATACTGGCTAGGTGTGTTCAATGCCATAAACACGTTATATATACATATAATTATAAAGACAACCTTAGAAACGGTTTGGTAAAGCAAAAGCATTCCCTATATGTGATTATCTACGTACCCGCCATACAGCCCAGGCCGGAGAAGCAGGTTGTCCCCCTGGGACAGGACCACTGTAATAAAGCAGGCCTTATAATGTGAGTCATTGAAACAAATAATTCTGAAATATCGGGCCAAAGTCTTCTTCTGCTAATGGTAATGCTGGTACTGGTCTTTCAATCCAAGACAATGGATTGTTTCACAAAACTAATGAGTTAATCTAGCATTATAAAACCCAATGGGGGCTGATTTCACATAATTCTTTATTAGTTCATACTTACTTATTTTTATATTTTATTTTCAGAGTTACATAATGTTGTTGATTCGATGTAAGAAAGAAACATACTTTAGAGTTGATATATCCTATAGATATGTCCTACCCCATTTTTCGGTGTGTCAAATCAACTGTTTTAAACCGATACCTGTCAATAAACTCATGCAACATGTAATGATAAATACTTACAGGACACTGGGCAGTTCCTTAAATAAAAAAAAAACAAACACAGGTTTTAATACACGTCAATTTCATGTAATACTGGTGTTAGATTGCACGCTGTGAACTCTCAGATAAACCTTTCCCTGTATCACAACGTTTTGACGATCGAAAAATCAGCAGATGAAAAGTATTTTACATACGCTATACCTGAGTTTTACCTTAGTTCTGACTGGCAAGTCTATTTCATTACTCTGAAAAAAAACCTCTGGGTTGCACCAACTTTAGACAAGAAAGATCCAGTTGGGATAGATTTCTTAAAATCATGATTGGTGAAATATACTGTCTAAAATAATTATGATACAGCATCTATATAAACAAAACATGGGTTTCCATGAGATTTCAATGTTCTATAAATCTCGAATACAAGTGCCCTGCCCTTCCCAGAACAACAATTCTCAGTGGCTCAGGGGAAGAGTGCTGGAAATGTGCGTAAGGGGTCCCTGGTTCAAACCCCACTATTTCCCTTTAGCTAGAAAAGGCAAAAACGCGAGTTTTACATGTGAAACCTCTTGTCAGAAACTTGTATCGAAGACACGTTGGAAACACCAAAAATGAGGCCCACAGAATCCCAAGTTGCACACGTGTTTAAATCAGTTTAACTACATGGGATTATATATGGATTATAGGGCAAATAATAAAGTTCAATTATGGGTATGTTTTCACTCTGGCCATATCTAATATCAAAATCCCAAACTAAGTTCAATTCTTAAGAGACCTTGATCAATCAGATGCCTACAGCAATTGGAAGAGAAAATGAACTCACCCCTTGTGACACAAAGGGCTGCAATTGCCACTAGAAGTACAATACATCGACCTGCCATTGTTTGCTGCTGTTGCTTCGATAGTTGTTCCAAATGTCTGAATATTGAATAATCATAAATTATTACCTCGTGGACATAAATTAGGAATCCAGTTGTCACATAGAACTTAAGGAAGCCTTACAGGGGCAGATCCATATATTTCCAAACGGAATGCATCCTATTGTAAAGATTTCTGTTGGACCCTCTGAAAGAATTTTAATATTTTAATTTGCCCCCCAAAAAGGCTTCAAATCCGCCACTTGTCTATGACGCGTCTTCCTCACCTATCTATCACAATGAATTGTTTTCCCCTATAGCGTTTCTCTATTAACCAAACATCCTGTCGCAATTAAGGACCCTCGTGTCATGCCGTCAAATTTCCAAAAGGTCTATGTCCCCATGTTGATGTAAGGAGGAAAGACCAATTAGCTCTGTAGTTTGAATATGTGTCGTGAATAAACAGAAAAACATTAGTTTGAAGGATGATCTAACATCTGTCCCTTCTAAATTAGGCTCTGGTATTACTGGCTACCTATTTGGCTGTTGACCTCTAAAGAATGATATTTTTTGGTTCTTAAATATGTGTCATGAATATCCTCATAACATTACATGCATATATGATGTCTGACAGCAACAGAATAGTCCCTACCACGGATAGCAGATTTTATTTGTGTAAGCATCTATAGGTTAATTTGGATTTGATGTGTCATGTGCAACCACAAATAATTCCATGATTATGGGTTTTTTTCACACTGGTCATAACTTTTAGATAGTATTTAGATTTTTTCATGGTTGGGTTTTTGACTTTTTGACTTTATGTTCTTGTGTTTCTATTGTTTTCTATATATTATCAGAGTTACAATTATTGATTGTTTAAAATTATCTTAATATTTTGAGATGTCAGAAATGCGTTGATATTCCCCTAGTGTGAAACGCTAACCCTACGTTAATGGGGAGATTTTACTAAGGGATTTACATTAAACAGTTTACAGTAGAAACTACCAGCGATTCTGATGTCAAACCTTTCCCTCTTTCAGCTATGGTTGGGTGGCCACACAGGCCACCCTCCCACCACTGGCTGAGAGACGGCCCAGTCCTGCCAAAAAAACATCACTCCAACAACTTTGAAGTGAACGGACGCAGTTGATCTGGCCCTCTGCCAGTATAGGTATTCAAATTAGTACCAAAACACCTTTTTTCTAAATAGTCACGCATTTGTGGTGGTCACAGCTATTGAACGGTGTCTTAAACTTATCTGCTTGTGTTTGGTTTTATAAAGCTCTTAAAGCTCCCATAATTTAAACACAATCTCAAGAGCCGATCCTCTAAGGTTGTTGATGACAATGATAGAGATACTAAATGTCTATACTTAAGCCTTGTGCTTTGTTGACATATTACCAATGATTCATCTTTATCTAGGCTAGCCTGCAGGTAAAATACAGGAAATATTATGTTGTCCGTGGTAGGGAGAATTATCGCAGACAGTAGCCTTAATTATCTCTTGATTGAAGCAGATTATATTATAATTTAAGATGGGTTTAAGTAAAATGATAATACTAATGTTTGAAAAAAAGAGGATCAATCAATATTAGTGGCTCTTTCTGTTATACTATGATTGTTATCCATTGCAAATACGGAGAAAGTATTTACCTGTTTTCAGGAACCTGCTGGCGGTAAGGAATGGTCTCAAACCTATTTACCTGGTCAATTTATATCAAAACTGTGATGTTTTGAGTGACAACATAATAATGGGGAAGTCTAAATGTACAATAATTCAGCGGTGACGAACACGAAGACTTCCTTTCATTAACTGGGGTGTTCATGCATATTAGTTTTACAGGTGAAAAAATTTAAGTAAAAGTGTATTACTTGCCTCACATTGACTGTAGCCCGGAGGGAACATTAGGTTAATGGTAAAACGAAATAGAAAATTAATTGAAACAAGATCAGATTCACCTATATACAAGAAACGTCCTCGTTTGTTTCAAGAAAATTGCAGGTATCCATTCTATTATACAGTTAACAGTAAACTGATTTAACTTATAGTAATTACACCTCTCTATTTGGCACTGACCAGTGGGGTGTTCAGTAATAACCTCTGTAGCTATATACGGATGATTTGTGTGTGCTTACGGAAACTGTACAGAAGTTTGAAACTCCTGTTTCATAACAAAACTCACGTAAATCCACCAAAACTCACATAAATCCATCCAAAACCCATGTAAGTCCATCCAAAACTCACTTGATCGTAACTTTAAGAAACGCAAAACTCACGTAGCCATACAAAGGTTATGAAACCGGCGACTGATCTTTCTCCGCAGCAGGCACCTTCTCTCCCATCATTATCGTTGTCTGATCACCATTTGGTTCTATGAAAAAATAACAGACCTTTATCTTAGGAGCCCATTCGACCTTTACAAGTTTTCATTTCGATGAGTTGTTATATGATGCCTTATTGCTATCTTTTAGTATCTAGAGTTACAATTTCAGATAGGACAACAAGTCATGTCAACAAAAGATTTGCCTAGTAAAATTTTGAGGGGGCCCCTTGGGGGGCTTGAATTTTACATTAAAAAAATCGAAATTCTGCCAAAATTAAGGGGGGGGGGGGGGGCGCCGCCTCAGGCCCCCTAAATCAGACCCTGATCCCCTCAACCCAAAACAGTGCTATGATTAACGAAAGTTTCTACAATAAAGCCTCGAGGTTTGTCGACATGTTTCCCAGCATTCACCATGATTAGCGATAGTCTGCGGGCAAACTCTGGGAAATAAGCTGTCTGTGGTAGGGAGAATTGTATCTGTATTATGTGTGATTTCTCTGTGATGTTCTTATATTGTAGATCTAGTTGTATATATTGTAATGAAATCACTTAAATTAGTGTCCATGTATCTGTGGATATATATCTTTCGAATGTTAACATTTCTCGCAATATTTAAAGGCTTATGCCAGACACAAGGACGGCAATATGCCTAGCGAAAAAACAATTATCTATTCTTTCAAAGCTTAAAGATATACATAATTATATTCTATTTTACTAAACAACAAAATTTAATTGAAAACTAACTTTTGATTTGACCATAAATCTTTTAGAGCTAGGTAAAGAAATGAAATTTTTCTCTATCTGAAAGTACAGAAATAATGATTTCCCTCCACATGTTATGATAAGTTGATTATGGATTTCTCACCCAGGAAACAAAAAAAAGTGTCTGATATCTTTATATGGTTTTATAGACATTGTGCACTTGACGTCACACCTCCAAAATTGGGATGGCCGCCATGTTGGTGATCATTTTAATTCTCTTATTATCCTCAATTTAAACACATCTACGATGTAGAATTTTGTCTATTACATCAAAAGATGACTCAATAAACCATAATGAACAATTATTATGTATCAATTATGGATATATCTATTGGCCATGTGGGTGTGGTGACCACATGGTGATCACCAAAATCTGGTCACGTGACCCTGTGTGCACAAGGTCTATAGCATTGGAATAATGTCCTCAAACATTTCTCAAAGAACATCTACTGTTTGTTTACACTTACTGGTCTCATAACTGCGCATGCGTTTGTGAGGGACATGTATAAATTAAAAGATATTAGAATTTATTTCCCATCAGGAAGAACATATAAAGTCTGCCCTATATGTTGGAGGGGGGGGGGGGGGCAAACTATCATAAATACGGGTTAAATAATGGTACATAATTAACTCTTTGTAGGCTCTTAGTAATACATTGATTCAACCGATATGCCTGGGCATAAAACAGTCAGCCACCTCATAATTGGCATGGTAGAAATATTAATGGCGCTTAAGAACCGTCATGATATTACATAATTGTACACTCTTTTTTCAGTATGGACACTCAATGATGATATTGTACACGAGAAAGGAAGTATAATTCCAACATTAATCATTGGACCATGTAGAAAAAGGTGGCTGGACCATTTAACGTTTTCTTTACATATTAATCAAGACGCAATCAAAGATGCGTATTTACAGACCCAATTCAGACCCTTGGTGGGAAATTTTTGTGACTGAAACCATCAAAATAGAACAGTTGTGACAGGAAGCCAAAGGTAATTCCCATAACTCCGACCGTCACGAGGCGATGACAGAGTGTTATCATCTAAGTGCGTCGTTACTTAGGAAGGTGGTACCACATCTTTCGACTCTTTAAATTTGTGACATTTGTATTGACTTGGTCACTCATAAAATACAATCAAAATAATATTTGTTTTATTCCTTAACTTTACTCAGTTACAGGAATTGATCTTCCGTGTAAGTGTTATATGAATACATACTTATATGTGTTGCTATAGAACAGGGGCAGATACAGGATTTCGAAAAAAAGGGGGTGGGTGTTTCCATATATAGGGTAAGTACTAAAAGTGTGTGCATACGCGCACACACGCTCGACGTTTTTTTTTCTCTTTGGCAAGTTTGAATGCCCACCAAAAGGGGGGGAGGGGGGGTCAGGACCCCCTGGAACCCCCCTGGATCCGCCCCTGTAGAATACAAAACTAATACAAGGGCAGAGTAGTAGTAGTAGTAAATTTTATTGACAAAATCAAGAACCAGCGGTAAAAATACAATTTGCAAGGATTGAACGTTATTGTTGTGTTTAGGGTTGATTATCATTATAGTGCATTGCCCGAGATGATTATTGTTATTGGTATTGTCTCTAAGGGAATGCTAGTCGAGTGGTGAGTAAGTCCACGATATGGGCGCTCAATCCATAACATGAACAACGCTTGGCAGTACGGTAAGTTTATTGGTGGATATAGTGATGCGTACAGCTGCTCGTGATGGCAATAAGTCCAAGGTATTACAGTTCCAGTTTGAGGTGAAGTAAGCTTTCTCCATAGAGTCCGCCTATTCCTGCCTCTGACCGTCGTGCAGTAACATCATATAAGTCACCAGATGTCCCTTTGATTGTGTGGCTATCTAAACCCCTTCGAATCTCCCGATCCGTATGATCCAAACGCTACTGTTCTCTCTCTCCCGACTCCCCTACACTCTTGCTTATAAAGCAGTCTGATATCGATTTTTACCCAAGGCATCGGTGCTTGCGGGGAAGTGTGTCCCGGCGATCATTGTTGTCAGGTATATTAACACTTACCAGCGGCACCTGCCATTACTATAAACTAAGTAATTTAGAGGAATTCTTATCATTTATATTCATCTGGTGGCCCTTACACTAATTCAATAAGCATGCACAAAGCAAATGTTTTAATCTCTACCTTTGTGCAGGATAATACTATTCCCTAGTCTACTTCTAATATCTACAGTACGCTTTTAGGTGCACGAGCCATACATTGTATAAGGAGGTGTTGTTCATCTCCTACACTCCCAAAGTGTGTTTGTGAGGGGAGTGCATGTATGTCTATATATGTCTGCCTATTTCTATTTCAAGTGAGTGTGTGCTAAGTGTGAATCGTGTTAGGACTGTTCTGTGCTTTGTGATATGAACTGACTATATGTATATCTCACAGTGCTCTTATTTCAGTGCACTGTATGTTTTCAACTTATTGTGTGGATATACCCTTTAGACCCTAATCCGGCCATGGCCGCCCGAGGGTGTACTCCCCGCTCCGGCCGTGGCCGCCCGGAAAAATGGTCATTTTTCCATAATTTTCCATATTTTTCCAAATGAGAACACTTTAATTTGTATTCAGCGTACAGAAATGGCAAATATATCGTTTAAAAGCTGATTTAATTCCTAATCCCATGCTTCAAACAAGAATTCAATAATTTTGATATTTAAAGGTGGGCAATCCTTTAAACTATCTCAATCAAAATAAATCTAAGGTATTTCTCAGGGAAATCCCGGGAAATCCTGGGGAAATCCAGCAATTCATCGTCATAATCGACGGGGTCTAAAGAGACAACAGCATTCATGTATTTCTGAAAAAAATATTAACATTATGTTATGAGCTAAAACAAGTTTTAAATTAATTAATTAATTAATTGAAATAAATATTTTATTGTTTTGTCCACTGAAGTGACAAATGCTATCGAAAATATAATATATGGACGGCCCCCCCCCCCCTACGTTTCGGAAATTCTATATCTAGCTCTTGCTGTACCCCTATAACACCCGAGGATGTCAATTAAACTACGATTAGGCTCAATATGTTCCACCTTTTCACCAACCCCCAAGATCCTTACGAGCTAAGTGTTCACAAGTGAATCAGTTGTATACACTAATAGAATATGTTCATATCCATACATACACGTGTTCAATCAGTTTGTCCAATGTGTATCGCTTGTGGACCTGTATTTAATTATAACTAGGATGACATGAAAATATCACCAGATCACTCATGTAATAAAATGACATGAACTGCTGCATGCACGGTTGAATAATTATCTCTGTAATGTTATCAGTCTGCAAATAAATTTTCATTTTAGCTATATGCCGTCATTTCAATTGTAAAAGGTCTTTGTGGGCTTCAATTATGCATGTACAGTATTTCAGACCCCTCCCATCCTGAAAGTACCCATTTGATTTGTACAGAAATAGGCCCCTATTCATACCTAAAGCTCTGCTCTACATACGGAATGTGCAGGCTATTTTCACATATAATGTCCCATGGTGGTGCTTTTTGGAACGCTTCAATTTGGTAGTGCTGAATATGGGCACGCTTTCACGGCACTCACGTGCAAACATTGTTAGCGAATAACATAAAGTGGTTGCTACAGATTTACATTGATAGTATCAGCTGCAGTTCGATAATCACAAGGAAATATTTACGCAGAGCGGTTACGTATCTATACCAGTAAATGTATATGCGTGGCAAATTGTAAACAATTTGGACAATTTGGTATTGGTATATGGAATGCAGTCAAAAACTTGGTATAATTTTGTTATGAAGAAAATTGAGGTGACTTTTGGAAATCCACATTACATTAGTTTTGCGTTATGCAGCTGGTCTGTAGAATATGACTATTGTATTATGTCACGATTTCATTGGTTACTGATTTCCAGCATATGTATGGGTGAGCCCTGAACCAAAAGCACTCAAATTACTTTGTAAGCTGGGTCACTTTTGAAAACTGGTCAGTTATATTGGCCGAAACAAACCCAGGGTAAAAAGTACTGAAATAAAAAAAAAAATCTTTTTTTTGCCACGGCAGTGACATAAGCATTCTGTTTTATTTGTAGAATAACATATTTTTGACATGCAACTATATGAATCCAGTGCTGTAACCATTTGGTCATTTGTTTTTCAACCAACAACGCCACCTCTTCGTTATAGATTAGAATGTATAGAGTTTATGTATGCCATCAAGGGTTACATTTATCTTTTTTTAATAGGGAGATACATATTTATCTAAAATTGGTATTTAAGGCTATGCAAACACTATAGCAAAGGCGCCTTCTATTTTCAACATTACCATAATCTGAGCTTATCAAAAAATAGTACACTCAAAAGAGCTGGATCACATTGTTTTTGAAACTGAATCACCCTCAGACAAGACAAATCTGTTCCTCTAATTTTCACTAAGGAATCCTCCAATAATAACATATGCACAAGGGTTTTGTAGGTGTCAAGAGGTCTAGTATATAAATTATCTAATGTGTATGATCTGCTAAAAGGGGGTACCCGTGGGGCCAGGGGGGCGGACCAAAAAACATCCACGATTTCTCGTGGCTGTGATTTCAGGCCCATGAGAAGAATTTCAAGCCCACGAGAAGAAATATCAGCCCAGAAAACATCCACGAGAACTTTTGGACATGGTTATTTCTTGAAAAATCATATCAAAATCGTTCCCATAATATATTTGTTTAAATAAAATACTTCTTAAAGTCCTTAAGAATGACATTGGAACACTTAAGTATTGAAAAAAATGATTTCTGTGCCACGAGAATTTAGATAACCACGAGAGCTAATTTTGTGATCGTGGGTATTTTAACTTCTCGTAGCACAGAATTCTCGTGGATGTTTTTTGGTCCGCCCCCCAGGGGTCTAGAAAAATAAGTACATAATTAATAACGGATGCCCTCTGGCTGGGAGAAAATGCTGAATCATTCCCCAGCGACAAATCACATACATTTATAAGTCTCATTTCCGAAAATAAAGCTTTACATAGCCTGCTGGCTAAACATTATACTATTGACATCAGGTATATATGTTGCCCACTCACATTAGGCATACCCACTGAGAAAGCTACATTCTAACCCCTAGAATCAATAGAACAAATGTTTGTGTTGATAGAAGTGTATGCAGTGTGACGAATTCAATGGAGAGTAGTTGCGTAAATGTAACCTTGACCATGTTATTGAAAGCGAGAAGGCTAAAGGTTGCATTAACTTAAACCTAATATCCATTGCATGACTTTTACGGTTTTCTCTTGAAGGTCGTGTATTGATTATGGAAGGTTTAATGAAGAGAATTATCTGCCTATTTTTTTCTCTCGAGAATATGAGAGGAATAAGAAATGATTTTAACGGGAGAAAAGCACACGGAGAAACAATTGAGAATTGATTCTGAATTATCAAACGGATATGGATGAAATATAATATCCAAGCCATCCATAACAGCTTTGTAGGTTTGATTTTCTGTCGTCTATGATTCGTTGCAGTAATTTGGTGTTGTTTACTGTCGTTTACAGCTGAAATTATCAAACCTTTGAGAGTTGTTACTCATCGTCATAATCTCCGTCATCTCTGAAAATGTCCGTGGAAACCTGGCTCTAGCGCCTAGGTTGTACTAAAGGCAACCTTATCGAACAACATTCAGAAGTAAAACAATAATTAAGTGTGTACTTGAATAACACAGCCAGCGACTGCCCTTCCCTCTTAAGCCCTTAATTTCTCATAACCACGGATAGCCAATTTTGTGAGTTTTGCCTGCAGGTTAGCCTCAAACAGGGTGCATGCTGGGTTATATGTCAACAAAACTCATGGCTTTATTTTATAAATTTTCATTAATTGTACCATTATTTGTAGAATAACATTTGGTAAAACTAGCCACCATAATTTTTCAAATGAGTATCGATATACATTAGTAGTTTTTGAGTTGTTTGGAAAATCATTAAGACTAGATGGATAAATAACAATTATTTGCTGATTTTCTATAGTTTTTAGAGGCATTTCGTCGACAAAATTAGTCAAATTTAGCCTGCAGGTGCATAGAATACTGGAATTCAGCTACCCGTGGTAGGGAGAATTGCCGAAGGAAATCCCGAAAACGAATAGAATTTTCTTTCATAAGAAACCTTTCTGTTCTCATGTTAATTGATAATCAGATAAACATATCCTACAAAGTGGCCCTATACCTTTGTTTTAAGAGGGGATCATCAACGAAAAATAACAAATTGGTTTTAAGAGGGGTTCTTCAACGAAGACAAAATAATGAGTTCATAAAAGTTCTGAGCGGGGGCACGCAGTGTGTGGTCATTGACGTAAGGCCACTGTGTGCGTGTAAAACAGTTTGTCAAAAGTATTACCTACAGCGTTACTATGTACTGGGTGTTACATATGCCTTTATACTGGTCGTTGGTTATTTCTAATGGTCAATTGCCACTTGTTGAAGGGCAAACAGACAGGCCTATAGGTGGGGTATTGCCGTGGGTTCAGTATACATATAACTATGGGGCACCTGGGGTAAATCAGTTTAGTTGGCGGGGTTGCTTTATGTACCAAATAATTTCAGGTAATTTTCATGGGCGTATTGAAGAAAGGATACTGATTGAGCTATTCAGCTAAGCCTAGATTGTGGTCGTTCAGGCGATCAGAATTGGTCAAAAATGAAAATGGGTGGGTTAGGTTGCGACCGTAAGTAAAGGAGAAAAAATCATTTAAAGTTGCAAGCATCCAGAATAGAACATACTCTTATTAAGATTGTTCCCTACTCCTCAGTGAATTCCCGTCCTGTAAAAGAAACATTTAGATTCAAGCGAAACATTCAAGCGTACGACACTTATGTTACTTAACATTGGAATTTATTGGGAAACTATCAATTTTTAGTCATATTCGCTTTTTTGATGTTAAGAATTGTTTTGTATGAACCTAGAGTCATTTATTCGGTCACCATTGTTCACTACTATACCTAATATATAGACATTTGTATTCTAGGAAGCATGTGTTGCCTAAGAAGATGAAAAACTATAATTTAGCTTTAGTTTCAGTATATGTGCAGTTGACAATAAAAACCTGTATGAAAAAAAAAGTATTTCATATTTTGGTGGTAGATTTGAATATATGATATCATATATAGATATATATGACTATATAATGTATACAGTATTTGCCGAATTGCATATTGTATTCCCTGTGTCTTGTTCACAAACCGGTTGTATATTTACAAGGGGGAGCACAGGATAATGTGTGACCGGCGTGCGCCGATGTTGAACCAGTTGAAATACAGTATCAAAAAAAATAAAAATAATAATAGGTAGGGAACGTTGCCCATGTACACTCGGTAAGGTATACCATGACTCAGCCTGTGCTGGTCAGTCCTTAAATATGAACATCTCCATCAAACGCCGTCATTGTAGAGAACTTGGCACCATGGATTGGAAATGTACCCTACTGGCTGCAGTTTACCTGTCATGCCTGGTATACGAATGTAAGTCAATTATCTACTTCTTTGTCAATATAGGCGTTAAACCAATCAAATTAGAACAGAATGGGTTATAGTTTATATCTAGTGGCGTGATTCATTGATCGCTTTTTTTCCCTAAAATTAGCTGATGATGATATCAACTTACATATGTCAAGATAGACAAAAATCATTTTACCTTTAAATTTGCAAACATAACTGTCTAGACACAGTATAGGGGGTGTAGACCCTTAAAATTGACAGTGCGACACAGGCATTTCTTTAATTCGACACGGCGACACGGCCTTTTTTTAAATTCGACATGCGACATGGCAAATAAGGGACAAATGACATTGCCCATTTCTTAAATTCGACAGGTGACAGAGCTAATTCTTAAATTCGACAGGCGACAGGGCTAATTCTTAAATTCGACATGCGACAGGGGTTACATCTGAGATATAGGGACAGGCGACAGGGCCGTTTCTTAAATTCGACACGCGAAACGGGACCCCCCTCCGTCTATACCCCCAGTATAAAAATGGACTAGCCCGCACAAAAGAACATTCGACATGCCTTAGAGGTTCTATGATCATTGAGGCATTATTAGTTGAGAAATCTATGTTTTAAAGTAAACGTCCTTGACAATTTTGAAAACTCTTTGTGGTTACAAATCTTTAAGCAATATATAATAGTGAGGGAAATATCTTACTTTTTGCCGTTATTAAAATGAAAGACATAATCAATTTTGTCTGCTGGATGACTAAAATCAAGAAATGTACCCGATTCTTCTAGAAGATTTGTTTTTAAATTGAAATAATTGCCATCAATTACTTTTGGAGGAAATTGTCAGCTATAGTCATCTGCCGGATAACCAGACCAGTTTGACCATTTCTTGGTTCAGATATCATTCATCTCTTTCACTGAAACGAATCAAAGGTTTTCAGTCCATAGTCGTTCAACGCTACTTTTAGGCATTTCCACTAAACGATTTTTGGTATACCATACTTCTTGTTAAAAGTTAAACCTAATAAACGTTTTGTTGGCTGGTTGATTGTCTCCAAACCAAAGACATGGCAAGATCTGTGACCGTAAGAGATATATCCATATTTCACATATAGATAGGTACTCACTATGTGACCAACTCTTCTGATTGAAGTCCAAGTTCTTAAGTGTTAAATGCAAACCAATAAGTAAAGAATAATTTACTGCTTTTAATTACCCATATTCTAGGTCAATATGACAAGCCATTTACATGTTTGCTGGCAAAGTAGGTAACCTCTTACGCGCGACAGTAACAAGGAGTTATATGTAATTAAACTCGACTGATCGTCAAGTACAGTCTTACTTTTCTCAATAACTTTACGCTGTTTATACTTTAGCAATACAGCTAACTAGGATGCTTCTTTTCCATAGGGTGAATTAACCCCAGAATTAACCAGAAACCTAGTGTTAGTCCTTTAATCAGTCACCAATAGTGCTTGTGAGTGGCTAACCAGAAATTTTACAAGACACATACCCCCCGAACACTTACCCCCTGGATACCTACCCTCCCCCCCCCCCCAGACACTTACCTCCCAGACACTTACCCCCTGGATACTTACCCCTGGATACTTACCCCCTAGGATACTTACCCCCTGGACACTTACCCCCTAGGACACTTACCCCCTAGGACACTTACCCCCTTGACACTTACCCGCTAGTTCACTTACCCCCCAACCTTGGAGAACTTGGTCCAATGATGTTTGGACACTTTCCCATCCATTAGCTGTTTAGTAGGGATGAGTTAGCCTTATAGGTATGAATCTGAGATATCTATTAGAAGAGAGGGATATTTATTTAGTTAATTTGCTTTCCATTAGGAAGACAAAGTTCTTACCACATAATTTCCTTTACATTACAAGCCAATGTTGGGGGCTAAGTGTCCTAGGGGGTAAGTGTCCTAGGGGGTAAGTGTCCTAGGGGCTAAGTGTCCAGGGGGTAAGTGTCCGGGGGTATATGCGTAGAACCGTTTGGAAAGGGTCAACACTAGGCAGTCGGACAATAGCCCTAGTCACCCATTCTTAGTTGACTGTGGAATTGGGCTCAAAGTGTAGATCAGAGGTCAACTCTTTGTCATGAATAACTCCCAAATATCTATATAATAGTCCAAAGTACCTTATATGGAACATTCAACCACTTTCGATACGAGATATATTGTGCATAATATCAATGCATTAACAGATCAAAATCATAATCTATCAGGTCTGAAAAGTCAATTCATAAATATATGCAATGTAATATAAGAGCGTTTATTTTGTATCAAATACCAGACTATTGATTCGTTTTTTTCACTCACTTGGATAGATAACAAAATGTTAATACTTTTTTAGGACAACAACATTGAGATCCATATTCAACAAAACCTTGATCATACAGTCAGTATACTTTTACAAGGCTTTCAAACAATATTTGGAAAATAAAAAGCAGCACTTCGAACCCTTCAAAAATACTGGTTGTACTTGTTATTTTTGAGTTGGAGACTAATTCTATCAAATTGGTCGTAATCTAGGAGCAGACATAAACTCATATAGAAGCCTCACGTACTCTACTTGTTGCGAAATGACTATACCATTCCCTGGACTACCTCTGAAGGTCCACACCAGGGGGAGCTAAGTACCTCTGCGCTGTGGCCCAACAGGGGTAGCCCCAGGCACAACAACCAACAGAGAAACCAGCTCCCTGAAATGGACATGACACATTCCTTTATTATAATACATACCCCTCTACTGGGGCTGCCACCTATATAAGGCCCAAGGATCTGGTCCCTGCAACCAACCTCTGCAAACCCTGAACAATTGCCACCCACCACACCCTATTTTAAGACTGTATTGACTCAAAAGGGCCTCTAGGCTAGGGCCCTGCAGTTATAATGCACTAACTTGGTTCACATGATGAACACCGTTTCTTACTTATGTTTTATGTGAAAATAAAATGGGTCCAAAGTTTATTCTGTGTCTCATTGATTATCTAAGAGTGGCCTTTATACATTTTAATAGCTGAAGCTCAAGACGAGGGGGCCATCCACAATGCCATTTTTGCTTCCTACAACCCTGAGGTCCGACCCACCTACAACCACTCCGTCCCGACCAATGTGTACATAGACTTCCTACCCGTGCAGCTCAGTGAACTGGTGAGTACCACATAGAACATACTCCCTCATCGCTTTGGAATACACATTATTACTGGGAGTGGCTATATGCGCGACAGTCGCGCATGCGATAGTCGCGTATATAGAATTTCTTACACATAGGTGGCGTCTTAAGTATTTGCAAGACTGTATGTGCACAGAAAATAGATTAAATAAAGAAATAATAAAAGAAAAAGGGGGTACGGGGGATTTGCCCCCGATTAACAAATAATATACTGATGGAACAAGGGGATACATCCGCGTGTATAACGGCACGTACATGTATATATAATGCAGACATAACCCTGCACATACAGATCTACCAGTGTGCGCGGACTTAACATCCGCGTATACAAGTAATTCTCTGTGCACGACATTCTGATGCTATGTCTGCGCGTATAGTTCCTGCCATCAATACTCGCTCCTCATATTATAGCCTCGTTTCGTTATGTAAAAAGTTGATATCACTACGCCTGGGTCAAGCCGCCTTCTGTGCACTCAAGTACACCCAGAATGCTAAACGTGGAGCGGTTATTAGGGAGGAATCTGAAGCGACGTTGGAGTATGCATACAGATCTAGATTTAGAAGAGACCTTGTATGTGCATATTGTGATAAATTATAGTAATTCAATGTCACGACACGAGTTCGTAAAATAATTGTGAAGGTTAAAAGATAAGTTATGTTCTCTGTTAAAGATATGGGTAAAGCTGTGTTTTTGGACGTGATCATGAAGTACACAAGATCATGGGATACGAGCTCTTACGGTACAAGTTGCATGAAAATGTGTGAACACAAAGTCGTAATGCATGATGTATCTTTGACTGGAAGTGACCTCAGTAAAGGGTCAAAGTGATCACTGATGTTATGTAACCAATCAGGAGCCAGGTTATGGCTATAAATAGAAGACCTCTGTCAGGAAACCACAAGTTTCCCCAGATAACATCACAATATCAATCTCCTTGGCAGACAGCCTCACTATATCTTCCCCTCCATTAGAATCTTTGCAACAAATCACTTGTTTGAGACAAAACCTGTCCCCAAGACACAGATACATGAATACATCTAATAACCTAAAGATAGTAAGGGGAATATTTCAACTCAAGGTAAATTAGATTAAAAAAATTCTAAAAAAAGGTACCGGAAAAAGGTACCGGTTCACTCTGGAATATCGAATAGGAAACCAATAATGAAAACAATATGTGAATATTCTAATTAGATAAAAAGTTATGTTAATTTGAAGACACAAAGGTCAGATATGCTAAATATGGCAAAATGGATCAGCTTTTGGTATTTACAAATATATAACCTAGATAATCTGATAATCTGGGTCAAAAATTGAAAATCCCAAATAAAATTTCATGAAGTACACTGCCATTTCCTTTCTATTTAGGATATTCCTAATCTGTTTGTTGATAAAACATAGCCAAGCAGTACTTTGTTTAAGAATGTTCGTTTTTGGAAACATCATTTTGTTTCTGTTCAACCGAGACGAGGGTTTGATTTTTGGAATTGCAAGGGGCACCACCCATGCACAGTGGACAATCCAAATTTACTCCAAAACCAACACCCCAGGTTGCAGGCTTGTAGTGCATAATGGGTTCCCCTGGCTTTCCAGTCTCCATACTGTATACTCATACAAGGCCTCTGCATAAAGCATACGTTTTGTTAGTGCCCCATTGCACAATGACTGATCGTAACCACAAAGAGAGACAGATAAAGGATTTTGGAATGGGGAGGGGGGGAGGTCTGCTTATTAGGTACTTGATGCTGTTCAGGGAGCCACCTGGGTCATAGATTAAGAACCATAAAAATATTATCTTTCTAAAGCAGTTTTAGGCTCTTTAAAGATTGAATGGTACTGAATGAAGTATAATTAAGCTATTTCCTTTTGATTAGGATAATGGGGAATTGAATTACCAAAGTATAAATAACCAAGATGACTCAATTCTTCAATGTTTTTCAGTATAACTATATTACAAACAGTGAATATTGAATTTTTTGGTTTAGATATTTGCTGTGATATAAAACCTAAAAATCCTAGAGGTTTTAAGTGAACTCCATTACTATTATGTTTAACAGAAAAAGAAAATTGATATTTCCCATTGAGATCAATGGTAAAGACCATGTTCTTTACCATGCTCCAACTCTTATGACTCTTAGGACATTGTTTCTATCATATATCTCTGTATTGAAGCTAAGTTGCCCACAAATTTGATACCAAAACGTTGCACGTTCTCCACTACATTATAAGTCTCTACCAAACGGGCGGGCCTAGAACCCCTATGGACCATTACACAGTTCCAAATGTAACAACAAATGTGATTGTATCAACAAGTAAACGCTTTGTCCATCTTGACACTTTGTTAGACCATTTTTCACATACAAAAATAATCATTTAGAATACGGTAAAGGTGACAGCTCATTTAGAGTTTCTAAATAGTTTTTGTTTTGTCTTTGACACCAAACAGTGTGAGTGTCTCAAGTTGTGGAGATTCTTGGGTTTTGGGGCCTTCGAGTAGTCAGGATTGAGTGTATTTGTCTGTTACACGATTTTCAGAATGAGAAGGATCAGACGCTGGCCGTGTATGGTTTCTTCATGTATGTGAGTATAATTGATTACCATTATTACTACCATATTATATTATTATAACCTATATAAAAGATAATGTGTATGCATGAAGATAATATTATCACATTAAATTTCTTTGAAAAAAAACAACACTCGCTGTGAAATAAAAACTCTGGTCAGTCCGAGCAGTCTGGTGGTGCGACAAAGAAAAATCTATGAAATTTCATAGAGTTGTTTTTACCGTTTTTACATGGCCACAATAGAAAAACTCCCCCAGAAAAAATGTACGTAAATTTCGTGGACAAAGCTCAGAGAAAATCATACTAAAACCATTCATAATATGTATAAATCAACCTAAAATACTGTTTAATGTATGTTTGAAATACATTAGGACAATTTGGGAGTGTGTAATTTTGAAAAAAAAGAAGCACAATTTTTCTCTCTAAAATCCCACAATAGAAAATGGACCTATCGTGGGTATTTTAACTTTTCGTGGACGTGATTTTTCATGGATTTTTCTTGGTCCCCCCCCCCCCAGTCCCACCGAGGCATCTGGGTCTTGATTGCCCAACAGACCTCTAGTTGTGTCAGTTTTGCACCAGGTGGCAGGTTAGGGACAGAGATTATTCAAATTTCTTTAATTTCCCCCTGGATCTTCCAAACAGAGGCTATTGTTACGTTTGCCTAAGGTATGCCCGCACCCCTGTCTCTAGACCCTCAATTAAAATTCAATCATCATGATTATTTTTGTCAATAGGGGGCATATTTTTATTAAGGTTCTATTAGGTGTTGAAATAAAGGTGAATCAAAACTCAGACTGCATGTTTCTTGAAATAGAAGTTATTTGTTGAAAGCACCCTTGGTATGAATGGACAGACCCCTCATGTTTTTTGTTTGGCTGATATAGGTGAAACATCGCGTTAGGTCCTTGTTTCAGAGATATGATGCGAAGGTCTCATTATGTTCTTGATTTAACAGATATGGTTTGATCAATTCTTAACCTGGAACTCAACCCAGTATTCGGGCCAGCAGTTGATCACAGCGCACAAAAGTAAACACTGGGCACCGGAAATAGGCATCTATAACAGGTGAGTAGGCCACCTGTGACAGGCAAATGTCACAGCCAAGCTCATCTCGGGATGTTTACACTATGGGTCGACCCAGTCAGTCCCTTGGGTCTGAGGGCTCTGAACACTGAGGTTAACTAATGTATATAGAGAGGCCTTACCAACAGATGTTATGTGGGGATATTAGGTTACTGCCTACTGAAACCAGTCGTTTTGAGCACCAAACCCAGTATAAAATTTCGAGAGCAACCTAATACACCAGTATAAAATTTCGAGAGCAACCTAATACACCAAGTGGCCCGTTGCACAATGATTTTCATAACAAAGAAAATAAAAAAACAACAATACATTTTGTTGTTACTTTTATATTAACAACGAACGTTTTGACACATTTATTTCTATATTTAGAATGCCCTCAAAGAGATGAACTTTTACTGATTTTTTTCTATTTTTCCCCCTTTTTATAACAGTTTACAGATTTAAATTTCATTCATTAGAATCAGAGATATTACATTTTTGTTATAACGAAGCATTTTGTTGTTCAGCAAAAGTTCGTTGTGCTTTCGTTGTTTGATCCTCACAATGAAAATCCATTGTGCAATGGGCCACTAGGGACAAATCGGTATGCCATAGGACTGTATAGATCTTTAGACATTCTTAATTAAAAAGACAGGTACCAGGTAATTTATAATGAGGTTGACACCTCTCCAAACCACTTTTGGTTATGTCAAGTCCGAACCAATACAGAAAGCTATTACAAGATTCAGTTTTGGTCGAAAAATGTTGAAATAACATCGCAGTGCAATGTCACAGCTGTAAGTTGCTACAACATTATTGGGAGCCATAAAAAATGCTACACAAACCAAATAATTATTTTCAAACAACTTGGTGCTCCCTTCTGTGCTTCATTCACGATCCTGTCAACTCTGACTGAACAAGGTATACCCACACATAGTTCACGTATGACTCAGCACACAAATCTGCGGTAAACTATCATTTATGTCATACTCGATGGTTTCAAGTTATATTGGTCATCAGTTCTACTAATTTGGGCCCTATGAACATACACTTCGATTGGTCTATCATCAATATTTAGAGACAAGACAAATAAAGGTTTAGTTAGCTTAAAGTTGACCCAAACCCTATTCTGTGTAGGTTTATGATAATTATGATAATTATTTTCTGAAAAATTGATATATTGTTGCCATGGTAACCAGAATGTTGATTAAGTGCCATACCCACTAGGCAATTTACCGTCAGCTGACGCCAGCGGCCATCGGCCGTTGGCATCGGCGTTGGCGTCGGTGTAAAATTATTTAACATGTTTAATATGGATCGGCGTTGCCGTCGGCGTCGGTCGTCGGCGTCGGTCGTCGGCGTCAGCCGTCGGCGCCAACGCCAACGCCGACGGGACTGACGATTGTGTGTGGGTATGGGTAGTTTATCAGAGTTGGCCGATTCAGCAAAAGTTCGTCTAGTGGGTATGGGTTTTTGAGGTCAAAAGGTAGAAATACTTATAGGATGAAGAATTGGTTTCCAGGTCAGGTTACATTTATTCTAAAATGAATAAAATCTAGTAGTAGAATTGTTAGGCTGCATTATGCAAGAGACAGCTTGTAGCTATGCCCATTAGAACGGAATTGAGAATATTTTGTTTGTCTCCAAACCTGTGCAGTTTAGATTTCTCTACAGTATGGTGTCTGACTGTATCATGTTCAGCAGCCCACAGTCCAACTTCTACTCAGAATATCCAAGAGCTTTTTACATGAAAGCTTGACACTTGTTCTACATTCGTCATCTTGAATGCTAGTTGTTTGTTATGAGTATTACTTAATAATTGTTCTTGTGATATGCGGTCGAACTGACTTAATCAACTTCTTTGTAGAGGCTAGTCAAGTAGTAGGTAGATTCATGAGATGGGCGTTCATATCCATAATGCGAACAACGCTTGGCTGAAAGTGAGGTTTATTTGCGGATATCTTGAATGCGTACAATCTGCCAGTGCGATGAGAGTATATAAGTCCTAGGTTCACAATTCCAAGTGTCCGCCTGGTCTTGCAAGAAAATGCAACACAGCAGTTCTCTTAACAGTCACCAGATGTCCATCTACATAATATGTAGATGGACATCTGGTGACTGTTAAGAGAACTGCTGTTATATTATATCTATTCCAACCCCTTGAATCCTTAAGACTTGTATTGTCCAAACGGTATCACGTAGTGTTCTCTGCTGTAACCATAGGTTCTACCATATATATATATCAGTCTGGTTTATTGATTTTACCTGAGCATTGGTACTCGTTGGGAGACACACCATGTCTGCTATTGCCAAACAGGTATATCTACACTTACCAGCAGTCCATGCTATATTTACACTATATGATGTAGTAATTCACATAATCTTCAATACTTTATGATATTCCCTCTATAGAACTGGTGACGTTTCTTCATTCTATTCCTATACAATTGATTACAATGTATCAATTCTATGGTACCTGGCCATTGGCATAACTCTACTAATCTACAGTATTTCTAAATACTAACTGATTCTTTTCTCCTTTTTCAGGTTTTCAGAATTATATATGTTTCAGAATTATATATGTTTGGTTCAAAATTAACCTTCTGTGATAAAAATTCTAAGGACTGTATTAAAAATGTTTCAATGATATCATCTAATTAAAGAACTGATTTTAAAAATTGGTTCAGAACCTGCAAAAAGAGCATCCTGCTAATGAAAACCACCTTGTACTCCATGATAGACCATAATAAAGCATGGTCTTATCCTAGACATCTGCAATTTAATAACAATTTAATACAAGCCATAATTATGCTCCCTCTGTTTCAGTGTGTCTACATTTTATAATTCTGACAACGAGGCAGGTATAAAAAGCCAGCTCTTGGCCAATGGGCAGATCAGCCGTCTCATGGCTGGCGAATTCAGGGTCACCTGCACCATGTCTGTCCGCAACTTCCCCTTCGACAAACACAAGTGCCACTTGAGGATAAGCAGCTGCTCCATGAGCTCTTCCATTATCAAACTCTACCCTAGGGTAAGACCTAGTCACACCTCTATCAAAGAAGTATCTTTTTCAATAATGTGGCAACCTGCTAGTGGCTCTATCAGAGAAGTATACACCTTTTTCAATAGTGTGGCAACCTGCTAGTGGCTCTATCAAAGAAGTATACACCTTTTCCAATAGTGTGGCAACCTGCTAGTGACTCTATCAAAGAAGTATACACCTTTTTCAATAGTGTGGCAACCTGCTAGTGGCTCTATCAAAGAAGTATACACCTTTTTCAATAGTGTGGTAACCTTGTTAAGACACTAAAGCGCCATACCCACTACGCGATCTACCCGGCGACCGGCGACCGGCGACCGGCGACGAGGGGTAATTACATAATCGGCGGTGTCCAGTCGCTGGGCGATCACAGTTGCCGGGCGATTTCCCGTGGGTATGGTGTGCATTCTGGGCGACGGACGACGGACAACAGGATCGCCGGGAAAATCGCCGGGAAAATCGTCGAGAAAATATCAAACTTGTCAGATATTACCGTCGCTGGGCGACGACGACGGCTGTTCTTACCGTCGCCAGTCGCCCGGCGACTGTAAAATCACCTAGTGGGTATGGGGCTTAAGTCACACAAAGACACTAAGTCACAAAAAATATATTTGTGTGATTTAGTGCCACTGTCAAGACACTAAATCACACAATGTTTTATGTCACAAAAGTTTGTGTGACTTAGTGTCTTCCTATATAAGACACTAAATCACAAAATGACTTAGTCTTTTCCTATCTAAGACACTAAATCACAAAAGGCACCATCACAAAATGGAAGGAATTTAAATCAAATAGGGCCTACACTATAGGGATGTAAGACTATATAAAATCAGGTTTATCAAATATATATGTGAGTATTTTGAATATCTATGTGCATCATATTTACCAAGAAAGAATTACTTCCATGAGAATACATGTATTTTCTGAAAAACCTTAAACTAGATTTTTCTTAAATATCAATTTCTATATTCTGACAATGTTAATTGATAAATTATTGATATAATCATCAAATCAAAAATATTCCTAAGTACAATGTAATATAAGACCTAAATGACCAGAATAAAATATATGCACATTCAGCTATATGAAATCTATTCATATTTGTCTATATGTAAGTCTAGAAATATATGTTCATAGGAAAGCTTTCATTACATATATATCACCATAGTTATAGATATAATTATGTGTATGATGTATTTGAAAATAAACAACAAATAATTACATTAATGTATCTTTATATCAATGTAAATTATTGAAAATTGAGGGATTGAAATATGCTTCTAATTATCCATCATATATAAGTTTCAAATGAATGATTTTATGATTATTTTGTTACTTAGTGCCATCTGATGTTTTGTGACTTAGTGTTTTCACCACTTAATGATTGCTTATGTCACAAAGTGTCTTGTTATGGCTTTAAGTCACACAATGGCACTTAGTGACACAATTTTGTGATTTAGTGTCTTTTGTCACTTAGTGTCTTAACAAACCTGCTAGTGGGTAGAACTGAACTAAACGATTGGGATATGGGTACCTATGGATCCATGTATAAATGGTTAAGAACAAGATATCGATATGCTGGGAGGGGGGGGGGGAGGGGGAGTTGACTGCGCAGGTAATATTTTCTAATCCTTTTTTTCGTATTGTATTATGTCTTGGCTTTGTGTACTTAATTTTAGTTATGTTATATGGAATTTTGATGTAAATGTATTTCTTTTCTTTATCATTTAATGTATATATGTTAAACAGGAATCAATTAGCTTCCTTTATTTGTCCTGCTTAATGCCTTCTTGTATTAATAGCATGAAAATACATATGAATATATGGGGGGGGGGGAAATGTTGAAAATGGTAAGGCCCCAGTATCTTGTATTAATAGCATACCTATCTAGATGTTGTATGCTGGGTTGCAATGAAAAATGGCTTTAGGCCAAGTTGTAAACACCCAGGATAAATAAAATAATTAAAAAAATATATATAAGAGATCATGTGTGTGGTAGGATGATTGGTCGGGGGTCACACAACTGTCACCTGGTAATAGAAAACTTCGAAATTTATCTTCAGCACTCTAAATATTGAAGCCTTTCAAGAATGAAGGGTTTGGCACAACAGTGAGGTAAAATAAGCTATATCCATCTTATATGTGACCCCTTTTGACAATTTGAGTCGGATGTCGCACATCGGTATTTCATTGCACACCTTTGGAGTCAAAACTCTTGTCAGTTTGAAATAGAAATAGGAAGTAGGCGATTAATATTGATACCCCTACAGAAAAATTGATATTCGACATTCGGACACCTCATCAAGATCGCCTTGTCCATTTTCTGTTTTCATAGGTACCTAATGCACCAGTTGCGCTTGATCTGTACAATGCCAATGGGCAGTGGGCGCTGGCAGAGTCTTCAGTCACCTCTGGCTTCATGAGTCCTGCGGCCGCAGAGGGTGCTACTTATGAATATCTGGATTTCAACTTCTACCTGGTCAGAAAAAACACCTACCACATGTTAAACATTGTCGCACCACTTATAATTGTGAGTATCTGAGGTTTTGTAAGTTGTATGTGACCAATTATTTTTAATTGCCCTACCTTGTATAGCTATTTTAAAGTAATTTGAGCATCTCCAAAAATAAAAGGAAAACCATGAAAGGTTTTGCACAAATACACACAAATATTTTGCAAGCGTCATTTGTGTTTCCCTCCTTTTGGGAACTGCTTATGTATGTATATATATATATATATATATATATATATAAAATATAAATTTGCCTAAATAAAAGTGTAAGGGCATATTATCTTAGATCCTTTCATCCAGCAAGGATCATATATAATGTTCCAAAATTACTGAGCGTGCAGCTGACAGTTCAAACCAACAAACCTAGATATAGTGTCCTTGTAATCCATCTCACAGATCATCTGTCTGGTGCCAGTTCTATTTGTGATCCCGGCTGACGCAGGAGAGAAGTTGGGTCTGGGAGTGACTATCCTGCTGGCCCTCTCTGTGTTTCTCCTGACCTTGAGTGACGTCACGCCAACGACATCTGACAACATTCCCTTGATCAGTAAGCTACTTATATTTAATTTCTTTTAAAACCAGATTGAATCAGAAGTGATTAGGGAAAGAACTGAGTTATGCACCCTCCCTTTGTTTTTTTACTTTTTCAAAAATATCAAACTTCGACCCATGCCATGGAAGTTAACAAATTGGTTTAGGCTTAAATCTGATGTGTTACAAAATTAAATCATCATAATGTTGTAATAATGCAGGACCTGCTAACATTTCTTGTATGGGGTAAATAGTTGGAACATGAAATAGGAAATGTTAATGCCTAGGAAAATCATGTTAAACAGCATTGTTTCCCTACTACTTTTAAAATGATATCCTTTCACATGTGCCAGTCTACACCAGTGGCAGATCCAGCATTTTGAAAAGGGGGAGGGTGCTATTGGAAAAAATCTTCCTTAATTACCGTTGTGGCCGAAATTTTCACTAACCCTTTGGACCCCACAGTTTGCATTTATGAATTACTTGATTTCCTCAAGATTCCATGGCTTTCCCTCCGAAATTCCGTAAATTTCTTTTAATTGAGGATGCCTAAAGACTAGCCAACCGCTATCAATAAACGTTATTAACATGGGGTTTATAGTATTGGATTGGAAATTGAATAAGCTTTTAAATGATATATAGACAAATTTTATAAGTTGAAAATGCACAAAAGTGTCTTCCTTGGATAAATAAGGAAAAAGTATGGAAAAATCGTCATTTTTCCGGGTGGCTACAGCCAGATTGGGGAATATACCCACGGGCGGCCACAGCCGGATTGGGGTCTAAAGGGTTGAAAATGTCTAAATTATGCCATAAAAGGGGTGCATATGCCCTCACAACCCCCTCTAAATCTACTACTATGATTAGGCTGCTACCAGCCTGCCCATCTGGTGTACCTTAAGATGGCGTTTTGCCTCATCTTAGCTTCATAATTTGTTTTTCCTTACAATAGTTTAGGTCTCACTTTCAACTATTTGGGGTTACTTAAAACCATTTCTAAGTCACTTATGACCAACCTTGTTATTTCGAAATCTTTTTTTACTAAGCTTCAATAAATACAGTGGGAGTTCATTGATATCTACAGAAAGGAAGAACACAGTAGAAAAATAAATAATATATTGTTCTTTTAAAACACCTTTATAGAACCATCATTAAGATATTTTCATGATTTTCACTCTCCTAATTATACCAGTTTTAATGAAGCAGTGACTGAGTTCTTTTTCAACATATTTCAGCCGAATTTGTCACTTTCCAAATGGTTGTAACTGCTCTGGCCATCATATGTTCTGTTGTCGTTCTGCGCATGCACCACTGCATTTCTGACAAGCGGCCACCTGCAACAGTCAGGAAGGTCTTCTTTGGCTTTTTGGCGAAGATGATGTGTCTTAAATTTCCACAAAAAGAGGTAGGATATGGAAAGACTTAAGGACAACTGTTTGTGCTTGATAACATTACAATAATTTAAAATAGGTAACAACTCTACAAAACACGATCAGCTTGAATTGCAGCTTAATAGGCACCAAATTATTTTTTCTATGTTTTACCATGCCTTTTGGCAAAAGGATGGTCCTACTCTCCATTCCCCTTTCTCTAAACAGAAGGGCAAAACAGGTACTGTTTATTCATTCATTTAATTTTGGAACTGCAGTGGCTGGCTATAAATGGACATCCTCACAATCAAGTAACCAAATTTGAATATCAGAATTCCATTAATCAAACAACCTATGACTCTCGTTGCCGCTATTGACGACATCACAATAATCACAGCGGTACGACTTACAGATCATAGTGAAGCTATAATAATGCTGCTGTTACAGCAGATTGTTTTATTCAATGTTTTTCAAGTGAATAAAAAGATAATTTTTTGCAGAAACTAATTGTATTAATTCAAAATTCGTAAGACTGATGCTTTAACCCATTCACTGTTGGATGCTTTCCTTTATCTTAAATAAACTTTTATTTGAATTCAACTACTTAAATTCCACAGTTGCTGCAACTTGAGTAATATCACATTCTCTTATCAGTGCGTGGTACCATGGTCCTAGTACATACCTTTTTATTATGGAAGTCCCACTTCGTTATGTATGGGAGTACAAAATCTAGCAGTTTCCAGCTATAAAGTCATTAAAATCACAAAATCTCATTTATACAAGTCTTTCCAGGAAACCAAATCAGATGATATTGCTTGGGCTACTAAAGTTCCAAGCCCTGCCGATAGCCTGTCCAATCTCAAATCGAAGGCTAGGGCTGATGACGAGTTTACCAGCATGAGCGCTGGTAATGTAAGGCTACTTCGTTATATGGACCTTATGGTGAAGAAAATGAAGGGTAAGTATATGTACAGGTGTTGTGTATTATGATAAAGTTTTTATTATGCTATGCACTTTTTCTTTGCTGTAGGATGGAACATTAAATTGATGTAAGATTCAGTTTCCAGTTCTGATTCTGATTCAAATTCTAACACTGATCAACCGTAAACAGAAAAAATCTCAACACTACTCAATTTTGAAAAAGCTGTAAACTAATGAACACATCTTTTAGTCAGTATGGTAGTTATTTGTACTCATATGTTACATAGATAAGTTCAGTGGTCAGTCTTACTGTTGTACATGTAGGTATGAGGGCCTTAATTTTGGCCCTCTGATCATTCTCTGGACATCCAATATTCTTATCCATCTTTCAGAAGGGTTGCTTTTCCATAGACAGAATTCAAGTTTACGGCTTTTTGTGACAAAATTGTGTATACACATCTTAAGGACAATCGAGCCATTATAGATGTAGTGTTGAGATTTGTTTAAAACTTTCTACAGTGAAAGTTATACCTATATAGGTATTAAAAATGCAAAAATAATCAGGGGTCACCGTGCAAACTTTTCAGCTAGAGTGATCTGAATATGTGCTGATTTTTCAAAAATCATCTTGCAAAATAGATTTTGAAATTTGACTTTATTTGCTAATTATTTTGACAGAAATGATATAATGACCATCCTAATGCTTTTGATAAATGTGTTTATGTTTTCTCAAGTGAAATAGAAAGACTTTTGTGAAATTGAATGCCATATTATATATTTTTAACTTAAAATTACGCAAAATGAACTATTTAAAAATTACAAAAAATCTAAATTAAAGTTTCACACAAAAAATTCGAAAGTTGAAAATTGCTCTAAAGTTTTATATTACATGCATAAGGATGTAAGCTATCATATCCAGCCAAAAAAATAGGGGGTCACCGTGCTTATTTGGCCAGGAGGGATGAATACCCATTTTAAAGCCTAAAAATGGCTTAAAATTGGTGTTTAACTCTTTTCTATCAATTCATTAAAATATTTATTTTGATAATATTTTGAATATTATATGTTATTCTTGAAACCCTCACAATAATTTAGATGCATAATGTACCTTTATACAACCTTTATCATATGAGAGACAGAAGCAAACATAATTTTCATTGCCAAATTCATTTTTTAGCATTTCCAAAATGTTCTTCAAATGAGTCATGTTTCCCCAATTTTATCTCTAAAGCTATGCATCTTAGCCAATTTTCTATTCCATTTTCGAATTCTACATATATTAGTGAGCGTTTTTGCAAAATATGATTAGGATTGGAGAACCTTCATTTTTTTGATATCTGGAAAATGGCGCCATTGTCCTTAAGAGATAAAGAACACTATACAATATAGTTTATATCATTAGAAGCTGATTAGTGACTGTATAGCCTGATTTTGCCGGGTTAGATATGGATTGTAGATTGTTAGGGGGTCCCCCCCACCTTTAATTGCCTTTGTAGCCTCATTATTGCGACAGCTATCAGATACACCAGTAAACATTCTAAAAGACACATATGAATATAACCTTTTATGCACATATGTTTTTTCTCAGATGACGAGGAGGCAAATGAAATCTCAGAGGAGTGGCAGAAACTTGGTGTTGTGATTGACTGGCTGATGTTCTGGCTGTTCTCTATACTCATCTTTACCTACACTCTGTACACCTTTGTAAAGGGAAGTGTGAGCCCGGATGGGTATACTTAATCCACTGGTCTATTCATATGACCGAAGATGCTCAGGACTCTTTACCAGAGTGCCACCTCGTGTGGTTTTTAAACTTCTACATTTAATACTCATTGGAAACAGTTAATTTTAGTCTGTTATGTCTGTAAACTTGTGTAAACATGCGTAATTGACTTTGAACTACTGTAGGTAACTTAACTGGAGGCTTCTGGAATCAGATACAGCCCTAATCTTAATCTTTCATCTGAATTAATTTCTGCGGCAATCCTTTCTTGGTTAATTGAAAATAGGTGAGTCCTTTGTAGAATTATCTAAAAAGATATGACTATCAAAATGTTGTCTACCTTGCATCTAGGACTTTAATCAATAATTATATCAAGAGTTAAATTAGAGAGCCAAAAGAGATAGAAAAATATCTGTCTGCTTTCTGCAATTCTGATTAACCTTTCAGTTGCAGAAACCCTCTATCATTTATGGAATATCACACTAATAATTAGGGACAGGATTACTTTTTAACGTGATAACAAAAGTAACGTGTTTTTCAGAATACAAATGATCATTTGCAATTGAGGACTGACATGAAGAGAATAAATATTTAATAGTTTTTACTGTATGGTTACAATGCAGCGATTGTTTGTCTACAATAGTTTTTTTAACCAATAAGAATTCAGCAATTGTACCAAGGCATATCATGTAAAAATATTGCAGAAAGGTAGTTAGCAAAAACACCTTGTGCATATAATCAGTTGTACATAAATGAAATAAAGGAACAGTCACCAGATTGTAGAAGAAATATCATAAAAGGTATTCGAAATTATAAGGTTTACCACGTTACAAAATGTAAATACAGCAGGGGCTTCTGGTAGGTGTAATAAACCTGCTTAGCTATGGCAGACAGGCTGCATCTTCTAGCTAGCACCACTGCTTGGGATAAAATCAATAATCAGACAAGTATATATATGTGGGAACCTTTGGTTAGAAGGGAGAGCACTATTCAATACCATTTGGAACAGTACGAGTCTTAAGGATTCGGGGGTTTGGTTAGCCACATATACAGACATCTGGTGACTAGTGACGGAACTACACTGTTGCATGACTGCACGAAGTTGGGGGAACTCTACGGAAGAAGCTTGCCTTCATGTGGTGTTATTTGTGAACCTAGGACTAAGACAGGCTTTAACGACACTGGTAATTGTACGCGATTGATATATCCACTAATAAACTTGACTCTCAACCAAGCGTTGTCTGCGTCATGGATATGAGTGTCCATCTGGCGGATTAGTCGACCACTTGGCTAGCAAGGATAAAGGAAGTTTAATTAATTAAATAAGTAAATACCCATAACAACAACTAGCATTCAATAAAATAAAAAAAAAAAGGATGTTTAATTCTACTTTTTTCAGAATATATTTTGTAATATTTAAGACCCAATACAATCATATATGAAAAATTAAGGCAAATCATATATGAAAAAATTAAGGCAAAGATAGAATTCTTTTTTCTCTCTCTTTTTTTTTGGTTATAGAATACTTAACCATTCCACAAGTATATGTGCCCTTCCAATAGTTGCATTTAACTGTTTCACTTACTTCATACATGTAGAACACTAAACAAAATGAATATTAGATAAGTATTGTGAAAAATAATGGGTGTTGCTATGCCTTGTATCAGTGCAAATCTGTCCATCATTCCAACAATAACGTCACGTTCATAGTTAGAGATACGGCATAACCAGGTCTCCATGACTGAAGCAATCGAAATAAACAAGAGTTGTGTTATTTCTGTAACTATGTGTTGCTAAAGCATACTGACATCATGAATTTGATTGATAAATGATTGATTTTGTAGCCTCCCCAGCTAGGGAAGATGCTGTATAATAAAGTCAGTGGAGAGTTTGACAATGTGAGTCAAGTACTCAAGCTTTGTTGTTTCATATTGCTCAGGTTATTGCACTTGTTAGAATTTGCAAGTTTCAGCTAACTTTACTAAAAGAAAAGGGGGCCTGTATCCATTTCATTGAGCATAATTCTATTATTTATAATATAAAAAGATCTTGACATAATTACAAGTGATATACAAGAGATTATATGGACCTTCATTTCCACAACATGTTTTTTTCATTCTAAAGTTTTCTGTAAGATTTAAGAATTTAAAGCTCCCGGTAAAAACCTGTGTAAAGTCTCAGTTACACACTACTTTTAAGATGCATAGATGTCCTTTGGCAAACCCTCTTTTGCCCTGTTCATTGAGCTTGCATGAAAAATTCAAACAAGTGTTAAAATGAGTGGAAACCTGTCCTGTTTCAAGGGATGGTTTAAAGGCCTAGGGGCTAAAGAGCATTGGTCTGATTGAACCAATCTTTAGTGGATATTATTCATAGATTATTTTGATTCTGTGTCAGATCTTTATCATGCAATGGTCCTATATGAAATACACAATTATAGATAGAAAATCATATAATCTTTAAAAGCTCATAATTTTGGTTTCAATTTTGATGACCATAATCTGTTTTCAGCGGAAACAAGATAAATCCTTTACCTTTTTAAACAAAATAAATATATATTTCACTAAAAGCTAGTTGCCATGGAAACCAGTTAAGTATTGATACTATTAACCAAGGAAGTCCAGTTTGTACTGCTGGCATAGTGCTAACATTTGGAATGTTTTCATCTGAATTACATGAAAATGAATTCTTCAAGTGAAATCTAGAGACAATTTGAGTTTTAGGGAATTTTAAAACTAATTTTCATATTTCGGCCAATATCTCAGCAATTGTTATCTGTAGAATGACATAGGTCCTATTCAGCGATAAAAGGGTTAAAGGATGAAAACACTTACCAGTGTTTTGAAATGACAGTGTATGAAACGATATCAAATCAATTTCTAGATTAACCTACAGAGGTTCCAAATAACAACCCTTGCAAAATTACTGCATGTTAAGTTTTGTGAAATAAACTTGTGGAAATCAGGGGCCCGTTTCATAGCAAACCTCTGTAAGATTTACGTTTCAAAACGTTACAATCACCTTTTTGGCCATTGTAGCCATGTGAGTTTTGATTTTGCTTATGCGAATTTGGTTGGATTTACGAGAGTTTTGGGTCCATTTACGGAAGTTATATCATCAAACGGACGCATACGAGAGTTTGAAACTCGCATACAGTTTCTGCAAGGGTACATAAAACCTACATAGCTACGGAGGTTGTTATGAAACACCCCACTGATGGGGTTCCACACACCTTAAGAATCCCTTTGGTACGGCAATGTTATAACCAAGGACAAAAGATTCGTATTCATACATTAATCAATCAGGTTTTGATATTTGAGTCACATGTGAAAAAGTGTATGATAAAAGTGAAAGACAATATTAAAGTGTCTGGTAATTTGCTACAAACCTGTAAATCAAACCATATAGCATTGAGCGTAACTCAACCTTGACTATTGCTAAAGGTTTTGCAAAAAAATGTTTAACACTGACTAACTTTAAGGCACATGCTTTCATTCATATCGATTTCTGCCTACTCACGAGCCTGTCTGATGGACGATGTGATGCATAGGTTAATAAATAAAGCATGATAAGTAGTGGTTGCCTTTGACGTATCTAGTATTACAATCGATGCCACTATGTTCATATTTGATGAGCTACAGACCTTCTATTAATGCATTAAGGATACACAACACCTTTGAGCGTCAAATTTGGGAGACTTTCTTGAATTGGCGTTTGTCACTTTCATTCTAATGGACTAATTATTTGTCTCACATCGTAAAATAGCAATTTAATAACCCTTCCTATTCATATAAATACTATCAGCATGCATCGATGCATGCTTCTGTAGCCGTCCCGAGTATTGAAAAGACAAACTTTTATTTTTTGAAAAAGGATATATTATTTTGCTTGCCATTATATTTAAGGACGTGAAATTTTCACTGCATTTAGAAAAGACTGATTCAGAGAGAAATCTGTATCAGGCTTTATATCTAGGCCCTATTTTTCCTTTCATGAAATGTAAAACAAATATTCACACGAATTTTCCCCTTTTTAACATCAAATAAGGACTGTGGCGTAACTAAAAAATCTGAGACATGCTTCTCTCCATACAAAGGTTATTGACAGTCAAGCAAAATTTCCTAATTTCTCGAACTTTTATGTCACGACACGGTGTTTTATAACAAACAAGTGGCTTTGCCAGGGTTTGAAGCCACAACCTTTTGGTTTGGAGGTGAGGGTCTTAACCACTACACCATGCACATGGAGGATGAGGTTGGAACTAAGAAATGGGGTCATGACCCAATTTGCTGGTTCCCACAGGTCCTTTTGAAAGCAGTTTAACAAAACAGCAACCAAGATGGACAGGTTGGTTATGGCCCATTTCGCTGGTTCTTGGTAAGACCTGAAGAAAGTTCAGTATTTAGGCAGCAACATGCGAAAGGACATCATTTTAGAAGAAGTAGGGTAATGACAGAGAAAAATGTATAAAGCAATTTGATGTGATAGTGATACCCTTAACATTGAACTTGAAATATAGATTAAACCATATAGCCTCCTGAGAGGTATTGTTTATCTCTAAAGGTAGGGGTCTGATTGAATCACTTTTCATTCTGTCGAAAAGGAAAAAGAGCCCACGGAGGAAGAGCCACGTCAACACAAGTACATTTGGCCACAAAGGTTAATGGTGTTTAATCAATAACTGTTTTCAGTGTCATGCATTTATTTCTCATTTGGTACACTCATCAAAAACTGTTTGTAAATGTTGCATGTTGCACCTCTGGTTTATTACCTACTCTGCACCGTATGTTCAGTGTATATGGGGCACTGGGTGTACCTCAGTATAGTTGGTTACCCTACTTCTTGTAAAATGATGTCCTTTCGCATGTTGCTGCCTACATACTGAACTTTCTTCAGGTCTTACCAAGAACCAGCGAAATGGGCCATAACCAACCTGTCCATCTTGGTTGCTGTTTTGTTAAACTGCTTTCGAAAGGACCTGTGGGAACCAGCGAATTGGGTCATGACCCCATTTCTTAGTTCCAGCCTCATCCTCCATGGTGTAGTGGTTAAGACCCTCACCTCCAAACCCTAAGGTTGTGGATTTGAATCCTGGCAAAGCCACTTGTATAGTATAAAAGAGACTCAACCATAGAACAGGGCCAGTCAGGCGGGAAGGGGTATTATCAGAGGGTACCTGACATTCACCCCAACTCAGGGGCGGATCCTGAGGGGGGGTCCAGGGGGTCCTGACCCCCTCCTTTTGGTGAACCCCTAAACTAGAGGAAGAGGGGAAAATTTTGCCGGTGAGCAAATACATGCATTTTTAGTACTTAGCCTATATGCTGAGCCCCTCCTTTTGGAAATCCTGGATCTGCCTCTGGCCAACCCTGAAAATTGGCTTCATTCACTGTACACTTATGGGTGATGAATCCTGGACTACAGACTGGATGTATCAGTGTTAGCTTAATATGGTAACACTGATGCATCAAGTTAAGTGTCATGCAACTGGAGACAGTGGGAGAACAGACCAAGGTTTGAAATGTCTCCAGTATAAATAAACTGTTTCAAAAAGAAAAATAATAGAAAAAAATTCTTTCAAGATTAAATTTTAATCTTTATCTCTATTTTGTTTTTGTTTTAGCAGTACAAAAATATGCAAGTTTCCCTCTTACAATCAGATTGGTAACATACAGCGGGAAGTGCCTTGCAGTGTCTTTTGTCCATCCCAACAGTGTAACAAAGTTTAAAGGTCTGCATATTCACACTTGGTGGGTTATACTATGACTTAGCTCTGGGCGATCAGTCCTTGATTTTCGAAATCTCAATCATCAGCAGTCACTGCTGGAACACTTTACTGGCGAGATAACTTAGCACCATGGATTGGAAATGTAACCTACTGGCTGCAGTTTACACATTGAGTATTATGCACACATGTAAGTTATACCTTATATACTAAAGTTTGGAAATGGAGTTTCACAATTAGAACATTCTTGCTAAGGGAAATTGGTGTAAAATTTGCAACACTTTTGCATTTATAACATCTACCATGCTATTCCTTGTCTATTTAGGAACAATAATATCATAAATCAAAACAATAGCTAATGTAGTAGCTATCCAATCAAATTGCTAGGTAATCTGGAATTTAACACAGACTCACGTGTGACAAATTAAACAAACATTTCCTCGTCTTTCATTTCTTTAACATAGATTTGCATCTTCAGTGACAATCTGATAAAAATTCTAGTGTATGAAAAAAAAAACTACCCAGGGCTGATACCAAATCCAAATGGTTATAAAGGACAACAAATTTTACTAAACATACTTGAAAAAGCTAATCACTAAGGCATTGTGAGTGAGAAAACTGTTGTGCCATTTTGTCATTCCTACCATTTTCAACCAATATGGATAAGAATTATATGACAAACAAGGCATTGAATATGCAAAGGGTCGGAGAGGAAATTAATTGCTTTAGCTTGTAATGGTTCTATGGTGCCTCTCTATGATTAATGAGCCTTGACATGACTGCAGCTTAACATTTATATCTAGTTGGAATAGGTGAATATTGAATACCATAGATGTAATGGAGATAAACACTGAATGCAGAATATGTATATATTATGTATATAGTAAGCAAATATGCCCAAAAAAATATGTCATTTCTGAGTGCCCTTTATATGTTAAAATAGCTGAGGCACAATCTGAAGGGGCTATCTATGATGCCATCTTTACACCTAAGTACAACCCTGATGTCCGACCCAGCTATAACTACACAGTGCCGACCATCGTGTTTGTGGAAATGGTCCCAGTCCAGATCAGTGACCTGGTGAGTACCCTTCTTAGGTGACAATTTTTTTATTTTTTTATTTATTTATTTATTTATTTATTTTTTTTTTTTTTGGGGGGGGGGCATACCTACCCATTATATTCTAAGGATGCCTAATGGATACAATTGAATAATTTCAATGATGTCAGTGTTACCGATATTAGTGACCACTCGTAAGAAAAGGTTAGAATTGTCTTTCAAATCATATGTAAGAGGATAAATTACTATTGGATATGTGTAACAATGCACTATAGGAAATGGTTAAACAAAAACAAATTTCCCCATATCTTGTGTCATGTGTTTTACCCTTGATGTATATTTGTCAAGAATATAAGTAAGTTAGATATCATAATGGTCTCCTACCATAATTTCAAAAAAGGTTCGAGCATATCATTTTGATAATGGAGAATATCAGAGCTTTTCCACTAAAACTGTGTCTTATATATGTATACCATAGTCAGATTATCCCCGTCTGTCTTCTATTCTGTGTGCTGTATTACATTATCTGATTTTAATCATACTTTTAGAAAATTGCACTGATAAATAACAGCTCTAATTATGTTATATATCATTAGAAATAGTTTTTTAAATTCCATACGGGTGAAACAGAGCATGCAAGAGCTACTGTCATATTCTTTTATAATCTAGAATTTACAAAATTCTCTTTAGATAAATTCAGTTAGAAGAGGACACGCTTTGGATGAAAGCAAAAGGTTCACTGTAAATCAGGTGATTATTTCTCTTTGTGACTCAAAACCCTCTTTTACATGTAATTTCATTTGTTGCAGGATGATTATCTATATCTGTTATGTATTTTCAGAATGAGAAGGATCAGACAATGGCTATGGTTGCATTCTTTTCCTATGTGAGTATAACTGGTAAACAATATCAGGGGCGGATCCAGAGTCGGTCATCTAGGGGGGGGGCGATCTAGGGGGTGGGGTGGCAAACCAACCCCCCTATTAAAAAGTGAAAATAAATAATGTCAGATTTGTATGAATTAACAAAGGTAGATTATTTTTAAAAAGTCCACTCAGTCTAGGGGGGGCAATTGCCCCTTTTGCCCCCCCCCCCCCCCCACAATCCGCCACTGAATATCCTGAATTCCATTATTCACTGGCATGGTTGCTGGTAGCTAAAAACACCCTAGGTCACTTACTCATCAGAGAATCAATCATTTAAGATAAAAGACTCATCTACAAGTTAGGACAAATATTTTTTAGTATCCAACAGCTATATGAAAGAAACGTCAATGCATCTAGCCAGAGGCAATATAGATTACACAACGGGAAACATATCTTCAACTTTTAAACACTGACATTTATTAATCTATTAGTTGGAATAAATGTACAGATTTGTTTCTTGTTTATCTAGGATTATGTGCTTATTTAACCCTTTCCCCATGCCGCCAAAATTTAATTCAAGATTTATAAAACTGCCAATGTACTATAGTATACAGGCCAAAAATACGCCACATGAGGCATAAGTTAAGGTACATATAACACATAACAAATTATCTCTACCCTTTTAATCATTAGATATACTATATTTACATAGAGCGAGAACTACTAGAGATTAATAACAGGACAACAACAAGGTAAATTGATTTGGACATTTAATAAATAACATTTATTTTAATCCTTCCTGCATACATCAAATCTAAAGTTTAAAATTCTGCTGCAATGTGGTCAGTGTGGTGGATGGAACGAGAATGACCAACGGATTTGGCCTGGTGATTTATATAGTAACGATACAACAAATGACCGTAGCGATGGAAACGAGGGCAATGACGTCACGCCTCTCCGAAATGAATAAATTGCTTTAGGTATCGCTACACAATTTAATATCAATTATTATGAATGAGTTGTGGGTTTTGAAACAGTATCTGATATTTTTTCTCGAAAAGTTAGTTTGAAATTCACCATTTCAGCTGGCTGGCGATGCTTCAATGCATCTGGTGTGTTTTGGCTGGCGATGCCTCAATGCATATGGCATATTTTGGGCAGCGATGCCTCAGAGCATCCAGTGGGTGTAAAGGGTTAATCCTTAGAAATATTCTATTGATAAGTTTAGGATATATAGGACGGCAACGAAGGGATGAGACTGTCATCATTAAAATTGATGTGTATAACCATATAGTAGTGTCACCTACCTGCGGAGGCGCCGTGCCAGGGAGAAATAATATAAAATCGATACAAAGGGGTAGCATATAAATGTCAGTTATAGTGGGATAGTTGGAGAGTAACAGATAAACTAAAGGAGTAACAACCTTACATAGGGAGCTAGGCGGACTACGTTATTGCTGGTGGCATTCTCTGGTGACCGTAGGTGTAAGTTAAAAAGATTTACCGTTGTGCAGTATACTGTAGGTCTACATCTACCTGTAGACTGTGGGGATATGATATAAGGTTAAGGAATGGATACAAGCTTGGTGAGCGGTTAAGACTAAACACTGTGATCAGTATGAGATGTACCAACTTCTGTTTAGCCGGTCCTGATCATGTGATGAGAGACGTATACTTCCACCTTCCTTTGGATTCTCTAATAAACGTTGAACCACTGCAAGCAAGTGTCTTTATTTAGAATTGAACACCCTAGACGAAGTGGAATCTCTATCACTTGGCTGGCATATCGCATCTTACTCACGAATGCATTTTCTTAAACATAACTCGAGAAGCATGAGCTAGTAAGAGGAACTTGTTTATTACTTATCTCCGCTATCAAATACAAATACACAACACTCTTGTTCAATGATGTTAAAATTAATGTTGAAAGTAATTCAAGTTGACACTTAGAATAAGATCTGTTTAATAATATGTTTTAATATTAAAGGATAATGTTGCTATGATAGTTATTTGGATTAAACCATCAGGTTATTGTTTGGCTTATGTAGGTGAATCATACTATTTCATTCTTGTTTCAGAGATATAGCTTGATTGTCTTATTATGTTATTGATTTTACAGTCATGGTATGATCCATTCTTAACCTGGAATCCAACCCAGTATTCAGGCCAGCAGTTGATCACTGTAGATCCCAGTAAACACTGGTCGCCAGCCATAGGCATCTTTAACAGGTAAGTGAAGCACCTGTAACAGGCAAAAATGCTTTTTTTTTTTCAAAATTGTTCATAAATGTAATCATAATCAAAATAGTGATCTGTGCACTTATTTAGTTTCTGAAACAGAAAAGATCAAACATTGACAATTATCTGCTGAAAAAATATAATATACACCAACAAATAAAGGTAATATCATATATATATATAATCAACATTTCCAATCTTGTCTCAAGCACAAATACAAATGGTCATAATACTTTCACAATCTAATTCATTAAACAAGTATTTCGATGGTTTATGTTTTGACCGAGTTCATTTGATGATGCCTGATTCTGTTGGCTGTGAACATTAGCATACAGTTTCAACAATAATGTCTCTTTAGAAATTTTGACTTTTAAATTAATACATTTTGCATATTTCATGTTGAAAATGAATCATTTTCAAATTCTCCAAAACCATGCAAAGATCTTTCCATTGCCCACACCTAGACCCTATTATTTACTGCTTGATTTATTGATATCCTTTATTTAACGAAGAAATGTATTTTTAGGATCATTTAGACGATATGACAATAATTGTTAAGAAGCTTCCCCAATGAGCTCTATTCTTTTTACAAGTTTTCGACTGTTAGGAGTATATTTCATATATTGGGGTTGGAGAAATATTTGAGCAGGCAATCTATAATGACACCATTGCCTTTAAGGATAATAATTCGGGTCAAATGTGCTAGAAGGGAAGTGAAGTGTCACGTCGTTCTCTGTCATTCAGAGTTACATTTCAACTTTGGGTCATGCAACTTTAGCCAGCTTCCTCAATCAATCTCAAACTCCTCTCATATTTACCCAAAACCCCTTCGATTTTGAATGAACCCCTTCAGATCTTTCAAGGACCCCCATAGACCTTAGTTTTCACATGATTTTAATGCCTTAAGGCAATATACCATCCCTGTAAGTGCAAACCACTTCATACTTCATCATAACCTTTAGTAATGCATGGCATTATCACAGATATCGGCTATGAAAAAACATTTAATCTATAATGTATGCTCCCTTTGTTTTCAGTGTAACCAAGTTTGATAATCCCAACAACGAGAAAGGAATAAAAAGTCGAATCTTCAACACTGGTCAAATATGGAAGGCTTCAGCTGGGGAGTACAAGGTCACATGCATTTTGTCTGTCCGCAAGTTCCCCTTTGACAGGCACAAGTGCCATTTGAGATTGATGAGCTTGTCCATGGATTCAGCCATTCTCCAACTCTACCATATGGTAAAATCTAATCACGCTTCTGTAACAGAATTGTAGCTAAAAGGGATTTTGGGGAGTGTCAAACTAGCATCACCTGGTGAGAAAAATGTACAATGTGAGATAGTATCTATTCAGTATTGAGCAATGGTATATGATTTAGTTTTATATTGACATTTAGATACATCTAAGAGGATTGACAACCTTAACGAAACATTTTAGGGATACTACAAAGGGTACAGTAGTGCCACCTAATGAGAAAAATGCAACACTTAAATTCCAAATCCATCATGTCACCTTATGAAAATCTTTCTTTTCTATTTAGCCATTGAAGAATCATCCCCTTGTGGCACCTGGGCTCCTGACAAAATGAAAAAAAAAAAGAAATGTTTATTTTCAAAAATTGCATCAACGGAGTTGTCTGCAAGAATTAACGCAAACTAGTACTGTTACAAAAGAAAATGGCAACAAGGGCCCTACCTGTTTACCATTATTTAGCATCAAAGTGTCACAAATCCAATCCTCCTGAGTAATAACATTGCATGGCCTCTCATTGGTGGTGTCACTTGAGTTGATGCAAGAAAATTCACTAAGGCAGTACAGGAAAGTTCCTAATCCTAGTAAATCTACATCATTGTTTATACTTTCTTTCCAAAGGAACCTCATTCACCAATTGTGCTTGAGGTCTACAACAAAAATGGACAGTGGGACCTGACAAATACATCAATCACCAGAACCGTCTTCAGTCCCCAATTTGCAAGGGGTTCTGGTTTTGATGCTCTTGATTTCAACTTCTACCTAACTAGGAAGAACACCTATGTCATGTTGAATATTATCGTACCACTTATAATTGTGAGTATCTGAAGTTTGAGTAGTCTGAGACTTCCAAGTGTTGTAAGCATGTAAATATATCCAGTTGAGCACCATTTATAACAGTAAGTAACCTGCATCTTGGTAGATAATGACCCGTGTAGGTTGGAAAACCTCCCCTACAGTAAAGTTTTAATTTGTCAGTGGGTATCAAATGATTTGAAATATAAAAATTATCCCTTTGGACAATTATCCCTGTAGGTAGGACAACTACCCCCACTGGCAGGACAACTACCCCCATTATAGGGGTAACAGTTCTAGGGGGTAATCATTCTAAGGGGAAGTTGTCCTAGGGGGTAGTTGTCCCCAGGGTAGTTGTCCCAAGGGTGGTTGTCCTAGAACCCCAAATATTAACATTATAGTAAGAATAATAACCATATTTCCTCTTTCATGCTACCCAATAAACACAATTTATTTAGAAGGGTAACATTCAACCAGTTTTCTGACTCAGTGACATTATAAATACGTTTTTCAAATCTAACACGTTTTTACTGATTTTGACACAACCTTGGTACAACAATTTTAGATAATGGGAATACAACATTTTAATGAGAAACCCCTACCCCTTTCCTGTCATAGCAGGGAGGGCAACATATATGTGTTCCTGTTATGACGTCATGAAAAGCACTGTGAAGTGATGATGTTTTTTTTGTTTTTTTGAATTCATTTATTTATTCAGACACAGAATAAGTACATGACTTGTTTACGTTCTACATCTGAGTTACATTTAGTTTACAAAAACAAACTAAATGCCAAGCATCATTTTTTAAAATGGCACAATTTACATAGTTATGAATCCATCATAGTCAATAAATAACCCAAGTATAGCTTATTAAAATAAAGTACACAAAATATATATTACAATTTCATTAAAAACTCAAAAGAGATAGTTCACATATTCAGTATTCATATAATAGTACCTACAGCCAAATGGCTCCAGAAAGTAAATACTTATTAATCGTATGTGAAATGAAAAGGAAAGTACAAAATACACAATTGACTAATAATTCTCTATCTTAGCAGATAAAATTCGTTTGTTTTGCTCTTTAAATAACAATTTCTCCTCTATATTCCTCAAGTATACAGGTTGGTTATTCCAGAGTATAGCACCTCTGTAGAAACAATTTGATTTCACTTTTTCATTTGTCGGCTTATATGTATCAAAAATTGGAGCATCCCTTCGCCTTGTTCTAATATTTAGATTACTACTTAACTTGAAATCATGTCAACTTAAAATGTTTTGTTTCAATAAAAAAAAACCAGCACAACTATGGCTTCCCCAACGACCAACCATATGAGGAGGAGAAAATACTGTCATTTTGCCTGATATATGTAGCTTGCTTTTGGTTAATTTTCATTTTAATGTTTTTGTCACACTACGGTTAGAGTAAGATGTCACATTGGAAGTTAGACATATATTTAAGTTGATTGTAATAAGAATAGTTTGTACAAAATTGCAATATTCACAGAGTAATTTTTCCTTTCTTATGAGAGGTTCAAAGAAATAGAAAACCATAAAATGTTTTGCACACATATGTACAATGACAGTTTGCAAGATTAAAAAAATCTCTTATTACCCTCACCACAGATCATCTCTCTGGTGCCAGTGCTGTTCTTGATCCCAGCTGAGGCGGGAGAGAAGTTGGGTCTGGGAGTGACTATCCTGCTGGCCCTCTTTGTGTTTCTCCTGACCTTGAGTGACATTACACCAACCACGTCTGAAAACATTCCCTTGATGAGTTAGTTATTTATATCGTGTTGTTTTTGAAATCATGTGAAATCAAAAAACATATCTAGGGAATGCATTGAGGCACAAACCCCTCCTTTTCTTTTGTTTTTCTCTTTGAATAACTGCAGCTGAAACCATGCCTCATATGTCTAAGTTCTTTTATCTTGGAAACTAAGAAATTGTCTTGCAAAAATAGTAGAATTTCCTGTATTTTAGGTAAAAAAATGTTTTTGGTCCCCAACACTGCGCTGATTAACTCTGTTCCATGGTTTGGTGAGAATTAGATAAATCATCACAATGGCATAACATTTACTCTTTTGAATTATTATTTATCTTGAAAGAATTAAGAAATGGTAATATAAAAAGATAATATTTATAGTATTGTCCATTCTAAATAATGTTGAACAGCATTGTGTAGCTTTAAGACATTTGATCTCATCTTAGCTAAAATACTTTGCTATTCCTAACATCAGTTCAGTTACAAACATTTGGGGATTCCTTACAACTATTTGAGGGTCACTTTCAACAATTTTAGCATACATTGTTAAACCATTGAAAAATCATAAAGATTTTTTACACTCTCCTAGTTAAAAGATCTTATGAAACAGGCAACTGAGTTCTTTTTCAATATGTTATAGCTGAATTCATCACTTTCCAAATGGTTGTAACCTGCCTGGCCATCCTGTGTTCTGTCTTTGTTTTGCGTATGCATCACAACACTTCCAGCAAGCGGCCAAGAGCGGTAGTAAGAAAGGTCTTCTTTGGCTTTTTTGCGAAGATGATGTGTCTTAATATTCCACAAAAAGAGGTAGGATACAAAAACACTTCAAGATGCCAGTTCAGTATTTATATCATTACAATCAATTGAAAACACTCTACCACACACATTCCACTTGAATCACACATGCCTATGACACTCAGATACTCTAGGCACTCTTTGCAGCTTAGTAGGCATGGAATCAATGACTGAAAATTGTATACATTATATTATGTCATACCAAATTTAAGGAAAAGTCTGTCCTATTCTCTATTCACCTTTTATTTAAATTTGAATGACATACATTTCCAAATCTAATTTAAACCTCATACCACCTAGGTAATTATAATATATCAAACCTGATATTCCAGTCAGCCAAACAGTTACTGGGCCACCTTTTAGGCATGCTGGTAGCTGTTAATAGCTTCTATATTTTAGGATGGGGTTTTATAACCTTCACAAGAAACCTTCCCTCTCATGCAGCCTTAGTTCTGTTAGAGCTTGTTATTTACGAAGAACCACATATCTGTAATATTTGTATTAGATAACCCCTGTCTGCGCTTTAGTACTAAAATTCCATACCTACTGCATCATGGATGAAGTTGAGCTCCCCCACCAGTGGGTAGTACGATGGTTATAGTTTTCACCGTTTCTCATCGAAGTCCACCCTTGTCTTACATTTCAGTACAAAATCAAGCAGTCTCAAGCAATATACCTTGTGCAGACAGGGTCAGGTGATAATCGCGACCACTTGGCTAGAAAATATAAAAATGATCGTTCTGAATGATTATAATGATTCATTTTGATTCAGCGAGAATTTTAGTCATAAATGTGTCATGAAAATTAATTCTAAATGCTTCAGAATTGCGATCAACAATGATAGGTTAATTATCAATATAGCAACCAGTTCATTTTGGCACACATGAAGTCTGAACAGCATAATTATATATATATATAATGTTATATAGACACAAAAAAGACAAAGAATTCTTAAAAATTTGATACTTTTCAGGAAACCATTGTCAAAGATACTACCTGGGCTACTAAAGTTCCAAGCCCTGCTGATAGTCTGTCCAAACTGCAGGCTAAGGCTATGGCTGATGCTGAGTTTACCGGCATGAGTGCTGGTAATTCAAGGTTACTTCGAAATATGGACCTGATGGTGATGAAGATGAAAGGTAAGTATGTGTCCAGGTATTGTGTATTAAAATGAAGCCATTACTGTTTTATGTGTTTTTTTCAATGGACCACTAGTCTTTCTTTCAACAAATATGAAGTAATGGGCAATTATAAGAACAAAAATTATATGTGCACATATTTTGAACGATAAAGAACTCAATGATACATTGTTTCTTTTATTACCAGCTGCAGCTGATTGGTGACTGTATAGCATAATTTTCAAGGGTTGGTCCTGGTTTTTATATGGAAAGGGCCTCCACTTGAACTGACTTTTGTAGCTTTCATGTTGCATGCTACAATGAGATACACAGGTGAACATTTGGGAATGACCTTTAATGACAATTATATTTTTCTTTCTCTGCCAGATGAAGAGGAGGCAAATGAGATCTCAGAGGAATGGAAGAACCTTGGTGTCGTGATTGACTGGCTGATGTTCTGGTTGTTCTCTATACTCATCTTTATCTACACATTGTACATCTTTGTAAAGGGAAGTATGAGCTTCATTGATGCTGTAGAGGATTCCCAGGACCAGGAACTACCTGACTCTCCATATTATTATTATTATTGAATTCTTTTCTGGGTGATTCGTTCTTGTTTTAATAAGATATTGGCTTGCCATTCACGTCTATAATAATATGAATAGCCATCAAACCTTTCATTTAGGAATTTGATCCATATAATATTATCAAGTCACATCAGAGAGTCTGCGGACATATCTTTCTGCTTAAAGCAGTTGTGAATATCCTTTCAGTTGCAGAAATCTTCTATTATTTATGGACACAACAATTGTAACTAAGCCCATTACAGATTGGGCTCATCATACAGCACACCCAAGTCTCCATAACTGAAGCAATCATATTTAACCAGAGTTGTTAATAATCATCTGTTGCTTAAAGATATTGACTTCATAAAATATCATTGGTAACTGATTTTATAGCCTTCCCAGCCAGGGAAAATGTTATTATTTAAATGGTCAGTGCTAAGTTTGAAAATGTGAGTCAAGTTGAGAGGCTTTGATGTTTGGTATTGGAGGTTTTGCATTAATTTTGTTAGAGTTTGCAAGATTGCACATGTCTTGTAATTTCTTTAAAAACAGATCATCCTGATCCATTTCATTTACAATAAATTCATATGATTTTGTGTTAATGACATATATAGACAATATCTATGGGCAATTTCTACCAAATGCTTTTTTGATTCTCAAGTTTTCTGAAAGATTTTAGAATATCTCGATGCAAATACCTACAGAGCATCACTTACTCACATACCTAAACTTCATTTTTAGATGCATAGTTTTCCCAGGGAAATACTATTTTGTCCTGTACATTGAACTGGTATGAAACATTATAATGCTTGTTGCAGTGAGTGGAAAATGAAGACTAATTTTTGTTTATAGGAAAACTTTAAAGGGTCTTAATGAGCAATGGTCTGATATAATCAATCTTTGCTAAATAAGAACAACCTCATAAATCATTTTTACTTTTTTGTCAGATATTTAACCGGCAATGGAACTATATAAAATGTTCAGTTCTAGACCAGTGAGACAGTGTACTGACGTGGGTGGCCAGTCCGTGTTTGGGCATGGGGCGTGTTCTCTGAATACACGCACGTAAGCCAGTTTCACTTTGTTAGTGGTGAAATGGGGAAGGGGTCATGGTGTGACGTACCACCTTAAAGGAGCGAGTGCTGCTCCCAGTCAGTCAGAGTTCGCTGTAACGCTGTGTGAGTAACATCCAGGGAAGGTTGGACCTTTAACCTGCAGTCTAGGTTCTGGAGAGAGGCATGGAAATTGTATTAGAGCGCGGAGCGTTGACTGAGTGTGTTTGAGGGGACTCTAACCTCGGGACTGTTCATGGTCAATCGAGTTCTTGTCATATAGAGACGACATACTGGATAATAAAACTATAACATCCTTTCACACGAGTGTTCACGTCTTACATGATGTGGGAACTATTTGATTATGTATTGGACGACAGCAGTCGACGTGGAGGAGACTGCGTTTGGAGCTAGCTATTATCTATAAAACTAAATACCACTTTACGCACCCTATAAGTAATGGATAATTAACCTCCCATAGCTCAACAGTCGCTGTGGTTAAAAAAAGTAATTTATTGTTTTTTGAAATAACATGTATGAAATTATGTCGAACCAAATAGATTATGAAATAACATTATGATAAACACTTAAATAATCTTCATACAGGATCTGCTTTTTACGGCTGCATGCTATCTGGTTTGATAAGCAGCTAACTTCATAATCCAGGGCCGTACCCAGGCCCAAAATCTTAGGGGATTCTGGGGAAGTCTAAGGTGTTACCAAGCAAACCTTTGGTGGTCCCTTTGATGTGAGAAGGTTCCAAACAGGTTTTAAGGGGTTCTAGGTAGAGCTGAGGGCATGTCAAGTGACATTTGTCACAACATTTTCTACATGTTAAGTCTTGTGAAATAAACATTTGGAAAAATGATGGAACACCCTCGGAACCCCCCTGTGTATGCCGATGTCATTGCCAAGCAGGGCAAGATGCTTCTATGTATGCATTGCTCAATCAGTGTGTTTAGTGTGATATGTATTCTTTGCTTTCAAAATAAAATGATGCCAAATCGGCTGTTTTTGCTTTCCATTTTTTTCAACCTCAGTGTAAATGCAGACTCGTCTACTAGCTTGATGCCATGCCTGTATTCGGCACATTGTAGTTTGAAATGGTTTAGCAAGTTTGCGATATGGCTCATCAAAAAAAGTCTCATTACTTATTAGTTCAGAAATTTGAGAAATTGATCTCCCTGAAGGACAGATAAGTGTATTTAAAACTGGAAAAATCATAATGAAATAAATGATATAATTAGATTGGATCAAAATCAAAATAGAATTGAATAGATATAGTTAAATGATAAATGGATTCGAGAATATGAAGTAATGATATAATATAAATAATATAATATATATGTAGACTAATGAGATGATCCTGAGAAAATAAGGTGGTGTGATAATATTACATAATAGTCCGACATAAGTTCCTACTGACATACATGTAGACCTGTTCATAAAAAATAACAGTATCAATTGTAGAGAGGTTATTGAGTGGATTGATTCATCTATGCTAAGTATGAAAAGGAAAACTACAATTGAAAGTGTACATTCTAGACTTCATCTACGGAAACCCTGAATATGAAAGACAAAATCACTCTGCAATAATAAGCAAAACAGTTAGATCCAAAGTACCAAAAATCCAGATCCAGATCACTGTGGAATGCACCCAGCACAATGTATATCCCATCAAGCTCTGATGTGGTTTACGCTTTTGATTACTCTCAGTCTTTCCATCCAAACCTGTTACCTGATATACCAATCTTTTATTGATTTTATCTCATTTTCTGGGCCCATATCTTCGTAAAATTGTTTCGTGGTTAAGTATGCCATGGTTAATTTTGCCGTGGTTAGGCCACGGTTAGCAGTGGTCCTAACCACGGTGCATATTTTCGTAACGTTTTCAGCTAATCACCACTAACCATGGTCTAAGCAGCATTTTGTGGTTAGGGTTTCGTGGTTAAGGATTCTGGGTTTAAACAAAAATAGTGATGTAGCTGTATAATAATCTCAATTAGATATTTGTACATGTATTTACAAGTTCTAACCTTGTTCGCTTTTAATGTTTTTATGGAGATGAACAGTAGCAAGCTAAATGTTTTTTTTTTTGAAACATTTTTATTTACCCTGGCATAAGATTGGGTTACCCCAGTATTCTTCTTATTAGCCAGCCATAATCTTAACTAATACATCATTCTCCTGCACGTTTTGGTTCATGAGTTGTGTGATATTGCAATTATATAATGATGAATATCCAGCACATGAATGTTATTACCTGGGTGAATTGATGATAAATGAGATGGAATGGGATTAATTCATTTTAACATACTATGCAATACATATCATGTAAATGTCCCTGCCCATAATCGAGCCATTTCTTCTTGGAAATATTCTTGTTGTAAGTTCTTTTTAATTACACTTTTGAATTTATTAATATCATTGATATTTCGAATATCAACATCTAATTTATTCCACAAGTTTCTAGCTCTAAATAACGTCGAATTTGCCAAACCAGTATTCAGTGGTACAGATTCTTTAATAACAGGCGCCTGACTAAGGCGAGTGTTATAGGTTGGTTCCACCAGCGATATATCCTGTGACTGTACCATTCTGAAAATTGTGGTTAATAGAAAATATTTTCTCCTGTATTCTAATGGAAAAAGATTTGCATTCATATACAGATCAAGCCTATGCACATCTCGTGGGGTCCGAATACTGTACACAATCCTAAGGGCCGTATTCAATAGGACATCCAGTCTATACTTATCAGTTTTCGTAATATTAGTAAAGTAGATGTTACCCATGTCAAGATATGGCAGTAACATTGTCTTTACCACTGTCAAGGCAGTAAACTCGTCTATGTACGGTCGTATACGTTTTAACATAAGCAACTTATATGAGGCTAACTTCACAGTCTCATTGAGCTGGTATTGGAAAGTTAAATTTGTGTCAACGTGTATTCCCAAATATTTAAATGTTTTTACTCTAGAGATTTTTACGTTGTCAAGATTTATTGTAAGGCGATCGTTTGGTACTCCGTTCGAATCAGTTTGACTCCTTGGGGAGAATAACATAAGCTTGGTCTTACTAATATTCATGGTCAATTTATGAATCTGACACCATTTCCTCACTTGATCCATGTTACCTTGCATTCTCTCAAATAATGAGTCAGTTTTGGCGTCAGAGTCATATATCACCGAGTCATCAGCATACAACAATGTCTTAGATAAGACAAATTTTGGTAAATCGTTAATATACAAAATGAATAACAGAGGACCTAGTATGGATCCTTGGGGAACACCATGGGTTACCGGTAACATGGAAGACATTACTCCATTTGCCATGGTTACCTGGTTTCTATTACTCAGGTAGTTGCTTAACCATGTTAACAGGTTATGGTTTAAATTTAAATGTGCTAACTTGTTTTTAAGAATTTTGAAGTCCAAGGTATCAAATGCTTTTTTAAAATCAATAAAAATAGCTAGTGTGTCCTGTTTATTATTGAAATTATCTGTAATGTCTCCGATTAATTTAAAAATGGTGTCATTAGTGCCATGATGTTTCCTGAATCCATGCTGCTCCTTCACAATAATTCCATTGTTTTCCAGGTACGGATAAAGCTTATTGTGTACCAGACGTTCCATTAATTTTCCTGTTACGGGTAATAAGGTGATAGGTCGCAAATCAGATACCATCTTGGGGTTAGGTACTTTAGGTATTGGAATAACCGTTCCTATCTTCCAGGCATTGGGGAATGTCCCTGTTTTAATTGACAAATTAATAATAAAAAGTCCGGGATTGTCAAGAGTATATCTTTTAATAACCTGCTAGGGATTTCTTTGATACCAGAGGATTTATATATATCAATTTTTTTAATCTCGGTTACCAGTTCCTCTAAAGTAAAACTTTCTACTATAAGGGGTGGAAAATCTATATTATATGGAACATGATTAGTATCATAGAACTCCTCAATGGTAGTGACAGTGGGACCAATTGCATCAGACAAAACTTTTCCTATGGTGCTAAAATATGAATTTATATATTGGGCAGTTGCATCTTTTGACACTGACTCCCCTTGTTCGTTAGTTAGACAAAAGTCACTGTTTTCTTTATCATTTGGTATTAAAATACTTAGGTCTTTCCAAAAATTTTTTGGATCGTCCCTATGTTCATAGAGTAGGTTTTTAACAAAATCTTGCTTGGCTTTAACAAAGGCAGCCTTTGCAATATTCCTAAGAATTCTCGCATTCTCCTTCAGTTCATCTGTTGGTTTTTTCCTGGCTTCCATCATTGCTCTGTCTCTATCCCTTGCAAGTTCAATAAGTTCATGTGTTATCCAGGGAGGCCTTGATTTTTTATATTTAGATATGACAACAGGACAGTGTTTGTCAATGATCGGTATTAACATAGCCAACATACTAGTCCAACATTCGTTTACCTCTGTCAAACTATAGATGGGTGTCCAGTCTATATATCTGATATTATTTGTGAATTCATCCTTATTGTATTTCTTATATGATCTCCCGGAAAATTCAACCTTTTGTTGTTTTACACTGACTTTTTTCCGAACAACATAAGTTGGTAGGTGGTCACTCACGTTATAATTGATAACACCAGCACGCGAGATATTTACATTATTAGTAAAAATAAGGTCGACTATGGTGTTAGAATACAGGGGTCTGGTGTTACTTTTAATTAGTTGTGTAAGGCCAAATTTGTTTTCTAAGTTCTTTAGAATTTTTGTATGAATATACTTATTAACCTGGCTTTGGGCATTCCAAAAAACTAGGCGTACACCTTTCATACGTTCAATTTCCGCGAATGTCATAATTTAAGGAAAAGCAAACTGTGAAATACCTTTGACGCATGATGATGATAGTGAGATGAGAATGAGGGGGTGAACATGCATAGTCGATAACCTATAATATATAGATCGGCCACACACGGATATATACACTTCATATTCATTCTGTCAACCCATGCCAAAGCTCCCGGGATTTATCTAAGATAGTCTAGTCCCTGATATCTGAGACGAGCTGGGTAACTTCATTAAAGTCGTGTCTGACCTCGTTAAGTTGTTTTGCTACCTCATTTACCTTGCCTATCAGTTTGTTCATTTGGTCAAGCACAATGTCCATTTTGTCTCCATTACTTGGCAGATCAGGGTTTGGGAGTGGTGGAATAGGTTCAATGGCTACGTACGTTTTTCCTTCACTGCTTGATTCAGAGTCATTCTGTACTGGCTTACCTGTAGATCGTGTGGTTGGCATATTGTCAGGTACACGGCGCGGAACTGTATTATCGTCCAGGGGGGTCAAACCTTCCAGATATTATCCAGTGTAATCTAGTATAGATCGTCCTAAGTACCTTTCTCCAACTTTGTATTTTGATCCTGTGGGCTTCCAGCAACTTAATTACCAGCAGTGTTTACCGATCATTATTTAGGTCCAGCAATTCAGCAAGTATTCCCGGGAGCTCTGTCAATCACGTCCGAGTCAGTCCGCCATTACTCTAGTCTATCAAATGTAAATGTAAGCAAGTTACAAATGGAACACCCATGCAAATACAAACAATAATGAAAAAACACATCTTTTTGAGTGGGATGTCACATTATGAGTTGTGGGTAATCGAATCTGGCACATAATATTGCACCAAAGAATGTGGATTTTGTAATATTGACAGCACTTTCAGAATAATCTCATTAATTCACTACTTATATATGCCTCTTACATACCTAAATATATTCATTGTAACATCAGGTATTCAAATATGTGAGACTTTTTGACAATTCTTCTACTATTCACTCATATATAACAAGTAATCACATGTTATCTCACCCTTAAGAGATTTGGCAATGCCATGGTTAGTCTTAACCATGTGCTAAACCACCCCTAACCTAAGTCTTGAGGAGGGTTAGCAAATGCGTGGTTAGCAGGAAAAAAGTGCCTTGGTTACTGTTACGAAAATATGGTTCATGGTTACATTTGCCTTGGTTAGCCTAACCACAAATTTTGATGACCTTGGTTAATTACGAAGATATGGCACCTGGTCAGTGTGTGCAGGTAGACAGTGCCGCCAGTCCTGCGCTCTATCTATTGAGTATGTGGTGATGATCTCATCTTTCCTGTCCCCACTGTGGCCTTCCTATACACTTATTACTTCCTTAGATAATTATTATGGTGCTGGTTGCACAAGTCAGTGACCACTGTCCCTACTCTTCATTTGCCATACCGGCTATTATTATAATAATTTTAATCCTGCTACAAAGCAATCTAATTCTATAACTGAAAGGTATAGTGCTGACCTCTGCTGAGAAACCACATAACTATACAATTACTAATATACTGTTATGCTCAAGGTTAGCCTCAGTGCACACTGTACAAAATAGGAACTATGCTGCACACATGTACAATCCTGGATCTGCACCCTGCATTAATCAGTAATCTCATATTTATGAATTATAGTAGAGGAGACCTAAATCTGGCAGTTTGGCCTATATAGTCCTACCCTGAATTGCACTGATACATCTTTTTTATTTGTTCGCTCTAAAATTAATCATTCAAACAATGTAATCTTGAAAGGAAATTTGTCAGTTTGTTTCAGCAGTATTAGAATATACAAACATTTATTAATTTTGTCTATATATACATTCTAGTTAAAGTTTGGTCAGTCAGAACAGTGGCCTGTTGCACAATGAGTTATCATAACAATGATAACTTTAAGATAACTTTAAGACACATGTTGTTACAACGATATCTATCGTTGTAGTGATAACCCTTACATCTTTGTTTCTACTGGATCAAATTGAATTCTGTAAATTGATGTAAATAGGGTAACTTTAGGACAAGTCCCTGTAAGGATTACAGGTCATTTACAGCATTCTAAATATGTTATTTTTTAGTTTAAAAACGTGCATTATAATGCGCAAAGTTGCTACGTAAGGTGTCATTAATTTGCTACCTTGCGTTGTAACGATAGGTATTGTGCAATGGGCAACTTTGAGCGCACATTTTGAAACTCAAAAACTACTATTTAGAATGCTATAAATAGCCTGTAATCTTTACAGGAACTAGTCCTACAGTGCCCCTTTTTACATCAATTTACAGAATTCAATTTGATCCAGTAGAAACAGAGATATTTTCAATACAATGATAACTATTGTTGTAACAACATCTTAAAGTTATCATTGTTACGATAACTCATTGTGCAATGGGTCACTGGTGTATGTAGTGCCTCATGGTGTGTTTTGTCCAAACCCAATGCTGTATCAAAATTGGAAAGGCTAACACTTGGTGGGCTATACTATGACTAAGCCCAAAGTGATCAGTCCTTAAATTTGAACATCATCATCACTGACAGTCAATGTAGTAACACGTTACTGGTGAGAGAACTTGGCAACATGGACTGGAAATGTACCCTACTAGCATCATTTTATGCATTGAGCCTGGTGTACACATGTAAGTTACATATCACAAATACATTTTGCAACAGATGTACTTATTATCTCCTCTGTTTTCTTTGTGTGTTTAGGCACAATGATATTATAGATCAAAATTGAAGCTAATATACCAGCCCTCCTGTTTGATTGCTATTCCTGTAGGTAAGTTGGAATACACACTGACTTAAATTTGAAAAATTTATCCGCTTTTTAAGGCCTTATGTTTGCTGAAAATGTTTATAAATGGTTGGAGAATAAAACATCTTAATAAAAAATTATGGCAAGCACCTAGTTTTTGAAGTACAGAAAGTGGATTAGGACAAAGTTTACAGAATTTCTCTCATTATTCAAAAAAACCTGTATATGCTATAGAATACATTTTTACTTCTATATCTCTTAGTATTCATCATATCATAGTATAGTGAGTATTCATACAATTGTATAGGTCTATGGAATAATGATAGGTAGTCAGAATACATTTAGTGTTTCAATGGGTTTTGGAAAGGGACTATATGACAACCCATGTTTAGTCACTTTTTCATGAGAGAGCAAAATTTGAGCTCCTGTGGCAAAGTTCATCCGGTGACCCCTCAATATTTTGGCTGAAAATAATAGCATAACAATAATTATTCCCCATAACACAATTATCTGGTTCTGAGCCGTTTTGAAATGTGGAATTTTTTTTCTGATTTTTTGAACAATATTTTTTGCACATTTTCTTGCTCTATAAAACACCTCCTTTTTCAATTGATCTAACCTTAACCTTATTACTGATGCTTTCAGACAGAAACTGGCAAACATTACGTACAAGACATTAACATTTTAACAAACCATCATCATATGGCGTTTTTTTCCATTACCATCAAAAATTGAGACTGCAATGGATCAAAAGTTTCCGCGATGGCATGACATCTAATTTTTATATTGGAAGCATTTGAAATAAAAGAACAGTAGATCTATAATGGCACGACTACCTTTAATTTGTTAGTACAGATTTCTCATCTTTTAAAATAATCTAAATTTAGTTATATCATATATAAAGAACAAGCCTTCCCAGGATTGATACCAAATCAAAGTTTTTATAGTGCTCACTTAAATGAAAATAAGTTAAGAATGTACTAAACATACTTGAGATGTTTCATAATCATTGAGGTACTGAGGGAGAAAACTGGGTTTTGAAAATAATAGTATAATTTTTCTAAATACATGGTAATCAGCTATTTGTCGATTAATGATAATGTGAATCAAAATGGATGAGGTTAACATGAAAATAATCATTGAATTCTCTTCTCTATCCTTAACATCTTATAAACATTAAGATCACAGATCACCACTTATACATTTTTTTTACAAGTATGATAACATTTTGCTGAATAAACCACCAAAGATTTTGAAACTAAAGTAGCTACATCAAGGCATCTTGGGGGTCGGGGTGGCCAATGTCATTGAGGCATTGGTACCACATGTTGGTATTGCCCCTGGGCAGGTTCGGGTCCCCCAGTGGAGTCCCCCCAGTGGAGCAACGAAATTGGGACATTTTGATCACCCCTGCACGGAATTGTGCCCAAATGATCCACAGGAACACCGTCAACTGGGTGGTGCTGGAAACCAGTAATGTATACTGAAAACTGCCCAGTATAAAATAAAGTTGTTTCAAAAAAGGTAGATTCTTGGACTATGAGGAGATATAGAAAACAATGAAAACTAGTCCTAAGATTATTGAATCACCTATGTTATTGTCTGTTTCTCATTGTTTTCCCACCAAAACTAATGCCTAACATCTGGATGTGGAAAATAATGATTTCTGGCATCATAAAGATGAGGAGCTGTAGGCTTAACTCTAGAAAGAATCTCCCAATCTTTGGATCCAGATTTGCCAGAATGGTTTTTCAGGAATAAATCATTCTACTATAATTGGCATTGCAACATGATAAATCAAAACCAATCCAACTATTTATTTAACAACATGTATGGTTATCCATTATATATTGTCCTCACAGAAATATAGATTCTTGAATACAGAGACTGTGGTATGCTATTGTGACGTTCTCTGGTAAGTCGGGGTTGCCGATTCTTACAACAGAGGAACGTGGGGGTTGTTCGGGTCTCGGGGCGGACGGGGAATCCGGGCCAAGAACCGAGATGTGTTTCTAGAGTCGTGCCTCGCGCACGAGGGGGGGCTGAGCGAATCGGTCGGGAATCGGCACTCGATGTCAACGGAGGACTGCGGGGAAGGGAAATTATGGTAGGGGTACGGGTCGGCCGGGGTTCGTCTCGCTCTATCTCCCAGACCAGCATTCACCCCGACCGGGCGGTCCACCCCTCAGTTCCGGTCCGCGGGGGCGACGGGCTGACGGTCGCCTATTGTTTGGTAGCGTGGGGCCGAGCATGCCGCGCCCTCGTCCCCGCGGACTTCGTTCCTTCGTTCTGTTCCCCATGTCTTCGTGCCATACTACACCTCGGTTTCCGGGACTACTTCGGGCCTTCGTGCCTTACTCCGTTCCCTCGTTCCTCGTTCTTCGGGCCGTCGGGCCCCTTACCCTGTGTTCCTACTACCTATCTCGAGCTTCGACTGTTTTGTCCTAACTTCTGGTTAATTACTCTAATCGGCTCATCTTTAGCGGTTGTTTCAGGAAAGAGGACACGTCTGGACACCAGGAGAACTGTTAAAGAACTCTGTTTATTCGGGCGTCACCGCCCCTTTATATACTATAGAGGTCAGCCCTGATTGGCTGCCTTCGGTCACGTGACCTACAACTGACGTCACTTCCGGTTTATATTTTCCGTTTCCGGTTTACATTTCACTTCCGGTTTACATATTTCCGGGTTTCGTTCCTTTACATTTTCGTTCCTTACATATTCGTTCCTTACATATTCGTTCTTTACATATTCGTTCTTTTACATATTCGTGCCTCTTTTTCAGGCTTTCTATACTTTCGTTCATTATTACATATTCGTTCCTTTACATCTATTTCGTTCTCTTACATATATTTCGTTCTCTTACATATATTTCTACTATTACCTTATTTCTATTATTTTGACCTCTATGTATTTTGGATGAATAGCCGTTCATCACACCATCATGCTTTTACTTAATAGAAATTACAGTCCATAGTCAAATCCAAAGTATCAACATTTCAAATCAGTCGGAAATAAAGTTGTCACAAACAGGACTTTTGTTTACTCTTAAAACATGCATAGGTTTGAATGATACCCATTTTAACAGGCAACCAGTTCCAGCCAACTGCCCATTATTATTCTGCATGCAACAGCGATTTAGTTTCAAGATATCTTGGGACCATTATCATTGTCATAAAGGTAGATTTCTATAGGGGGAATGTGGGTTGTATCGCGCATCAAATGCGCGATACAACAACAGCAGTTAATGTCAGACAGATAAATAAACTCTAAGATATACCCCTGGTCTACCATGAGAAGAAAAAAAGATTTCAAAAAAGTACCTTAGTTTTATGATAATATAAGACCCGTATTGATCCATATTAACTTCGATTTGGAATTGTGACAGCTGGTAATTTTCAACGTGTACACATAGAAATGGTCATTTTATATTTAAAATGAATGATACATTAATAATAACCACTGGACTATTGTTATATCGCGCATTTTGGTGTTGTATCGCGTTTTATACACATCAATTTTGGATATGAGGGTATGAAATGATTGAAGAGGAAATGACAGGCAAAATATTTGAAATCGTGAAAACATATATATAGATTGATTTGTGAAGGAAAAAAATAGAAAAAATATTAAGTTTATGAGATTTTCTAAATAAATATTTGAAAATGAACTTGTGGTTATGCTTAATAATTGAGAAAATAGGGAATTGTGGGTGGGAGACTAATTTTCGTGGTTTGATTTGTGAAGTAATTGATAATAATAACTTTTTTTTTCTGGTTAATCTTAAATTTTTATTTGACATTGTTCATGCTTGATTAATCAAATGGAAAGATATTCAGAGTGTCGAAAAAACATCAAAAAATGTGTTTTAAGCCATAAAATAATGTAAATAAAATAATCAGAATTATATATGTATAGCTAGCAGTCCACTGCGCGATACAACAACACTTAATGCACGATACAATACCACTCAAGGTTATATTTTCAGCTTGAAGTGTCATTGAAAGAAATGCTTATTTCATCCTAAAGGAAAAATACATATTTTCACAAATTCACGGGATTTCCTTAATAATAAAGGAATAATATCTCATCAAAATAATTAATTTGTTGGAACAAAATACGTTAGGTTTGAAATTAACTAAAAATTATAGGCAGAATGATAAAAATGATTAGATAAGATGTATAGTGAGTATTCTAATAGTTACCCCTTTGGGAAAATCTATCCAGTATTGCATTGTCTGCCACAGGCAATACTGCACATATCACATTTTGAATTTTAGCAATCAGATCACTATTAATCTATTTATAGTTATTTAAGTGCAGGTGCGCGATATAACCCACATGCGCGATATAACCCACATTCCCCCTAGTACCTATATATTTCTATAGTCCCTATAGAAATTATTTCTCGATTGTTTGTGCATCAAATTGACTGGGAGTACATTTCATCTATCAGCCAATACCTTTAAACCCATTGGTTTCTGAGTTGCCAGAATGTGCTGTATTGTTGGAATGAAATAACCTAAAATGGCTTTGATGTATTGTGGCAGATCTCTTTTCATGGAGACATGAACTTCACATAGAAAAATAATGTGTGTACATACAAATATGTAATGTTTAAGTACTTAGCCTATATGTGGAACCCCCTCCCCCATCCCACATTGGGTATATCCAAGGGTTGGACAAGGGTTGGACAAAATAACCATACAAGCCATCCTTGTCTCCGAGAGTTGGGGTTACTGAAATAAACAAGAATTGTATTTCCCCAAATACTGATTAAATGTTATGATTTCTTAAATAGTATCACTTGACAGATTTTCAGGTTTGCTAGGCAATCAAAATGATATGTTTCAGGGCAAAATAGGGTTGGACATTATAGGCTGAGCTGACAGGCTTTAACATTGGTTCCTATGGGGGAAAAGCCAATATAAAAAGCTGCATTTTACCAATTTTAAAGGCAATCTGTCAATCAAATTGCTTTCGTCAATTTTGTATTATGCATCTTTCCTCAGAGAATATTAAAAGTATGGAGGAAATTTAAAACATATTTCATGGTAAACTTTAATGTTTGTGTAAACTGGCATGGGCTTATTCTGTATCCACCCCTGCAATAATATTATACATTGCAAGTCACCACAAGCCATGGTGCAAAGTGGTGCTTGTGTCTGGTTGTACTAGATCGTTTCTCTGTGTTGGCTAGGCTTGCAATGGCATGTAAGGAACAACTAGTGGTGACAGAATGAAAAATAGTTATCAAATTTTCTGTAAGATAATTCGTTTAATGATACACTAATCTTCAGCTAAGGTATTAAAAAGAGTAAATTCTGTGCCAGCATAGTATCAAATGTGTCTGATGTTTCATCACAGACTATTACAAGGGATTGACAGTCATCAAAATTGAGAGTACTGAACATTGTGACACTTTACCAGGGCCCTAGCATGTGGGGATGAGGCTAAGCATAATCCAAGATTATGATTGTGAAGTGTCAGGGAAACTATCATATTCTAAATAAAGGGTTTGTACCTACTATGCAGGCCCGTAGCCAGGTTTTTTTTTTGCGGTTCGTACGAACCCCCCCCCCCCCCCTTGGAGGAACCGTCCTCTAATTTTTATTCAAAAAACGAGCCCCCACCCCCCACCCCTCTGGGAAAAAACCCTACAAGTTAGAAAACGAACCCCCCTCTGAGTAAAGCTGGCTACAGGCCTGCTATGTGACCAAATGTACTAATGGCTTTGGATGTGACATATGCTAAGCATATTGTGACGTTCTCTGGTAAGTCGGGGTTGCCGATTCTTACAACAGAGGAACGTGGGGGTTGTTCGGGTCTCGGGGCGGACGGGGAATCCGGGCCAAGAACCGAGATGTGTTTCTAGAGTCGTGCCTCGCGCACGAGGGGGGGGGCTGAGCGAATCGGTCGGGAATCGGCACTCGATGTCAAACGGAGGACTGCGGGGAAGGGAAATTATGGTAGGGGTACGGGTCGGCCGGGGTTCGTCTCGCTCTATCTCCCAGACCAGCATTCACCCCCACCGGGCGGTCCACCCCACGGTTCTGGTCCGCGGGGGCGACGGGCCGACGGTCGCCTATTGTTTGGTAGCGTGGGGCCGAGCCTGCCGCGCCCTCGTCCCCGCGGACTTCGTTCCCTCGTCCCGCCTGTCATGCCTTCGTGCCATGCTACACCTCGGTCTCCGGGACTGTTTCGGGCCTTCGTGCCTTACTTCGGTCCTTCGTTCCTCGTTCTTCGGGCCGTCGGGCCCCTACCCTAAGTTCCTACTATTTATCTCGAACTTCGACTGTTTTATCCTAACTTCTGGTTAATTACTCGAATCAGCTCATCTTTAGCGGTTGTTTCAGGAAAGAAGACACGTCTGGACACAAGGAGAACTGTTAAAGAACTCTGTTTATTCGGGCCTCACCGCCCCTTTATATACTATAGAAGTCAGCCCTGATTGGCTGCTTTCGGTCACGTGATCTATAACTGACGTCACTTCCGGTTTATATCTTTCGTTTCCGGTTTACATTTCACTTCCGGTTTATATCTTTCCGGGTTTCGTTCCTTTACATTTTCGTTCCTTACATATTCGTTCCTTACATATTCGTGCCTCTTTTTCGGGCTTTTTACACTTTCGTTCATTATTTACATATTCGTTCTTTTACATATATTTCATATATTTCGTTCTTTTACACTTACGTTCTTTACATATATACCTTTTTATAGTTTTACCTTATTTTCTCTTATTCTGACCTCTACATATTTTGGATGAATAGCCGTTCATCACAATATCAAAGCTTCAGGCTTCAAGATATCAGCTTGACCTAAATATCAAACTGTACAGACATAACCAACTAAGGGACAAATATTTCCATGTTCAGAAAATATACATTTCAGGCCTTGGAAATCATGAAAAAACAATATTTCAAAGGAAAAAAAAGTATTTCTACCAATGGGCCAGTTTCACTTTTTACTGTGTCATTCATGAGTTCCTTATTTATGCACTAAAACAGCAGAGGCACAATCTGAGGGCGCCATCTATGATGCCATCTTTACACCTAAGTACAACCCTGACGTCCGACCCAGCTATAACTACTCAGTGCCGACCAAAGTGTTGGTGGAAATGTACCCAGTCCAGATAGGTGACCTGGTAAGTACAAACAGTCGCATATGAAGGGCAGAACTCTTGTTCTGCTGTGTTCAACCTGATTAATTTCACTTATGCCAGCGTTGCTGATTTATGCATCCTTACAAAGGGTTTTAGGTTCCCTTTCCAAAAATAATAATTATTATGTTGGATGATAACTTAACATTATGGGCGGTCATCAGAATCACCGAGTGGAAATGTTTAATGGTGTACCAACTGTCATAGTAAAGTAATGGGAATAGCATAACAAAAAATCCTACAAAAAAGAATAAGCAAATCTTGTGCCATATTTGGACCCATAATATGTTTTTTCAGGAATCTAAATTAAACTATCTAATGAATAGGTCGGTTCATTCCTGTCTATCCCGTATTCTAGACTGTATTACACTATCTGAATTTATTCATGCTTTCAGAAAATCACAACAAAGAACTACAGTTAGAGTAGAGGTGCCAGTTTCCCCGCGTCCATAGTGACCATTTATAAATATTCTATTGGTTCGCGTAACGGTTACTTATATCTGTTATGTATTTTCAGAATGAAAAGGATCAGACAATGGCTTTGTATGCATTCATTTCCTTTGTGAGTATATTTGAATTAATTAGCACATATTGCTACATATCAAGCCTAATTCCTCCGTAATCATCGCTCTTAGTATAGCATTGTGGTTTTCTGCTAGTGCACAACCTTACTACAACATATCATCTGGGACCCTTTTTATTGTGACAACGTAGTTTTGCATCATTTTTGTTAGACGCGGGAATGCGTAAACTCGCGAACGGCATCGCCTCCGCGCTGCCAAGCCGAAACTTTCATGAATGCCACCATGTGCATACTACCACATCTCCCGATCGCCATGTGCGACGTTATAGACCATCCCTGTACTTGAAAGTTAAAGCCTATTAAACCTCATTTATAATAATTTTCACAATGAACTCAATGAAACAATGAAGCGACATTGTCACACTATGAAATTGTTTGCTGGGTTGATGGTCCTATCAAGTTCTTGATTTTACAGGTTTGGTACGATCCATTCTTAACCTGGAACGCGACCCAGTATTCGGGCCAGGAGTTTATCACTGTGGATCGCAGTAAGCACTGGTCACCAGCCATAGGGATCTATAACAGGTGAGAAGGACATCTGTAACAGGCAAATCTATTACCTAGAACAGCAGGCTAGGCCTCTATTATATGCAAGCAGGGTATGGTACATGTAAAGAGGGAACTGTGTACCCAGCCAAGAAATGACGCAACAGTGATAAGGCCGTATTCCACTACACGGCAGACAAAACTGCCTAAGATCGTGAAGTTTTAGCACTAAAGATCGCTTGTCCATTTCATGTGGGAAAGATTGTAAGTAGGTGCTCCCAATAGTTAAAATCCCGATCTTAGCTCCCGATTCTTTTTGATCCCAAACATTGTGAGTCTTTGGGGTTATGTTCCATTTACAGATGTTTGGCAGGAGGTCCAAAGATCGGGAGTGGGTCGGTCCCGATCTTTGATAAAGAAATGCCAGAAATCGCCACATAAATTGATCTTGAGCTAAACATCATGTAGTGGAATATGGCCTATATTCAGCAAGGTTAACATAGCATTTTTGAGGATTATAAATTTGTTGGTTTTTTTTCATTTTGCAAAATAAAATGTGTACATCTTCTTTTAGTTTGGAAGGTTTGAAAAAGATTTGAACAGTCTATTATGATACAATGCCCCTTAAGGGTTATGATTTGGACCAAATGTACTAGTGAGAAAGGGCAGATTTATGGCATTCATTGTCCACTGCAATTGCATTTCAGATCTTTTAAGAAGTATCCACCTTTCTTAACAGTCTGGACCTACTATAGATGCCTATAATATAGAGGCCTGGTTCCTGTGGAACCCATTACCCAACTCATTAGCTCAAATGTATCCAATAGAAGGGCACAGCACTAATGACAAAGGTCTATAGGTCAAGTGACATTAATCATAGCATTTTCAATGAACCCCTTCAGATCTTTTAAGAACCCTCTTAGACCTTATATAACATCCCCATAATTACAAACCACTTCTTCCCCAAGATAACCTATAGTAAACCATGACATTTTCAAAGACATCTGCAAAGTAACAAAAGTTCACCTATAATATATGCTCCGTTGTTTTCAGTGTATCCAAGTTTTATGATCCCAACAATGAGAAAGGTATCAAAAGTCGGATATGGTCTACCGGTCAGATAGTAATGTCTTCAGCTGGAGAGTACAAGGTTACATGTTCCTTGTCCGTACGCAACTTTCCTTTTGACAAGCACAAGTGCCATTTGAGATTGATGAGTGTGTCCATGCATGCTGCCCTGATCCAACTCTACCCTCTGGTAAAAACTTATCACATCTCTATAACACATTAACAGAATTATAGGTAAAAGGGATTTATTGGTAGTGTCACACTAGTGCCACCTGGTAAGAAAAATGTACAATGTTAAAATCATCTATTATTTTAGTATTGGGCAGTAGTAAGACCAGGTTTACATTGAAACCAAGAGGACAGAGCTATTTAATTGATACTGGAAATCGTGCAGTAGTGCTACCAACGATAGTACAAAGTAAAGATCAATGACTCTATTACGTTTCGGCATGACATCCTTGATAGTGGCAACGTCTGTGACAATCCATGCAAAAAGATACAATGCATAGTCTCTTATTCTGTTTTCGTGACGTCATTGGCCGCTTATTCATGTTTAGAAATAGATTGAAAAAGATGCACTGTTGTATTTTTTTTATCTGGCCACACAGACTCTCATAGGGGCGCCACTATCAATGCCATCAGTGTGCGAGTTCATATCTTTGTGTAGCTATAATATTTTTGGTGCTACCTAGTGAGAAAAATCTATTACAAAAGAAAGGTATGAAGGGCCTAGCTTTACCAATATCTAGCATTAAATTGTCACAAACCCAGTCTGGAAATTGCGCTGGGTAACAACATTGAATAGCCTTTTAAAGGTGTTTCCACTTGGGTTGATGTCATAAAGTTAACCTACATTATTGTTTATACTTTCTTTCCAAAGAATCCTAACTCACCAATTACTCTTGGTCTCTACAATGAAAATGGACAGTGGGAACTGACAAAGACATCAATCACCAGAAACCTCATCAGTACCCCTGGTGCAAAGAGTATTACTTATACTGCTCTAGATTTCAACTTCTACCTGACAAGGAAGGACACCTATGTCATGTTGAATATAATTGCACCACTTATAATTGTGAGTATTTGAAGAGTGGTTTGAGACTTGTCACTGCAAGTGTGAAAATATATGCAGTTGAGTCCCATTTATAGCTGTAAGGTCACTGTATCTGAGGTATGATGGGCTTTATAATGTATATTTTTTCTGAGGATCTAAAGTATAAGTGGGCAAATCTTAAAAGTGTGTAAAATATTGGTGATCCAATCTTGGATATAATTATAGGTATTATGAGCATATCTATATTCTTTTTCATGTTTCCTTAAAAACACAATTATTTGAAAGGGTAATTTTAGATAATATTCTTTGTTGAGTATGAAGAACCCTTCTTCCTCAGACAGCAACCTTAAAGCAGGGGTATTCTACATTCCCAATGCATACCATTTACCTGACTCTCTTATCTTAAAAAGACGTTTTTGAAATCTGGCTGTCCCACATCCTTTCCACAAACATTTTTAGATAATGACAATTATACTATGATAATGAGTTGTAAACAAAACTGTCCTATCCCCTTGAACAGGAACTGTGTAGTGAGAATGAGAAACTACCCTACCCCTCTAACCTCAAAGAAGGGAGGTATTCTATCTTTTGTTGACATACTATGGCTAGAATAAGGATTTAGAAATGGAAGTTTCACATGAACAAACAATTACATATGTAAAATACGTACAGAGTAATCTTTTAACTTTCATGAGAGATTCGAAGTAATAGAAAACTAAAATGTTTTGCACAAAGTCATATGAACAAAGACAGTTTGGCAACATGAAAAACAAACCTGTTATTTTCTCACAGATTATCTGTCTTGTGCCAGTGCTGTTCTTGATCCCAGCTGAGGCGGGAGAGAAGTTGGGTCTAGGAGTGGCCATCCTCCTGGCCCTCTCCGTGTTTCTCCTTACACTGAGTGACATCACACCAATCACATCTGACAACATTCCCTTGATCAGTAAGTCTGTTTCATTTTCTTTATATGAAACCCAGAATGAACTTAAAAGATTCACATAGGGAATGTACTCCTGTATCTCAACTTTTACGAAAAAGGGAGGGATGTGTGCCTCTGCACCCCTCCTCTGGATCCACCAATGCCTTCACTTTATTGTATACATGTATAACTTGTATGCATATTATACACTGTTCCTAAAGTTAATTTCAACATTTTATTGCCATTTTTGTCAAGGGTGGTTCACTTTATTAAAAAGACCGTTTTCAGGGTAACAGCATTTACCCTAAACAATTTTAGTGGAGTGCACCTAGAGGGTATTGATCTTAGTACTCAATCACATCAATTCTCTTTGAACATGTCACAGCTGAATTCGTCACTTTCCAAATGGTTGTCACTTGCCTGGCCATCATGTGTTCTGTCCTGGTTCTGCGCATGCACCACTGTACCTCCACCAAGCGGCCACCAGCTGTGATCAGGAAGGTGTTTTTTGGCTTCTTTGGCAAGATGATGCGTCTTACATTTCCCCAAGAAGAGGTAATTGCAAAACACTTCAAGGTGACTGTTCAGAGTTAATAACATTAAGATAATTCAGCACAACAATACACTTTCCACTTGAAACATTAATACCAATGATCTCTATAGCTACCAACTTTAGCACATATGAAGGCATGGCATTTGTGGTGACATATCTAACAATTTGAAAACATGAGTTTACAAAACTGTATTGTCCATTAGATGGGCTAGAAATGTTATACAAAATAATTATGAGCAAAGGATATGCCCAAATCCTTGTTGAACCTTGCCTAAACTCCTTTAGATTGATGAAGATGCTCAATTTTATTCAAAATGAAATAATTGTATTGGCCAACTTTAGTTGACTCCTTCAGATTGATATATTATTAGGTGATGTGTTATATAGACCTATACTATTATGAGTATGAAACTATAATGATTATGCTCAATAAATGACAATACTATTTGTTTGGAAACAGAAGACACAACCTTCTGTTCTTTTCTAATAATTTTGTCTAAAGATGACTCCCGGCCTTGGTCTGACTGTTTTTAACATGTGCACTCATTTACTTTGTAGGTACAAAACATAATCATGCTACTCTTGAATTTACCTCTCCAACAGTATAAGGCTCTAGGTCTTTTGCCTCCCGAACATTTGCCCCTGAGGACCTTTGCCCCCTAGGGCTTTTGCACCCAAGGACTTTTGCTCCCAACACTACAATATAATTCTTAGTCCAGGGACCCTGGAAATTTAAGAGATGTCTATGTCAAATTTAAGAAATGTTGATGTTACCACATAGAATTTAAGAAACATCCATGTTGTCATGTTTAATTTAAGAAAATCCCCTGTCACATGCCACTGAACCTAAATATGTCTGTGTCACCATGTGAAATCTAAGGGTTTGGGTGCAGTATTACATTGTTCCCAACCAATGTATCAAAGAAGGTGAGAAAGGGGAGGGCCAGGAGTGGGAAGGGGGGGGGGGTAGGATGGTATCAATAGGAGTTGCAAGAAGGTACCTTGAGAGGCACAGGAGAAGGGCAGGAGGTGGGACATGAGGGAGCAAGAGAAAGGGGCTTTATAAAGCACGCATGTCACTAGGTGTACGGTTTCTTTTATGTGGAGGAAACCAGTCTTGAATATTGTATTTGATGAATATGATAATAAATTAGTAAGAAATTGATTGTTTATTAAAGCATTTTTAGATCTATAAAATCTTGACAAATATTAGAAGTTCTCAAGATATACACAAAAATAATTATCAATCTGACAGGTTTGCTTCCTAAATACATTAACATGACAATGAATGATAATATATCAAGTGAAGAAAGTTATTAAGGATAAGTAATTTAAAAATTTGCCGGGGCCAAAAGTCAAGGGGCAAAAGTCCTAAGGGGCAAAGGTCTGGCAGGCAAAAGCCAATGTGGGCAAAAGTCCTACAGGGGCAAAAGTCCAGGGGGTAAAAGTCTGGGGGTAAAAGTCCAGGGGGCAAAGTTCCTGGAGAAAAAAGTCCTGTTACCCAGTATAAGTATTGTCCTGCTCAGATTCAGTATACATGTCTATGAGTGTTCACTGAACATAGCCTTTTTTGTTTTTGCTTTTCTATTTTTCACCTGAAAAAAAGCCACTGTTTTGCCTATTGTAAATCATAACTTTTCAACCTTGGATGATAATTATCTCAATATATTTTGTAAGCATTATCTTGTATTCTTTCTTTCCTATTGTATTGTATTACAGGAGCAATTTCTATCATATAGTCTACATCAACAAACAATGGCAACCTCATTGTCTATAAATATACTGAGAGTCTCCCTGAATTTCTGGAAATCTAACAGATTTTAATTGTTTCCAAAACCATAACTTCTTTATCAGAGTATCCTGTACATGTGCAGATCAATTCAATAGATTCAAAATGATGATGAATGTATATATATTATATATATATATACATATATATATATATATATATATATTTGTGTGTGTGTGTGTATAGCATGAAGTTCATGGTTGTAAATTACACCAACGCAAATGAAATTTATCTAGTTTGATGCAATTTTAAATTTGATTTATTTAATTAAGTTGATAAGTTATTGTTAATTCTTAGACAGACACCATTAATATCCTGTTCTTTGATATTGAATTTCGGGAGACTTCCTACATCAGGTGCAATTTAACTTTGCACCTTTGTATATCAGTGACGCAGCAGTGCTTTTTATGTAACTATCCAAAAGTGCTATTTACCTCTTCCAACAGGAGTTATTACACATGTCTGCCTTTTTATCCTTCCCCGCTGTACACATAATGTTCAGTCTGACCAAGTTTTATACTCAGCCTGTCCATTTTACCCTACTTATACAGCATATCTGAAGCTACATTTATGGGCTCCAACTACGTTTTAAGCAATAGACACACAAGACAATTCCAAAGTGTCTAGCATATAATACTGGCACTGTCTTTTCAGGAAACCAAAGATGAAGATACAACTCGGGCTACTAAATTTCCAAGTGTTGCAGATAGCCTTTCCAATCTAAAGGCTCAGGCTAGGGCAGATGATGAATTTACTAGCATGAACCCTGGTAATGCAAAGTTACTACTATACATGGAACTAATGGTAAAGAAAATGAACGGTAAGTATGTATACAAATATTGCGTAGTGCTATAAAGTCTGTATTACAATGTACATTTATTGAATTTGTTTAACTTTTAGTTCATGCTTGATTTGTGTTTTGTAACACAAACCTAGTGAGATATCAATTATGATGACAAGTCTTGAAACTTATTTGCAATAGTAGTCAGTGAATATTATATCTCTTTCTTTGCCAGATGAGGAGGATTCGACCATATTATCAGAGGAGTGGAAGAACCTTGGTGTTGTGATTGACTGGCTGATGTTCTGGCTGTTCTCTATAATCATCTTTATCTGTACTGTCTACACCTTTGTGAAGGGAAGCTCAGGCTCTTTTGGGTATACTTAAACTGCTCATTAAGTCACAGTTACCAAAGTATTATCAGAAATATGAATTTATAAATTCTTATGACTGTGAATGAGTATTAAATAAGTAATGGAAACAACACAATAAAAAGTTAATGTTTGGCATATATTCTGGAATGACTTTTCTCCCATAAAGGTTCTGGTTTAATTCTCTCAAATTAGAGGCCATTGTCCATAGTATTACATAACACTATCAGATGAAAACCTGTCTTAATCAGTACTCATTCTCAGGCGCGGATTTAGGTGAGGGGGGCGTGACAGGCGCACACGTGCACACCCCCTATTTTGAGCCAAATTTTGATTTTTTGAATGTAAAACTCATGTGCCCAGAGGGCGCGGACGAAAATTTTGCTGTAGCACTCCCCCCCCCCCCCCCCCACCCGGGATCCGCCCCTGCTTCTTAGGAGTTTCATGGAACCTCAGGTTGGCATGGATCAGAGGATCCATGTAGTAATGGTTGTCCAGGGGTAGCTATGGCAACTTTAACGGGCCAGCAGCAGGGATTGTATTGATAAGGCCTAGTTCTTAGGGACAGGTTTCCATCTTTGGACAGCCATGACGTTATGAAAACCCCATAGTATTAATCTGGCTACATGGTTGTGCTAATGAAAAGTATATTACACATTGTTAAGCTCAAAAATAGACAGGCCGGGGATTGGCGACGCCTATAATGTAAACACCAAAGGTTAGAAGATACTGCGATGAATTGCCTATTTCATCCTTATGGTATGGAAAATATAAAACTAGAAATCGGGTATGATTATTATGCCGAATCAACTTGTAATGTGAAATGATCAAATATTATGGTTATTGCCGGCTAATAATGAAATGATGTTATCGAACGAAATGGGTACAAAAGTAGACTGAAATCTGTAATTGAGCATGTAAGTCATGTGACTGAAGTGACCAATCAATGATGACCTGTAGCTATAAAAATGGGCGGTAAGGCCCTGTTTATTTGCTAGGCTGGGAATTAAGTAGTGAGACTGCCATGCAGCAGCTCCAGAGATGTTCAAACTGTCAGCCAGAGAAGACCCCCTGATGTTTATAGGCTGGAAGGCTGGGAGGAGCTCTGTTGATAGGTACTTTGTCTAGGAGCGTTTTGGTTGAAAGAACTGAGTGGATTAGCGCACTGGTGAAATGTTAATGAGAAGTCAGTGGCGTACACATGTCTTGGATCAACAATAAACAACATCCTTTCACATTGAACTATTGTTAATGTTTGATTTAAGACTGCGTAATGTTCGTGTATATCCAAGTCTTCATGAGTCGTTTACCCAGAATGCCTGAGTAATTCAGACTGCTTTTAAAGTTTGTCCGTCCACTTCCCAACAGTTCAAAAGAAATGAACGATGAGGGAGCTTCTTAATATGAAAGGTTTTTTATTCAATAAACATCTCATCCCGAGTCAAAGCCACCATGTATAAGTCTTCATCAGTCCACCTCCCATCTCCTATCAGCAATCAACCACATTTAGAACACGAGTTGCTCCAACACCTTCTAGACCATTCTAGTACTCAGTTCTATCACAATCCTATGTCCGAGGTAGTTGATATTGGTAAACTCCAGTCTGTTACACGGGAGCCGATGTACTTACTCCAGGTATAACTCCTTGGCTAAACTTACTTAGCTGATGTTCCCACTAAACCTAGTGACTACTAACTTCTAACCAACTAACTGCTCGCTCCCTACCTTGCAGCGCCTTTTATACTGGTTAACAGGTGGCGCTAGGAGCGTAAGATATTTCTCCTAGAAGTAGACTAGAAGTAGACTTGCTAAGCCTGATCCCTGATGGATTATATAACACGAGAATATATTAAAAGTGCTAAGCTATTAGTACATTCGACGGCGGTCAGGTGTTTGAGTTTAAGGAGGTGGACGACATAGCTCAAACCAAATGAATATAATGAACTCCCAATTTTGATGATTGGATATATTTGTTATACCATGGTGGGTGGGCTTGACTCTCGTGGTACATTCAACACAGTATCAATAGATTTGTAGATCCGGTTTCAACACAAATTCACAGTGAAATTATTCATTGAGTTGATTTCCACATCTTGAAGCTCACGGTTAGCAGAACCCGTTCATAAAATGACAAGGTAAGTGTTAAAAATTGATAACATGATTATTTGGATAACAACGTAAATGATGACATAATCACGGTTACAAAATGACAAAGTCAACTTTAGAGGATGAAGTATTATGACACTCGTGCTTAAAGTGATAGAGTTGGGTTTTTCCTTAGTACATACATGTACAGATTCTGACATTTGTAATTTGTAACACAAGTCGACAGAACTCAACATATATACAGTGTAGGGTTGTCTTAAACTTCTAAGAGTAACAAGTGTACATCAAATCCAATTTCAGAACAAATTAACACAACATAAGTCAATACAGAGAATTCGGACATTTTGAACGAACGACTTCCATGATACAATGCGTGTCAAATTTCAACCAAACTTCAATCATAATAACATTATTTACAATAATTACAAGGTCCCTGCATCTGATCTAGCAACATTATGCAGTTAGGTCTAGTAAATATTACCATCCGCGTCGCGCGCCCACCAGTCATGCTTAGTACATGTGTACTTAGCGGGACGCTTGACTAGAGTTCCCTTCCAAGGTTTGACCTCGATTTGGATCCTCCAGGCGCGAAGCGCCCGGATGACAAATTTCTGTTTCGAACAAATTTGCAAGTTTGATGGTTCGACCTGATATTTTGGGCCGATATGAATTAATTCTGTCGCTTGATTATGTTGGTTGGGGACCTAAACTTTAGTTTAGCACAGATTTTATAAGAAATTATACGATGGATTGATCATGCTAGCCGATTTCAGAATTTGGATCTTTTGGATCAAAAAGGGGTTTCCCAAATTAGCCTCGTTTTGACGTCATTTTAATCAGTGCCGGTGGTTATTTTACAAGAGGCGGACGTAGATTCTTTTTGTCACATCTAATCTTTGATCTTTTCACCCAACCACGATGGTCAGAGTTGCAATCTTCTGCTCGGACAGAGAGGCGGGAGTCGAGGGATACCCGGACCTGTTGCTAGGGGACTCGGACCACACAGTTGTGATTTTTCCTTGGAAAAACGCCACAACAGCGGAACTATCCGGACACGCCTTTGCCCATCATGTTATTTTCCCCGATGACATTCTTATCGTGGTGTGCAACATCCTTGATGTCCTCACCTGGGACCGGAAGCTCGGTTTGTATCTCCCTCTTTTTACCAAGTCGGAGGCAGCGGCAAAGTTTTATGCTGAAACTTTAAATAGGGCGTTCTACAACCTACACTCCCACCCGTTACCGGCCACCCTCGTCATCGCAACCCCTTCAGGGTTTGACGCTGGAAGGTGGCCGTTAACTGACAGCGACGAGTCGCTGCAAAAATGGGTCAATCGTCTTATCACCAAGGTCAGCCGGGAGGTGAAGAGGTGCAACGATTGGTTTGGGGTACCCACGGTGAACACCGGACGAGCACTCCATTTAGTAAAGACTGTGGCGGATGGGACACTAACAGTGAACAATTTTGGAGAGTTGGAGGACGGCTACTCGCCGTCCCCACGGATAGTGCGTCGTTGGGCCCGGGCCCTTGGCCGTTTTGTCGCCCGCCTACCGCTGGCCCCGCAGTAAACCACCGGCATTCATGTATATAATAATTTTTTTTTTAAGTGATTTCTACCCTGTGATTCCAGTGATTCAATTCCCGATCAGCACCTAGTCCACTAAGATGTATTTATCCAGGATACCCCAGACAGTGTTTCTTTTCTCCGGAGGCCTTTGGCCAGATGTTCACCAGGAGCCGCAGAAACATAGACTGTTGCCACGGGACCCGTTGTCTACGCCGCTCGTTGCCGGGCCTTCGCCCTTCTCGTGGAGCCGCCCTCCTAACCACCGCTCCGAGATCGGGTAAGTTCCGCCTCCCTTCTACAGTTCTTGGCACGTTAGGTAGGCTACTAATCGTAGATTTAAGGAGATTGTTGGCCAAATTCCTTTTGGTGGTTCTCGGCTCGCCTTCACGTGGTTGTATTCCGGAAGCTGATGTCACTCCCGGAACCAGAAACTGTGTTTTGCTGGTGATTTTAGTAACGGGTAGCGTGGGTGGCCACCTAGTGTTTACTTTTTGGTTCCAAGATGGTGGACGCGGGCCGAGAGTCAGGATCTTGCGTACTAAACTTATTATCTTTTCCAGGTCCTGCGGTATGTTAGGGTGATGTGAATGAAGCAATGTGACACGGTTGGCACTGAAAAGCGTCAGGCTATATAGTTTTAGTGGGCGGATTGTTTAGGCTAATATGATCAAGCATTTTACCTCGCGCGTGGTTGGGCGATAATAGGGGGTTTTCTGACTAGCGGTTTGTTGACATTGCCGATCTAAGTAGGCTTTTTGGAGTGTGGGTAATTTGCATCGTATTGTTATTATTTGATACTATTAACTGTTTGGGGACTGACACTGCACATGAGAATCAGGTACGGGTGGCCAGAGATTCCGGTCTGAGTTGTACAACACTAGATTTGCTGTAACAGGATTCTTTGTTTAGTCGTTATACGTACAGGGCATTAGTGTAAATGTCTACATTGGAAACAATTCACATGGGGTGTCCTAGGTAACCAGTGCTTCCTAGGGTGTTCACCCTGGTAAGTTTAGGTGACAGTAGGTGACCAAGTGTTTTGGTCCAGACTTCCCAGCATTAGATTGGCTGTGACAGAATTCTTTGATGAGTAGTTCCCCTTACCGGGTACAGGAAATATTGACGTGTCGGCCACTTGAGGCGACACCATAGGTGGAGCCGTCCAACGAGTTGTTGGCGACTCCCATGGTAAGTTTGAGATGTAGTGGCGAAGGCCACAGATACCCATCCCATGTTTTAGTCCAACATCAAGACTGCGTCAGTGTCATTGTGTTAGAATAAGTTTTAGAGTGAGTATTATTGTACAGAGTCGTCTCGAAGAGGAAAAAATACTACTGTGAGGAGACCGAGATGAAGTCTCTAAGACACTGAATGAATTCCCAGATGAAGATTCTGTATGTGTCACTGTGAAAGAAGGAATGGTATCCTTATTAAGAGCTAGAAAGGCACCAGCACCACAAAGATTACCAAGCGTCCCAAGCAGAGATACATGTGTGAACACTGCGGGAGTTCGTACGTTCATAGATCAGGCCTTAGTAGGCGCCGTTCCATTGAACACAGAAGCCACGCTTATCAGTGCCTGAGATTGCCAAACATCTCAGACAGTGATATCCTTGCGATGAATGTGTGGAAGCCTATGCCCACAGGTCGGGGCTGAGCCGTTACAAGAACATCCATCTGCAAAGGCTCCATGAGTGCCCGAGATGTGATGCAAAACTGTCCCGCCCAGATTCCCTAACCGACCTCATGGGGAGATAAGAATAATGATAGGAATTGGATCCCTGGTGGTTTACCTTAAGAGGTCATCATTTTTTTTTTTTTACAAGAGTCAATACTCTTGATAACACTCTTTCTGTACAGTGTGGTAGAATAATTACCCAATACACTCCAAGGATTTATTCGTAAACAAGTTAACACCCCCTTCAAGGGTGACAACTGTTCTAACATATTTGACTCCATTTTGTGAAGCATCCGCTTTAAAACCACAGTTTGTTCTTATTGAATGATTATGTTACGACAAAATCCCTTCTCTCTTTGCTAGTTACAGGTGGTAGCTCGGCGTTCACCCCCTACATTCAGCCTGGGGTTTGAAGACCGAGTTCCACTTTATATTGGGTAGTGGCGCCCTTCTGACAATGCAAACGGGTGCGCCACTAACTCCAAACGGTTCACTGAATAGATATTATACCTATGTTAACAGTAACATCTCACTGTCTACCCTATACTCTACATCACATGGGAAAAACCAACATGACAAGCGGTGGGGGTAGCGTTTTCATTCCGTGAGGTATAAATGTCATTAAAGGACATTAAGTACTAACTGTACAAAGGAGGTTGAGATTATTCGTTCCTCATTAGTTATCACCAGAGGATCGGGTCTCAGATTCAGGTTCATTTCTGATCTGATTCCCGGTCCTCATTAGTTACACGTGGTTTGTCGGTACCTTCCCACTCATAGGACCAGAATGGGCAGCACCGAGTTTCCCATTGTTATAATTGGGAGCAGACTGCATATATATATTTTTTTTTAATATGCAGCCTACACCCCCTTTAAATTATAGAGATGTGTAAATGCATCTCCTTAGATCACTCACTTCCAGACAGCACCTAGTAAGTCGGGCCTTTACCGAAGTACAGTACAAGGTTAAACCCGTTTTCTTGTTCAGGTCTATGCCCGTTTTTCTTGTGGAGAGTCAAGACTACTCCTGAAAAGACTCCGCCCCCAGCTTATCCTAACTATGCGCATGCAGGGCAGGGATAGGTAGTGCTAAAGACAGAGTTAGAACTTTTAGCTCCTTTCTAATAGATCGGGTAAACTTATTAGCTCTGGGTGTCAACCAAGTTTATTGTAGCTTGTTCATCAGGGAATCAGTAGTCCATGTCCCCCCTCTTCAGCTCAACTGTTGAGCGGAGACCTGGATACTTTTAGCGCCACGACGGCGGTCAAGACTAATTTTCATTCATTTATTTATTTATTTTTTTTTTTCTCGACGGCGGTCAGCTCTGAAGCCGCTCATTTCCTTTATTAATTTTAATTATTTCTAATTTTTACCCGGGTCGAAACTTGACTTCTTGCCGTTTTGTCTCTGTCCCGATTAAAACTGGTCTAAAAGTGGTCTAAATAACTTAGTCTTGAATTATGGGCAGTTGTTCATTATTTTCTTTCTTCTTGATACTAGTTGTCGTTGGATCCTGATTTTTATGTTAAAGTCAGGATCCCTTGACCTAAGACATACGGTGATCCGGTGGTCATTTACACATAACCAAGACGACGGGGCTATTAATAAGGACAGCACCTCGCTCCACCGCCTTGTGAGTTTTCGCTACAGCTTCTCCCCCCCCCCAGGGATGGCTTGTCCAGTTTGATGGAGTCGCAATATGGTGAGAGAGAGCCGAGCACCCTGTGAATGTCACCAATTCGCCGTTGTCCCGTAACTACATTTCCTTGTGACCTCCGCTATAGCTCCCAACTATGGCACGCCTTGTCAGGATTTGCACATATCCCTGCCGCTGCAGCGTGTCTATACCAGGAGCAAACGAGCCACGTATAAGGTACTCTCGTGTGCTGTCACAGAGCGTCTCCCCTGAGAATGTTACTAATTATACTGTTTTCTTATTATATTTTGCCCAAAATTCCCTGAGGAAGAGCTCTTAGTTACACAAATATTGGTTTGCTTTATATATTAGTTTTTAGGTAAATTTCTTTCTATTCGTCGGTTTTTTTTGTGATGAAGAGACCGCTTGTCAGGAGCCAATCCACCCGGGGCACAGTGACTGCCATGGTCGGGCGTCCACCCCAGTGCCCTTCGCAGCGTCAGTGACGCGTAACCCCAACGTCCTGCCTCCTGTCAGGCACCACTGACACCAGGCCTGTGGGCAGGCTCCTGCTGCTTGTGCAGCCCCCTCATCTTTGAGAAGATTATATATGTAAGCATGCTAAAGAATAGACAGTGGCGTTCCCCAAGTGACTCCTGTACTGCAGCCCGATCCTAGCGGTAACAACAACACAGGGGTCAGGTGTAGATGGTACTTGCTTGAGGAAGTTCACTTCGCTCGTTGGGAGCATTGGTCCCGTTGAGCGCTCTTAGGTTTTATACAGAATTTTGAGTATTTTTTTTTTTTTTTTTTTTTTTTTTTTTTAAATGCTAAAATTTCGTGACACTAGGATCGGTTCCAAATGGTTCCCTACTTTAAAAGCGTTGCCAAATCATTAACAATGAGAGTGTTGAGCTAGGCTACCGGGCATGGGACACTCGACTTGAGAGAAATTTAGATAACCCATGGGTCCATAGAGAGACGGTTGGACCAGCCTACCCGACCCAGGTTTCCCTGACTGGTGAATCCTTGTTGATCAGGTTAGTCAACAGAACCCTACCTACCCAAACAGGTATTGCCCAGCGAACTTCCTGTAACATTTTAGTTTTAGTATTCGTACCTTTGTGTTATTAATTCACCAATTTTACCTGTACAGCACTAGGTCAGTTTTTAACACTCGTTACATTGTCATATGATAACTTCATAAACCGTTCCTGGATTTATTTCGGATGTCCCTGGCCTTATTGTCTTTCGGGCAGATCCTGTTCCGGTCGCTGTTGAGGTGGGCGTGGTCGATCTAGGAGGAGCGTTAGGCATTGTTCCATGTCCCAACACCGGTTGAGGCCAGTCCGCTCCGACATCGGACCACCCTGCGTCGATGAGGCGAGGTACTCCCATGGGTACAGGAGTGGCTAGCCCCGAGGAATATCTCAGTAGTCTGGCCCTGGTATTGTATTTTAAGTTACTCATCATCAGACGGGCTAGTTTTTTAGACACTCTCAGGGTGTCGGGTAGTGGCACCTTAGATGGGTGTTGTCCAGGTCTAGTCGCTGCTCCCATCAGCTGCGCCCCCCAGGTAACTGTCAGAGTGTATTTCAGACACAGCTGGGTCACCAGTAGATCCCTAATGAGCACATAGCCCTCCGTATAAGTGTGGTCTGAAGGCATAGCCAGTTCGCCTAGGAAGATTGTTTCTATCATATGTGGATTGGCAAACTGTACGTACAACCCATCCACAGTCTTTCTTCTAATATTTCTCCACTTTCGCCACACGAGGACCACTATAGTGATGACTAGTACTGCCAATAATATAGCCAGCACTGCCACTGCAGTGGGGTTGGCGGTCGCGTCTGGACACCCAGTTAGTGCCCTTTCATGGTGTAACAGTTTCTCCGGGTCCGCCGTCTCCAAGGCCATGGCCCGAGGTAAGGTCATGGTTAGTCCGGCTAGGGCAGCCTTACCTTGATGGTTCCGCCAGCATTTCCAGAGGACACATCCAATAACTGTTACAGCAACCACTATGCAGAAGATGGTGAGGAGACCAAAACCGCCTCCGAAGTTACCTATAGAGAACCACGGGGCGTGTTTCTCTACCTCGTACCGGTCAGTCGCTTTCTTGATGCCCTTGGCCAAGTCTTTACGGTGTTTTTGTATTCGTTTGGCCAAGGAGGTCACAGGTATTTTGACTTTCAGGCTTTCCTCGATTTCCAGCAGGTCTTTCCTAATTGTTTCAGGGATAGGGTCTGACTCTAACATAGTGGGTTCGTTTTTGGACGTTGTGAAATTCATGTCCCACCCCTTCACACGACTTGCTGCTTCCAACAGGTCATTATGTGGGTACACAACCGTGGTGATCCTGGTGTGCCGGTCACAATTTCGCAAGCTATACGGTATCCACGCTCCTTGTGTTTGGAATGCACAGTCGCATTCCACCTGAACCCTTGCGTAATTTTCTATGTTCACTCCGACCGCAGGCTGGTTTCTGCAAATCATTTGGCCTCTGGTGTCGGCGCTGACCACTAGCATATCTCCGTCGTCTAGGTACACTGCCATCTCTCCAAAGTCTGCTTCCAGTAGATAGTCCAGCTCACATTTTTCTTGGATCGCTAGGTCGTCGCGCCTCAGTAGTGCAGCAGTGCAGGTGTTGTCTGTAATCTTTTTCATATAGGGTAGATCCTTACAGAGCGTGATGGTTTGTCCATAACAACCTGACCAACTGCCACTAGCCAATGGTACGTAATACTGGCGGGACATGGACATGGCGACACTTTTGGGTAGATTAACAATTTGGAGAGCGTCTTTCTTAAGTCGCCCCCTAACCGTCACTGGCACCGGAAAAGTTAGTACTTCGTAGACCCTGAACAAATGTTCGTCAGCCACCACAGGCACCCTTACATACACTATTAATTCCTGAGTGGTTTCATTGAATTTGAACGAGGGTTGACTGTTCTCGTAATAGAAGGAAGGATCTGTGAACGCGACATGGAACCTGGGGTGGATCCCCTTCAGATATCTGTTCACTTCCTGGACCGCTCCGACCATATATTGGCGGGGAACCAAGTCCATAGTCAGCTGGCCCCGCGTCAGGCGCTGTACACCTTTCCTGAACACGCGAGTTTGCTCTACCATCAGTTGAAGATACACCATCTCTCCTAGCTTGTCTTCTAGAGCGACCGGTATCATATTCAGGTACAGTTCCATCCAATCCACCTTATGTTGCACGAGTTTCATCCTTCGGCGAGTCGTGTTGTGTGCCTTATTTAGTGATCTTAGATTGTCCAGTAGGCCTATCACGACATGGTTAACCCTTTCCACAGCCTCGTCATGTTTTTCATTCATCAGAGCCAAGTCTTCGATCATTTGGTCCGAAGATTCTTGCAATACTTTAATCAATTCCCTGTTATATTTGACATCAGCTGCCAGCCCTTGATTCCATGAGGTTGGAAGAGGAAAGGTCGGCCATCCTGGATCGTCCAGCATTGTGGGCAACTTCTTCATTCTCTTGACCCTTCCACCTGGATTTAATTCCGACTCTTGATTTTGAAGGTCTTGTTGAGAGTTTTTTATTAGGGAACTTAAGGTTTCATTAAGAACTTCCCGGTACCGACCCTTAAGCGCTTGCGACGTCTGATCCATCCAATTGACCAGCGACCTGATATGGTAGCAGGCCCGATCGAGGGCGTCTCCTCCCTGTAGATATCGGTGACAGACTTGGCCAAAGGTAGCTTTGTTGAAGGAGCGCCTCCTTGGAATAGTGATTAGGAAGCCTTGTCGGACGTGTGTTATATCCGCGGTGGACATTAACTTCCCTGGTTTTAACACTACTCCATATTGTTCTAAAGCTATCACTTCAGCGTTAGGGGCTAGCCCTTCAGGTGGGCTGGAGTCGTTATGCACTCCCCTAATGCCCCCTATTATAGCTAATACGAACAGCACTAGCCACTTCATTGTCTTTGTTTTGGCCTTAGCGATAGTTTGAGAAAGTTAATTTTGCAGTTTATCTAAAACATGTTCACAGCAAAGTTACCTTATTTTTCTGCGCACTACTATCATCCATGCGCCAAAAAATGCTCTCCTCCCGGGTCCTCTGGTCTGTTTAGTTTGGGACATGCTCGTAGAGGTTTTGCCCGTTGTCATTTACCACTCGCCTGATGATCCCGCTCTCGTCCCTGGTGACCGTGATCCTCAAGCCTCTCATACGTTCGCAGGACGAGGGGCGCATTGCTCTGAGGGGTCTTGGCCTAGTAGGTTCCAGTCCGAAACGGCCCCCGTTGGATCGTACGACGGTTGGCTCGAGGGGTATGGGTTCGGTACCTGCGGTGAGTTTGTCGTTGGGAGTGGGCTCGGCCACAGTGGGCCCCCCGGCTGGCTGGTTGGCGTCCACTGCTGCTGGTTCCATAGCAGTGGTGAGGGATTGGCGTTGCAGCTCGTTGTCAAGCTGCTCAAGTCTAAACAAGCGGGGTCCGCAGGCTGTAAGTGGTGGAGGAGGGGAGCTCCCGCTGGCCCGTTCCCCACCGGTGGGGTTGGCGCGTGTTGAACGGGTGCTACCTCCACTTTTAGTCCTGGAGCGGCGACGGTTAGCTGTTCCCCTCCCGATCGCCTTTCCAGAGTGGGCAGAGGTCGGCCGCCTCGTGTTGTTTGTAGGCTGGTACTTTCCTTGACGCATTTAGAGTTTTGTGTGGTCCTTTGAATGAAAGGAGCTACCTGAGTTTTAATCTCAGCTAACTGTTTGTTTGATTTTGGCACATCCAGTCCTACTGTCCTTCTAATTTCGTCAACAGTCTCAAATAGTTGGAACAGTGGTTGCGTAAGGTCCCAGAACCAGCCGGCCTGAATCTGCACCGGTTGGTTGGCCGCTTCCTCCTTCTGAACCGGCTTGGCCAACGCCGTTAGCCTTGGCTCGGGCTCCGAGTCACTCACCTCAGATAAATTGTAGAAGTCTTTATCTGCTGTCTTCTTTTTTGGCTGGAGCCGATTTGGCGGACCTCTTGGCTCCGCCTGTGGTCGTTCTGGTGGGCCGCCGGGCTGGTGTCCTTGGCTTCTTCCGGGCAATCCCGGCGTCGGTCGAGTCCGGACGGACACCCCCCCGGCCCGGCCAACTCCACCGCCTAAGGGTCTGAGCCGGTTGTTTCCTAGCACTCTCCTTTTCGACTGTCTTTTCTTTCATTTGGTAAAATCCTAAAAGAATGGCCCAACGAACCTTCCCTTGGTAGGTAGCGCCCTCTGGTGGGGGCGGCTAATCCGTTTCCTTCTCAGGGGGACGATGATCCTTCCCTCCGTGTCCGCAGGGAAAGTAGTGGTTCCCTTTGGATTGCTATGTGGCCGGAGGGCTAGACAGTTCCCCATGAGTCGGTGGATTAGTGTCCCAGCTAAGTTCTCTTTCTGCTCCTTCCAGGAGAAGTCGGAAGTTGAACAATTTCTATCTCCAACTTCTGTTCAGAGATAGAATCAATATCTATCTCCGTTTCCTCCCGGGCTGGGTTGCGCGCACAATCACCTGCAGCAGAGGTGACCGTCTAGGAGCAGAGTTGCGGACCGACTGGTGGATCGGCGCGGATCCCACGAAATTATAACCGATCCGCTTGTCCATGCCGTCTCCATATTTGGAGCTGTATCTTGTTTCAGGTGGGGGGGGAACGCTTGCATCCGGTCCCAAGAGATGACGCCAAACCACTGGCATCTCTCTTGGCGTGCGCACCCTCCCTTTCTGCCACGCCCCTGGGCGCGGCGAGGTGGCCGTGAGGTAGACCACCTGTTCCATTAGCGCTGATGCTAACGGTGCCGCTCCGCCGAACCTTTATTTTCACAGGGCGGCTAAATTTCCTGCATTAATCATCCATGTCGTCGCTTTCCCCACCGTTGGACAGAGCGACGTAGTTAGGGCGGCGGTTCCGACGTAGGTTATAGCCACCTTTCGTCGGGACATGGTCCTTTACTGTTTTTTCTGGGCTCTGTTCCGATGTATCCAAGGTCGGTACATCACCGCAGGGTAGTTTTATGGGCTTGTTGTTGCCTGGAGGGGATCTCCCCTCCAACGGCTGGCTTTTGCCCCTTCGTTTAGCTCGTTTGCGTTTCCTCTGTCCATTAGCGCCAGCTGTTCCCCGTTCACAGGCGGCTTTATTAGGAACAAAGGATAAGTTTGTTGACAGCGCGGTGTCCGCACTGGTGCCCTGACCATCAGTGATTTGCCCATCCGTTTCTGCTAAATCAGTGGGACTTGGACCAGGTTTTTGTGTAGGTACCTTCCTGGTCATAGGAACTGCATCATGCTCACGGGGACCGGTCGTTCCCGTTGAGTTTTCAGTCTCAGCACCCCTTATTTCGCCATCTTCCTCAGCGATTTCACCCGTCGGAGTGTGATGCAATTCAGGGTTTCGGTCAGGATCTGCCCCTTTTGAGTTAGTGATTTTCGCTTCTCTCACCAGTTTGGGAATGTTATGAGGGATGGCGGGAGACCAAGGCCCATGTGCAGGTTTGAGTTTTGAAATGTTTACTAGATGTGGGACCTGTTTTCCAGTTTTTAACGACACTAGTCTAACAAGGTGGTCTCCTTTTGTTTCAATTACCCTGAATGGCCCAGTATACCTGTTTGAGAACTTAGACGCTTTATTTTCACTAGCTAAAGGGTCGTACATGTATACCATATCACCTTCGTACATCTGAGTGGGCCGCGCTCGCTCATCAATTCGCAGCCTCAGATCTTTTTCGTAGTTTTGAACTACCCTTTCAGCCATATTCCTAAACATAGCAATATTATCCTTGGTTTGCATGAAAAACTCGCAGTCGTTCAGCGTTTCAGGAATTGTTCCCTGCTCAGGCATTCCCATACTGATTGGATCTCTGCCAAACAGCAGGGTGTGCGGGCTGTATCCCGACCGTACACTGATTGTGGATCTAACTGTCCATAATGCAATGGGAAGTAGATCGATCCAGTTACAGTGGTCGTCAGGGATATAATAAGCAATCAGGTTTTCAATGGTTTTATGTAGTCTTTCTACTCGAGCGTTGCCAGTCGGCATTCGCCCGGTAGTGAACGTTTGTTTGCACGCTAGTCGGGTGGTGATTTCCCTGAATAGCCCTGAGAGGAAGGCCGCCCCTCGGTCTGTGTGCAGACGGTTTACCCGCCCATACCGACACACTATCCCGGTTAGGAAACAGTTGGCCGCGGTTTGCGCAGTGGAGTCTTTCGTGGTGAAAGCCTCCGGCCAACCTGTTAGTAGGTCTATGAAGGTCATGATATATTTTGACCCATCCCTAGCCCTCTTTAGTGGCCCGATGAAATCACACTGTACCACCTCAAAGGGTCGGGTTGGTCTCTCCCAAGACTTAGCTAAGGCCTTGAAATGCGGAGCCCGTCTCCTCAGAGAGCAGGTCTCACAAGCTTTCACATAGTCTACTATATCGGCGTTCATGTTCCGCCAGTAGAATTTATCAGAGATTTTGGTAGTGAGGTTACTGATCCCTACATGTCCCCCAGCTAATATGTCATTATGTAACAGTCTCAGGACTTTGGGAATTAACCTTCCCGGAACTATCATTCGTGGTTTTAGCCTTACCAATTGGTCTTGGTGTTTGCTATACCTTTTGACGTTGAACCTACAGAGTACTCCCGGTGCCACCATTCCCACAAAATCGGCTTGGTCCATTATTCGCCTAGCTTCAATGGGATCTGTCGGTAGGTCTCCGTCCTGCAGGTAGTCTATCAATTGCGCGCACTCTGCATCTTGGAGTTGCGCGTTTATTACCGTAGCTACAGAAAGCTCTTCATCCTGAACTTCGGCCTCAAATAACTCACATCCCACAGCGGGCTCATATTCTTCACCTGGAACATGCTCATGATAGACTCTAGACAAATAGTCCGGTAGAAAATGAGTCGCTCCTGGCTCATATATGATTTCAAAATCAAAATCTGATAACGCTAAAGCCCACCGTCTCAGCCGGGCTGACGGGGCTTTGTAGGCACTCTGTAGCAGGGGAATCAACGGTTTGTGATCAGTCACTATTGTGATTTTAGCTCCCTGCAACATGTCCTCATAGTTCTTAATGCCTTTAATTACTGCCAGAGCCTCCTTTTCTGTTACCGAATAATTTAATTCGGCGTCCCGGAGAGTACATCCCCAGAAAGCAACCGGACGGTAGATTTCATCTAGTTTGTGACAAACCGCTGCACCGCACGCGGCGTCTGATGCATCTGTTAGTAGATAGAAATGCCCTCCTATATCCGGATGGATTAGTAAGGGTGGCGAGGTGAGCAGTTTCTTTAACTGTTGAAACGCTTCCTCGCAAGCCTCCGTCCACTCAAAATAGACTTCTTTCTTTAGCAGCCGGTTTAAAGGCTTTGCTAGATCGGCGAAATTAGGGACAAACGGTCGGTAGTAGTTACATAGCCCCAGAAAGGACTTGATGGTCTTTACATTATGCGGGCGGTTAAAGGCTGTGATCTTTTCTGTGGTGACCTTTTGTGTAGCCACCCCTTTGGCATTCACTACATGACCGAGGAAATTAATTTCACTGCGGCACCACTCACACTTAGACGGTTTCAATTTGAGGTTGGCTCTCGCTAAAGCTTGGAGGACCACCTCAACGCTCGCCAGGTGTTCGTCAAAAGTGGTGTCGTAGACGATTACATCGTCTAAATATGCTAAGCATGTTCTTGGAATCAACCCTTTTAGCGCAATGGCCATCACTTTGGTAAACTGCCAAGGCGCGCCAACTAAGCCAAATGGTACACGCTTATACTGATACACACCCATCGGGGTTTCAAAAGCGGTATATTTTCTACTGTCTTCTTCGATTACACACTGATGATAGCCGCTCAACAGATCTAAAGCTGTCCACATAGTGGGTTTCTTGTAAGCCATATATAGGAAAAGCGAGCGAGCCGTGGGCATGGGGAATTTATCTTTAAAAGTGACTTGATTAAGCATGCGAAAGTCTGTACAGAGCCTAGGTTTGCCATCTTTCTTCTGCACTACCACCAGCGGGCTTCGCCAAGCCGATTCGCTGGGCTCTATGACACCTATATCTATGAGTTGCCTAACCTGTTCATCGATGATATCCATTTTCTGTGGAGAGTATCGGTATGGTCTAGAACTTATGACTCCCTGCGACTCATCCACAATGATTCTCATCGGCGCTATTTCACAGTGACCTAACTCTTCCATTGAGAACGCTAGTGCATTTCTGTTGTTATTAAGCATTTGTCTAAACCTTACCTGTTGTTCTTCGTTTAAGCACGACTCGGTTAGATCTATTTTACTTACATTTTCATCCATTTTACCTCGGGATTTCTCCTCAGAGGTTTGGCTTTCCATTTGCACTGCGTCTTTCATTACTTCTACAGAAATCCTACAGATGGACATTGGGGTCTCTGTTTTAGTTAGATAACACAAGTCTAGGAACTCTTCTATCTGATTTTGGTTTACCTCAGGCACTGCGCATTCTTCTGCAAAAGCTAATACTTCCTGTGGGGTGATTTCTTGCATTTCATCTAGCGGATTCATGACTTTAATCCACCACTGACTTCCCACCGTATTCACGCACCCCTCCACTAGGACAGGTGCGGTTACTGCCGGTGCGCAGTAAGCCACGGGTGAGTCTAACCCCATCGGCTCTCGGGTGGTAACCGGTATGATGCATTCATTTCCCGGCGGAATTTTCACCGTTTCTTTGCTAACTATGGGGTTCCCACAAAACACTTCTATCTTTGCGCCTGGTAAAGACAAATCTGAACGAAGCACTGTTAACAGGTTTCTACCGATTACTATAGAGTGACATAAGTTGTCCACTATGTTAAAGTCGTAGCAAACCACCGATCCCTGGATCGAGAACTTACACCTGATTTGTTCTAATATCACTTGAGACGAATTGTCTGCTAAACTGATGTTTCCCTTCGATACCTTCCATTCATCTAGTATACATTGTTTAGGAATCTGCTGTTTGCAAAAGGTAGACATGAAGCAATCACTCGCCCCAGTGTCTACCAAAGACCTAACCTCTTTCAGATCATCAAATCTTAGCGTTAAGAAAAATGGTTCGTCTCCTATCTCTCTTCTAGCCGGTCCGTCCACTGCGCCTAATTCTATCGTGGAATGAACGGACCCTTCCTCTAGTTTCCCTTATTCTTTTGTTCGGTACCACTGGCTTTGCTATCTTTGTAGATCCGCGGGGGTTTTTCCCTCAACCTATTCTTCAACCACAAGCACGCTTCTGTAGAGTGACCATGCTGTTGGTGAATGATACAAAACTTACTTTCATCAAAAGGCAACCTGGGTCTCTCTACCTTCTGTTGAGTTGGCAGATTCTTTCCCTTATCTGCCTCTCTGTTCGGGGCGATATTGGATTTAGGCTTCTGATCTGAATTTCTTTCACCTTTCTGGTTTTCGTACCTATCTTTTCTCTCATAACCTTGCTGTTTAAAGTTACCACCACTCTGGGGAGTCCCGCTTTGCCCTGGCTTTGGTTTCTGGAACCATGGAGCGGCCTCCAGTCGGGCCAGCACCACTCCAAATCGTTCGGAGATGGAGTTTAGGGCCGCGGTCTCCTCTGATTCTTGGCTTCCAGCCAGTTCGCTCACTGCATTAGATATTTTAGTTCCCCCTTTGCCTTTGTCCAACGATTCTAGTCTCGTTGCACAATCCACCGCTTCGGTGAACGACTTAGGGTCCAGTATGGCTACTTGCCTGGCTACGCCCTGTTTTAATCCTTCTAAAAACACAGCTAACATCATGCTTTCACTCGCCTCTGCCTTAACTTGCTTTTGTTTCAGAACACCTGCAAATTCGATCACGCTCTGGTCCTTTCCTTGTTTAAGGGCACAGAACTCTGCGTGTTTCTGCCATTTAGCTCTTCGATCACCGAAGATCTTGGTCATTTGGGCTTCTAGCTTCTCAAATGAGTCTTTCTCACTTTCAGCTAACGCTCCTGCCCAGTCGTCGGCCCTTCCCTTTAGGCCTAACAGCGCCATATTCAGGAGGTGGGCGTCCGACCAGTCATAGATAGCTTTCAGTCGTTTTAATTCCCTGAAATACTTTTCTATTTGCTCGTCTTCTTTTCCACTAAACCACGGTAACCTAATGTTTGGTCCCCTTTGGTGACCACTGTGAGTCGTTTCACGCACTGGCGCTGGTGTTTGCCCCAGTGCCAGACCCAACTGCGGTAGAATTTCCCAAATATTTGGTTGATTCGGCGGGTTTGGAGGGTTGTTCTGACCGGGTGGGCCCGGCGGACCTGGCGGTCCCGGCGGTCCCGGTGGTGGAGGATTCGGTGGGTTTGGGGGGTTGTTCTGACCTGGTGGGCCCGGCGGACCTGGCGGGTTTGGAGGGTTATTATATTGGTTAAGGAATGGATTGTTGTTCTGGTTTGGGGGAGGGTTATTGGGTCCTGGTGGATTCGCTTGATTATTCTGGCCTGCTGGGGCTTGCTGACCCTGCTGGTTATCCGCTCTTCCTCGGCCTGCGTTAAGATTGGCTGCGAGTGCCATCGCCTGCAATAGGTGAGGGAGCAGGTTTTGATCGACCCCACCTCCTGCTGGCACGGCCCGGCCGGGCTGTTGGCCTGGTTGGCCTCCCCCATCATTTTGTTGCAGTCCCCCAAGGTTTACCCCAGGATTAGGCTGCTGTATTCCCGGATTCGCACCACCATTTCCCCCTTCACCGGGTTGCCGGAGTCCCCCAGGGTTTATCCCCAGATTGGGCTGATTCGGAGGGGGATTATTAATAAGGTTTTGGGGAGGGTTGTTGAGAAGGTTTTGAGGAGGGTTGTTGAGAAGGTTTTGAGGAGGGTTGTTGAGAAGGTTTTGAGGAGGGTTAGGCCCTTGTGGGTTGGCCTGATTATCCTGGCCTCCCTGGACCTGCTGATTAAGAGGAGGAATAAGTCCTTGAGGGTTGGCCTGATCGTTCTGGCCCCCTTGAACTTGTTGATTAAGGGGAGGATTGGCCTGATTACCTTGGCCTCCTGCCGGCACGCCTCGGCCCGGCTGCTGGATTAGGATCTGGCCATTCCCATTGTTTTGTTGAGGTCCCCCAGGGTCCATCCCACGGTCAGGATGCCATGCCCCCAGATCTACACCCCCAGCTCCCCTTTCACCGGGTTGCTGGCGTTGATCTCTATCCTCTCTTTCTTCTACTAGATCCATCAAAGGAACGCCTCCTTCTGCCATATTATTTTCGTGGAGGTTTTGTATATCGTGATCGTCCCACTGTTCTTTCACAGGTATTTCCTCTACACTAATTTCGTCCTCACTCTCTAGTTTAGCTTTCTTACCTGTGTCTAAAACATCCTCGGTAATAAGTTCGTATGAAGACGAGGTTGATTTATCTTCTCTAGCTAATTTTCTATCAGGACTACCCCCTCTGACATCTGCGGCTGCTTGTTCTGTCTCGCTATTTTCTTCCTCGTACTCGTCCTCGTATTCTTCATACAATTCATGAGTTAGAGTGTTAAAATCTTGTGCTTTAAGCGTTACATTTTCTTCACTATCCTGATCGCTTAGCCTCTCTAAATCTATGTGCTTTTCGGGGCTTGAGTCTGCCCACTGCTTTAATATTTCGGCTGGATCAAAGGCCCGAGCTTCCGCTCTTTTACCAGCTTGGTCTAAGTTCGTTTCTACACCGTAAGTTAATCGATAGGGTTGTAAATTGCCTACTTTCTCGCTGTTTCCCTCTGCTTCCCTTCCCACTCCCCTATCCCCTCCCACTGTTTTTCCTTTAGCTACAGTGGAATAAGGAATGGACGCCCCCGGGTTGGGGTGAGTTGGTGTTACCAGTGGGTGACTGATAAACTCAAGTCGTTGGGGTAATGGATAGGTGAGAGAGCTCCCATCAGGTAGGATTACCGGATTTTCGGGGCGTTTTCCCCCTGATGGGCTGGAGTTATCCGCGGTGTTTTGTCGTTGTTTTAGGTTTCCTGAAGAAAATAGGTTATCTTCATTGGAAACTTCCTGTTCGCTTTCACCTCCCGCTGCGGGTAGTAAACGATAAGGAACACTTTGGTTACACCACGGATTGTTCACATCAGATTCACAGGTGGAGCGAGAGCTAGTACCAGTTTCGTGGTCCGTAGGTGGTACGTACCCTAGGTTCCAATATTGCTGATATTCCGTGAGACGGTTCTTCCCTTCAACTCGTCCCGAGTGTGTTAGGGTTTCAAGTCCTTCGTCAAGAACCGGCCTATCTTTGGACCCTAGGTGCCAGGGAAATGGTTTACCTTTGCCACGGGTTTGGTAATTTTGTGCACCTTCGGGGCAGAGCTGCTTGGGTCTGGCTGCGACCTCCTGTCTCTGTGCCTCCCCGTCTAAGGGATTACCTACCAGGTGGCGGTTTTCCACATTCCCTGTATATGATGTTGACACATCGTGTCCTGCGGGCCGCAAAGATTGAGGCTTGGGGTTAGAGGAAGCCTCAAAGTCACCGGTGGCTGACATCAAGGATGAGCAAAACGGCACAAGTCATGTTTCGGGTAATCTCCACCAAATGAACTATTGTTAATGTTTGATTTAAGACTGCGTAATGTTCGTGTATATCCAAGTCTTCATGAGTCGTTTACCCAGAATGCCTGAGTAATTCAGACTGCTTTTAAAGTTTGTCCGTCCACTTCCCAACAGTTCAAAAGAAATGAACGATGAGGGAGCTTCTTAATATGAAAGGTTTTTTATTCAATAAACATCTCATCCCGAGTCAAAGCCACCATGTATAAGTCTTCATCAGTCCACCTCCCATCTCCTATCAGCAATCAACCACATTTAGAACACGAGTTGCTCCAACACCTTCTAGACCATTCTAGTACTCAGTTCTATCACAATCCTATGTCCGAGGTAGTTGATATTGGTAAACTCCAGTCTGTTACACGGGAGCCGATGTACTTACTCCAGGTATAACTCCTTGGCTAAACTTACTTAGCTGATGTTCCCACTAAACCTAGTGACTACTAACTTCTAACCAACTAACTGCTCGCTCCCTACCTTGCAGCGCCTTTTATACTGGTTAACAGGTGGCGCTAGGAGCGTAAGATATTTCTCCTAGAAGTAGACTAGAAGTAGACTTGCTAAGCCTGATCCCTGATGGATTATATAACACGAGAATATATTAAAAGTGCTAAGCTATTAGTACAACATGTGTGTTCTTATCACTTCTCAATGGTTGAGCTACATTAAGAGCTGATTCGTGGTCAAAGGACTGAAGACTGCAACTTGGACTCTTGGTATAATGAGTTGAGGGAAATGACATAAATACTCCGTATGAATAACACCAAAATTAAGCATCATAGTTCATGACGTTTTGACATTTTATCCCAACTATATAATATGGTTTTCAAAGTCCTATATCTATGATTCTATTTTATGAATTGTGACTAAAATTGATAATCTCATATGACTTATTATATGATCGGCTTTCGCACTTGTTAACTTAAAACATTAATAAAAACGTACTTTTTTTGGTTGCCGTGGTAATCAAAATAACAAATTTTGTTTTATTTTGTACTGTTGCCATGCAAACCACATCGTTCACAGCAAATGTATTATACATGATTGATATCACTTGTAGCGACTTTCTCGCCATTAAACATTTCTTAACCCTTACACTGCCAGAGGCCTCATATGGGGCCCTATAGTAAAATCCCATAGGAACACTATTGAAAGAATGCAAATTATGCTTTCAGAATCTGAAAGAATTTTTCAAATATTCCAATTAGAACCAGAGATACAGGTATTTGAACATCGGACTATCAAGTCACCCAAAAATGTTAGAATAGCGATTCGAGAAACCATAAACAATGTGTTTACATTTGAATTTGCCATACTTATTAAAAAATCATGAAAAATGGGTGAATTTATGTAAATGACATGATTTTTAATTTGCTCTAACTTTTTTTTCACTTATGATAATCACAAACTGTCTTTTGCACAAAAAAGATAATGTTTTCATGTTACTTTTATAAAGAGTGTCATACTTATTTTATGAGTTATTGGTTACCATGGTAACCTGCAAATTACGATAGTACGAACAATTACTCAGCGGAAGAAATTTGCCTTATTGGCACAGTGCCAACATTTGGAACGTTTATATCAAAATTATTGAAAAAAGCTTTTCATCTGAAGAATCTAAACTAAATTTGAGTTTTAGGGAATTTATGCACTACTTTTTGTATTTTGGGCAATATTTCAGTAAATATCAGTTACATTGTGATATATCTGGCAGTGAAAGGGTTAAATGTGACCAAATGGGCCTAAGCTTTTATCAATTATTTGTCATTTTGTACTGACGCGGGTGGCCAGTCCATGTTTTGTAGGCACTACGGCATGAGCTTTAGAAGCGCACGTGCAAGCCATGTTTCACTTTGTCAATAGTGAAATGGGGGAGGAGTCACGGTGTGACGTACCATACGAAAAGAGCGTGTTTGTTCTCAGTCAGTCAGAGTTCACTGTAACGCTGTGTGAGTAACATCCTGGAAAGGTTGGACCTTTAATCTGCAGTCTTGGTTCTGGATAGAGGCATAGAAATCGTGTAAGAGCGCGAGAGCGTTGACTGAATGTGTTTGAGGGGATTCCTACCTCGGGACTGATCATGGTCAATCGGGTTCTTGTCACAAAGCAACTATACAATGGATAATAAACAAACAATATCCTTTCACGCGAGTGTTCATGTCTTACATGATGTGGGAACTATAATTATGTATTGGACGACAGCAGTCTACAAGGAGGAGACTGCGTACGGAGCTAGTTATTATCTATAACCGAATTACAACATAGGCATGTGGGGTGGTGTAGTGGTTAGGGTGTCCGTCTGCTGCGCGGGCGGCCGGGGTTCAATTCCCGGCTGAGCTGGCCGCTACTCCCCTCTGCATTTCTCCCAGTGGCAACAACTGGGATATCAAAGGTCTCTAGTAGACCACCGGCTGTTGTGTGTGTGGCCCTGTCTATGGGACCATGCACATTAAAGAACACCTGCCTCGGTAAAAGTGTAGGGGTATGGTCTCTACCTTCTCATAGATTCGATCACCATCACCGCCCTTGATATGACCCTGGCTGTTAATTAGGGCGTAAAGCAACCAATAACCAACCAACCGAATTACAACATGACCTGTAGCTATAAAAAGGGGTGGTAAGGCCCTGTTTATTTGCTAGGCTGGGAATTAAGTAGTGAGAGCAGCTTCAGAGATGTTCAAACTGTCAGCCAAAGAAGACCTCATGTTTATAGGCTGGGAGGCTGGGCCTTAGAAGGATCATTACTGATAGGTTAGACTTTGTCTAGGAGCGTTTTGGTGGAAAGAACTGAGTGGATCAGCGGACTGGTGAAATATTAATGAGAAATCAGTGGCGTATATCAAATGTCTTGGATAAACAATAAACAGTATCCTTTCACATGTGTGTTCTTGTCACCTCTCAATGGTCGAGCTATATCAGGAGTTGATTCGTGGTCTAAGGACAGAAGACTGCAACTTGGACTCTTGGTAAAATGAGTTAAAGGAAATGACATAAATGCTCCGTATGAATAACATCCAAATTAAACATCATAGTTCATGACGTTCTGACATTATGTCTCATCCATATCTAGGCCTATGGTATTTCAAAGTGCTATATCTATGATTCTATTTTATGAATTGTGACTAAAATTAATAATCTCATATGACTTACTACATATGATCGGCTTTCGCACTTGTTAACTTAAAACATTAATAAAAACGTACTTTTTTGGTTGCCGTGGTAATCGAAATAACAAATTTTGTATTTTTTATACTGTTGGCTTTGCCATGCAAACCGCAACGATCACAGCAAATGTATTATACATGATTGATATCACTGGTAGCAACTTTCTCGCCATGGAAAATTTCTTAAATGGGCCCAAATGGGCCTAAACTTGTATCCTTTGATTTTGCATAGGCTACATTGATAGTAGGCCTACAAGTTGTGACTGACATGCTGACTTGCATTCATTGAAAAAATAACCACCCTGCAGTTATGTGCAAGGTTTCCTTTAATAGTCGCTGCCCAAGACAAATACAACAAAAATTTTGTTTGACCGTCAGAATGTCACTGAAAAGAATGCCAATTTTTTCAAAAAACAATTGTCAATGAGTTTGTAATAAATCACCTTACACTTCTAAAAAAATACCCAGGGGCCTGGAGCCTATTCTTCGATCTGTTTATCAAAATATAAATAACACTAGTCTACCTGTGTGAACTAATGACATCAGTCAGAATCATTTTTGGGCTGTGGCGCGAAAGTCGCTCAGACCAATACACCTGGCGCCACCTGGTGTGATCTTCACTAACCACCACCACCCGTACCAACGTCAGCCGGCCGCAACTTTCGGTTGCAATTACAACAACAACGTGTTGCAAGTGAAACAGGTATGTTTTTACTGATCTAGACTGTTAATTTAACCTTACAGAGGTGTAATTTACTGGATAATGTGTACGAGCCGCTAGTGTAACAATTGTTTCAATTCACAGCTCTCTTGGTAAAGTCGAGGCCACCGAAACCTCCCGTTTTGGGCCACTGCACTGGCCCACATGTCAGAGTCAGACTCAGTCATACTGATAGATCTGTGTCTAGCCTCTAGGGTTGTCTAGTTAGTTATCCACTAATACCAATATCTTCCTAATTCTCGAGGTTAGGGGATCGTGTTGCAGAGCAAGCACGTGTGTGATGAATGGCAGGACTTCCCCAAATTTCCATAAATTTGCTTCCTAGATTCCAAAGATTCCTTATTATTAAGATATAACATTCAGGGTATTTCCTACGTGTCGTTTCAGCGAGCGCATCATTCATCATGGGGAAGATGAAGAGGGGTCGACAGAAGGCGCACTCCGCCGCCGTCAAACTGAAGCAGAAGGAGAAGTCCGAGAAGGGCGAGCAGTCGGTGGAGGTGGTGGACATGGAACAAGACTCAAAGCCCCTACAAGTAAGTCAAAGTAGATCTAACTTAGTTTATGACAAAAAGGTGGAATGCTTATTCTTTTTAGCAATTATTGCAAAACATTTTTAAAGTGGCCCGTATGTCTGAAATCCATGAGCTTAGATTTAGTCGAAAGATAATTTCCAATCTGAAAATAATTGTGTGAACGTGATCAAAAATAATAATTTTGGGCCAGTTTGAGGCATCACTGCCTTGTGATATCAATCAATGAATGCTAGTCTGGGGAACTGATGGTATTGCAGAGGGTTTTTTTTTTTTCAAATTGGGGTATTCAAGATATCATTAAATGATGTAATTCGTCCAAATACCGTTATATGTCAATAATACTTTCTATTTAATTAGAATTGTAGCTAGTACTATTTAAGATTTTTTGAAGAATTTTAAGTTGATATAAATACCATGAGCCTTATCAACTTTCGAAAACCCATATATATATAAGGTATACTAGTCAGGTTCTAATCATGTATAAAGAAATAGTGATACTTTATTGTGTCTTCATTCAATACAAGAGAAATGTATGTTTGAAAACTACAATTGAAAAAAAAAGAAGATACACATACCTGTGATGTGATTTATTTACCTTCTAGCAGAGCCCTTTCCTCGTGCCCGAGAACCCGTTTGCCGGAGTTCAGATTGACCTGAACAGAATGAAGAAGGACCTGCCCGACTTTGACGCCCGGAGCGCCGTCACCAGTAAAAGTCTCAAAGGGAACAACCTCACCAAAGTAGAGAAAAGGAAACTTAAACACGACTTCTTCATCAAAAGTAAGCAGACCTATGTTTAATTGTAGTGAACGGAAGTTGAGACGACCTTTTCTTTTATCAGATTTAATATAGTTAGGACTTAAAAAAAAAAAAATCAAACTCCTTCCGTAGAGTCGGCCCAGAATAATGGTATAAGAATAGAAGATGAATTCTAAATGGGTTCGTTGCTATATGGATCATGATCAGGGCTTTTTAGACTAGATAAGATTTGGATATTTGAAATCAATGAGAGATACCTTATTGACATAAAATCACATATAGTGGGACTTTATCTGAAAACATTTTATATGGTAGAAATATCTACCCAACAAATCTTTATACACAAATAGTACTGAAACAAAAGTTTTATTTGTCTTTTAGTGTGAAAATACTTTCAAAACCCGTAAATTTTTGGTCAACAAGTTAACATTTCGCCTGTCTTGCATCCTTTTTTTTTTTTTTTACCACATATATATATTTCGTAATTTTAGGTCTTATTTTGATTTGATTTTTCAGAAATCGATGCCATTCAAGCCGCGAAGAAGGCTGACAAAGTGCGTAAGAAGCGTAAGAAAACCCCGGTGGTAGGGGACATGCAGGTGCTAGCTGATTCATTGCCAACTTTAGATCTTCTCCTTAAGGATAACCCCGTGGACAGAGCAAGAGAGAAAAGGTAGGCATAAAATTTGAAATTGAAATTGTTATCCAAGACTTCATGGTGAAGGTTAATCGTATGCTTGGGTAAGGTTCGTGTAATGTATTTACATATATGTAGTAACTTTGGTTTGAAAAAGTCTAACCGTAAATTGCTTTTGTTTCCCTTATTTAAAGATAGACTGCTGAGGAACTGTCTGCTTGATGTAGCATTTACGGATTATTCATGAAATTATCTTCTTTTCCTTTATATCTAAAGACGTTTTTTTTTTTTTATCTCTACCAGTAAATATGCAGCACATTTTAATAGAAAGAGCAACTCCAAGATTTTGATAAGGCTTTACACTAAAAGCTATTTTATGAACACTTTCAAGTCCAGGAACAAAATATCGAAACTAATTATTATAGATTGACAGCATTTTTACCCAACATCACTTTTCAAATATTCTGTCAGACGCAAATTGGATTTATATGTATGTTTAGGTTTTGGAAGACTTAATCAAAGTTAATTAATTCATGGGCAAACAGTTAATTAACCTATTTCCGTATATATGGACTATTATTCAGGTTTTTTTTTTTATTGTTTTACAAAGTACAAAGGTTTTTTTTTTCAGCTCATCGAGTCATATTCCATGGTATATGTATGTATGTTATACATTTCTGTCCGGAAGCTTTAATAACCAAAAGAATGCATTTTTTCTTGCAGCAAAAGCAGAGTATCCAAGAAGCCTATTCCGAAAACAAAAACACGACAAAAACGAATGTAAGTATAGTGGGTTACCTCCCCTCTTTTAAATCGTTATGTGTTTTTTCTCATAGACTGCAAATCCTAACTGGTAGAGTGTAAATCAAATCACTTCTGCGTTGGAGAAACTTAATTTGACAAATTGTCACGAATATCAACAAGGATATTTAGAAAGTAACATTAGGTGTTGAAACCTATCGGCTTTACAAGTATTTTATTCAAAACCTAAATAAATGGATCATGATAACTCTTTCTGGCATTGGAGGATGTGATATAAACAATACTTATTACCAATTAAAATAGTAACAAGAAACGTATTCCCTTCCCAATGATGTACTATGGGAGTTTCTAGCTGTTTGTGGAAAGTTGGTAATGGCCCTTGAAAAATATATTAAACACGATAAAATTCCAATTTAGATTAAATAGATCAAAGTTGCCACTTTTCTTTATTTAAACATATTCTGTATTTCTTGCTAAGAGACTGCTTTGACACTAACTTCCAAAATCACTAGATTAGATAATAATTATTATTTTTATCCATTTATAGGATGGAGGACATTGCCATTTTCAACCAGGTTCTCGCCCACCCAGCCTTCAAGTCAGACCCCCAGGCAACGATGAAAGAACACGTCAAAAACTGGACAGAACAGGAGAAAATGGCGCAATGATTTCTTATGTTATATATATGAGTCTTTGTTTTGTGTAAATTGTTAAAGTACAGTATGCTTTCCAATAAAAACGTATTATCTATAATAACCTAGGAAATGTTGTTTTATTCCTCTTCCTGGGATTTATTTTTTTGTGCACAGGCAGATACTTAAAGAGGAAAGGGATGTATGTAAATGGCCGAACAGCCATAATCCCGGTAGGGGTCATCTTCCAACAGTTGCAAGGGCTTCTGGAAACTATCTTACCTTACCTTAGTAGTAAATTAATCCACTTGTATGATTTTAGTAAAGCTAGGGGGTATAGACCCTTGGAATCAACAGCACGACACAGCTGTTTTTCAAAATTTGATAATGCGACACAGCCGTTTTTAAATTCAACAGGCGACATGGAAAATAAGTGACAAATGACATTGCCTTTTTGTGAGTCCCTAGTTATATATATAGTATTATAGCCATTGTTGGGGACTCCCTCAATTAGTCATGTCTTTAGTAATCTGATTCTCTTTGTTCTTAATGACCGGTTACACAATGTCATGTTCAGCTATTGAAGGGCACTGTCCTACAATTGCTGTGAGAATCAGGCAATGGGAGGACCCATAAGTGGGTTACATAACCACTGCCTGATCCAAACAGCCCTCACCCCTTCACATGAGGACCTCCACTGTCACCTGCAGGTAGGCAGATCTAGGTGGGTGAGTGATAGGTCACTCAGTACTGGGTGCATGTCAGTAGCCGAGTTGCAGCCCCTTTCCTAAACCCCTCCCTGAGTTGTGTGTGACAGCAGGAGTGGTGGTGGTGGTCACTACTGGTAGCCTGTATAGCCTTCTGGTTATAGGAAGGCCTTCAGTTTATTGAGGGACAACCCTCGCTCATGCATGAGTGAAACTTTGTAGCTCTTTTGCTTCTTGTTCTTGAATTCGACAGGGGACGGGCTTAAAAATGATAACGACATGCGACATGGCTGTTTCTTAAATTTGACATGCAACATGGGTATTAACTGAGTTATAACGACATGTGACACAGCTGTTTTTTTAACTCGACAAGCAACATGGGACCCCCCCTATCCATAGCCCCAAGCTAACCTATGAACCAAAGAATCAAATTTTGTGAAAATAAAAAGGAATTTCCCTGTATCACTACCCCAGCCAGAGAATTTCTTTTGTATAAATTTCAGTCAAATTTGATAGTTGGGACTGTTGCCATCTGGACATACACCCCTGCCCTGTTGAGGCTCAGAGATGCCATTTTTCCTGCTTTTGTAGGATTTCCTACTTTTTGAGAGTCCCTATTTATATCTATGTAGTATTGTAGCTGTTGGTGGGGACTCCCTCAATCAGTCAAGTCTTGAACCATTTAATTTTCTTTGTTCTCAATGACTGGTTACACAATTAGTCCAGGAGCCAAATCCAAAAAATGACTTTTTTCGTCCAAAAAGACGGAGGATCTAAAAGTGGTTTTAAATCGTAGCCCATAACCTGAAGTTTACATTTTGACGTGTTGGCATTTGCGCAACACGCACATTTGGCCGGTATCCATGGCAACGCATAGCAACCACAGAATTTTAAGTAACATTGTGAAAAAGTGGAAATATCAAAATAATTTTTTATACATGAGCAAAACTGTTCATTGTTGTACCTCAAATGAAAGGCCATGGAGGTGGGAATGTGAAAATCTCATGTTCAGCTATTGAAGGGCATTGTCCTACAATGGTTGTTAGAGTCAGGTAGTTTGAGAAGCCAGAAGTGGGTTAGATAACTACTACTTGAGCCAAATAACCCTCACCCCTCCACATTAGGACCTCCACTGTCACCTGCAGGTGGGCAGGTTTAGGTGGGTGAGTGATAGGTCATTCAGAACTGGGTCCCTCCCTGAGTTGTGTGTGACAGCAGGAGTGGTGGTGGTGATCACTACTCAACCCATATAGCCTTCTTGTTGTAAGAAGGCCTTCAGTTTATTGAGGGATGACCATCGCTCATGCATGAGCAGAACTTTGTAGCTCTTTTGCTTCTTGTTAGTGACTCTGGATCGCACAATAGATTTTTCCTATATTGCTTTAAGGTCTGTTTCAGAGTATTTTTGTTTTAGTTCTAAGCTATTTATCTGCAAGTTCAGGGCACCATTCCTAAATATCATTTCCCTCCTAGTTGCTTGTAGAAAAAAGAGTGGGAGGGTGTTTCCAACTCAGTAGGGAATGGCATCTAATGAGGCTGTTATGTCAGGGGTGAGTGCCCACCAAATGACTCCCCTGACTCCAAGATTACCTCATCAGTGATGTTACGTCCTCAACAGGAGGGATTCGTAAGGACCATAACACATTCTTCCCCTTTAAAAGAAATAAGAAAACTTGGAGGTCCCATACAAATTTTTTTTTCAAGATAACCTAAATCGAGGTACAACTGACAAAAGTAACACATTTATGCCTGGTCCATATATCTAATTTCCAATGCTTTTAATACAACTGGAAGACGGTTCAGGTGTGCACATGTGTTGATAGTCCAATAAATTGTATGATTTAGCCAGTACACACTTATGCCAAAGCCGAATAGCCATCAGGTATTTTTTATATTCCAATTCAATTGAGTTGGACAGGTGTTATTCGCTGTTAGACGCAAATTTACTGATATATGGTTTACTCCAAACTTTTCTCAGGCTACCATTTACCTCCTGTTTTTGAGTTACTCTGCTACCATGCCGATTTCGACCTGAGAATCATATCTGCACTGTATTCACCATTACCATGTTTTCAACTTTAACGCTACACAGCTTAGTAATCTTATTATGCTAGGGGGATGTGGTGGTCTAGTGCTTAGCATTGGTTAGCGTCTTAGCATTGGACGCGGCCGGCCTGAGTTCGATCCTGGGTGCTGCCTGTTAGACAACCTTACCTTGCTGTCGTTCCCATACAAAATACGAAATACGAAATGGTTTATTTGACTAATATACAGATACATTTATGTCAACACCAGGTGGAGTAATAACACTTATAACTCTGCTCTAATGCCCTAGTGGCTGCATATATGCTTTTAACAAATGTACCTATAAGTGATGTTGTTTCTAGGTCGTTCTTATGACAATGGGGAGTGACATTTAGGATCTCAGATGTTTTTTTGTGATACACTTTTGTCATAAAATTTCTTACAGTATTTTAGGTAGTTGGTCTTGAATATTTTCCTAATTGATGTCAACATGGCATTTTTACAGTAAAAAAGAACATGGCCCATGTCTTAGATTCGGTCGTGCAACAGTGTTGCAGTCACAAACATGGGTCCTAATATAGCTGCAAAATTACTGAGTGGACATTTAACTCCAACAATCATCTTCTTAGTATTCCGGTATAATTATAGTCCTCACAGCCTAACTTTTCTGTCACAGAGGGTGATTGGGCAGATCAGTTGCACTTGAGTAAGGGCTCATTGACTCCGGTCCCCCAAAACTTATATGTAGCGATATCAATGGGAAAACTATTGACTCGCAGCGAACGAGCGATATAAGTGACGTCATGACTTTGTATGCAACGATGTTTTATCTTAGACAACATCGCCTATAAGATGAAATATTTACGTGGCAAGTGATTTTTGTGAATGCTATTTGGACAATTATGTTAATTGCTTCATGTATCATACTGTGTACTCGTTAACTTTCATATCAATGGATAGTTTTTATTAGTTCCTCAATTGTCCTGAATACAATCATGTATTATTATGTACACGATATGCATATTCAGACATGCAGTGAGTTATACACTATGTTGCCAATATATATGTAAAATGTCCACCATGATCGTCAAATTCCCATTTCGGTATATTACTTGCATACTCGTACCTACATGTACAATACAGGCAAGACAGGCAATATTGCAGTGTAAAAAGTGGATGTTTTTGAGGAGACGTCGTGTAGGCTGTGCTGTATAGACCTTGTGCAGACATGGTCACGTGATCACATTTTGGTGATCACCACAGGGTGATCAGGGACACATTGCAATTGAAATAAAATCTAAATTTATAAATTCTTAATGATGACAATTGCTAAGTATCATTCAGCAATACTGCTTCAATTAAAATAAACAAAATGTGTTTTATAATAATTCAGAATGGTAAATAATCATTATCTTAAAGTGATCACCAATATGGCGGCCAATCGAATTTCAGCACTTGTGATGTCATCTGCACAACGTCTATATAGGACGACTCAAACCGGGCTCTCAGGTTGTTCTATTAGTTATTGCAGATAGAAGTATGTACGTTCTTGAGCTATGTTCTAATGAAGGTTCTGCATGGCAATAGTAGGAATAACAGTGATTAAACCTTCACATAATCTGGTCATGTAACATTGGTCCAACAACCTTTGTTGGTCTCAATAAAATTATGAGTGATGGACTGAAAGAAAAAAAGTGAGGGGGGGGGGGAGGAGGGTGCTCGTGCCCCTCCCTATTTTTCGGAGTGATTCAACCCTTTCACTGCTAAATATGTCATTCTACAGATCATGATTACTGAAATATTTCCCTAAATATAAAAAGTAGTCTAAAAATTGCCAAAACTCTATTTTTATTTAGATTCTCCAATGGAAACATTCCAAATGTTGGCACTGTCCCTATTTGCCAATTTGCCAATTTTTTTTTTTTTTGTGCAATATCCCACCATATTCCATTTATGGGTTTCCATGGCAACCAACATTTGTGACCCGTTTTGGCGAAGTGAGTCAGATGTCGCACGGGGAAGATTTTTAGTTAGGTATACCATCAGAAAATACTAATTATTAGCTTTAAAACAAGGTATAGCATGTCTAGGTCCGATATCTAGGGCCTGAGATAAGTTGCGACGAGAATAAAAAGAACCTTGCCTATGAGGGTATAAGAAACTGAGATAAATGAGTTGAAAGTTTTTCTTACCGCGCGCTACCGCGGTCCTCCGATAAAGCCCTAGCAACGTACACTTGTAATCAATCCTTGGTCCTGAAACTTTACATAGTCATTCTACACTATTCTAGCTAACAAATACCAGTAATTCATGCGTTTATATACAAAACTTTTATTCATGCCGGCGCTGCAAAAAGTGACAAAAATCCGGACCTGAAACAACAACTTAACCTAGAACGGCAAGCATAAAGGATCACAATACCTCATCTTGGCTGCTTAAAAACGACTCTGTGATGACCCTAAGTACCCTGGGTATCCATAATGTGTCTATAAAAGTTCTTGGAATGTTCATGATTGTCTTTGGTCGTTAAAATAGTGAAAAGCCACCAAGGTAAAAATCTTAAAATCAGAAAAAGTCTTAACAACTAAAAATATGTTAACAATGTTCAAAACGGATTCTTAATAGTTCTCAGGTGGTCCTGGGCCTGCCACGACCACGTTTAGCACGTTTACTAGGACGGCCCCTGCCCCTAGGTGGGGGTGGGGGGCCTTCCTCCTCTGAGTCAGATGAAGATTTTGATTCCCTCTCCAGCTGTCTGACCAACTCCTCCTCCTCCCCCTCCGATCCTGATGATGTGTCTGGAGTCTGTCCTCTGCCTCTGCCCCTGCCTCTGCCTCTACCTCTGCCTCTGCCCCTGCCCCTGCCCCTGCCCCTGCCCCTGCCCCTGCCCCTGCCTGGCCCATCCCCCTCGCCAGCCTCTGGCTCTGATTCCGCATCTGGTTCCGGCGGAGGTACGGCACGGGGGCCTGGGCCGGGTGCTGGTTCTGGTACAGAGGGCTTAGGGCACATGATGTCCTTCGTGTCCTCAGTACAAAAATCCCGAATGTTCTTGAAGAGATACCACTGTCTTTTGGCCGGGAGGCCAGGGGATTCGGTGGGCTGAGGGCCTTCCTGGGGGACAGCTTCAGGGGCGACAGTCAGCATCTTGAAGGTCTCGGGGGCCGAGTCGGCATACTGCCGGAAGGTGACGTGGCCCTTGTTCTGGTCAGAGAATACAAAGTGATGATACTGCTTAATGCCCTTGACTGGCTTGATGAAAGGGGTCAAAAAAGATTGCCAGTCATACGACTCGACAAACACCTTCCCATTCTCGTCCCCCACAAGTTGGGCAAGGTTGACACGTTCTTGGGTACTCTTCACCACAGTCGCCTCCATCTCCAAGAGGCTCGAGACAGGCTCACGACGAAACCTTTGTTTAAGCAAACTAAAGCACCAGTCCGGGGCAAACTTGGTGTGCCCTGTGATTAAAAAGTTTAAGGAAATGGACTGGTGCCGGCCAGTCAGGACCCGCCACAGAAGATACGCTAGCACAAACTTGTTCTTGTTCTGACCACTACAGTTGTCACAGTGCATGTCCACCGCCTTCTCCCCCAGGGAATACGTTTCAAAATAGTGGTGCAGGTATGAAATAACTGCATTTGACCCCTTACTACCGCAATGGCTTTCGTCGATCAAATAGTTCACCTGTTGGGGGATGGCCTCGGCACAGACACCGAAAATGCCGACCTTGCGGGGGACAAGGAAGTACAATGGGCCAGGCTGCATAGGAAAGGAGGGAAGGTGGACCTGCTGGGCATAATCAAAACTGATGTGGACCTTCGTGTCAGAAGAACAAGGGGGGTGGGGGCCAAGGGGAGGGGACTCTGCTTCCTTGTAGGCAGCCTTGGCAGACTTGACCATGTCCTGATAAAAGCCCCTCTCCCGAGCCACCACCTCCAGGTGAACTTGTTGCTTTTTCAGCTTGGCCTGTTTCACAATGTCAGGTAGGTTACTAGAGGCAGAGATATCCCTGTTGTTGCGCTGGCATTCCCAGCAGAGGTCAGTCATAGGGCGGGAACACACTATGCGAGGGAGGAGTTGGAGCCACAGGTTTCTAAAGGTTAAGTCAGCCACACACCTGAAGTTAGCCTCCTCCATGGCGTTGCTGTACAACCTGTAGATGTCGGCCTTTGTGGAAGAGGAGGGGAGGAGGAGGATGTCATCCCGTTTGTGGGAAGACACACGACCAGGCAGGACGAGGGCGTTGGTCTCGGCATAGGAGTTGATGAAGTCCACGACCCACCTGATGTCCTCCAGCTGGAGGATCATTGCAGTCGCCTGTCGCCCGCCAGACTTCTTTTGCCTGGTCACCACCCCGTAGCACTTGTACCACTTGATGATGGACGTCAGCTTGTTCTGGCTGATGCTGGAAAGGTCACAAGGTAAGAGTTACATTAGGCCAATAATTATTGGACACAGGCAACAAGTACAGGTAAGTATTGTAATATTAATATGGACGATTTGTGATGGTAAGTGCCATGATCAGATTCTGTTATGATTCATTACAGTTCATCTTGTAATTTACCTCAAGTAGTACAATAATAGTAGGGATATCTAGGTAGACCTTAGTTGAGCAAAGAAGTTGAATATCAAAGCTACTCACGCATACATGAACTTGAAAGTGTCCCTGCAGACTGGCCGAGAACCGACGAGGTAGTGGTTTCTTTGGTGCTGCCTCTCCCCTCTCCCCTTAATCCCCTTCTTCCAGGTGGACAGCCTGCTGCTATTGTCTGTGCAGGTACTGGCAATGCCCAGTAGCAACATGTCCTTCTCGCCTAGAAAACAAAGTAGATTAGGATAATAACAATCTGTACATGATATGCATGTGACTCAAGGAATGAGGTTTCTGGATTGACCCATGAACTAGGTTAACACACCCTAAATACTAACTTAAAAACGGTCTGGTTGAGTGTTAATAGTTGTCTGTTATACTTCAAGACGTTGTCATGGATTATGGGATAGTTTTGAGCGAGAACGACATAGCTACATGGTCGTGGCGACAGGTTTGCATAACATGTATCTCATGAAAAACTTACCTGAGGACAGCTGAAAGACCTCCTGCCGACGCGCGACCAGCTCCGACGTCGTGAACTGTTTACTGCACTCCTTGTCTTTGTAGTGCTTGCAGGAACATCTAAAGACAACAACATACATGATATTAGACTTAGTTCACCTTCCTGAGGGCCACAATGGCATGAGACATGATTCATAACCGTTACAGGCCGGCCGGATCAGCTGACGCCATTAAGTAGGTCACCGGACAACCCCGATAGATCATCCCTGTTTATGGCATGAAATCAACTTTGAAACTTGATAAAAACTAGTTAGGCAGTTAGAATACATACTAGGGCACAATCGTAGGCAGTTTCATCAACATTGAAAGGGATTTAGGCACTTTGCGTACTTGTTTCAGAGATACGGCAACCGACCGCATGTCGGCCATTATAAAGTTTTTCAAAACTCACATGAAGCGTTCGCAGTCGTCCCACTCCGCCTGTAGAAGGTCGTCCATGGGGTCAGGGATGACTAGTGGCTCATCCTCATCATCCTCAGCATCCTCCGGTTCCCCTAGATCCTCCTGAACATCTTCTTCTTCCTCGGGGGGATCGTCTTGCCCCTCCTCCCCGTCGGCGAAGAGAAAGTACTCGTCGACCAGAGTCCGCCATTGCTGTGGCTCGGCTATACCACGTAAATTCGCCCGATTTATCGTATTCAGGGCATCTGCGACAGCCTCCTCGCAATCCATGTCCTTCCCGACGATGTTGGGAGGTAATCCACATCAAAATCCAGCAGTGATCCAGGATTAAAACAGCTAAATCCGTCGGAGAAGTGATGTCGCACGTCCGTCCTGCTCGCCATGCGTCCCTTTAAATTTCCACAACAACTGAAACCGGAAGGCACGCGAGGCCTCTCAGCCAATCAGCACGCCGCATTCCGCACACGTGACCTCCTTGACGACGATTGTTTACGGGATGATGATTGGGAAAACACGTTCTGATTGGTCCTTGCCGGCGCGAATTCAAAATCCGAGGCTGTCATTGGCCAGTTCACTTCGCGCCCTTTCAGCAGGTACCCGGAACATGGGGCTGGGATGGGATCCAGACCGACAGGCAAGCCGCGAAGTTAGGGAAAAATGGCGTGAATCGAGGGTCTTTTGTTTCAGATCACTGAGGCGTTGCGCGTCTTTGGGGCCTATTTAGAGGGACTTAGAGATGGCTTTGGGACCTAAAAATTCTTTTGGGAAGACTTCTGATATAGGAGATATGAATAAAAGAAAAACCTATTTTCGATAAAAAATGCGAAATGCGACTTCAGAGCCCCATATCTCAGTTCGACTTTCTGCAACATCCGACTTATTTCGCCAAAACGGGTCACATTTGGTGAGATATCTATTCTATTCATTTCAAAGAACATAATAGATTTATCTTGTTTTCACAAAAAAAGCAGTTTGAAATTATCATAAATGAAACCAAAGTTATGACCATTCAAAAATTACATAATCTTTCAATAGTTAACATTTTCCACGATTTTGATTAGTTGTGACAAATTCTAATTTGTGTACCTCCTACATATGTGTTCAATTGGAATTCTATCATTTCCTAATGAACTGATGCTAGAATATTCAAACATTCACAATCTCTGGTTCTAAGTTTTTAAGACGAAACAATAGTACAAAACGATTTGTTATGGTTTAGTCCATTACATTGAGGCCACAGGGAGAAATGGTGCTGAGACGCCGCATCCATCTTCTTTCTCCAAAATCCCGTTTAAGTTTAGCCTCCTTACTTTCAGGAGGCACATTTATAAATGTAGCAACATGTATCATCATGCCTGCAATGAGACCGGGTGAGTCAGAAGGGCAACGATTGAACTGTCTTTTGACAGTTGTGTGGTTGCGCAGCACGGGAAGCGTCGCTTTACCGTATCTTTGCTAATCTCTGGTTCTAATTGTAATTTTTGAAAAATTCTTTCAACTTCTGGAAGCTAAACAACTCCTGTTTGAAGGCCATTCCTATGGGAATTTACTATAGAGCCACTTTAATGGTTTCCCGGGGTGAAAGGGTTGATGTAAATTCGGGCTAAACGTATGATTACTTGTTAATCTTTATACATTCTTTTTAAAAAAACAACAATAAACAGTCCCCGCCCTTCCTTTGAGTATCTAGATGCGTCACCGGATACATTATAACGAAGGCTCGTCTCGTATATATTTCAGTTCAAACAAATCACATCAAATCGTGACAACGTTATGAGTGAAATGAAACTATTTAAGCCAATATACGGAAATACCTCACACAACATACAGGCTATTACACCTTGTACTATATCAAATTTTATCGAGACCGTTGGCACCTGTCTCCATGATACATCATTACCTACCTGTAAAGGTGTTAACTACAACTTGGATTAGGTCCGTCGTGACGTGGTGGTCGGGCGTTGGCCCTGCATGTTTTTAATCGGGGGAGGGAGGGAGGGGGGGGGGGGGGGGGCTAAATATTCAAGAGAGGGAGTCATGCAGAGTTTGCATGCAATTTGTTGGTATTACACATGACCGTGAAACATTTGAGGACGCGCTATTGGGGAAAGAATCCTGAGTGATTAAGATTGCTCCAAATTGATTTTACATTACAAAGACAAAAAGTGACAACCACAGGTTGATGGTTAAAAGTCAGATGCACATATTTACCCCCCCCCCCCCCCCCCCCCCGGATTTGGGATTGTGACATCAGAAAACTGATATCCCGAAAAAGTCCCCTGTCAATTGATTAACCATGAAAGTCTGAAAGATATAGCTTGTCCCAAAACAGTGGGTTGCAATACATTTCCTGTGCATGTATGTAGGCCTATACATTACATAGACATACATAATATCATGTATCTCTTTGATGTACAATACATACATACATACATACATACATACATACATACATACATACATACATACATACACACATACATACAGACACATACATATGACTCTCATCTTCGTCCTGGGCATATATCAATAGGTAGAGGAAAGGAATCTTGAAAGAAGTCATATTGCAAAAACATCTTTTCATAGAATAAACGATATTCAAAACACTAAAGATATGATCCACCGGATGTTGACATGAATTTGCATAAACTTTGCATAACCATCAACGGGCATGCGCCAACAGGTGTTGACGCATGCGCGCTACTCACAAGAGGTCCACACAGTCGACAATCGACAAACTGGGAAAACTCACATACAGATATTAGTGAAAAAGAATGAGGAAACCTTGAGGTAAGTAAACGTTTATTTGCAAAAGAAACAAAGTATCCAACAAAGTTAGGATAGACTACTGAGATATGGGCGGCAATAATTACTTATAAAAGTTACCCCGTGTTCCTGTCAATTAACACGAGTGAAATGTCCAACGCAAGTGAAATGAGCACTTAACTTAGTATGGCAACTCTGATCAAGAACAGATGATTTAAAGTTCTAATATTTATATAAGGACTTTTTGTTAACTACCTATAATTGAACATACCGTAATACTCTATCATTGTCGTATCATCTAAAGGCCTCATCGCTTAACTTAGCATGGGGTATAATTGTATATAAGTATTATATTATACCATTGTTTAACCTAATGTGTGTTAAATCTTAATTGAATACATTGTACTATTACTTATAAACTGCCTGATACCTACATGGAAGAACATCTGTATGAGATGATTGTGGTTAATAAAAAAAAAAAAAAATGACGCATAGATATGGACATAAGCCTGATGCCAAATATTGGCAAATTAACATAATTATTGTTTTCCTTTTATCATTTGATCCGGTATACCTTCATTACATTTAAAGCTTCACAGGCTGATCAATACCATTCATTTCTAGGGAACCTTGCCTCAGATTTTTTGGGGGGGCTTTTAATTTCGTTGAAAGATTTATGATATACCATTGTTACATAAAACAAGAACTCAAAAGGTTGAAAGAACTGTTGGACAAACACCAGCTGCAGAAGATTTTCAGGAAGATGAAACTTTATTTAAAATCAAACCGACAAGTTAAATAAGAACGTAAGAACGAAGACATTTATCAAATATCCGAGACAATGTTCCTTAAGCATACATGCGTTGCTTATATGCACGTATCTCTCAGCCTTGCATGACACGAGATATTGCAGATCAAAAATGTTTAATTATGTTAAACATTGGTTTTCCAAAAAGCTGCAAAGAGTACTGACCCCTTCCTTTCTATTTCCCCGAGCAATGTTGGCGTTCTTATCACTTGGCGCACTGAGCCTAACTTTAGGCTTGGTCCAGTCTCAGTGGACGGAGGAAAGGGACCCCTGGTACTACAGCGACCATGAGGAACTACCCGAGATAGACCTGGAGGGACTCATCGCCAACCTCAGCGCCCAGATCTCCTGGTTCAAGTACCTACTTTGACACTTGTTTATGACACCTGTTAAATTTAAAAAACACAAGTTATAACGAAAAATATTAGATGTATTCTGCATGGTCAAACATCAAGGTAAAAGCCCATGAGCAGGGGCGGATCCAGAGTCAGTGCTCTAGGGGGGGTACCTTAAGCCCTTATAAAATTAAACATTGAAAACACCAGATTTACACAAATCTTCCAATTTGAAGTTGCCAAAATCCTTTCCCCGTTTGCCCCCCCCCCCCCGTGGATCCGCCACTGATGATTATATGCTTGAAGTAAATATTATGCAATTTAACCTAAACGTTTCTTATCTGAACATCAAATAGATATTGTCAATGGGATATAGAAATGGATCAAAAGTAAACCGTATTTTTTTTTTTTTTTTTTCAATTCGTTTCTTTATTCAGACAAAAAATAAGTGCAAAAGCACTTGTTTACATTCAATGCCTGAGTAGCATGCAATTACATGCTTTGATGTTACTTGTGTATATAAAACATCACAAAAGTGATTTGTAGACTTTCAAAAGTAACTCATAACATAAGCTTCTGACAAAGAAAAGTATATCGTACACATAAAAGCTGGAAAGAGACATTGTATCTACCATTCATACAACTGATAAAATTTGGTATATGAAATAAAAAGAACATGGACATGAGGAAACATGTTAAAGCATCAATTCTAAGATCAATTTAAAAGGGCTTTCATAGATTTGGTGGTATGTGATTTAAACTCATTATAATTCATATTTCGTTTATCAGAAGGCATCTCATTCCATAACCTAGCACCACGATAAAAAACATTCATTTTAGCCTTTTCATTGTTCGGTTTATAACAATTAAAAACTGGTGCATCATGCAATCTAGTATTACGTACTTTTGGTTTTAACAATGAATTATCATTCCTTAACTTATGCATAAATAATAGTAGATGATTCTTACTTCTAACATCTATAGGTGCTAGATTGCAAGCTTTGCATATTTCAATTTTACTACGATAGATACCATCACCTAGGCATATTCTAAGTCCTCTATAAAATAACTTAGAAATCTTATCTATGTTTCTAGTAGTAGTACCTGTGTAAATTACATCTCCATATTCAATCAATGATAGCAGCATGGATTTAAAAATCATTATACTGGCTTCTTTGGTAAGGTATTTTCTCATACGTGAAAGGATATACAGCTTGTGGTTTACTATCTTACATAAATCAGAAATATGTTTATTAAAGTTAAGATGTTCATCTAAAGCAAAACCCAAATATCTATATGAGTAGACTCTTTCAAGTCTCTTATTACTCAGGGATAATATACAATTTGGGTGTTTGCTTTTCTTAACCACAGATCTCATACCATAAATACAGAATTTAGTTTTCTTATTATTAATAGATATCTTATTTTTGGAACACCATAAATCTAAATTGTTCAAATCAACTTGCATTTTTCTCAATGCTTCATCTAAATTTGAATGTCTTACATATAGAACAGTGTCGTCTGCATAAAGTGAGAGATCTGTGCATTGCATAGCATTGCATAGATCATTTATATAAATTAAGAAGAGCAAAGGACCACACACACTACCCTGTGGTACTCCACAACGTATTAATTTAGCTTCTGATATTACATCATTAGCCTTTACACATTGAAATCTATCAGAGAGATAATCCTTGAACCAGTCATAAGCCTTGTTTTTAATTCCAAATCTATTTAACTTTTTGAGTAGTATAGTATGATCAACTGAATCAAAAGCTTTTGTTGCGTCGATATAAGTAGCTATCATAAATTCTTTATTATTCATCGCCTCATAAATTTCATTTATAAAAAAGGCTGTCGTGATACTCGTTGAATATCCAGGCCTAAATCCTCCCTGTTTTTTACTAAGTAAATCATTGTCAACACAGTAATTATATGTGATTCTATGAACAACTTTTCCTACCATTTTTGCAATCACAGGTAACAAGGAAACTGGACGAAGATTATTTACATCTTCTGCACTACCTCCTTTCATCAATGGGGTTATCTTTGCAATTTTCCAAGATTTTGCCAATCTACCCAATTGAAAGGACATGTTAAATAAGATAACAAGTTTATCAGGAATAACTATAAAAGCATCACGTAAAATTTCAGTAGACAAATTCTCAATACAAGAAGATTTATTTATATTTAATTCCTTACAAATACTGACTATCTCTTCTTCATTTGTCATAAAAGAGTTTAGAGTACAGTCAACCTCTTTTCCATAGTAATCCCATGGTGTATCGTGCCTAGCAGCAAGGGATGGTCCTATATTAACAAAAAAATCATTTATGAACGAAGCCGTATCATCAGATTCCACAAAAGAGTCAGTGTTCACATCAAACAAATGTAAATTGGAATTCTTACTATTTTTTGAGGAGGGTAATATTTTTTGTATACTTTGCCAAAATTTCTTTGAGTCATTTCTGTTATTTTCTAAGTTTTCTTTAATAAAATCAGCACGTGCTTGCCTCAGTCTATTTATACAGTTATTTCTTAAAGTTCTTGCTATTCTCCATCGATTTTGGTCATTACCAATTTTAGCTTGTTTTAATGCTTCATCTTTATCTTTTATCAATTCAATTAATTGTGGTGATAGCCACGGCTCCTTAACCTGTTTAATTTTAAATGTCTTAAGTGGCCATGTTTAAATAGGTATGCACCTCGCACATATCAGAAACCTTTAAAAAGGTATGCACTACCATCTTGTGTCCTCTTGACTAGAGAAACATGAAATATGTTCATTCTATATATCTTCTATACATCAAATTTGAAATTTATATCTTCTAAAAAAAATACTACGATTTTTCCTTATGAGAAAGATAGGATTATCCTCTAGTGTACCATTAAAGGAGCTTCATTTTCATATTTGCGATCTTTGTCGTGGTAGATGGTGCAAGATTACATACACAACAGGCGTACCTACGCATATTGCCGTGCATGGATCTTCATCTAAAAATCAATTATAAAGTCCACCTTGGCGGATCCAGAGTCAATGTTTTTTGGGGCCAAACACTCTGTAAAATCAAAGTAACAATAATACACCAGATTTCCACAGATCTTCCCATTTTAAGATGCGAAAATGCTCTCCATTGGGTCTAAGGTGGGCTAATTGACCCTTTTGCCCCCCCCCCCCCCCTCTTTGAAACGGCCACTACGTCTATTCCCTAGCAAGAATATGATGTTATAATAATGTTATTATAACGTTCTGGTGAGTTATGTTTTGGTTCTTGTTACATTATTTTGATGGCACCTAAAGACGTCTTTAGAACCTAACATTGCAACATCACAATATAACGTTATTGTGACGTTCTTGCAACATTCTTTCACATTATAATAACATTATTATAGCATTCTTTAGTTAGGTCACAACTCAACCAAAATATAATGTTATTATAATGTTCTTTGTTTGATAAGTTGTAACTATACCGAAAATAATGTTATTGTTACATGACAATTGGATAGGTTTCAGATTAACTAAAAAAAAGTACAGTCACAGAACGTTCTTGTTATGTCGCTGCTTGCCTGGGTACCTTGTACTTTCACCATGACCTAAAACACATGTCCTACCACTAGATACATAGGTGACGTGACCCTGGACTGCGCGGCCCGGGCCAAGCAGGAGGAAACCCTGGTGCTGGCCATAGAGAAGCTCCACGGGTGTCTGGAGGCCAACTACAGGGACTGTGCCTCTGAGTATGGGGAGCAGGGCACAGCCTGTGTTGGCCATACAGCCTCTGTGAAACCCTGCGGCAACCTCAGGATGGGTAAGGGACGAATTTTATGACTTTATTGAGCCCTTGTAACCTTACTTGGAATGGGCAAGTGCTGAGTTGATTTTATTTTAGTGAACACTTGCAGTAACTATAGGATAACTTTAGTGAAACCCTACAGAAACCTCAGAATAATTACCTGATGATGTTGGGACTGCAGTGACCTTCGTGTGAGCATGTTCACACTAAAAACCTGAATGGCCGTAAACTTGTCAAAAACTTGTCAATTTGACAAGTTTAGCCTTGTCAAGTGCTTTTCAGAGTATTTGACACATTTAAAGTTGTCACCTTGTCAATGAAATAGGGGGAGCCACTGTTTGATTCGAGCCACTTTTGGGCTCCTGAATTTATAGAATTAAGATCTTATTATTATCATGTGAACATATTTTGTAGAATGTCTGTGTAGAACAACGAAATAGCCATAATGATACAGTGTTACATAATGATACAGTGACACTTAAGTGCTGTTTTTTAGAGCAGATAATGAAGTATAAAACGTTTTAGACACCTTTTTTTGATGTACAATCATTTCATAGAGATGGTTAAGGTCAGTCAGATACAGCAATACTTACAGCAGTTGGACATGATATAGTATGGTTTCTCCTGCAATGATGATGGCTAAATCAGTTAGTCATGAAGAAGAGGATATTACAAGTATTTGACAAGTCTTGGTTTTCAGTGCACCATCACATGTATACAATTAGTGAAACTTTGTATCACTGTAGGTCATCGAGAAAACTCTGCTGCAATGGCAGCATTCAAATTAAAAACCTAAGGGAGCTGAAAGTTAGAAAAATGATATGTGACTATGAATAAGCACTTTATGTTATCAGGAAACTGGAATTTAATACAGAAAAACCCAATTTAAAAATGATAATTATTCGACCTCTTATATTCAATCAATAAAGAATACAGGTGGAATAAACAAATAAACCAGGAAAACATCAGTTTTTATTCTGCTTCAGGATATGGCGATGGCATGACCTATGACAATGGAGCTTCATGTCACTGGTACCTGGAGGTTCCCGCTGGTTTCTTAGTTAACCTGACCTTTGACCAGTTCTTCGTCGAGTACTCGGGACCTAGCTGTATCTACGACTCCGTGGAGGTATTTGATGGTAAGTTAACTATGTATTTGGTACACACCTCTTATTGCGTTGGAAAGTATATCAAAGATACTTATTTCATTCTTATGTATATACACCGCGCCTTTTAGGTGCCCTTGGTGTGGGTCTCAATGTTGCATGTGATATCTAAGAAATGGTAATGTCGCATGCCACATTATTGCTAATGTCCCTTGGGCCTATATTTCTAAGGCCCATGTCGCTGTCACTAGGGCCCATGTCACTCTGTTGACTTAAAAAAATACATCCATGTCGCCCTGTCTAGGTCTAAGGCCATCTTTCAAGTATATAATTTTTCATATTGCATTTAATGTTCTTAGGTGAATCATTGTCTAAAAGTTCTGCAATTGTTAAGGAACAATTGCAGGAAATGCAGAAAATATCTAAAAATTGCATTCAGAACAATTTTCTGATGCACCTTTCACCTTACCATTATCTTTGCCCACCTCAGGTCACAGCGTCAGTGATCATTCCCTGATGGGTAAGCTGTGTGGACGCCTTGCACGTTTCACGGTCTACAGCGCCACAGGCCAGGTACTGGTTGTAGCCACCACCGACAACACCGTCTCCAAGTATGGCTTCAGGGCAGTCTACCAGGTGAGTAGTGGTACTAATAGTAGACCAATGGTAGATCAAGTGTGAATTCTGGGGTAATGCCGCGTCCCCACTTGGCCGACTAACGACGGCGAGCTACCTTGGTCGCCCGACGATTAGTGAATTAGTATGTCGCCGGACGACCAACTAGATACAGATGAAAAAAAAAGTTAGTCGTCACGTTGGGACGCTCTTGTAGTTAGTCGCCGGACGACGAGACAAAACTTTAGTTAGTCGCCCGACGATTAAATTTTCACTAGCAGGCATAGAACGATATTAAACATGTCAAATATTTTGCCCCAAACCCAGGGCGACTAGTGGTTTGGTCGCCAGACATCACGGCGCCAGTGTGGAGTTGGTCGCCGGGCGATTAACAACCTTAGTAGTCCGTCGACCAAGGAAATCTAGTCGCCGAAGTGGGGACCCGGCATAAGTTGTGGGCGCCTTACTCCAACCGGCTATGTACACGACGTTGTGTATGTGACATCATGCATATTCTTGTGTGTACACACTATTATCGCCTGTACTACATGGACTATATGGGACAAGAATCAAAATGATGTTTCAGTATACTACTCATACATAAACATCATTTGTTCATAGAAAGCTATACATGGAATATTGTCCAAATTGAAATGGCTATATGTACATGGTGCAGTGTATGTTGCGATGTTTAGACACTATCGAGCGTGTACTAGACGCATTCAACAAACCCCCATTTCTGTATACATGTATAGTTTCAGGCCCGTACCCAGGGGGGGGAGGTGGGGGTGGTGGGCCATCCCCCCCCCCCTCCCCAACAGAGTATCCCTCAAAATTAGTTCCACCCAGATAGAAATATTCTTTTTCTTCCAAATTCCTTGGAGTCAAAAATGAAAGGCAAAGTTCGATTGAACCAGCTAATTTATTGTTCTTTTCCTTTTCAAAAACCTTTAGAATTTACTTTTCAGGTGCAGGATGCAGCTCAATTTTGGATAGTGAACATCTTACTCGAGACCTTGCTCTGTTTCATGCGTTTTCTTTAGGTCAACTTAAGAAAAATAGTCACAGAATTTTGATAGAAGTCCTAGTTTTAGTTTATGAAAAATGGAAAGTGATGTTTGACGAATTTACAAACCTGCACCATTGGGTTTGCCCCACCATTCTCATATCCATATAGAAATATTGTTTAATACAGGGGACATGCTCTGCCCCCATTTTGTACTGTAAGATTTGACATGGAACTTTAAAGTATTTTACCAATATTGTATAACCAAAAATATAGACGAGTTCCACTCTGTGGAACTCACCACCGCCCCACAGCCAACCCTGGGTGCGGGCCTGAGTTTTGCATGTATTTACTGCAAAATCTATTCATGCGATCTTGTTGCCTAGACAGTGGAGGCTATGGATCATGATATTATGGACGCGACGTCGGATGTATAACCTGCGCCGTTACAATTTACATGAAATCATTGCAGATAGATCATATTGTGCATGCGACATATTAGTGGGCAGGCCCTAACTAAGGGGGGAGGCGGGGGTGGCACGCCAGCCCCCCCCCCCCCCCTCCCACAGACGAAATTTGTTAAAAAGTTCCACCTTTCCTTTAAAAATTTGCTGTAAAATCCCTAAAATAATATAACAAAATATTGAAAAGTTCCACTTTGGAACCTCGCCACCCCCATTTTTAGGTTTAAATTACTGAAACCAGGGGCGGATCCAGAGATTTTCAAAGGGGGAGGTGGCGCCCTGTTGCACAAATTTTCTCTGGACCCTCCGGAGCTGATAATTTTACATTAAAAAAACATTTGGTCAAAAGTGGAGGGGCCCCCCGCCCCCTGTGCCCCCCTCTAGATCCGCCACTGGAAACTATAAGCAAAAGTCCCACTTGGGGATTCTCGCCACCCCCTCACAGCAGACCCTGGGTACGGGCCTGAGTGGTATATGTAAGTATATCGCACATATGACGTCGCATGTAGGCCTATACAATGAACTATGCTGAAATACTCAAGATCACATCTTTCTATTCTACCAATATCATTATAGGTTGTTTTGTGTACAATTATATGTCAAATCATGCAATATTGCCTTGTATATAGTGGAGAATGTTAATGCGACGTTGGGTATGTGGGCACAGCCATGTCTTGCCTGCTTCTCTTTCTACAACACCATAGACGTTGTGCAGGTTACGTCATACAGTCAAGAAAGGACTGGACGCCATATTGGTGATCAATTAGCAGTTATCATTATTCATTATCATAAAAAAGAATCTGGAACATGGTTCATGCTAAAATTAAATTAAATGATCACAATGAGTCACAATCATCCATTTTCATTACTTAGAATGGATAAATTCTAGACATTTTTAACTGTCACGTAGGCATGATATATGTACAAAAATGGTCAAGTGACCACGTCTGCACATAGTACTGGTAGGGGTTTGGAATCAGTTGTGACAACAGGGATCTGTTAAAGGTACTGGGGTATATCAAGCCCGTATCCAGGGGGGGGGGGGTGACGTAGGGTATGCGTCACCCCCCCCCCCCCCCGGCTAGGTTAGGTCCACTTTTTGGGGAAAAAATTTCATGATAATGTTTATGGTACCCCTTTCTATATTATGTTGACAGGCCCGTAGCCAGCTTCTTTGAAAGGGGGGTCGTTTTATGACTGATAGTGTTTTTTTCAGAGGGGGGATTTCGTTTTTGAATTTTTGACTAAAACATAGGCCTATATATTTTTCGTATTTGTATAAACCATAAATATAGAGGGTTGGTCCAAGGGCGGGGGGGGGGGGGTCGTACAACCCCTCCCCCCACCCCTCCCATCCCCCCACTCCCACCCCCGGGCCCCGGCTACAGGCCTGGTTGTCATCTATTTGATATTACATCAATAGATTGTCATCAATAGATATTACTTTTTTTTTTATATTTGTTATACCCTTAAACTTAATAATTTTATTCTTGTGTAAATGAGGTTCAACTCTTGGTGAAATCTGCATACACCTTCATCTAGAACAAATCTGTATACTTTATTATGGCATATTCATTGTGTTAGAAAAGCCTATAATTATCCTCTTCCTATCTAATTTGAATTCCATTATTGAAAAAGGTCCACTTTTTGGATACAGTCACCCGCCCGCAGAAATTCCTGGATACAGGCCTGTATATAGGCCCCCTTTCCCCTTGTTTTCTCTCTTTGGTAATCCTAATTTCACTTTTGACCAATATTGTTTTATCATGTTACCCCCTTCAGGTGATAGACCCAGGTCTCGGCGTTACCCACACCGGCCCCACCCACCACTCAGGCCCTTCAGGCAGTCTACACCTGGCCACATCCCCCTGGTCCAGGTACGACCATCCTAGTTCCACTTCTGACTAACATCAAATCCACTTTCAGGTGATAGACCCAGGTCTGGGCGTTACCCACACCGGCCCCACCCACCACTCAGGCCCTTCAGGCAGTCTACACCTGGCCACATCCCCCTGGTCCAGTTACGACCATCCTAGTTCCACTTCTGACTAACATCAAATCCACTTTCAGGTGATAGACCCAGGTCTGGGCATTACCCACACCGGCCCCACCCACCACTTAGGCCCGTCAGGCAGTCTACACCTGGCCACATCCCCATGGTCCTTTTACGACACTGAGGACCTCAGTACGTACTACTATGTGTGGCACGTGACCGTCGACTACAGCGACACCATCGGCGTCCGTGTGAACTACAGGGCCGACGTCAACGGATCCGTACGTCTCTTTGACGGTGAGTTGAACACTCCAGATCCCATGGTTATGTGTAATATTATTTTCAAGTTGACAGAAATATCTCATGTAATTGTGTCTGTCAATGTACGAACACCAAGATTGAATATTTTTGTCATTGTACTGAGAAATGCGCAGAACCTATTGACGATTTTTTGGAGTCTGTTTTGATATGGATTGCGTATCTTCCCAAATGTACCTGTGTCTTTTCTGACAAAGGAGTACAGAGAAAAGGGGCGGATTTAGGGATAGGGGAGTCCAGGGGGTCCTGACAATCCCCCCCCTTTTGGTAGGGAAAATGTGTGATGCATATAGACCGTTTTAGACCTTGGCCTATGTGTGGGCCCCTCCCCTTTTCGAAATCCTGTATCTGCCCCTGCGAAAAACTTCTACATATTACATGACAAAGAAGACCATAAACTTGTTGAATAGTTGCTTATGTAGCTTACATCTTAGATAACCCAGATGACCTATATAGTGGCTCCTCCATAGTCGAAAAAGGTTTTCAAGTACACTGAATATAAGAGTCAAGACCTGTACGCTTACTATAGTTACAAAACATGAGTTATGTGGATGAATATTAGATTCCTTATTTCACAAATTACATAGCGCAGTAAAGACAGCAACCATTCATCCATCATCCCAATCTCTTTGACAGGAACATCCGAGTACAACACCAGGCTTGGACAGCTGACGTACATTCACCCATCACCTACCAGACTGCTGACGTCATCAGATTCTTTTACTGACGGTTACCCAACAACTCCACACCCTGAGAGGAGACAAATGCTACCACAATCTGACCAATCACAGAGCCCATACCTCAATTCTTCCATCAATTACCAATCTTTCAATAACCAAAGCATAGACAGCTCCACAACCAGCTTTATGTCAAAATTCCCTTCAAATGAACCGCCGGTTCGTGACATGACGACCGATATGAAGTCACCAAGAATGAAGAATGTGACGTCAGAGAAGATTGACATTCTTTCTATGAGACAAAAAGAGGTCATTTTGTCGCAGCAACCTGTGCAGGAGTGGCGTGTGGAGGAGACAATCTCCCACCAGATGTTGGTGGTTTTAAACAGGGCCTCTCTTGAGGACAAGACGGAGTTCAACCTGTTCTATAAGAGTCAGCCGAAGGGACAGTTAAATCTATTACAGGATCATCAATGCATTGGTAAGACCCCAGACACTTAAGCTTTTGATTTACATTTAATGTTAGTCAGTCTGTATAGTTAATATGGTGATAATTGAACCAAATTAAAAAAAGAATTCCTGTTTTCTAAGACCCAGTAACAATCGGATCTGTAATTTCTTTTGGGCTAAAATAAAAAGGTTCAGCCTTATTAACAGCAAATACCTTATGTACCCCTCCTAGCTGTGTAGTATCTATATCTTCTTCCTACAACTGAAATTTTTACATTGAGCTTCAATGATAAGATTTTTGATAGAAAATATCTCTATCTTTTAGAAACAGTAGGATTGCTATAACATCTTCCTGCAAATAAAACGTGCGCAGAACACAGGAGGTTAGTTATGGAAAATAGTTGAACAAAAACATAACATCTGATTTATATAAAGAAAAATATACCTGCTAGCTACAGCTTTTACCTTTCTGGTGAGGGATAGCTGGAATGCACTGTGCACTAAGGGATCCTGCATAGACGTTGTGCAGTTGACATCCCAAACAATGGGGATGATTAGTTTATTACCACAGTTAGTCCTATTTAAAATTCCGTGACATTAAGGACACATAATAATTTCCACCCAATCTAACCATGTACACACCTTTCAGGTGCTACCAAGCTGGAAGTTGCGTTAGGGGAAGGTGACCTTGAGATTGGGATTCAGAGTGACGCTAAGGTAACCGATGGTTCGGTCATACAGTGCTTCTGGAGCATCTCAGCACTGGGGGACGCGTACGTTCAATTTCAGGTAATGCTTTGTCTGTTCTTTGATGCAGGTTTTAAAACTAAGCTGAGTTAAAAGCTACGTTTTCGTCCATCTGTTGTTAGGTTAACGTCCGCCTAGGTTCATGTGAATATTTTGTAAATGCATTTTTTGATGAAAAAAGTATCTTATGGTTACTTTAAAAAAGATAGATGCACAAACCACAAGCTGTGAACAACAAAGTAATTTCGTAATATTCAAATTACACTCATAAAGATCAGGTTGTTCAACAATGTGATAACAGTATTCATATGAATCCCTTCTGCAAAGCATCTCTACTAATTCCAAGGGTCCAAGACAAGCTAAAAAAAAAACTGGAGTCAGGGTTCAATTGCCTCCTGCGTGACCCTGTCATCCATACCTGTTCATCCCTGTCATCCCTGGAGGCTCTAGAGGTCTGTGTGGTAACTATCGGTGAATACACCCATCGTTGCTGTAGCTGTCGTGCAGAGAAGACCACCTCACGTTCACCCCTGTCATCCCCGTCCATGCTCAAATAATTTCACCGGAAGATATATTATTCATTTGCAATTATGCAAGGTTTCCTTTTAACTGCAAGAAAAAGCAAACCCATGTTTCTGGTCCAGTTCACATATAACACAACGGGGGTGGGGGTGGGGGGGGGGGGGGGCGCCCTATTGTGAAAATTTTTGCTGGACCTCCAGGTCCGAGAATTTTACATTAAAAAAATCTAAATTTGGCCAGGATTGGGGGGGGGGGGCACCTCAGGCGCCCCCCTAAATCCGTCCCTGTATAACACTTGTAACCTATTGTCGCAGGTGACATCTCTGCGCTTCAACAGCCCCAGCTCCAGCTCCTGCATGCACGAGGGCCTTGTCATCGTTGACGGGAGGGGCCTGGACCCGGAACATCCCCGATACGGCCCCTTCTGTCACGACGACCCCAGGGGTCTCTTCTCCAGCCTGGCCCAGGGAGGGGTCAACAACGTGACCTCCTCAGGACCCCACCTGGTCCTCATGTACTACTCCTTCGTCGACTATGACCTGTCGCCTTGGCCTAGAGGATCTTTCCGGGCCCTGGTGAGGGCAACACCGTGTCAAGGTATCTCTTATTTGTTATATCATTCCGCGTTGCAATGACACGTACTTGTTTTGTTTTCGTTACTAAATATGTTTTATGTTTTGCCAATGGAAGGAGTTTGCATTTCAGATACGAGGATGTTGCTATCTGCCAACACAAGCACCCATAGTTAAATCTTAGAAAACTGCTTAAGTTTGTACATTTGATGGGGCAATACAAGTGCCAATGCAAGGGCATTCCTGGAGTCCATCTTGCTGTGTTTCAAACAACGGATATTTAACCTGAAACCCCTTCATTGGAACTAAAGTGGAATAGGGCCCATTAACTGAAAAATAATCTCCGAAAACATCCTTTATAACCTTATAGTGTGTATATTGATCTCACTGTAAGGATACACAGACAAATACTTCCAATGCATTCATCATAGTTCTACGGTGCACGAGTTGTATTTCTTTTATATAATGTAATTGTATATTTCTCTCTCCCCGTACTGTGATCATAAGAACGGCAATAAATCCTGCAATTTGATATAATTACCTATGTATAAATGGGAAACAGGGAAATATGGCTAATTTTCTCTTCATAGAGTAGACAAAAAAGTGTATAAAAAAACACAAAAACGAAAATATCTGATGGGTTTCTGCTATAAAAATGTGATGAGCTCTGATCTACTTCCGATCCAGGTTTCTTCCAGCCTTGCTCCCTGATCTCTTCCCTAAACACGGGACGCCTTCGTCTCCTGCAGCAGACGACAAACAGGACCAAACACATCCGGGCATTTTGTGACAAGGCGAGCTGCTGTGTCCTGCAGCAGCTCCCAATATACGGCCAGCACGACTGGGACCAGTGTCAGCTTGACATTGGCGTGGAGGGAGCGGTAATTCTAGCCACCAGCAGGTAGGCATAGAGAAATGATTAACAGATTTCAGCCTGAAAATTATTTAAACGGAGCCAAAAGCAATGGTGTGTCAAAATATGACAAAATTTTGCAAACTCAAATAACTATGAAGGTACATTCCAAGAGTCTAACTTTAGCAATTGGTACAGTATAAATCATGACTATAGGAAAACTACATGAGGATGTGGGATGGTGCAGAATACGAGCTGGTAGTAACTAATTTTGGTGCACGAGCCCGAAGGGTGAGTGCACCAAAATTAGTTACTACCAGTGAGTATTCTGCACCATCCCATCATCCGAGTGTAGTTTTCCTTTTATTATACGTTGAATTTGTAGCAAAAAATAGCAAAAATAACAAATCCCAGCTTCCTAAGCCAACATTTCAAGCTCAACTGGTATCAATGAATACTCAACGGCCTGCTTGTACTGCTGCAGAGCTCCGTGCAGGATGAAGAATACTCACTGGGCTTGTTGTTCTGCTTTCCCTTAGTAAAATATGTAAAATAGTGCATCCATGTGCATTTTCATGAATCTATGGTGCATCAAACGTGCAAGAAAAACATATTTGAGATGAATTGAAAAAAAAAATTGCGCAAATCCGTTGCATATTGCCAAAGTTATCAGATAAACAATCTCCGATGTTTGCCGCACGCTGCACGACCTTCACCTTGCTCCCCTAGTGACGGCCGTTGTTAGGCACTCTGTCCTGGCTCCCGGACCCTCCGCGTGAAACGGGAGGCCTCAGGGAGAATGACGCTGCAGGGGCGTACGGTACACTCGGACATACCAAATGACGCGTAACATGGGATGATCGCTTAGTACTCATGCACCGACGTATAATAAAACTACGTATAACTTTATGTGAATTCAATTATACTCCTGTCATTCGTGCCTGAATACAGCAATGTTTGTAAACAAATCAATTTTGGTGGGTCACCAAAATTGACTAGGGACAAGGTTGAATGAATTTTGATGTATTTTTATTTTTTATTGACCGTTTATATTTTACCACAGGCCTAGGGTATGGCCATGGAATGAATTTCAATAGTTAGTAGAATTTGCAAAACTTTGACTCAACAGTGCTTTTGGCTCGCTTTAAAAGTGAGACGTCTAGGCTACTAGGTTAAGGGTTATAGTCCTAACAACACCCTATTTATTCTGTTTGATCGGAACCTCATACACTATTGAATCCCTTTCAATTTATTGTTCTAAACATTTAGAGTGCGACCATAATCGTATAACCTGAAGTATCATGAGGAATAAAGAGTTTTGTGCCATGGGCTTGAAAAAACAGAGGTAATATTTCCAGTCTAGACTTAATTGTAAGAGGCCAATATGTCAGAGGCAAATCTTGAATCAAAGGGTAGTACAGACCACCATGAAGATGTCTCCAATTTATTCAATGGCCCCAAAACCAAATTAATGAGAAAATAAGGACAGCTGTTAGGACGCTAAACCACAAATGGGCACTATCCCACAAATGCAAGCTAATTGTCACTTAACATCCATGTCAGGACGCTATCATGCAAACATTCACTAAACCACAAAGCACTTTGTCAGTTAGCAGCACCCATATGCTGCTAAGCTACAATCAAATGCTATCCAACAAGATGCTATCCTACCAATGGATGCTATCCTATAGATTTATGCTGAAAAATAGCAAACCAATTTTGAAGGTTATTAATTTTCATTGGGGTTTGGAAGAGAGGTGTACTGCAAACTCCTAGAGGATAAAAGACTAACCTTTTTGAATTTTCAAATATATAATTTATTTAGGAAAGTTAAATCACACTTTCATTTTGCAATTTCTATTCCATATCAAAAGAAATTTGAATATTGATAAACTATTGATAAAATAAATTCAAGAAGCAAAAATAAGACTTCAGTTGTTCAGCCCCTTCATAACAGTGAAGGATAATAGATATAGATAAACAAATATTGGTTTATTTAGAATGATAACTCACTCATCTTAATTAATTCTTTCAAGTTCGATGAGCTAATACGGATTATAAACTCTCTGTAGGACACAGTATCGAGGAGGATTGGAGGATCCAACGTCTGAACTATAATCATTGTCAAGTTCGATGAGCTGACAAGGACTGTAGTTCTCTGAAACAGAATGATATTAATATTTTGACCCAGCGGACTGGCTATGATTTAAAATGATAACACAATTACTTATATCATAATCAGTGTTAAGTTCGATGAGCGATCACTGGATTATAAGATCTAAGATGGTAACCAACTAACCAACCAAAATTAAATCTAGATTAAGAGGAGCCTTACATAGTTGGAACTCTACCTGTTCGATGAGCATGGAGAGATTACAGTCAATATAAATTGTACTGAGAAGACTTGTAAGACCCCTCCGTCACCACATCTCCTTCATACACTAACATGACTGTATTATGTATTCACTCATTAATCCATCAATTATCATCTCACAAACATGGTACTGATTTTCACCTCCGAGGATATGAGATCTTCCAGGACAACTGTATTGATCAATGTATACGGGTGCAATGGAGGTAAGTTATATCCAGGAGAGTAAAGGGCTCAAAATTATGCATCTCAACATTAGAAGAATGTCTAATAAGTTGGAGGACTTGCATACAAAATTCAATTTATGTGATGTGATACTTCTATCTGAGACCTGGCTGGCCTCCTCTACACCCGACGCGGTGGTAGCATTAAGAGGATACAATATCATTAGACTTGATAGAGACTCGATACTAAATAAACGAGGTGGTGGACTTTGTATTCATCTTAAAGAAAATATTTATTATGAGAAATTAGCTGATTGTCCTGAAGTGGTGAGTCCAGACATAGAGTATATCGGGTTAAGAATTAAAATAGGGATGCATAAACCTATTGTGATTATCCTGACTTACCGGCCACCTAGTGGGAAAGTCAACCAGTTTGTAAAACAAGTGAAAGCAATTATTCAACCAATTGATAGAGATCGTAATGATATCATAGTAATTGGTGATATGAATATAGATTATTCAACAGTGACAAAAAACCCCAACAAGAAAAAATTAATAGAGTTAGAAAACAAATTTAACTTAAAGCAAGTGGTCAAAGGTTACACGCGTGAAAATGAAAAAACAAGGACCCTCCTTGATCTTTGTTTCACTGATATAGCGGACAAAATGACCACTGCAATTTTGAATTACAATATTAGTGATCATCTACCCATATTTCTTTGTATAAAGAAGATAAGGAATAAAATAACAAAAAAGGAAGTTGTGGGCAGATCATATATGAAATATGACAAACCGAGTTTTTTTAGACTGTTGATTAACCAACAATGGCAGGAGTTTGAAAAGGATCAAGATATCGATAGTAAATGGAATCATTATCTAGAAAATATAAGTTCTGCTTTAAACTTAATGTGCCCTATAAAAATACTAACCGTTCCTGAAAGCAAACCTAAATGGCTCTCAAACGCAATTCTGGCTCAAATGAGATTGAGGGACAAGGCGTACAGGAAAGCTAGGAAAACTGCTAATGCAGCCGATTGGTTGGCAGCGCATGAGCTGAGAAATAGGGTAGGAATGGAGGTGAAGAGAAGTAAAATCACGTATATTAGGAATACATTGGAACAAAATAAAACAAACCCAAAGAAATTTTGGAGACAAATAAATGAATTGTTACCAAAGACATCAAACTGTCAGATTAACTCTTTGATGGATGAGGAGTCGGGAAGGGAGTATGCCGGCCAGGATATAAGTGATCACATCAATAAATATTTTGCAAATATTGGGCCAAAACTGGCATCCAAATGTGACCGAACCCAAAGAGTAGGAGGAGTTGCATTAGATGGGTGGCATCATTTAACCAGTATACCAATAACTATTGCTGAGTTAATGCCACTATTGAAAAGGATTGATATATCAAAATCAGCATCTATAGATAATATTAAATCTATGGTACTAAAAGACGTTTTTATTCAAGACCCAATCAAATTATTGGATATTTTTAATCTTTCATTACAGACGGGAGTTTTCCCAATGTCTTGGAAACTTAGCACTATAGTTCCTCTTCCGAAAGTTAAAAACCCCAAAACAGCTACTGACTTGCGTCCGGTTGCACTAACACCGTTACCAGGGAAGCTACTTGAAAAAATAATATGTGATAGGCTACAAAAATATCTAGAGGATAATGCGATATTATCAAAATTTCAACATGGTTTTAGGAAAAATCATTCGACAATATCTGCAATCACTTCTTTTTTAAATGATATCTATAATAAGTTTAATGATAAAATTGACTCATATATAATTTTTCTTGATCTAAAGAAAGCTTTTGATACAGTATCACATTCAAAACTACTAACTAAATTACAATTATTGGGTCTAGATAATATCTCAATGAAGTGGTTTAAAAGTTACTTATCGGAGAGGAAGCAGTGTGTTAAAGTTAATGATAGTGTCTCTTCATGTTTACCGATAACATACGGTGTCCCACAAGGTAGCATTCTTGGACCAACTTTGTTTTCTATTTATATAAATGAAATTACATCTATTGTTAACTGTGGTGTCCAACTCTATGCGGATGACACTTTATTATATCATAGTGATGCTGAGGTACTACAACAAGAGCTTAACAAAGTAGTAGGTTGGTGTGATGCAAACCTTTTGACAATCAACACAAAGAAGTCTCTATGGATGAAAACCAAAATAATTTGTAATGAGCCAGTACCGCAGAATACTTTCAGTATTAAAGGAGTCAGTATGTTGTATGCGGATAAATACAGATACTTGGGAGTATTAGTGGATGATAGATTATCATTTCAACATCAGTATACATCCACATTTGGTGCAGTACAATCAAAGCTGAATTACTTTAAAACCATAAGAAAATTTCTCAATGTACATGCAGCCAGAACAATTTATATTTCGACCATTTTGCCAATTATGGAATATGCTGACTTTACTTATGATCAGGGGATAACATATTTGAATAATAGGTTACAAAAGTTACAGAACCAAGGATTGTTGATTGTTTATAATCAGCATATGAAGAAATACAATGAAAGGGATTCTACAGAAACTCTACATAGAAACTGTAAACTTTTTAAACTGTACCATAGACGACATCTGCATCTACTACAATATGCATTTACACTAAGGAGACTCTGTGAGTTGATTGATGAGAGGGAAATTGCTACACGACGACATGCGGGAGTGATGTTTAAAGTGGACAGATACTATCATTATAAGGCACCCAAAAATCCACGTTATAGGGCAATTATTGCATGGAATAAATTGCCTCCTGAAACCGCAATGATTCAAGACCGAGACAATTTTAAATGTTGTATAAAACAAGCTATTGAAAACCCATTTGTATGATTGTTTCTCTGGAATATACTTGTATTTTTACATCAATTATTGAAGTGGATTTGTACCATTCATTTCGTACCATCTCATTCTCATATCATACATTCATAAGCCATATTTATGGCTGAAACCAGGAGACCATGAATATTCTGTTTGTACCCGCCCACTAAATTAGACAAAAATTGTACAGTGGGAGCGGGTGGAAGATCAGCAAAGCTGAACCCATTAACCCAAATAAAATCAAATTAAAAAAAAAAAATTCTCCCATTTGCAGGATATAAAACCTATTTTTGTATACCTAGTTGTTAGTTGTTGCACACAACCCTTTTTTCACGAATGCTATCAATATTCTTTGAAGGGCGTACTAAAAAGACCAAAGTTTCAGAAAAAGGTTAATGTCTATCACCTCTCATATAGCAATTACTAGAAATTGTCCTCTGAATCATCCCGACCCACTGAAAAATGTATATTTTCCATGATTTCTCATCTCACGTTTCCCTGAATAGAAAGCTAAAAACGTTTAGACAAAAATATACTTTCTATTTTATTGGACATTATATTGAAATAAAGATAAGGAACTTAATGTTTTGGGGCATAAAACATAAAAGACCTGACACCCCCTTTCAATCCTACAGAAAAGGTAACTTTGCTGTATAATAGTTTAATATAGCTTTGTGTAGAGATGCTATCCCACAAATATTTGTGAATTAGCAGATCTGTTTGTAGCTTATAGCAGCTTGTGGTGATGCTAAGTCACAAAAAGATGCTTAGCTACAAATATTTATGACTTAGTGTCTATTTTGGAAAGATGCTATCCTTAGAATAATTTTGGTTTAGCATCTTTTTGTAGCTAAGCATCCTGTGGCGATGCTATCCTGCAAAAAGTCACTAAACCACAAATATTTGTTGGATAGCATCTTTTTGTAGGATAGCGTCCTGACAAATGTTGTCAATTATTAGTAACTTTCAATCGTCATCTTTTCTAGCATCATATGCATTTGCACTCCAGTACGCACACTGTCGCATGTCTATTTTATGAAATGTTCATGTTTCACTACATTCTCTAGATTCGAAGTCGGTTTCGCTGTCCCAAACAAAAAGGATACCACGATTCTCTTCAGCTGTGAACGACCAGAGAGACTAGACAAGATTAGACATGGTAACTCGACAACCATCATACATTTTTCAATGGAAAGGTGGCCTCAAAGAACCCTAAAAAGTCCGGCAATCGTTGTACTTTCTTGAAGCAAAACCAGTGAAAGGTTCATACAATAGGAACATCTGGCTACACCCTCCCCTTCTCACGGCAATAATGTTAGGATACCAGATTACAAAAACAGGGGGGAAAGCAATTCAGTACGATGTGTATGATTATGTGGAAACCTTCCCGGACCAGAATGCAGTAGACACTCCCGAAATCAGTGTATACAGAAATAGTACTCTTTAACTACTGTGTTGGTCAGTGTCCACTGTATCCCTACTGACCATTGTAGATTGTGAGGGAAGTGTTTATTCTGTAGTATACTGGATACTAACTGACTTATCAGTACAAAGGCAGTAGCCACTGAATCATAACTGGCTTTACATAGAATATCTTGAAATGCATCTAACAACTACTGATTTGATACTTCTAAAAGATAGTTGATGCTGTGCATGGCAACATAAGAGCAGTAGTCCACTGAGTCAACACTGATTTTTCAGGGTCACAGTGGTGCTTTTGTCCTAGTTTTAACTGGGTTACTAGACACATTAACCTGTGACAGTTAGTAAAAGGCAGGAGGGACCACTGGTTGCAACAAAGGAATACACAGCAGGCCTGTTTTAGAGAATATTGGCATCAAAGATCATTCAGAATAGAACCAGAATAGACTTATAGTACAGTGGAGATACCGTGACTACAGTAAGTATTACTGACTGATTTTTAAAGCAGTCTTTGGCATGTAAATAACTATCATCAAATCCGCCAGTGATAACAGCTTAGAGTCTGTGGTTTTGTGAGATCCACTACAGTAGTGGTGGGACAAGGAAAGGACTACTGATCTACTACTGAACAAGCAGTGGGAAATCAGTAACACTGATTCACTACTGTTTTTGGCCAAGGGCTCACATATAAAAGCACTACTGATTTACTACTGCAAAAGCAGTGGTAAAGGAGTATACACTGCCCTACCTCATTTAAATATTTCGGACAACTGTTTCAATACTGTTGCTGCACTGATTCCACACTGATTAAGCACTGTTTCCCTACTTACTACTTCTTCTCTCTTTTCCTACATAAAACCAGTGCACGCTGTTTCCACACTGGTATGATACTGATTCCCAACTGGCATTACACTGTTGGGCCCTACTTATTTTGCACTGATGAGATACTGTTTATCTACTGCGTTTTGGCCCGGGAATTGTCCCTCTTTGAAATTCTGGAGATGATTCAATATACCATGGATTTATCACCCGCACGGCTGAGCAGCGGGCCGTACAGAGGCCAGTGCGTATTGAGGTGCTGTATGTACCGCTCCTTATTTTCAGTATTTTGAACAATTTTGTAATGTTGTTTGGGTGATAAAATATAGAAGACCCTTAGGGGTCGTCCTCGGGTCTACGGACGACCCTCGGACGCCCTCAGCGGGCCTTCTTATATTAGTACGGTTGGGGGAGGGTGGTTCATGGAATTGAAGAAGGGGGATTGGTCCATATTCAACAGGAGGCTGCCTAGTGCTGGTGTAAGTAGTATATAGAAATGAGAATTGGCATATGGTTGCGTCCTTTTCATAATCTAGTGTATACGCGACATCATGTGCACACTTTAATCATGGTATATTGGAGACATCACATACACAACGTCTTGTTCATAGCCGGCCTCTTATATAGGCACGTACACGTATGTGTATGTATGTGTGTTCGGGGGGTTATTACCTTTATCTTTCCCCACCCTCATCCCTTTCATCTGCCTCTGCGTTCATGTATTTGGAAAATTCATTGCTACATGCCATTGCCAAATTTTCTTGACTAACTTTATGAGGCAATTTGCATGTAATAAATTATTATGATTAGATTGTGACTGTCATCCATCAATATGGAAGACCATTTCTGGTGAAATAAATGTTGTTAGGAAAGGCAATTCAAAATCCAGGTAATTAAACTATCGATGACCACATTACATTTCCCCCTCCCCAGGTGGAAGACGGACTTCATGCCTGGGGACCTCGGCCTTCCTCCAGTACTCCACCTCCTCCCCCTGGGCCCGAGGGTCCTTCACCGTCACCGTCACACCGGCCGAGTGTGGGTATTATCGCCCGAACCTCCACCGACACAACACCTTCTACCCCCCGTGTGTGACGGCCGAGGTGCCGGCCCAAAGTGGGGAGTATGAGGTCAGGTTTGAGCACCCCTGGTACACGGAGGACCAGTTCTATCAGTTCCGGATTGATTTGGCTAATCCACAATGCAAGAGGAATTCAGCCTGTACTGATGTACAGATAAAGGTTAGCCATCATTAGTTACTCCCATTTGAAAAGATCCACACACACAATCACAATTTGCATACCTTCCTGCTTTTTCTTAATTCTTCTTTGGGAAATATATTTATAAACACGCATTCCCTTCCTAGTTCCCTTCCTGTGGGGGTCTTCAGTGGATTTATCACCCACACGGCTGACGAGCGGTGCATATAAGGGGTAATGCGTATTGGTAGGCTGTATGTACTGCTCCTCATTTACAATATTTTAGACATAGGGTGATAAAATATAGAAGACCCTTAGGGGTCGTCCTCTGGTCTATGGACAACCCTATGGGCAGCGTACTGCCCAAGGCCGAAGGCTGCAGGCAGTACGCTGCCCAGAGGGTTGGCCTTCAACCCTCAGACACCCCTCGTGGGTCTTCTTATATTAATATCCCAGGGTGCCAAGGAAGTAAGCCTTAAGGAGGCCCTTTGGTCCATGCCCTCAGAATGATAACCTTGACACACCTTGAGTTGATGAACCATCTTAGACTCCCTCCCCACTTTATGAGCCAATGCTACATTGAAAGGCCGTGGATCTGGTTAAAGGTACTTGGAACCTATTCCAGCAATGCCACCTGGTGCATAAATGTGGAACCCTCTCTGTGATATTGTTATACTGCTGCAACACACACACAGTGTGTCAGTTATTACTGTAGGGATTATAGGGAAGTCTATATGATCCAAATGGTAAAACCCTTTGATTTTTTCACAGGATATCAATGAGATCAAGACTTAAAATCTGTAGGAATTTCAAGAAAAATACACTACAATATCTTTGTCTGGGGTTTTTGAAATTTAAAAACTAAGCTATTTCCCATAGAAACCTATAGTAAATACCTCAAATGTTTACAATCCCCTCACCAAATGGTAAAACTTGTTTTCCCTCTGGCTATGTATTCCTAATGCATTAAAGAATATTCTGAGGAATTATGGAAAATTTATCACTACAAGTTAAGATCCTGCTGTATAGGTACAAGTACTTTTAACCTGGGGGGGTCCACTATGCTGGGAAAAAACTGAACCTGACCCAAACATTATACACAGTCAGAAATTGATACCTTGTTGTCTTTTCTCCTCCAGCTAATGAGTGGCGAGACGGCAGAGGTGTGGACGTCGGTTCACACCTGGCCGTGGACCTGGTTCACCTGGGGGTCCACCCAGCTAGGGTCAAACTGGACACAGACTCTGGGAGTAACCAGACACGTCGGGGAGGGGTGTAAGGGGGATCTGCGGGACCAGTGCGACCTGGTCATCAAGGTGAGAAGAATAATTTACTATGTTAATTTTTTCACATACTAAATGCTGGGTTTTAACCGAATATAGTATTGTGATGAATGCCTATTCATCAATTGTCAAGGTCAAAATATAAAAGTAAGACGGCGCGACAGAGTAAAATGTATTTTGTAACGGGCCCGAAAAACCCGAAAAACCCGAAAGGCCCGAAAGGCCCGAAAATTGTAAAAGCCCGAAACCCGAAATATGTAAACCGGAAGTGAAATATAAACCGGAAGTGACGTCATTTTGTAACCACGTGATTAGAAACAGCCAATCAGGGCTGACCACTAGACTATAAAAGGGGCGGTGAGGCCCGAGAATAAAAGAGTTCCTTCGCAGTACTCCTTGTGTCAACATGTGTCTTCTTCCTATGGTAACCGATAAGATGATCCAATACAGGCTAATTGACTAGAAAATACAAGTAAAATAGCAAAAGTTAGAAGAAATTAGGCGAAACTTAGGACGGGGTCCCGAAGGCCCGAGAGACCGAAACAGGGCGCGAAGGCCCGAAAACTGGCCCGGATGGAGTCCCGAAGATGGAGGACCGAACCGGCACGAGGGCCCGAAATATGGAACGAAAGCCCAGGGACCGGGAGCATGAAGGCGCGACTGGCTCGGCCCCACGCTACCAAACAATAGGCGACCATTGGCCCGACGCCCCCGCTGGACAAGAACGAGGGTAGATTGTCCACAGTAGGCCCCGAAGAGAGTGCCGGCACAAAGGAAACGGCCCCGCCCGTCCCTACCATTTTTTCCTCCTCCGCAGTCCTCCGCCCGCTGGCAGAAGTGCCCGTACCCCGTGCCCGGTGGCTGAGGCCCCTCGGTCCAGCCCGGCTGAGACACCCCTCCCCTGTCGACGAATACCGATTTCCCGATCAACCCGCTGAAACCCCCTCGTGTGTGAGGCACGACTCTAAACCTCACATCTCGGCTCCTTGCTCGGACTCCCCGTCCGGCTGAGACCCGAAACAATCCCCACGTCCCTCTGTTGTAGGAATCGGAAACCCGAACTACCGAGGAGCGTCACAGAATAAATAAAAAAATTCAAGGTGGGGAGAATAAGCTTACCTTTTCCTAGCTCAGATAATTGAAAAAGAGCTCCATGGGTTATGTGTTTCCTTGTATAATCCAATGAGTTCAATAATAAAGCAGGCCTACCTCTATAAAAAGGACTATTTCTCATACATGATGGTACAAAAAAAACTTGTTCTGCTGTGCTCAGACGGGTAATAATATGTCTATCGTTTTTATAACAAGTAGAGAACATACACAACAATTCTCCCAACCAACGATAGTCAATTTCTGGAGTTTTACCTACAGGTTAGCCTAAATCAGAATGCATGTTGGGAAATAATGTCATCAAACCACAGGGCTTGAGTATATACAATTTCACTAATCATTGCATTTTTTGTGGTTTAGATGGTGGATATAAAAATCAACTATTTTATTTTTTCATTTGTTTATCAATTTCTGAGTTGGTTTGAAAATTCCTTTTTCATACATAAAAATATTGCAAATATTTGTATATTTTCTATAGACTTCCAAGCCTTTTTGTAGACACAATTAGCCATAGTTAACCTGCCGGCTCTTAAAAATAATACTGTAAATCAGCTAACCCTGGTAGGGTGATTTGAAAAGTGTGCTGCAATTCCAAAACTTGAAAGTCTCACTGACAGGTGTAAAATATCTATAGAAATGTGATCATCTTTTAATACCCTCAAATTTATATACAAGCATTACTTTTGAGCAATTCTAGTTGTCACTTGAGCGATTATAATCCAAAAGAAAAAGCAGTTAAAGGTTGCTTTCAGAAGACTGCAGTTGATAATGTATTCAAATTGATAGGAATACAATATTTGTTATGTGTTTAATTCAGAATATTTGTCTCTCACTTTTCTTAGTTTCAGAATGCTAGTAGAACCAGGCGTCTATTAACGAAAAATATGCAAGTCAATTGTCCTAATGGTTTCGAATCAGTTGGAGAATCCTGCTATTCGTAAGTATACCAGCAAGCCAACATATTGCACCCTAAATTTCACAACTGCCAACAAACGCATAATGCAAGATGAATACTTAAAGCATAGAGAAATGCACATTTTTTCGCTCAATGCATATTTGAATACTTATGTGGGGAGAGACGTGGCTAGGTAGCTCACACGACCTCAAAAAATGTGTTTCTAACAATAGGATAGAACCGAGATAAGAGATTCCGTAATCTACACTCAACCTATCCCTTTGACGAAAAGAATAACAATAACACATAATTATTTGAATGCTTAACACTAAATTGGGAATCCCTTAAGAACTGAGATAGGTTCCTACATTGCACTAACTATAATGTTTGCATTTTAGTTGGCTTTTGCCGGAGAGAATGAGGGAAGGTGGCGACCAGTCCTCAGATGTTCATCTTTCGTCATCAGAAGCCTCCAGATTGTGTCAAAACACCGCTCAGGGGAAACTTAAACATGTGCGTAGGCATACTTATATCTACAAGATAACGAGCAATAAGGCGAGGCTATAGAGTTGTGTTAGAAATTAATGATCTAGTTCCAGCGCTCTTCATGATTCAGTCAAAAACTTTACAATCCAAAAGTTGAATAGAATAAGGCTGCAAAGAATCAAGGCTTACAACAATTACATAGTACAGAATAGTACTTAAGTTACGCGTCATATCCTTAAGTTGAACGGTATGTGGGTATTAGGCATACACACACACACACACACACACACACGTATATATATATATGCAAGATGTATAGATATATATATAATAACTTACGCTACAACAAAGACACAGGAGACAGGTTTGGGCTGAATATATCCTATAATTAACACAGAAACATGCCAATACAGATACGTTAGATAGCTTAATAAGATAACCAACACAATGGTGAAAACAACTGTATCACAGTAGCAATAAGGAAAAATTTCCATTGAGAATGGATGCGGTGCGGGCGTGCTATGATGTCACGATGAAGTCACAACGAACACGGTGGGGGGGGGGGGGGGGTGTCGCTAAGGAGGTAACCAGGCAACGGTCTCCACTTAGTGATTATACCCGAATAGCAGGCTATTCTCGCCATAATAACTTACGCTACAACAAAGACACAGGAGACAGGTTTGGGCTGAATATATCATATAATTAACACAGGAACAGCCAACCCGCCCAAACCGTCTCAAAGGAGACTTGTAGCAAACCTCCTGTCATTTAACAATTTACTAGGTAACGCCTCCTCGATATAAGAGAAAACAGCGTTAGAAGACCAACAACCTCTGTCCTTGATAGCAGGGACATCAAACCCCAACGAGGCCATAAAAGACGCCCCACCCCTACGTAATCTATGGGAGGTGAACACACCGGGTAGACCGGCCTTAGTGGCAGAGTCCAATAATTTCCTGTTATACCAGGAGGGCGACATCCCCATACAGCCCCCAGGGCAAGGTAACACAAACATTTTATGCGAACTCTTAAGTTTAAGGACACTGATGAGCTCCTTGAGCCAATAGACAGGACACAAGGGTGAGGCCCTGTTACCAGCAATTGGAATTACATGTGGTTTACCCCCGAACTGGTTAGTCTTCGAGCTGTGTAGTGATACCACAGCGTCGTTCCCAATAAACATAATATCACAAACTCTGATCGCGTGGACACCACAAATATTGGAAATTCTAAGAAGGGCTCTAAACGAGAGGGTCACAGCAGTCTTCAGCATTTAACAGGTTTAACACATAGTAAAGTCTCATCAAGTCTGGTGGTAAAAGTGGGGTAGCCGGCCCCCTTCCCGGGGCTGACAGTCTTTTGGCTCCCATGATGGCTTGTTGTATTGCGAACTTGGAGTAGTCAATTCCTTCCCTGCCGTGTGATTTAAGGAAGAACGACAGCCCAGACAAGTAGTTCATAACTGATATGAAGACCATGGTAAGTGATAGGTACGCAATGTATTCGACCGTAATATCCGTGCTCAGTTCGTATGGGTCGTAATTGAAAAGTTCACAAAATTCGATGTATTTACTTTCTTGAGATGATCTAGCTGACTTAGTGTTTGCCGATGTCGCATTCTTGCGGAGCTCCTTGATACGATTATGTACCATGCGGCCCGTCAGCTCTGAATAACAAATGATCACAGCAACACATATTATTATGAGTCATAAACTTGAATAGGTCAGATAGTTTCGAGCGAGTCACAGAGCGTGATAACAAATCAGCAACAGTATTGTCATTTGTATTAATGTAAGAAGAATATATATCTATATTGTAGACAAAACATAGCCAGAAAATTTCCCTTAACCAGGACATACATGTAGAGTTTGCGCTTCTGCCAGTATTAAGCATGTACATGACTTGGTTGTTATCGGTCACAAGCTCTATAGTTTTACCACAAAACTTTGGGGCCCAGCGCTTAAGGCCCAAGAGGACTGGCCAGAGCTCGTAATCGTTGATATTTGGTTTGATTTTTACAGATCTAGGCTCAGACTCGAGGTGATCATGAATATCGAAGTATTTTGGGCGATTATCATCCCAAGTCCCCCAAAACCAGTCCTCCAAGCACCATGCACCGAACCCTGACATAGAAGAATCTGATGTAATTGAAACAGATCTAGTCCTAGGAATTATTTTCGCGGACCCATTAAACATTTTACAAAAAAATTTCCACCATGAAAAATCAGCCTTTACCTCCGAATTGAGGACAACCCTTGTGCCCCTTGGGCAACTGCCGCACAAGTCGTACAGGCGTCTGCTAAAAGTTCTACCCCCCCTCACGACGGTGGAACAGTGGGCCATTAACCCCGCAATGCTCTCCATTTCCTTCTTAGTACCAGACCCTTTCCCCTCCACTAGCTCTATCTTATGCATCAAGTTCGATATTTTACCTTCTGGCAGGGAAAGAGACATATTAACAGAGTCCACTATAATCCCCAAGAATGTAACTTTTTGTGAAGGTGGAACGATTTTAGGCCAAGATACATCGAAGCCTATATTACGTAGGATATTAATTAAGTTCAACTGACTCATCTTACAAGACTCATAGTCGTCTGAGACTATGGCGAAGTCATCTAAATAATTTACAATTCTGTTAATGCCCTTCGATTCCGCTATGTTAACAACTAATTCCGACAATAGGTTGAAAATGTACGGGGCGCATTTAAGGCCAAAGCAGAGACGATGGTCCTCTAGGTACACATTTTCCCCCCCAAACGACCACGCAAGTCCCTGAAATTTATAATTTTTAGGGTTGATCGGGACAGATCTGAAGGCATTAGAAATACTCACCAACATTAAGCATTTGAGCCAGGTGATCTACTGACTTATAACAAAATTTTTCACATGTAGAATCCATGTAATTATTAATACTTCTGGCCTCGGGCATGCTACAGTCTGTTATAGGCCTAAGTTTGCCGTTGCTCTTAAACACGGCACCTAAAGCATGGACACAATGAGGTTTCCTACTAACAATGCTAGTCCTGCCCGATTCAATGTCCGAGCTTAACATAGCTGTCATTTCCGACTTTACAACTTCATCTAGGATAGAAAGGTAATTTTTACATTCGTATTCATCGATTTCTACATCATCTACAATATAAAATCCGTCACAAACACCATCCCAGATTTTCAGAACCTTTTCCTTTTCTAAGGTACACTCACTGGAGAATAAAAAATGGCCGATGCGACAGGGTTTTAGCTGAGAGACATTACTACCAATACTATGCCTACAAAGACATCTACCTTCTATACAGTCAGAAAACACTTCGATAATCCTGCCTCCGCTGCTCACAGGCAAGCAGTAACCCCTCTCACTGGAAATAGATTCACAACCAGGTAAAACACTAGGAACATCTTCCAGACGCATGGGTAACGGACTACACTCGCCTAAAACTAATTCACTCTCTATACAAGAACAGTTACACAAATTTACAGGTGGGAATTCAGCTTCAACTAATGAGTCGAGCTCAGGTGGCTCAACAGTGCACCCTCCTGACTCCGCTACTTCAGGGGTAGGCTCATGACCGTAGGCAAAATCATCGGAAACACCTCACTTGTTTTGACCACCTGATGACGAGTGGCCTGCATTTTTCCCCTTTTTACACGAGAATTGTCCGTGGCTCGTCTCGCCGCAGACCTTGCAGAAGTGGCCATAGCTGCACTTGTACTGATCACAGCCAAACTGGCCGTTGAATTTGTAACAGTACTTGTCTGTCACAGGCTTGGGCCCCTTGTTGCCAGCCTTCCTGGAGTTGCTAGCTGCGTCATAACTAAGGTGGAGGAGCACTAGCGATGCATCCACCTGACCGAATTTGGAGATACCATCGACAGCCGCTGAAGTGCGGACCGCGGCGTCGTAGGCGATGATTGAGTCAGGCTTGTAAAACCTCGTCTCGGCCTTGTCCGCGAGGATTGTCAGGTGGCTAATGAACCCCTCTACGTCCTCTTCCGACTTGACAGTTCCTGTAATATATGGAGGTTTGTGGCCATAAGTTTCTCGAAGGTCTTAATTTTCTCACCTTTGTCTAAGTATCGATGGTGGGAGTATTCCGACTCCTTTAGCTTCTTCGCCCTTGATTTCGGACGCCTCTTGTGCTTTCTGCCTGAGCGCCTGTGCGACCTAGATTCGTGTTTACCGTCCTCCTCGTTGGAAAGGCCGCTTTCCGAAGCGGCGACTGACGACTCGTACGAAGTTGAAGAAGACCGACTTTCTTCTGGGCTTGCCGACTGATGCCTCTTCTTCTTGCTCGCCAGCCTCTTCTCCTCCCGAAGCCTCCGATTATCTTCTTCCAACAGGAATAAGCGATGGCTAAGATTTGCGATAGCCTCACGCGGGTCGCCCACGAGGGCCGCCGTCTCCTCTTGCTTCTCCGGCGTCAACGTTTCGTCTTCGCTGTGTGCCCCCTCGCATTTGCTGTCAAGTGGAGCAACATGCACGATACCACACCTCTTACACTTCCTCGACTTCCCCGACATCTTCACGAGGGAATTTTTTTTATTTTTTTTTTTTTAAATATGTTATTACCCTGAGAAATACAATTAGGCTTGTTAGCCTGTTTTCGTTGCATCTCAGCATTAACATAATTTCTGTATTACATTCCATAAATGTGGATAGCAGCACTGAACAGTATTAAAAAATAAAAAAAACAAAAAACAAACTAACAATCAAAGAACAATATATATACATACATATATTATGATAATCCAAAAGAAAATTCCCTCACCCTCCCACAACACATACATAAACCTGAGCGTGATGGCACCAACCAATCCTTATTAAGAAGATCAAAGATTCTCTGTTACACATCTAATTAATCATTTACCCTACAGGAGTGAGAGAACAATGCTAGAAGGAATTACATATAAAATGTCATGAGTGACTCGCTGTTCATTGTACAGTGATATTGGTCTGTACATGTCCTCTACACCATACTTGTTCAGTCACTATACTTGTTCTCTGGGTCAGGGTATAAAACACATCTGAGTCATCGTACTTGCTGCATCAAGTGTTGCCATTATACACTTGGTTTTAGTCATAGTACTTGTCGACATATCGTGAGGGTAATACCAATCCCAGATCAGCATACATGTGCAATTGATGCTAGATGAGGTATTCAACATGATTATGCCAACATTTATAAAATATGAGTCATCATTTGTTGCCTTCTTTTCCTCTTAAATTCGTTTTTATCATTTATATTTCTAACCTCAGCTGGTAGTGTATTCCACGCTTTTCCACCTTGAAAAAGTACACTCTTTTCAAAGACCACTAAATTTGATGGATATTCAATCAAAGTGGGAGCATCATGTATGCGCAATAACCTGAGTGGTACATTCACGTACTCCGGGTTAGATTTCCTATCAAAAATAAAGTTTTCTAGGTGGCACTTCCTTCTCTCCTCCAGAAATGGTATCCTGGCCTCATGATGTAATTGCCATGTATTATGTCGGGCATCCCTGTTCAGTACCAGTTTTAACGCTCTATTTTGCAATTTCTGCAGCATATTTCTCGTGCCTATGTTTACATTCATTAAAAATATATCACCATAGTCAAAATAGGGCACTATCATGTTCTTAAAGATTGATAGGGCTTGTTCATCACTAACATATTTGCGTACTTTGATTAATAGATAGATCTTGTGTGATACCATTCTTGCTGTTTCAGTAGCATGCAATTCAAAGGTAAGTCTGTTGTCTAGTTTAATGCCTAAATAATCAAATTTTTGAACATATCTCAGGATAGTGCCATTCATATAGATGTCATATGTTGTTGGGTTTTTCAGCATATGTTTGGAACCAAAAAGCATTGCCTTAGTTTTATCAACGTTCACAGTCAGTTGATTTAACTTAAGCCAGTTTGACAAGACGTTTAGTTCCCCAGACAACCTTTCATGACAAGTACTCAGATTTTCATGAGTTATGTAGAGGGCGGTATCATCAGCATACAATTTAGAGGAGCATATATTAAGTTTTTTATCAATATCATTAATGTAAATCAGGAACAATAGTGGCCCAAGAATTGAGCCTTGTGGGACCCCGCATGTGATATTAAGATATTCTGAGGTCGTTCCATTTACCTTACACCTCTGCTTTCTCCTACTAATGTAGTCAATCAGCCATCGGTAAAGTTTTTCATTAAAGCCAAATTTAGTCAGTTTTTTACCCAGAATTTTATGATTAACGGTATCGAACGCTTTCCTCAGATCGACAAATACTGCTAATGTATATTGTCTATAATTCCGGTGTAATAAAGTCCAAAAAACCCTATAAAACGGAGATGAAGACGGGACGACAAAATTTCCGTTGAGAATGGATGCGGTGCGGGCGTGCTATGACGTCACGATGACGTCACAACGAACACGGTGGGGGGGGGGGGGGGTGGGGGGTGGGGGTCGCTAAGGAGGTAACCAGGCAACGGTCTCCACTTAGTGATTATACCCGAATAGCAGGCTATTCTCGCCATATACATTGTCCTTGTCTATAGGACCATGCACATTCAAGAACACCTGCCTTGGTAAAGGCGTAGGGGTATAGCCTCTACCTTCTCATAAATTCAATCATCAGGGTGAAATAACCCAGAAATAAAACCTGCTTTGAAGGGAGCCAAAAGCAAGGGTGTGTCAAAATATGCAAATTCAAATAACTATGAAAATATATTCCGAGCGTCTAACTTTAACCATTGTTACAGTATGAATTATGATTACTAACTATATCTTCATGTGAATTCCATAATACTGGTGTCATTTATGCCTAAAGACAGCAATATTTTTAAACAAACCAATTTTGGTGGGTCACCAAAATTGACCAGGAACAAGTTTTAATGTATTTTGATGTAGTTTAAGTCTTTATTGATGTCTATATGTTACCACAGGCCTAGGATATGGCCATGGAATATATTTCAATAGTTTAGAATTTGCTAAATTTTGACCCAACATTGCTTTTGGTTCCCTTTAACCAGTCCCTTATTCTCCCGGCAGCCCCACCTGGTTGACCTTGACACCGCCCAGGAGGCCGACCTACTGGAGGATCACGTGTTCCTGGACACGGCCCTGGAGGCCGACCTACCCCTTATTCTCCCAGCAGCCCCAGCTGGTCGACCTGGACACGGCCCTGGAGGCCGACCTACTGGAGGGTCACGTGTTCTTCTTATATCATTATTAGTAGTATACCCTGCCTTTAACTAGTCCCACACTACCCCTTATTCTCCCGGCAGCCCCACCTGGTTGACCTTGACACTGCCCAGGAGGCCGACCTACTGGAGGGTCACGTGTTGTTCTTATATCATCATTAGTACTATACCCTGCCTTTAACTAGTCCCACACTACCCCTTATTCTCCCGGCAGCCCCACCTGGTCGACCTTGACACCTCCCAGGAGGCCGAACTACTGGAGAGTCACGTGTTCTTCTTATATCATCATTAGTACTATACCCTGCCTTTAACTAGTCCCACACTACCCCTTATTCTCCCGGCAGCCCCACCTGGTCGACCTTGACACCTCCCTGGAGGCCGACCTACTGGAGAGTCACGTGTTCTTCTTATATCATCATTAGTACTATACCCTGCCTTTAACTAGTCCCACACTACCCCTTATTCTCCCGGCAGCCCCACCTGGTCGACCTTGACACCTCCCTGGAGGCCGACCTACTGGAGAGTCACGTGTTCTTCTTATATCATCATTAGTACTATACCCTGCCTTTAACTAGTCCCACACTACCCCTTATTCTCCCAGCAGGCCCACCTGGTC